>PVKB01000061.1:382747-982747 GCA_004027205.1 Ctenodactylus gundi
TTTTTTTTTTTTTTTTTTTTTTTTTTTTTTTTTTTTTTTTTTTTTTTTTTTTTTTTTTTTTTTTTTTTTTTTTTTTTTTTTTTTTTTTTTTTTTTTTTTTTTTTTTTTTTTTTTTTTTTTTTTTTTTTTTTTTTTTTTTTTTGAGACAGGGTCTCACTCCAAAGTCGAGGGTGCTTCTGGACTTTCTGAACTCACTAGCCCAGCCTGGCCTTGAACTCACAGCAAATCCTCCTACCTCAGCCTTTCAAGGGCTGGAATGAAAGGCTTGCACCACCATGCCCTGCTTGTGGGAATCTAGCAGCTCAAACCCAGGGTCTTGTGCTTGCTAGGTAAGTGCAGTGTGGCTAAACTTTGCCTACAGCTGTCAACATTCCTTCTTCACTTTCTACTTACTCAAAGAATTTTATATTAAGCAACTAAACTTTTCCATTAACTTTTGCTTTATTTAGTTTTATTTTAAGCCTAAAGGCCTTCAGTATGGGACTTATAGACTTCTGCTCTTATTGTGAAGCTCAGGCAAGGGTCTTGGAAACTGTCCTTAGACTTTAGCATATGAAAGCAAATTCTTGAAAGCCTGGACCCATTCATTAGCATAAATCCAAACCCCCTGCATCTAGCAGCAGGGCCAGCTCTAAGCTGCCTCCCTTTGCAGTCAATATCTAAATAAGAAGGAGGTCTGTACCTACAAAATTTAAATTATTACAGCAGGGAGCTGAGTTCAAGCCATAAATAAAGCAAATAGCTTGCTCCCCATAAAGTTGATCCTAGGTAGGAAATCAATTTGCCTCACCGCATAAAACAACCAGTCTTCTACCACGGGAAGGCTTGTCTGGAACAGTGCCAGTCCCCTAATGAGTTCTTGATAAATACTTTTAGAATTATTTCCATCAAATCCATTACAGTCTTTCCGGGATAATTCAACATATGCATGACCTTTGACATTGCTCTCTAGGGGTCTTTCACACTTCTATAGACCCAGAATTGCCCCAAAATTACCTTGACCTTTGGCTCACTGTTTTCCTCTGACTTGGCAGTTCATCCCAAAAGTTCTTACAATAAAACAGGTTTTGCTCAGGAGATCTTTTATAACTAGGCAGGGAGTCTCATCTGACCAAAACAATTAGGTACTATTTTTACTGCCGGTCAGAGACCCAAAGTAAATATGTTTTCAGGGCCCTACCTTAGGGTCCCATGAGGGTTTTTTCTTTAACCTACACATAAAATTAATGTTCTAGAAAAAAAGCCTTTTCTAAGTGGGCACTTCAATAGACTTGGCCTAGTCATTCTGTACAGACTATAGTCTATATATTTAGACATGTCTGTGCTCCTAAAAAGTTAATTATTAACTTTTATTTATCCTTTTACCATCATTCTGTGTTCTTTCTTTGTAACTAAAATTAGCTAACTTGAAAATCAAAAATCGTTTGAATTAGTAAGACAAAAATCTTCCCTGTCTTGATTTCAAGAAGTTGAATAATTTAGTTTCCGTGTCCTTGTCTATCATTTATAAATTTTATATTCCTCTTCCTGCCCATGACCTCCCATGCCCTTCAACACAGTCAGTTTTGTAGATGAGAATGTTAAGTACTTTGAGGCTATGGGCCAGGTTTATCGGGACAGGGATTTACACCTTCAAGTTCTACTCTGTCTCTTGACCAACTGATTCCCTCCTCTGCCTTCTCCTGTCTCACATTACTCTCCCTTCTTCCTCTCCTTTATCGTGGGGCAGGAGGAACAGACTCTCAAGTTCCAAATATCTGTTCTGCATAACACTCTGCATTAATGCACCTCTTTTCATGAATAACCCTCTTCTCACTCCCAGAGGGTATTTCTTATCTTCCACTGCAATTGTGCTTAAATAGAGATGCTTCCTCTGAATCCCTTCAGCCTACAGAGGTCCCTCCATATACATATTTGCAGTACCTAGCCATTTTCCACATACATTCATGAAAATTTTCATCCAACATTATTTCCTTATATACAAGCTCCCCAAAGGCAAGAAGTGTTCAGAAAGTTGTACACCCAAGTGAACACGAATAAATATGTATAAAGTAAATGAAATGCTTTAGAAAGTAGGCTAGGCCTACCAGAACAATTATCTTCTAATATATAGTTCAATAATTTAAAAATTATTAATGTTGATAACTTCTTAATATTATTCTCAATAGCTAGTTTACATGTTTAATAACCATAAACAAAATTATACCAATCTATTTCAATCTTTTGTTTATTTTAATTACCCTTTTTTATTTATAAATACACTTATAGATCACTCAATGCAATGTAAAAATAAGATATACTTTGTATATATTGCATGTGCAAAAATATGCCAATGATGGACGCTATTATTGTCAAAATTTTACAAGTCTAAAGTTTAGACTTGACCAAAGAAAAACATCTTGATGATTTTGATTACAAATCCTGTTTTCTTAATCACAATGTTGTTCCATTGTCCCAAAATGTTGAATGAACATTCACCTATCCATTACCAAAGGTTCTCAATGAACAATTGAAAAAATGTTTAATTATACTCAAAAATTTATTAATCATTCTGTTGGGTTTTCTTCCAATGTGCATATTATTCATCATATGTGTATAATCATCTTATTATTTTTTAAATCAGCTGAACACTTATGAATGGATATTGTGTTATGTATTATTATAATTATAGATATAATCATGAATAAATGTAATTGCTTTTTAACTCAATTCAGTATTTGTTTATTGAGTGTTTTATACATAGCCATGGTTTCAAAGATCTCACCTATCATTGGGATTCAAATTAAGCATATATGAAAGATATGATGATATGACATCATAAATAATTAAATTTATAAATAAATAGCTTGTTTTGGATAAGAAAATATCAGTGAGGCAAAGAACTATGCATCCAGAGCACCTTCAAAATACAATTTGTGAATAGTTAGTATCTGAGTCATTTATTTGGTTCTTTTTGTACAATTATTTTTTACGGATATTTTCTGAATTTCCTTTACTCCCTTGAACACAGGGCTCATATTTTGTGCTGCTTTTATATTCCAAGTGTCTTGAGAAGACCAAGGCATGGTTGGGATTCAGTTATTATGTATTTACTCTCTGGATAGAAACAATGACGTCATGTTACAAAGGCTTTACAGGTCATAAAGAAGCAACTCAGCTTCATCCCAAAGGCAAGGTACAGAACTTTTGAATACTTTTGAGTAGAGAAGTTTTTCATGATAATAATGTAAGCCTTAATTGATGGCGGTAGGAAAGTCTACAAGAACAGGAAAGACTAACCTCAGGAATAACAATTTGGAAGCTCTCATAAGAATGCCAAAGAAAGTTAATGGAAGTCGAAAGAGAAAGAAAAAGGGAGACTAATTTGCATATAGAACTCAAAGAACTCAGCGACTGATTTGTGAGATGAACTTCAAGATAATTTGTCGAAGAAAACTTCGAATTTCCAAATCTGGGGGATGCAGAAAATGGCTTAATCACTTCCAACAATAGGAAATCTAGGAAGAACATGGATTTAAGGTTGAAATAAAATGAGAATTTGCTTAAAACAAACTCAGAGCCTTAAAACACTGAATTTGCTGGAATATTAAAGGTTCTTCTTTCTTAGAATTTACTTACAGTATTTTTTAAGTCTTATGCTGTATTCTAAAAGCACTAAATGCTGTGCTGTGCCAGTTGGAACTGAGTTTCATTCTGTCTTGTGTTTTCCCTAAACATTGCTAATATGATTAATGAACCAGACAAGAAAATTGGAGTGCTATTTTTTCCTCCCACTTTCTATGGATACAAATGCAAACAGCACTTTTAAAAACAATCTTGATCTCTATCCCTCCGCCCTAGGGAAGAAATGTACATTTTTGTTTCTAAGTTACACATTCTCTCTGGCTTATTCCCAATGGATGTTCAAAAGAGAAAAAGCCAGTAGGTTTTCTGTGCAAATCTAACCAATCTAAATTTTAATAGCTTCAATATTGTACCTTTTTTACGTCTATTGAAATACAGAAATGCCACACTAAATTTTTAAGAGTTCCACTTTTAAGGGAACTTACCTCTCACTCTTTGTGAAACACTGATCTTTGTTAGGGTATATTCAAATAATTCTTCGTGGCTCCTACTACAGCTAATAGTAATTTCAGGGATCATGCACACAGGATTCAATCTATAAAAGTAACTCAACAAGCACTAACCACTCAACTGCTATCAAATGCAACCAAAAATTTAATGGAGTACTCTTTGAACATTATGATCATGAAATATTGTTAATTGAATTAGTTAAAAGTAATTAAAAAGAGGAGCAAAAATACGATCTTGGGATCTACATTTCCTCCACACCCAGTTTAAAAGTTGGCCTAAGATACACAATGCTTCATTGAAGATTTTGCTGTGTCTTTGGAAGAAAAATTCTTTTAGGCACAAATGTTATGAAAAAGTATTGTAGACAATCAAAAATGAAGACTACCACAAAAATCCATAATTGGCTATATAAGCCAGGGATATTCTTTTTTTGAAAATTATTAAAGCCCTATCTTTGTTACATTTTATTTTTCCCCATTTTGTTGATATGTATAAGCGCAAAATTTAAGGTTTACAATGAAGTTGAGCATTTTGTGCACACACTTGTCTTGTCAAGGTGACAAAGACTTTCTCATCTTTAGAGAAAGCAATCAATGAATGCAGACATGATGGTGGCATCTGGCAAACACGTGGCCTAGAGGACAGTGACTATTATTGTTTGGCCAAAAATGAATAAAAACACAGAGGAAACTCGTGAAAGAGTTTGTGCGTGTGTTTTGTGTCTTAAACTATATTCTAGAAAATGGGCTCGGTCCTGGATAGCATCATTCACGAAAGTTGGTCTAAGCTGAGATTAACAATTGGGAAAGAACAAATTTTTGTTAATTGATTCCCATTAACTATTCTTACAAGAGAGTTATTGATGTCAGGATATTAACTTAAATAGTATTGATCAATGGAATTTACGTCTAAAGTGGAGTTGAAACAATTAAGCCTAACATCCAGATATCCATAAACAGTATCAGAGTAGGTGGAAGTCAAATTATTACAAGAAAGGATTGTTAAACCAACAATCAAAATAAAAGTTGCATAATAATATGAGATATTTAGTTTTTTATTTGAGTTGCAAGTAGAAATTACCCTTCTGGTTATTTATTAATAAAAGTTTTTTCTACTAAATAATGCTTCCCTCACATTTTAATAATTTTAAGGCAATTTCTGGTATGGTCTCATCCTTCAGGTCTCATTCATTTGTGTTTGTCATTGTTTTGGTTTGGGTTGGGAAGGTCCCCCAACAGTCTCAGGTATTTGGATGTTGTAGAATATCTATGGAATGGCATTCTGTTAACAGGTACAGTGGGTTAGAAGGGAGTTACTGGGAAGTAACCTGGAAGGATATGTGCTAACTCTGCACTTTCTTGCTTATTTGCTTCCTGTCTGTCATACTGTGAACATCTTTTGCTTCTGCTGGGCCTTTGCCATGTGCTTCCACCATTGCCAACCACCCTTGAATGAACTGAGGCTTTCAAACCTATGAATTAAAATAAGTCTTTTCTCTCTTAAGTTAGGGATGTTGGGTATTCTCTCCCAGCAAGAAAAAAAAATGTAATAAAGATAAAAATTAGTACCAGGAGTGAAAGCGTTGCTTTGACTTTACTTGACAATGTAGGTTAGAAGTCTTTGGGACCGGTTTATGGAAGACTTTGGGAAAACTTTGAAAATACTGGCTATGGAAGTCTTAGAAAGCTATAAACTGAGAGCACAACTGGGGATTATGGTCAGAGCTTAAAAGATCAGATAGCTGATAGAAGTGTGAATTGTGATCATAAAGGCCAACTTCAAGAGATTTCAGATGGGAAGGAGGACTTAATTGGCAATCAGTCTAGAAATCATGTATGCTATGCTGTTACAAAGAGTGTATTGACATTTTGCCCCATCTTGACACTTTGTCTAAAACTGAAAATAAAGTTGGTAGACTACTTAATCCAGTGAGGAAAACCGCAAGACATCTTGACATTCAGGCTGGCACATGAGTACTATTTGCATCTTTTAGCCAGCTTCATGCTGAAAAGCAGGAAAAAATGGCTGATAAAAAAAGATGCAAAAAGTTTGCAGTTTTGCCAGGCTGAAAAGGACTACAGAGGTGAGACAAAAAAAAAAAAAAAAAAAAGCTTAGTACTTGGAATCAAGACTATAAAAAATCCTGTGAGGGTGTCTCAAGCATCAGCAAGACCCCAGCCTTTGCCAATTAAAGGGTGGAAAGACAAAAGACTTTGCTTCAAAAAGAGACCCTTGGGGCATACTTTTGGGTAACCTAGGAAGGTGGATTCCCAAATAGTTCAGCCTCCTAAGAACTCAGATGCCACTGTGACGGCCATGATCCTAGGGTACCAGACAACTGCTCAAGACATTGGCAGACCATGTGCTGTTTAGAGGTGAGGCCTGGATGGAAAGGCCAGACCACTCTGTCTTGATCTGAAAAGAGCATATCACTGGGACTTGACCTGAAAGGATATATGCTAGCCGTGTCCTTACTTGCTCACTTGACTTCCTGTCTGCCATGCTGTGAAGATCTCTTCCTCCAGGTAGGTCTCGGACATGTGCTTTTCCCATTGTCAGCCATGCACAAATAGACTGAGATCTACTGAAACTATGAGCTAAAATAAATATTTCCTCCTTTAGTTGTAGATGTCAGGTATTGTGTCCCAGCAATAAAAAAGTAACTAAGATAGTCATTAAGCCACTATATTTTATTTCTTATATTGTGGGATAACTCCAAGCTTGTAGACTATGTGGAACTGATTATATTTTAGGTTAGTTATTTTCTAGTTATACAGATATGAGAATCTTTTAGATCATCAAAAATTATTCTTAGTTTATATTTTACAATGGTTGATAATTGATTCTCTGCTGAGAACTGGTTCATTCTACTTGACTTGCAAGGTGAAGCAATCTTTATTAGACTGTCCTTATGTAATTGCTTTTTCATTTTAATTTTCTCTGATAATTTTAGGATATATCCACTCATTACAACTCATGGAATAAATCTGATTTACAGATTGTCTCCCCATGGTATTATTGACCCAATTCAGTTCTAGGAAGCCCACTGGGGACCACCTGAGACTGTCAGTCAGTCCATCAGCACATACTTGATTGCCTATAAGCAGGCACGAAAATGGAGAAAATATAATCTCTGCCCACAGAGAATTTACACAGTCGTATGTGAGAAAAATACACAAATACTAATACACAAGGTACTGTTTCAGAGAAAATGTCAAAGAAGCACAAAATACTGTAGAAAACTTGAGGAATAAGAAAACTTCTCTGAAGACCGACTTTGAAGAACATGATTTTGACTGGCAGAATTGGGCAAAAGCACATTTTGGATATAATTACTTTTTCTATTGGCTTCAGGCAGGAAATAATTCTGTGTCTTTTTTCACTTATCAAAGTCAAGCTCTCAAATGTCTTACCAATATTGTATATATTTTCATTCATTTTATTTACTTGATTGAACAGCACTGCTGCTGCTATTTGCATATTTGTCACTTATTACTTTCAAAATATTTTGACCCAACTGACCATACCGTAATTTTCAATGACAAAAAAAGCCTCAATTATTTTATTTTGAATATGGTCAGTGCTTATCTCTGAGTTGTCAGTTTTCTGACTGTAAGACAGTACACAGAATGCGGCCTTTGAGCTAATGAAGCAACCGTAGAGACAGTGGCCAAGGTTCCATCAAAAAAAAAAAAGTGAAAGAAAAACCTTTTGTGTAAAGGCTGATTGTTGTACACCTTTGGATAGCAATTCTTTTTTGTAAAGTCCTTTGCTACCTCTTCGGGAAGAATATATATCTAGTCTGTAAGGCTTTAGAAGGCAACTTTAGAGTTAGGCTTTGCCACCTCAAATTCCAGCTCCTATTCTGACCCGATCTGTAACAGCAGGCAAGTTAACTAACCTCTCCTGGTCACTCCATCAATAGAGCAGGGATAACAAGAGTAGCAACATGCAATGCCATGTGGATTAAATGAGTTAATCCATGAAGAATTACTTAAGGGATCTCACCTGCAACATTAGGAACCATCAATACATGATACTGAAACCGAAACTTAATGTAAAGTAGGCATTATATGAGTGCTTGATCTTAGGATTGATATTGCTACCAATGTTAGATATATTTGCGAAAAAAGAATTGCAGATGTCAGCAGTTCAAATTGGTGTGACAGAGGGTTAAGTGAATGAAAGAATGCCATTTATCATCAGCTTGTCAGGTGAAGGCATTTCCAGGAGAATAAAACTTTTAAATGTGTTTGATTCTGTAAGTCACAAATTTACAAGTGGTCTACGGCTCATTAATGAAGCACTAAATTGGACAATCAGCATTAATGGGAATTGCACAGTAAAAGCACTGCATATCAAGTTGAAGCTCCGGACTAAATACATAATCACACACTGACAATTTTGTTCAAGCACTTTCAGTGTCATCCTTCAGACAGATGGATGGCTCAATGGATAATCTTTATTTGTAGAGGATGTCTTATTTGTCATTTATTAATTACATCTTACCTCTTTCAAAGAGAGAATTGCGATCTTAATGATAGGACAGTTAAAATAGATCAGGAAATATTAAATTTAGCATAGAAGCAAAAAAATTATCAAAGAATTAAACTAATAAAGTTCTCATGTTGTTCGGATATAAAATTAAGGTGAAAACTTCCTGGTCATGAAGGATAAGAGCAAATGTTTAATGTTATTGGTAACTCTCTTAGCAAGAAATATTTCAGTATTTATTTCTCTTGTATACCTGATACGCCTTTTTCTCTTAAATATGTGGGAAACACTCTGTAGCCTCTGCGTTCATTCTCTCACTGCTTTAAAGTTTGCTTTCCTTTTATTTAGTGTGAGGAACTGGCCATTTGTTGCAGAGCTTTCTTTATCATGTCTCCTAGGAAACCTAGCTAATCCTCAAGCAAATAAGCCTATTTGTATGAGGGCCTTAACTCCTGGAGTCCCCTACGGAGAGAAGAGGAGTAGCAGATTGCTCACTCCCCTTCCTGGAGGAGCTAACCTTTTGCTTGTGAGATTAGGCATCTGAAATACATCTCACTTTCCTTTTATGGCTTATATTTCCCGGACGGATGATTGACATGACACCTCACAGTTTACCATCACGGAGCAGTGAAATCCGACTCCATTACCTGTCGAATTTAGTTTCTTAATCCCAAACACAATATGCGCACAACTTAGCCCTATCCAGCTTTTATTTAAAGCTCATGTCATGGTGCTTTATGCGGAGTCAAGCGGTATTAGACGGTGTGGAGTGGAGCAAATGGAAAGATTAATTTTGCAGTGTGACACTCAAAGGAACACTTTAAAATGGGGATTAGGGGTTGGGTCTACTCAAGGAAAATACCGAAAATATATCCATTATACGATACCTCAATCTACTGCCATGAGAAAACATGACTTTATAAACTTATATTTACAGGGGAAAATACATCATAAATGAAATAGAAAATTCAGTACTTCTGGCTAGAAGTCGATATTTTTTGCATCTGTTTTCCCCCACTATACCTCTTTAATCCAAAATCATTAGTGGAAAACTGAAACTTAAATTTCTGCAGAAAAACATGGAGAAAATATTAACGAATACAATTTTTGGAAATCAAAGCTCTCAGAGTCTTGCAGACAAGTTACTACCTTCAAAGGTAATCACTACAACCATTTTTTAAAATACACATGTCATATTTTTTCTTTCAGAAAAAAATACAGGAGAGCTAGAGTAATAATTCAGTTTTGATTTTGTTTAGTTGCTAGGTTCCCTCTGATGTTAATTCTTTTGAACATAATTGAACAAGAAACACTTATTTTAAAAAACTAATCTGTAATGATAGCTTAAAGGCCCATTATTTTGTCTCGGGGAACAGCTGAAAGAAGTCATAAAATGTCCTTGACATGAAGGCTTATGTCAGAGAATGTTTAAAAGACTCAGTGAAGAGATGAAATAGCAGGAGGGATTCAGATAAGAACCAAGGGCAAACTTCCTGAGTTAATGCCGATAAACCTTGGGATGTGTTACCAAGGGAGGCAGAGAAATCTCATTTTTCAGAAGTATTTAAAAATATGGTAGATTCTGATTTTTCCCAAGCAATAACATTTATTGGATTTCTATTCTAAGTGGAGCACTGTGCTAGAGTCTAGGGAGGATTCAAAAGAAACAGGAAGCATTTTCTAAATTTGGAGAACTGTGAGCAAGTGGGAAGAAAACACATATAAAATGATTAAACAATACTGAATCAAAGTAAAGTCGGTGAGCCATTTACGTTGGATTCTAGGTGGTCATAGTAAGCAAGATTTCTCAGTGAGCCAATATAAAAAAAAAAGATACATAGATTGATGGGACCAAAGATGGTCTTCCAGGCCAAAGGGATCTTCAGGGAGGTTTGCAGAGAGACTAAATTACCCCAAGATTACTGGATTTCACAAACATAGTATCAGTGCTTTCTGTTTCCTCAGAAAAGGCATAGTAATAATTTCTTCACATGATTGTAAAATTATGTAGAATACATATATTGAATACATATAGAGAGAGAGAGATATCAAGAATGCCAAAATAAGGCTGATCTATAAACTGAAAAGCATATATTATGGTTTAGTCTAAGTCCATTTATGCTATATTATCTAATGGAATATGACCTTACCAAATGGAAATCATTCCTAATACCTCATCATGATCATTATAATCAATATTTTCATCACTTACTTTTATTAACCTTCTATTAACACTATTAACAGTATTGGTATTGGACTTAACAGGTAGAAGTTTCTGGAATTCCGCCTCTACTGGATCTGCATTGAAGCTCTTTCTTCTAACCACAATCTGGCTGGTAACCTATCTAAAGCTCTGTGATTCCTCCATCATTAAAGCAGCACCTGATAAACTAAGAGATTCTCTCCCTTTACTCTAAGTTTAAACAGTCACCCTTGTCTTAACACATAAAAATTATTGCCTCAAACTTAAACTCTTGGACAGAAAAATCAACCAAATGAAGCCTTGTTCATGTTCAAGATTAATTTCACTTGGCATTTTCTCAAAGAAAGACCCCTACTTGTAAAAAAGAATATTTTCCAAGCTTTTTAGATTCGTATTCATCAACCTCATGTGTGAGTGAATAATTTTATTAGTAATATTCATTCAGCCCTGTAATTTGGAAACTTTCAGTAGACGCACTCATAAATTTATTGTGAATTCTATCTTCAGTCACAAGCACAAAGTTCATTATCACATTCAAAACAGTCCTTAATGAATGCGCTAATTGGGAGCACATTAGCACATTTCATTTGCTTCTGTGCTTATTTCTAAAGAAAAGTAGGAAATTTGTTTTCCTATGTCTATTTAACATTTAGTCAATTTCTACTGTAAGAAAACCCTTTTCAAGTTCCTCACCTCAAAAGCAATGGATTGAAAGATAAGAAAAATTCCACACTAAGATATTTTTTAAATGTGACACTATTCAAAGGAAAATTGCTGAGGCTTTTACTAGAAATGGCTGGGGACACTATAGGTGTCTTCTATCTTGATCCAAAGAAAAGTTGTCCGTGACATTGGCCAACAAACATATATCCTGAGCCCATTACACTCAGCAAAATCCCACACAGACACAAAATGCCTAATAAAAATTCTTAACCCGAATGTGCTAGCGTTTACTAAGATGTTAACTGAAGGACATTTCACAAAGTTAAGGAAAGAAGACTTACTCTTTTTAAAAAGTACAAATTCTCAGTTCTCAACTCCAGTTTACAGACTATAGACTTGATTTTGGGACACACTTACCTGATAAAATGCCCTCTAATGCTGGGTGTGGGGGGCACCTCACTTCACTGCTAGATCTGTCCTAGTTCCACAGACTTCCAATTATCTTGGAATCTTATGCAAAGGACTTGAATGTCAGTGAGAAACACTGACACAGCCACTTGTAAGGTAGAACAGCAGATCCTATCTCCATCCTTTTCTGGGTCTCACTGCTCATTTCCTCCGATGGCTGGGAATTGTGTTGTAACTTAAATAGGTAAGGAAATGAAAAACAAATTGTATCAGTCAAGGTTCTCCAGACAAATAAAATCACTAAGATACTAGTAAGATATCTATGCTTTTGTGGGTATAAATATATAGTTTATATATATATATACATAGCTATATCCCATTGATTTATTATTGACATATATTCTATATACATATCCCATATTTAGATGCATATATATCTTGTTTATTTTATTATCATACAGATAGATAGATCCTGTAAGTATATTCCATATGTAAATATATATATATATGGGATTTATTATTAGTATTGGTTCATGGCGTTATTAAGGTAAAAAGAATGCTAAAATAGGCCCTTTCTAGAAACTGAAAAACATGTAATATGATTTAGTCCAAGTCCAAAGTTCTGACAGTCAGAGAAGTTAATGCTGTACATCTGAGTCTGAAACCAAAGGCCTGCGAAAGCAGCAACACACTAGGGCAAGTCCTCAAGTCTTAAGGAGAGAAAACAGGAAGTTCTGAAGTCCAAGCGCAGGAGAAGGTGAGTAGTGTTGTACCCCTGAAGAGAAATGAGAGTCGGGGGGAGAGAAAGAAAAAGAAAAAGAAAGAAAAAGAGAGAAAGAGGCTAACAGACTGACTGACTGACCAAATGACTACTGGGGCCACGGCCAATGTGAGGCACCTCCCCACATTCAATTCACTTTTGTTCCTAGAAGCCTGTAACTATCTCGGACCCCATTATCTTAAAGGCTCAATCTTCTGCAAGATTTTTCAGCTGACAGCCACATTTGGAGAATTCCCAGGCCACCCTTATATTGAATGACTGGCTATAAATTCAAGATTCTACACATACCTCTGAAGTTCCATGATTTACTAGAACCCTATAACTCAGGAAAGCTCTACACTTGTGCTTAAAGTTTTATTACAACGATACACATAGATAAAGCTTGGGAGGAAATGAGTGCCTGTGCCCTTTCTAGGTGGAATCAGGGGCCTTATGCTACTCGAGCACTAACGTGCTCACAATCTTCAACTGAGTTTGAGCATCTAGAGTTTTTACTGGGCTCACATCATGTGGGCACAATTGGTTAAATCATTGGCCACACGATTTAACTCAACATGCAGCTCTCAGCTTTTCCTGGAGGTTGGTTAACCCAAAGTTCCAACTCCTTACTTATTTCTTGAGAGCTCTGTGTTTTCTACCCCTTATCCTAATGCTAGGAGCCCACGATTGGTCTCCTGGTGAACATAACAAAAACACAAATGTTACTATCACTTCACTCAGGAGCTTGTGCTTTTGAAGTCCTGTGCTAACGAAGGCATAAAAATCTGATATATTTTGCATTATCCCACTGTTTGTTTGAATGAGTGAGAGTGTGTGTGGATGGGGAGGTTGGTTGGTTGGTTGGTTGGTTGATTGGTTGGTTGGGTTTTTGGTTTTGTTTTTGTTTTGTTTTTGTTTTGAGACATGGTTTCATTCTAGAGTCCAGGCTGGTCCTGAAGTCACTATGCAGGTGATCTAGACCTCACTGCAATTCTCCTGCCTTAGCCTCTCAGGTGTGTGCCACAATACTCAGCTATTACACAGTCCTAGGAAATCAAACCCAGGGTCTTGCGGTTCCTAGGCACTCAATCTAATCACTGAGCTACACTCCCTGCCCCTATCCTACAATACTTACACACTTATTAATTATTTGTTATAAAAAAATGAGTTCCATGAGTCCAGAGGCTTTGTCGCTTTTACCTTTGAACCCTGGCACCTGGAGTTCTAAGTACTTGGTAGATACTCAATTGGAATGAAGAGTGAATACGTGTAATGATACATTAAATGACTGAATGAGTGAATGATTAAATTATTTTCTACATTATACCTTTTTTATTTAAATCTTAACAGATTTATTATTCTTGCCTCTTCTATTAAAACACTACACTAGTGATGATAATCAGCCATGAACCCTGAACAAGTAAAACCTGAACTTGGATAGACTCACAATGGCTAGAAATTCAATTTAGTGCAACAAGGGTCTATTGACTATGTACTATGTTCCAGGCAAGGTTCTAGGCATCACATGTTTGACTAACAGCCCAGGTGACTGGAACTTCAGCAATTTCAAGAGCCACTGTGATGTTACAATCTGCCAATATAGCCTGTCATCCTCTTAGGTAGGACCTACAGCTGATTCCTCTCAAACACCACCTTCACCGTCCTTTCTAGGTAATGTACTTGGACATTTACTCATAGGCTAGTGGATGTAATTCTAAATCTGTCACATGAAAACCAAATTGATGACTCCACACTTACCACACCTTCCAGAGTGAATACTTCCCTTTTCTGAGCCATCAGAGTGCATCTTACTAACACCCACCACCAAGCCCCAGACCTTCCATTACACACCCCACAAATGCTTTCCTGCACTTTCTCTGTCAGTCGATGTCTGATTTTTACATCCATTGTAACCCGACATAAGGTCCCTTATTATCATGGCTTCCTCAAAATTTTTCTCCAAAAAAGACTTCTCAAATCCTACTATTTCTATTCCTAGAGCCCTCTTCGTTCTCTTTTCCACTCATTACACAAATTTTATGAATTAACTATAAAAGATTTTATATTAATATCTTTGGAACCAGAGTCAACTGTTAACCAATCCCTTTCAATTGCATTCATATAGAGCCGTGGAATATTAGCCTCTTTTACATTTTCCTTAACTCCTCTTTTAAGCTTTTAGATTGAAATTTAGAGTCAAAATCTCTAATATTTTATAATTCTACATCACCAAAAACAAATATCCTTAGACACTTATTATATGATCATTATTATGGATTACTATAGATTTTTCTGCTCATTCTTTCCTTCATAATTTAACCCCTTTTGTGCTAATCTTTAATACCTTCAAATAGATGTAACAACCTCTCTACAGCCAATAGTTTCAGGAATCCCAGAACTTAGCTCTAGGTTTCTTTGGGGGGCTTTTTCAAAGTAAATGGAGTTATAATATAACTGTCTATTTGTCATTCAAACTAGAAGATTATGTGGGCAGCTTCCATTATAGCTGGATAAATTTAGATAAATGAAGTGTGTCAAGTTAGTAATTACTAGATGTTATATGTGAGGCAATTAAAGTACGAATGTTTTTAGATAGTGTTGAATATACAGGCTTTTCATGAGCTGTGACTCAATAATAAAAAATGAGTCAAAGCAAGAACAAAGGGGAAGGGAGTCTGGGAATCACTGTATCACCAGGAAGGTTGGATTTTTTCTCTTTTTTTGGTAATCATAAATACAGTGATGAGGTGATTTTTTTAAATAAAGATAGCCTCTTCCTTTGTGATGGAAAATAAACAATGTGTGATACTTTAATACTCCTAAGATCATAACTGAGGCACAAATACTGTATTATATATAGATTAAACTATGATTCTGCAACTAAAGCAAGACAAGAACTCACTACTCACATATTTTATATTTTTAAAAAATCCTCCTGATACCCTTAGCATTAGGCCATTTCTCAGAACCAGTAAAGTTTTGAGACTTCTTATGCAATAAGCCAAAAAATACAATGTCTGAATTTCCTTACAATAAACAAAATACAGCATCCACAATTTTCTGGCAATAAGGCTATTTCAAAACATTGTAATTTGTAAATGGTGCCAGAAGCCCATTGATCAATAATCTTTTCGCCTTGTAAATGTGTTAGAGTGGGACCAAGCCATGTATTCATTGGGTTAAGCACTGCGAATTCTCGTCAGTGCTAAGGCCTACCAGCTTTACCTATATTGGTTTTTGGCTCCAATTTAAAATGAAATATCAATATTTTAGAGAAAGTGTGCCTTGTCCATTGAATATTTTCAGTATATAAGTCACAAAAAACCATTGCTTTGTGTTTCCCTCTCTTCTTCTCTCTCCCTGCCACTCTCCTGACCTTTCTAAAGCATAGTGATAACCAGCATGTGTTGGCTACTGCTCAAAAATCACTCATTGAATTCTACCTACTGCCTCAAGGTTTGTCCCTTATGATCATCACTTGATTGTTCCTTGTCGAGGTTATCTCGCCCTACTGACAACAGCTCAAGGATTAAGGCTATATAAAACATACTGACACAAATTGTAAATTGTACTCTGATTCTTGATTTTATTCTTTAAGGTTGATAATTTTTTAAATTTTATTGTGGTAAAAAAATTCACATGACATAAAATTTAACATTTTTTTGTAAATGCATGAATTCCAAATTCCGTAACACATTAGAACCATGGGGTTTGGAGAATTAGTGAGCATCTATGTTCACCCCCTTTTCAGAGGTTCATCCCTTTCCTGTCTGACCGTTGCCTCTCTTTATACTCTATCACTCATGTTGGGGCCTTTTTATACTGCTTTTTTTTGTGCATTTCAGAAGAGTGGCACCATCAATAGTCAGTCTTTTGTGTTTGGTGCATTTCACCAAGCATAATTGACTCTGGGTGGCTCAAGTTTCAGTCAAAACTTCATATCTGTCTTTCTGTATGGCTGCCTAGTATTTCATTCTGTAAAGGTAACACACACTGTTATGTCAGAGTTTCAGTCACATGTAGCTACACTTAACTAACGTATAGGACACAAACATAAAGTTACATATGATAGCTTTCTTTTGTCTGGATGCTTAATTTCCACAACGAAAAACAAAGTGAAACAGGGGGGTTGCGTAGGGGAGGAGGGAAGTAGGGGAGGGTACGGGGAGGGACAAAAGGAGACTGGGAAAGCCCTTGTCACCTTGACAAGATACATATGTACATAAAAGGCTCAACTCCATTGTAAACCTAAAATTTTGCACATATACATATCAATAAAATGGGGGGGGGGGAGAAAAGAAGGCTTTTTGCTTTGCACTTGTGATTTGATTAGATTGATCCTTTCTGTTCACCTTTTGTAAAATCTAAGGTTTTAAAGTATAATTTTAAAATAATCAAATACAAAAAAGTACTTTTTAAGAAAAGGAAATGTGTGTGATGCTGATAGCACTGACCCTATATGCTTGTCCATTTCAGGGCTGTACTGAAATGCCCTGGTCTTATTCAGCATTCTTAACAACACCTGTCCCTGTCACAAACACAAGTTACAATTCTAAGCAAATATAAATAATAAAAATATCTACCACCTGAATTTCTCCAAGAAGTCAATCATCTTGGGTCACTTTTTCTTGACTCAGCAAATAAAACAAGTCCTGTCCTCTGAAGCCAGCAGCAGCAAGAATTCTCCTGAGTCCTTAGAGTGTTTAAGTTCCTCTTTATCTACAGCTATCTATGTGTCTTAAGCTCTCTGCCTCCTGGCCTAGCAGCACTTTTTTGAGGCCCTCCTTTCTCTTTCTCCTCTCCTTCACACCATCCTGGAGCCACAATTATTCTTTCTTTGAAGACTTGCACCCAACTGATATTCCTGGCCACATACACCAGAGAAATTTTTCATTCTCATCTTTTGCCTTCTGCCTTATTGTTTATGCTGTTAGAAACGGCTCTTAGAAATTTTCCTGTCCAAACAAAGGATGGACTCGGGAGGCATGAACGACAGGGTATGAGGCTTTAATTTTCTTTTTGCAAAAAGGGTGTCCTTCCCACGTGCAAGTGGAGAAAGGCACATCAAACACGTGGTCCGTACCGACTTAAATCCCTAGCTCGCAGGTCTCTCTCCCGACCTTTTTCCATTGGCAGGATTCACAATCTTCCTGAGAAAATCTAAAGCATTGGCCCAGGGCCACGTTCATCACAACGTCATTACTCAGGGCTAAGTTTATCCCAACATCATATCCTTGATCCTTCCTCCCCCCTTCCTGCCTCTGTTTGGTCATTTGATCAGGTATGGTGCCAAAATGTAAAGATCCACCATCTTGAACAATGTGTCACCGCTACCGCTAGGTGATGCTCACAATGCAGCCTGGGTCCTTGTCTTTCTTGTTCTGTTTCACTTTCTTTTTTCTTGTTTCTCTCATCTTCAGGACCCTGTGAAATCATCTATTCTTCAGCTCTCGAGAGACAGGGCCAAATTCTCATGACTTTGTTTACAAACCAATACAGTCTTCTTTGATATATTTGTTATAGTCGCGAATAAGTGAGGAGAGAGAGAGACTAAAGACCCTTTCTTTTCATTAAGGAAAAGGAAAGCAAACATGACTAGAAGATGTAGTCTGCCTCATTCACACTCTCTGAATCATAGTGATGACTACAGCACATCTGTTCCCCTGCTCTCCAGTCGCATTGTCCAGGATCGGGACCTGTTCTCTTCACCATGTCTTATGCCCACTGCCCTCTGCATGCATCAACAACACTTTCCAGGTCACTTAAAGGACAGTGTTCTTTTTGTTACATTGCAAAATGTTTTGTTTTGCTGTTTCAAAACATTTTACTAAAGTTGATTTCTTAAATTCATTTGGATCTTCTATGTAAAATGAATAGTTATAATGACTAACTTTAAATACTAATATCACTTAAATGAAAAAGGTTACCCGATGCCTTACAATAACAGCACAGTCAGATTTTGTTTACTTTTCTTGAGTACAAACCTCATCATTATAACTACTAGCTCAGAACCTCACACGCTGAACTAAAAACCTCAAGATTGAATTCTTGCAGAAGATATAGTTCCAGAATTTTGAGAATCATGTTAGGTATTTTTTTCTCAGTAACCATATATTGAACACCTTTTAATCTGCGATCCCACTAGCTATCAAGCTACTTCAAGATAAGGAAGATTGATTTTTACATTATGGAGAGAGGGAGAAGTGGAAGTAAGATATGATAAAACTGTAAAAGTGAGTTAGGTGATGCACAGAAGAGGCCCTTAGCCCAGTCAGAGTGGCCAGAGTAGGGACTCCATCCGGGATGAATGACTGATACCAAGTGTGCCGGGATCATACAGGAAAAGAGTGAAGGACATGAAAATGTCCCAAGAAACCTTCTGCACATACACAATAAGAGGCATGCATAACAGTGTGCACAGACAGCTTTGTGGAAAATCCAGCTCTTTCTTTCTAGGTGAACTGAATTCCTAAGCATCAACAGCACAACTTTGCCATGACTGAGGTAATTCGGGATGTCTCACTTGAGGCACAATTGACATTTGAGGTTTGACGTGTCCTGTGGACCAAAGATGGCATGTGGACATTCCTGATCTCTACTGCTAGTTGCAAGTGACAAATGCTCTATACGTCTCCATCAAAGCTGTGATAATCAAAATGTGTCCAGATATCACCATACCGCCCCTGGGAAAAAAAGGGCACATTCACTCCCAGGGGAGGACTTTGGGAGTAATTAAAAGGGAATGAACTCCTCTAGATTTGCCTCCTCCTCTTCTATCAGCATTTTAACTTTAAAAAATGTTACTTCCTTACTTCTGGGAATTATTTTAGCAAATGTTCTTTCCTCAATTGGCATAAAAACTTTAAGCACCGGAACACACAGAGTAGATGCCTCCTGTTATAGTTTGGATCTTGAAAGCCCCCCGGATTATCACAAGCTGAAGACCCGGTTTCAAGCCTGCAGCACCGTTGGGAAGCAGGGAAACCCTTAGGACACAAAGCAAACAGAAAGAGTTAAGTTATTGAAGGTGGGGGAGGGGGGATTGGGCTATCAGAGAGGACCGGGACCCAGGGCCTCAGGCCTCTTCTCTCTTCACTTCCTACAAAGAGCTGTTCACGGGTGAGCAGCTGTGTACTCCACAGGCTTCTTGCCATGATGTTCTGCCCTGCCACAGGCTCAAAAACAGTGGAACTGACTGATCATGGACTGAAACTATGAGCCAAAATGGATCTTCTTTTAATATTATTTTTCTCTGTTACTATAGCCATAGAAAAGCTGATACCTTCCCTGATGATGTGCAGGAGGTGGTGCAAAAGGGCACAGGTCTGGGAACGGCAATGAAGGATAGAGAGGGAAAGAACCCACCCAACAGTGCCAAACCTCTCCGGGAGCTAGAAACACTGTAGCCGAGAAAGAAAGCACAGCCAGGAGCTGCAAACAATGGTTTAACTCCCTAAAGGAACCCACGCGTTTCCTAAGGACACAAAGGCCAGGCACAGGGATTAAAGTAGGGTCACAAACCAGGACTACAATAGCATGCACAGGACCGCACACATCGGTAAAGAAATGCCCAAGCCAGTTGCTTTCAGAGACTTCATTGCCTGTGGCTTTTATATTTCAGCTTTCATGAGGCATTTAATCTTCCTAGAAAAGTTGAAATGACAAAAAAAGGTAGCATACTAACCTGATTTTATTGGCCTGTATGTCATCAAAGGGAAGTAAATTTTTTATGTAGACACCATTTCATAAGATGAAAGAAGTGTTTACAGTGGAAAGACCTGTAATCCCAGCATTCTGGGAGGCTGCGGCAGGAGGATTACAAGTTAGAGGCCAGCCTAAACAATTTACCTTACCCAGACCATGTGTCAAAATCAAAAATAAAACTGGGCTGGGGATATAGCTCAGAATCAAGGGTCTGAGCTGAGCTCGATTCCCAGTACCACAAAAAAAGTGAAAATATTTTTATGCATTTGTGGTTAAATGAAAGCAACCTTTGTTTATTCCAGTTTTCTAGCCCTCACACACTGAACATGTGGCTTAGTTGGTCTTAAAACCCACCCCAAGCTAAGATGGATATGTGTAGGAAGGAGCTCTGACCCAAAAGCAGTAGGAGAAAGAAGACCAGGGGGAGAGAAGGCCTTCCTGCGGTCCTCGATGCTCCAGCCTCCTAAACATCGCTCTTGTATTAGATGTAAATTTGTCTTCCTACTCAAGAACTGCCTCCCAATGTGTCCTTGCCAGACAATCCTCTGAAGGTTCTGCTGGCTTCTGTCAATACAGCAACATCCTTAGCACTCAGGTAGGGATGTACTGGGTTGCACATATGTCTCTGGCTAGAAAGTTTTTTGTTTTTTTTTTTCTTTTCCTGTGTATTTCCACTACTTTTTGTTCTACCCCTCTTGTTTTTATCAGAGTGGCTTGTTCCCACATAATTCCCCACTGTGACTTGGACAGCTGTCTGCAGCACAGCAGGTCTTCGGTAAATGCTGCCCACCTGCCTGATCACTCAGACAAGGCCTCCCATCCCCAGAATATTAATGCAAGGCTTCTTTTGAGATGACATATTTGTTGTGTTATATCTATGCTGGAGTTTCTTTGAGTCTCTGTTGGTCTCTTCCTCGTTATCTCTTTTTCTAAAGGCTTTATCAGTCATACTCACAAGAATTCCAGCCATGCCTTTCCCCTGGGAAGGAGAACATTGGCCAGAATGGCAAAATGAGATTCGACTTAGAAAAGTGCACGGAATTTTCCTGAGAGTAAGAAGGAAAATTTCAATGAATTGAAAAAGAAAGAGTGGGAGACAAGATCACCTTTTATTATGGTTTGTCCTTAAGCACTCTGAATCTCTCTCTCTCTCTCTCTCTCTCTCTCTCTCTCTCTCTCTCTCTCTCTGTCTCTCTCTCTTTCTGTGTGTGTGTGTGTGTGCGCGCACATGCGCGTGTATTATCACATATTACAAGTATATAATAAACTACAGTGACCACTATCATTATTTAACTCTTAATGTTTATCCTAAAATAAAAGTCGTGGGAGATGCTGCAAAATGACTTATTTGATAAGGTAGTTTTGAAAGTATGTTTTTCCACAGACCCATCCTTACATAAAAATGTTTAACTCTGGTTTATACAAATCCTCGCTGTGACCCAAAACCTTTCTATGTTATCACTACTGTTTCTAGGACATTTCCAAGCCAGAAACACTGCTTTGCATTGCAGGGTACATAGAGAAAGGACTGTAACAGCAGCTGAGAGACCACTGCCCAAGCTGTATCTCCCCGCTATCCTGTAATCTAAACAGAGAGCAAGAGAGCACAAGGTGGGATAGTCTCTCTTTGGCCCAGTAGACATAGCGGGGCAAAAAATAAGAATGGATACATTACTCCCCTGTGACTCTCCAAAAAGCATTCCAGAGCATTCCAGAAGGCAACTTGCAGACAGCAGCAGATTGGTGTCCAGCAGTGGCCCATGTTGACGCCTGTTGGGATCTAGGTAGGATTCAACAGACAAATCACTACATCAAGTCAAAAAAAATCTTAAAAGTAAAGGGAGGAGCGAGAGAGATTGGGTTATTGTCCTTTCTGGTAAAAACAATGACTGCAACAAACCAGCATGGCCTCCGAGGCCGGGCCGGTCACCGGGTTTCCTTTTGGCTCTTTTTGTTCTGTTTAAAACCCTATGAGTGACAGCTGCAGGGTAGAAAAAAGGGAAAAGACAAGTCATGACATCTTTTCTTTTTCTTCCTTCTGTAATATAAGCTTCAAATCCTGCAGAAAGGCCAGAAGTTACACTACGACTCTCTGTACTGTCTGCTGTTAATGAGGCCTCCGGTGACATTTCCCCAGTAGACAGCGAAGCGGGTAACGATATTGGTTTTGAAAAAGGGTCACATCTGGGCCATCCCTGATTATTTCCAGCAGCTGACCTCTACCTGGAGAGGACCTTGGCCCTGGCAGGTACAGTAATCATGGCAGTGTGCCTGGGATAAAAGAACCTGGGTTATTGGCATGGTGGCATGCCAGCTTGTGATGCTTAGAGAGTCACCTCTAGGGTTCTTCTAGTGAGCAGCCCATGTAAGGAGAGGTACCAGTATCTGGCAGCCTCCACAGGGAGTTGTGGTGCTTCAGCTACTGGCAAAGAAAAAAAGTTCCCTAGAAGCTTGTCTCAGGCGTCTGACGAGGCACTCAGCCATGCCACAGGTGGGTTACCCTGATTTTATGTACAATCTATGCTGCACGCAAAATAAAACAACCCTGTTACCAAGACTGATTTCCTTATTACACCAAGGCTACCATTGCTAGAAGTTTGTAAGAAGAATATTCCCAGAAAATGCTCTCTAGTGTGGAAAGGTTTGCGGCTGCTTCCCGGGCATGCAGATCTGTTTGGGTAGACAGTCTTTCTCATCACCCTACTCTCCTCCAGTGCCCTCTCTGCAGGCTAACACACGCAGCTCTTCAGCTCAACAGTTGTCCATTCATGCTACCCATGAGCTGGCTCCTTCACGCACTCCATTTCACACCCTCGCTTTCCCCGTTTAACTCAGTATCACATCACATTCAGAGCAATTGCTACTTCCCTGACTATGATGAGTCCTCACTTATTTCATCCTGCATGCAAAGTATTTGATTTCAAGTGTGGTTCATTCTGCTCAGTGAACTCATTATAAAGTCAAGCTGCACATCTCGCAGATGTGCAGCACCTTATCTTCGAGGTTCGGCCATCTAATTTGGAATCTCATTATAGACCTTCTACTGGTGGTGGGCACAGGGGCAACTACCTGGCTGCCGTGTTCTCTCCCATCTTCTATCCCATAAAGAAACTGTCATTTCAATACAGGCACACCAGAGTATTCCCCATTTTGGGAAATAGCTTTATTTATCTCTCCACAAATGCCTGTTGGCACTGATGAGAGAGCAATACTTTGTAGGCTGTTTTATTAAGCATCTCTGGAGGTCAGGTGCTGAAAGAGACAGCTCCCAGCTGTTCGCTTCCCATCCATTTAGCAAGTTTCTCAATGGATCTTATGTTACGTTTTGTAAAGTTCACAGCGTGGTTGTCATTTTGCTAAGAACCTATATATATATATCAAGGATTTTTTTTTTCTTGGCGCCATAACACAGTCTAACTGGCAGAAGGCTGATTCCCGGTGTCTCTTTGGTGGATGAATAGAGAATGGGATTGAAATGGCAACTTCGCTTTGCTTGCACAGAGAGGTATTGATTCTGAAAGATTGATGCATACATTTTTTCCCACCTATTTGGTGCTTTCAAAATCAATGAGCATCTCAGGCTCAGGTCTGGCTGCTAATGAAGTTTTTATTTCTCCACTTACTATTTTAAAACTTTGGTAAGGGAGAATATTTGCTTTTCCAATTGCAATTTCTTCCATTTCCCTACAAAACAGGCCGACTCGTAAAGAGAACTGGAACTTTATTTCTTTGGTAGAGTAGAATAAATAGATTTCTGAAATCACATCGAGGAAGGGTGAGCTCATAGTATTTACAATATATTAATGAAAGGGATGTGTGTAGTTTCATTATCTTGCATTTAAATTCAGCAGAAGCACAATTTTTCCAGAATCGTACTCCACCTCCAGACTTCTCCTTTTGATCTAAAAAACGGGTCAACAAACCATAGCCTACAGGCCAAATCCCTCTCCTGCCTATTCATATAAATGAGGACACCTTTTATTTACATCCATTACTGCCTTGGTAATGGCACTGTAGAGTTAAACACCTGTGACAGAGACCATCTAGCCTCTGTGACCCAAAGTATTTACTATCTGGCTCTTATAGGAATATTTTAGTGACCTCTAGCTAGAAAAAAATTACTCTAATTCATGTCTTAAAAAGTATGTTTTTTTGAAAATAGGTTTCAGTAGAATAACTGAGATGAGGATTATAATGAGCATAGAATAAGAATCCAACCTGGCTGAAATTTCAAGAAGGTTTTATGAATCTTAAACTTCTGCTATTTCCACCCAAGAGAAGTCTCTGAATGGTATGGCTAATTTATAGCAAAAATCTGTTAAAATCTATTTATATTTTCATTTTTTTATATGGAAAACTCTCTTCCCAGTGGATTTTGAGTTCATTTGTGGACTGGGAAATTAATTATTTCATTTTATTTTTATTGCATTACATTTGGGTCAGGCACATTACTCAGGAAAGGTGGAATTAGAAATAAGTGATAGTAAAATTTTATAGCATACCCATCCCATAAAACTGTCCCATTGCCCGTATTTCTGCTCACTTGGCCCTCCCCTCTGATAATTTCCTTTTGGTTGTTATGACCTTTCAACAAGCACTGGCAGCTTCAGTGCTGGTGGTCCATAAGGGACGGCTCATATCGCACGTCACTAACCCACTGGCAGGAAGCCAAGCATCCCTGACTATTACCTCTTGGCTTCTACTCCCAGGCTACAAGTTACATACCACCATTCAAAGGGGCACAGTGACACAATGATGATTGCATAGAGGTAACGGAGACGACATGAGAGAAGGAGAAAGAGAGAGAGACTGAGAAAGACATGTAGGAAAGAAGCACAAGGCTAGAAATTGAGAGATAGGCTGCTGTATTTTGGATCTTGAACATGCCCTAAAGGCTCATCTGTTAAAGGTTTGGTCTCCAGAGAGGTGTTACTGGAAAGTGGTGAGATCTTGAAGAATGAGACCTTAGCGATTCACTGGGGGTGGGGAGGCAGGGCACTGGGGGTGGACCCTTCCATTTCTCCCTCCCATCTTCCTGGCAATGAAGTGATTGGTCTTGCTCTACCGTGTGCTCCCCACCATGATGTGTGCAAAAATAACAGGGCCAATTGATTGTGGATGAGCACCCGAAACTGTTAGCTAAAACACAGCATTTCTGTAAATAAGTTACTTATCTCAGATATTTCCTTATATTGATGGAAAACTAATAAATGCACTCAGATTTAAATTTTAGCACTTAGTCAAATCAGAAACCTCTTTGGAGACTCGGTCTTCTGGGGAAAATGATATGCTATGTGAATCTTACAGATTGTTTGAAGAGAAACTATTATATAATCTAAAATACTTACAAGGTATAAGTTATGAAGTTACTAATTTGGGACCAGACTAAAAACTGTTTTTCACATATATACTCATGACATGACCTGTAGCTCAAGAAAAGAAATTTTGACCTTGTCTGGGCCAAATATCTCCCTCCTCCCTGCTTTAGAACAGAAGAATGTTTAATGCTAGTGGAGATAAGAGTGACCAGGATGCATTATAAAGGAGTAAGCGGGTGGAGACAGACATATGAAGGACATTGGGTTTGGACACTGATGTCAGGAAGCCCAGAGACAGCTTCTCCTCAGCAACTTCAAACTGTGATATAAACAGACAGGAGAGAACTTAGGGTTTTTCTAAGTGCTGCTCAGATGACACATTTATTTTATTACACTTTACAGGTTGAAAAATAGAATTTAAAAATTTCTTTCAAAATTCACTGGTTAGTAGAACCTGTTTATTTTCAACTTGAAAATACCAATGACACTGACCCACATTATTTATGTAGAAATGTGTGAATAGATACATTGTCATCTTTCATAGACCTGTGTGTAGTTATACCCTACTACTCTTCGGCAGGCCTAAGTTTATGCACATGCATAATTTTTATGTGATTTTGGGGTACACACTAAAAGCTACCTCATTTTAAAGCTCTTTCCCAAAATTAATCAGCATTTGTATGGTCAGACAATGTCAGGATATGATTTCCAGTGAGTCAAGTTATCTCAAATATTATTTATGAAGCCCAGGACCATCACACTGAATTACATCCCCAGTCTTTCATTTTTTTAATTTTAAGATGACTTTACTAAGTCACTAAGTTGCCTATACTATGCAAGGATTAAACTTGTGACCCATCAGCCTCAGCCTCAGCCTCCACAGTACTGGAATCACCGTCATGGGCCATCAATCTCTTATTTTTTGTTTGTTTATTTCTTATATATTCATTAGAGTCAGAGCCCAACCTAAATCCAAGGTGATCTTCTCTCAGAATCCTTTAACTACACTTGCCAAGACTAATTCCAAATGAAGGAACTGGTATTGATTAGGACTAGAAATATATTTAGGGTAACAAACTTTAACATACTAAATTTACAAAGGCACCATGACCCAGGAGGTGATTTATTAAACCCCTAAATACTTTGTTCCAATAGACATAACAATGTATTTTTTTGCCTCTTAGAATCATAATATGTGTTCTATCATTCGAGTTTTCAAGGATAACTCAGACTTGACCATGATAGAATGGGAAGAGATTGCTGGATATAAAGACTGTGTTTTCAGCACAGTGGCTTTACTGCTGTGACTTTGCGTAAGTAGTGACATGCCTTTAAGTTTCAGTTTCCTCACCACAAAGTAAGCCTACAATAGTAACATCCACTCTTAATTTTGAAGATCTCATGTAAAAATACATTGTAAATTATACAACAGTAGTTTTTATTGTCAACTAGTTCAAGGCTCAAGTTAATAATTTTATTTATTTTTTTATTTGAAATAGCTTTACTTCTTTTTTTTTTTTTTACTGAGCTACATCCCTATCCCTTTTTATTAAACTATTTTTTTTTATGTTGAGACAGAATCTCACTAAGTAACTAAGTTGCCCAGGCTGGGCTTGAATTTGTGATCCTCCTGTTTCAACCTCCCAGGATGCTGGAATTGCAGTCATATGTCGCCATATGTGATTTTTTCTCATCTTTATTAATAAGCATTAGCTCAATGGCGTTTCTTGAAGATTTTGTGTGTATGTCAGGCCCTTGGCACAATCTAAGATAACTTTCTGTATTTTATGTTTACATTGAAATGATTATATACAGGTGTGCATATGAAAGCAGAAGCAGCATTAACAATAGCTAATTTATGAAATCAAATATTTCATAAGTGGGAGCCATATCTAAATATTTCACTACATTCGTGACTCACAATATGGCTTTCCCCAGTAGCAGATAAACAAGAAAAATAAAGAGGAAAAAGTTAAATGTCTTTGGCAAATATCATGTAAACTTGTCCTTCTGAAAACATTTTCATGATCATTCGAAAGGAAATGAATAATATAATTCAAAAATATAAATAGATGATCACATTGGACTGTAATGAGAGCAGATGTTTTAAGTTATGTAAAAATCTTACCCCATCTGGTAAACAGTAAAAATGTCTCAACAACAACCCACAGAAGAAATGTAGCCAACCAAATGAGGATAGTGGGGATTGGCCAGAAGTCAATTTTACCGGATTATTTCAAGAAATGTTTAAGGGATAGTAATATGCATCTAATAATTTCACCCATTACAGTGATTATTATGACAAAATTATTTTTTGAAGATATTAGAAATGTCAGGATGCCAATTCTATGATAAATTTCATCATCAATCAAACTTCTTAAATTAAATGGTTCATTTTTCTCACAGGGGACACTGAACCTAGAAGTCTATCCTGAAGCGATGATATGTTTAAGTTAATTGAAGCGTTCGCTCTGACTCCAATCTAATCAGGGTATGTAGCAGTAAGAATAAAATTAGCAATGGACAGGACTCCCACTTTCACAGATCCCATTCTGTTTGTGTTGAGTGGGTGGCTCTCTCGTGAACATTTGGTTTATGTCAGTTTGCCTTCTAGCTGGATACATTATGCGAACGACTTCCACTCCTTTCAGCTACAAATAGGCGGTTACCAATATAAACTTGCTGCATTAGTAGTCCAAGTTGAATTATTACCAGAAAACTTTCCTAAAACTAATAGAATTGAATCTCTTTAAGCATATGATATGTTCTTTAAGCTCTTCCCAATTTGGATCTAAGAATTGTTATTCCTATCACATTTCTTATTCCTTTTTATCTGCTGTATGGACAACCTGTACCATTTCACTTATTTATTGTAACTGGCAGAAAGGCAAACAAAGGTCTCCCATACTACAAAGAAATCTGAAAAAAGTTAACTTAATTACTCCCAGGTGTGACCAGACTCTCCTACTGAGAACGTTAAAAGAATTTCTTGTGTTTATGAGAGATAGCCCTGAAAGAAGCGAGAAATAAAGGGAGGAGATTTTAATTACAAGGATAAGATATTGTGCCACCTTATTTTTTAAAATGTACTTTGTGGATTAAATTAAAGGGGCACCATGCCACACAAAAATGGCTGCCCATTCCCATGTTTTATGTGTACTAGAATATTATTTAACAAACCTTTATTTTTTGGCAAATTGGTGTAAATGAAACAAATAAAAATAATTGGTCAAGACAATGAACATGAAAAATGAGGGTTAAGTATTCTTTCATTTTTCACAGTTTTCTATTTTTACTCAATGAGTACACAAAGTCTGAAAATGTTTCATGTGAGAAAACAAAGATCACTGGCATTCAACCACAGAAAACAAGGCTTGTTCTTTTGAAAATATAGTTTAAATCAACAAATATTAACAGTCCCTTTGAAGAAATATGAAACATACTCTGTCACATTCCTGCCCTCTAACAGCTTTCCCTTGCATTTAAAATAGAGCTCATACTCCTCACCCTAAAGGATTCGGCAACTGACTACACACCAGCTAGAATGCCTCTTTCTTTACTTCAAAATGACTTTTGACTTTGCCTAAGCCAAGCTTTGTCCAACCTTAGGAATACATACATATATATATATATATATTTGATTGGTGAGTTATTGGTTTTGTTCATTTTTTCATTTTTGAGACAGGGTCTTGCTTTATCCTAAGGTTTATGTTAATCCTATTTTCTAGAATGTTCCATTGGACCTGGTCTATGGCCACTTCTCATCCTTCTGACTACCACTACAAAGAGACCTACTCTTCCACGACATGTAATGAAATATTCTTCTTCTAGAGATAAATTTTATCCCAGGACCTTATTTGTTTGCTTCATAATGTGTACTCTAGTGTGTAAATTATCTTCTTTGTCTGTGTCTCTAGTTTACTATTATTCTCTACAAAATATAACTCTGTCCTTCTGTTTCCCTGGCACACATTATGATGTGCT
Organism: Ctenodactylus gundi; assembly: GCA_004027205.1. Taxonomy (NCBI): domain Eukaryota; kingdom Metazoa; phylum Chordata; class Mammalia; order Rodentia; family Ctenodactylidae; genus Ctenodactylus; species Ctenodactylus gundi. The sequence goes on from PVKB01000061.1 coordinate 412,356, forward strand.
CAATACATGTTCTTTGGATATTCTATCTTTTGATTGAGACCTAGACAATGAAAAAGATTGACTGTGCTCGATGAACTTACAGTCTGAAAAGAAAGGTATGTGGAAACACTACCAGAATACAGAGAGGAACCTGAAAAAGTAAAACAAGGCCGGGGTGGGGGCGGCAAGTAAAATGCTAGAGAAAGAAAAAAATAGGTGGCAACAATTTGAATAGGGTAATGAAAAAGATAAAACTTGAACTGGTCATTAAATGTGCCAAGGTTATCAGCAGCAAAGGCCTAGACAGGTAAACACAAGAGGGTCTGCGGGATAACAGAGCTCGGGACATGGTCACAGTAGGATACATGATGGCAGACAGTGGAAACAACACTGGGGGAACAGACAGCCTGTGGTGGCAGATAGTGACAGTGCTTTGCCAACATTTTAAGATTGAACTTTGGGGACATACAGGAAGTGGTCATACAGCATTGAGGACATGTGTCCCATCTGAAAGCACATGCGCTAAGAAGGCCACAGTGGCGCAGTGAAGCCAACAACAGGCCTCGCCTGCAGAGTGTGCTCCAGTGCCTCCAGGAAACCCTCTCCTCATCTCTTAATCTCTGCTTGCTTCATCAGCTCGGGATCTTGATTGAACAAGCCCTCCAGAGATTAAGCTTCTGTCAACTGTACCTCAAAAATGAAATCTAACATTTCCCTCTTTAAAGTGCATGTTATTAGAAGCCGTTACCACCCCTCCCATCCCCAATTCTCAAAGGCTCCGGCACCTGATAAAAGAAGTAAGGACCTAGGTATCTGAGGTTTATGTTTTTAAGTAATGTTTTTAAACCCATGTCTACTTTTATCAAGAGAAGAAATCAAGCAATTTTTCACAGGGTGAAGATAATGGCTTATGCCTGTGGCAGGGAAAGTATCTCCTGCGCCCCTCTTTTCCTGGCTCTGGTCCCAACTGCAGCAGCACTAAGCCCCTGCTAGACAAAGAGTGATACCGTCAGCAGACTGTTTCACCAAGATAAGAATGAAGGTGAGAATAAGTCTCTATGCCCCTGGCACATACGTTGTACTCTATGATAGCAGAAGGCCCATCCATTACCGTTTTAGAGAGCAAGTTTCAAGTTGACATAATGCAAAGAGATTTTAAGTCATCAAGAAACCAGCAAAAATCTTATTTTCCCCCCATTTTATTGATAAGTATAAGTGCAAAATTTAAGGTTTACAATGGAGTTGAGCCTTTTATGCACATACGTATCTTGTCAAGGTGACAAGGGCTTTCCCACTCTCCTTTTGTCCCTCCCCCTCCCCTCACCTCCCTCCCTCTTCCCCTACCCAACCCCCCTGTTTCACTTTGTTTTAAGTTCCATAGGAGTTGTGCTCTGGGACTCTCATATCAGAGAGACCATTCGATGTTTCACCTTCTGCTTCTGACTTACTTCACTAAGCATGATGTTCTCAAGACACAGCAAAAATCTTAAGTGAGACCTGTGATCCCCCTGGATTCCTCTCTGAAATCTGCTAGTAGTTTACCTGCTTAATAGTACCTAGTGTTTAGTAAAGAGGCTTTGTCTGCACCTACTATTCATATGATGTAGTGTCTGTGACACTATTGTTAGGTGGTTTGGGTGGGGCTGGATACTCTGTTATGAAGACTATCACAACTTCATCAGCTGAATTGTATCATCAGGCCTGGTCCTTAATGCAATTATTTGAACGTATTTGCCTTTAACCACACACACACACACACACACACACACACAAACACAGAGATACCAAAATAATTCTGCATTATTTATATGGGACCTCTACAGAATTTAAGTGTTAAAATATGCTGTGTAATCTAGTATTCTGAGTTAGGAAGGCAAAAGCCTCATTTAAGAAATCCTCAAAAACTTGATTTTTAAGCATTTGGCTTTTCTTTGAGTACCTAATATCTCCGAACTTCGATTTAAAGTCATAAGGGTCACAAGTATGAAGACTTTCTATTTTCATTTCCTCTCCCTAAGCAATGAGGTTGTATGTTCTCTATGAGTTGACAGTCACTACACAGCAAATAGACACTGAATATATATTGTAGTGAATGGTATGAGAGGAAGAAAATTGGAAATATTTTATAAAGTGAGTATTGTGTTGTTTTTGTCAAGACTGCAAGTTTTATCGCTATGCCAGATACATTTAGAAATACTGAGAAAATGTTCATGCTTCCCAAAACAACTGTCTCATGTATCGCTCCCTCCCGCTTAAAAACCTCCTGTGGCTGAGGATTGTGTCTAGCATGAATCCAAACACCCTCCAATGGCAGTTGAGCATGGCAGCACAGGCCTGTGACCCCAGCAGTTGAGAGGCTGAGGCAAGAGGACTGCCATGAGTTCAAGGCCAGCCTGGGCTAAATAGTGAATTCAGAACCAACTGGACTATAGAACTAGATCCTGTCTTTAAATAAACAATTGGTATCTTCCAATGGCTAAGTCCTTGTCTGGTCAGTCCTTGTGTTTGGCCTGTGAAGTTGGAACACCTAGCTCCATTTTCAGTGCTTAGAAGGCATCTCCATCTTTCCCAGTTTCAGGCTTATTACTCCTCTTGCTAAGAAGGCTCTCACTTTCTCCTCTCTCCCATTTTCTTGGCTAACTCTTTCTTTTCAGGTCTCAACAGAGAGGCCATTTCTTCACTGAGGCCTTTTCTTATTACCAAAAGTAGATCAAACTCTACTTCCATCATTGAAAAAAATATGCTGATTTTCACTCTCAACACTTATTGCAATTATCTGATTCCTCCGCAGGCCATAGATACATCCCAATCAATTTCTGTATTTCCTCATGTGTAAGAATTTTAAATCTGAATTCTCTGTGAAGACAATGTCCCGTCCATCCTTTGAATCCCTATAACTCCAGCAACCAGTGCAGTTCCAGGGAAAGGTCCATTGATGTGAACATTGAAGACTGAGGGCAACTGGAGCACTACCATTTCCTCCTAAATCTCCATTTCTAGAGGAAATTTTTAGGTAAGATTATTTTAAAGCATTTCTGGCCCATGTTTTTCGGGCTATTATTGAGCTATGAATCATTAGAACTATTCAAGTAACTGGCTACTTGGACAGTTGAGCCATTTAAGTACAATCCATTTGTAAGTCATTTGAGTGGGTATAAAACCATGTACTTACAGGGAGCGCTCCATTCTGGAAGTCTGGCTCATTAGTAACATTGAGGAGTAATGGAGTGTGGTCACAGCCTCGGTGCTTTCCTCTGAGGCAATGGCCCCTGCAGGGGCCCCTGTGTCGTAATTAATTCTGGCTTGCTATCTCCGGAACAGCTCTCCCCTCCACGTGCACACACCCCAGAACCTAGAAACCCCCCGAGGGACCCGCCACAGGGTTGGCCCCTCGCCTGATTCGGGTCCACGCAAGTACAGACCATTCTCTCAGCTTCGGAACTCACGGTTACTTATTCAGTTAATAAACAGCAATCCAAACGGCAACCACAGGAAACGTTCAGGGCCAGACACGGGCTCAGCTGTCAACAACGAGAAGGAAAAAAAATCTTCTTTATTATTAACAGATCTCCCATCTTATACATTCATGTCTCTGTTTGGTATAAGTTGATAAATTTGGTTAGGGCTCATTTTCACGTCTTGACAGTTGCTTTGCCTGTTTAAAATTCTCAGAAGCACATACCGTCTGGAGATGAAAAGTGCCAAGTCCCTAAGAAATCTCACTGCAAAGGCAATGGCTTGTCTGTCAGTTTTTATCAGAAACTTCAGTTCCTCTCCGCAGCCCGGCATGTCTGGCTTTGAGAAGTGCAGGAAAGGTCAGCTGGAATCCCAGTCCCGTCCCGCCACCCCTAATCGCACAGAAGACGCGCCTGAGCTTTTGAACCACTAACAAGTGTTCGGCGCTGCCCGCGTAGCTTGGAAGCAGGTCGTGTTTGTTGACAGGATAATAACTGCACAGAAGTTCTTCAGTCGTCCAACTGAAACTTCGCCGCATCGAAGGGGCTTCGAGTATACTCGGTACCCTCTGGAAAGTTTGATACTGCTGAAAGTTGGATATTGCTGAAATAAATTGTTACTATAATCACAGCTTGTACAGGCATTGACGCAGTTTTTGACTGTATTAGAAACAGCAACAAGGAAGCAAGTCCAAGCACTGAAACTGGAGTTAAAGGAGGAGACGTGGATGTTAAAAGTCAGTCTGAGGTAAAACACGTAAGTAAATGAAAGTAGACCTCACCCAGTCGTGAGTACTGTCCCATTGCAGGCAGGAAAAAAAAAAAATCAAAGCTCATTTCAGGGACCTGTTGCATGAAAAGCACATGAGAACAGGCAGAGGAAGAAATTGATTTACTAAAATTTAGGCCAATACATCTTGGGTGCAGCTGGGCTGCTTACATCCTTGTTTCAACTTTGGTTTCCGGTACCTTGTTACTTTTCTTTTATCCCATGTGGCTAGTGGGGGGTAGGTGCCCGGTGTCCTTGGCAAGCAAGTTAATTCCAGAAGCCGAGGGAAGCTGGTTAGCAACAGGGAAGCCACATTACTCTTTCACAACATCTCTTCTCCATCCTTTCCCCCCACACGCTCCTCATTCCTTCATGCCAATCTAGTTTCTACCCCGGGTCCTTGCACCGGGTGTTCTCGCTGACTGAAGGTTTATAACCAACATAGACGAAAAGAGCTCAGCTCACAGGATGCCTCCTGTCCTCTTACTGTCATCTTGTCTCTATTTTTTGTCCCCATGTTTCTTATTACAAATTGTCTTATTTACTGCTCTGTTGACTTGTTTCTTAATTTTTGTCCAATGTGGAATGGAAGGCCCATGAAGGCAGGAAATTTGTATATTTTCTTTCAGGCTATATTTGATTATCATCCCTCAGTATCTGCCAGGTGTTGCTTTCAGGCTCCCAGATCCTCTGTGGCTATCAAAATCCACAAATGTTCAAGTCCCTTATATAAAACGGCACCATATTTCCTGGCAAGCTAATCACATACATGCAAATAAAACACTCTATCTCATCTCTAGGTTATTTATAACATCTCATGCAATGTAAATTGTATATGGACAGTTGCTATACCCTATTGTTTAGTGAATAATAACAATAAAAACCTGTATAATACAAATATAATTTTAAACACAGTATCTTGGTCTTTGGTTGGTTGAATCTACAGATACAGCACCTGTGGAAATACAGAGATGATTGTATACACAATGTACATCTGCAACAGTCATGTCTAATACATATGTGGTGAATAAATAAATTAATGATGAATAAAATACTAATTATAGAAGCAAATGCCTTCAGATCTTTTAGCAGTAGAGAGTAGCATTTTACGCTCTCCTCATTCTGTGAAGAAAGCAGAAGTTGAAGGACATAGAAAAAAGGACAAGAGCAATTGAAAGCAGAAGGGAATCCTGTTAGAAAAGAGTGAATCTGGGGGCAAAAGGCTGACAGAAAGGAATTTTCTGGAGTAAATAGAAAGGAAGAATCCATGGATAGTAAGATCATGAAAATCAAACAGAAGTATAGGACAGGGTTCAAGTAGGGCATCTATGAGAAATGAAGCGAAAGACTTTGCTGGGAAGGACTCTGGATGCAAAAGTGAGAGAGAGAGAGAGAGAGAAAGAGAGAGAGAGAGAGCAAGAGAGAGAGAGAGAAAGAGACAGAGAGAGAAAGAAGGGAAGGTGAAGTTATGGATGAGCAAGAAAATGGTCGCCATAATGTTCACGGTGATCAGGGCGTGTCACCTGTGAGTGAGGAGGTGGTGTCAGAGAAGACAATCGTTGCCACGTTCTGCCTGTTGGCAGGGCTGGAGCTTACAAGTATTCTTGAAGTTGCATAATAGCCAAGCCCTGTGGGCTGAGGCTGTGAGCCCAGCACTTTAAGAAGCTGAGCCAGAAGAACCACAATTCCCAGCCCTGCCTGGAAAACTTAGCAACTCAGTGAGACCCCAACTTCAATAAATAATCAAAGGGGCAAGGGACGTCGCGTCAGCAAAGGCCTTGGGCTCAGTATTCCGTACCACAAATAATAATAAATTGCATATGTGAGTACAAAATATTTTGTTGTGTGTGTACTATCTTTCAGAAGTAATCGTAGCTTTTTAAAAGCAGTGAAATACGGAATTTAGCAGGGAAAGTATTGAGGCCCACTTCCTGGACCTAAACATAAGCTTTGCTGCTGGCAAAATTTATGCATCTGCAACAGATTGCTTAATCCTTGTGAGCCTTACTGTCTCCTTGGTAAAAATGGAGGTGATATATTAGGAACTCCATGGATTTCTCACAGAATAAAACAAAATAATAAGCCAGGTGTGGTTTTACATGCCTGTAATCCTAGCACTCAGTAGGCAGAGGCAGGAAGACATGTGTTCAAAGCCAGCCTGGGGGCTACATAGTAAATATCACAGAGTGAGACCTTGTCTCAAAAGAAAAAGAAAAAGAAAAGGAATTGAACAAAATAAGAAAGGTAAGCTATTGAGTAACTGGTAGGTAGTAGATAATCATCATTAGTATATGTTCATCCTGTTAATTCTATGGAGTTTTGTATCTCAAATGCATCTATTTGAATTACGTTTTCATTGTGTTAGCATCCAGAAACCAAAAGAAGTGTCATGCTGAAAATGCACACATGACAAAAGGATATTTAGTTGATAAAATTGCTTTCCAACAAGTTACCTCATGTTGTATCCCAGCATAAGTTACAGAATCCACTGATTTAAGTTTTGGCTATTATGAGCATACACTAACCTTTTAAATACATTATCTTCCTCAACTGGATTACTGCTAAAGTGCTGGTCTTAATTTAAATCTGAAATACTGTGGAATACATATACCAATTATGCTATCATTAGGGATTTCATGTTGTGTCTAATCCATATAAAAACTATATTATGATGTATGTGTACATATACTAATACTACTGCTTTCAGCAATATGGATTTTTAAATTTTAATGTGCATATAGTACTTACTAGATATTAAATTTATTTAGGCAACAAATATCAAATAATTTAATATTTGAATTAAATGTGGGGAAATGATAAGTGTTACATTTAAAGATCAGATCAATATATCAGAATCATTTAGCACACTAGACTTTTAGGGACACCATATCAAAGTACCATGAACTATAATAGTTGACTTAGCAACACAAATTTATTGTCTCATAATTCTAGAGCCTAGAAATCCCAAATCAGGTTATTTCCAGGACTAATTCCTTCTGATCACTGTGGGGAAGAATCCGTTCCATGCCTATCCCTTTGCTTCTCAGGACTGTTGACAATCCCTTATAGAAACAGTACCTTGACCTCTGCTTCCTCATAGATTTTCCTGTATGCATGTGTGTAGCCAAATTTCTCCTTTTGATAAAGGCATCAATTGTAATGGTTAGTGAGTTGCCCTACGCAAGAAGGACCTTGTCTAAACTAAGAGGACTACCTCTGCAATGACTCTTTTTCCAGATCAGGCTACATTCTGAGATACTGGGGGTAAAGTCATCATTTTCGGAATATGAAAAGAGAACAATTTAAATTACAATATCAGAGAAGCTTTTCAGAGTCCTGGGGTTAGGGAAGGTAGTTCACTGTTGCACTGCCTAGCCAGAGCAAAGACCTGGGTTTGATTCTCCAGCCTCATATAATCTAGGCATGGTGGCTCATACCTGTGATCTCAGCACTTGAGAGACTTAAACAAGAGGATTACCATGAGTTCAAGGCCAACCTAGGCTACATAGAGAGTTTAGGACTAGACTAGACTACAGAGTAAGAACCAGTCTATGAAAGAAAGAAAGAAAGGAAAGGAAGGAAGGAAAGAAAGAAAGAAAGAAAGAAAGAAAGAAAGAAAGAAAGAAAGAAAGACATCTGATATGTTCATTTAGAAACTGCAGGGGTGGAGTCCATTTTGTAAGAAACTCCGTGCCATCCTATGACCTGCTTTGCACTTCTACAGAGGGTAATTTGGAGTTTCTCTAATATTCCCTGATAGTGTGTTTGATGTAGCAACAGCTTAGTTTAAAATCAGAAGTTAATTCTCCATTCACAATGAGCTGAGCCTTTCCCAGGATTATTTTTGCATTGTTGCACATCTGTCTATAATTTATCTAAGAATACCATTCATGCTTATCTCCTACAGTTTCCCAAATCACGTAGAAAATGGTATAGATTAAAGTAAAAAGAAAAAAGGTGGCTGCAGAGAGCACAACAGGCCCAACTATGCGAATTTTGTAGATATGATTTTACCAGAACTGGAGAAGAAAATAAATTGTACTATGCTACAGCTATTCAGTTTTCATTTACATCTTCCTTCCAGAAGAACAACAGTAATTATTTATGAGTTTCTGATCACATTGGTTTCTTTTGCTGAGGTAACAATCACCATAAACTTGTGGCCTACAAATAACACACATCAGTCACCTTGTAGTACTTTAGGTTAGAAACTTGACATGAATCACAGTGAGATAAAATCAGTATTTTCAGAGCTGCACTCCTTTCTGCATGCTCTCAGGGACATTGGGATTCCTTGCTTCTAAAAACTGCCGACATCCCTTGTGTTTTGGCCCCTTCCTCCATCAGAGCCTATCACTTAAATCCTTTATCAATGTGATTCTTACGATGCCTTCTTAGAAGGAAATCTGTAAGCCTTCCTTTTGCTATTCCCACTCCCTGCACCTCTCAGCCTCCTCTGCACAGGGGGCAGCTCTCCTGCCACAGCCTCAAACTCTCTGGAAAAGTGTGCAGATTCCAAGTTTGGCTCCGCTCCCTTTTCAGAGCCTCTTTCAGCTGTCTGTAGTGGTGTCGAAGCAACCAGAGACATTGGCGTGTGAGAGCCCAGCTGCTTGCCAGTCCCTTGTCCCCTGACCTCCCTGGTCCATAGCCGAAGCTTCAAGACCAGCACCATATCACGGGACGTGGACACAGTAGCCCAAGTCGGTTGGGTTGAGGCTGCCACTTGGGTTGGCCAGCTCCAGAGTTGGGCCTGAGACTGTGTTTGTAAGCTGTGCATAGGGCTGTGTTGGCTGCTGGTGACCTTTCTCGCCCTCTTCGCCCTCTGAAGGAGCACCTTTGTCTCCCATATTTCTTTCTCTCATATTTCATCTGCTCTTTATGTTTCTTTTTCTATACACACCCAGGCAATCTGGGGAACGTGGTTGGCTCAGGATTTGACAGAGGAAAGACAAATAAATCCTGTCTTACTGAAAAAACAAAAACCTGGAAAGTTGTAATTACATTGAGCCCGCCTATCTAATCCAGGATAATAATTCTAACTGAAAATCCTCAGTTTAGATACATCTGCAGATTTTTTTTTTCCCATATAAGATTATCCATTCACAAACTCTGCAGATTAGAACAGAGAAGTCTTTGGAGGGGATGAGAGATCTGTCACCTACTTGACTGATTTACGGAGCTGTTTACACGTTCTTGATTCTCTTGATTTCGAACCAGACAATGCTCTAGGAAGAACACAGCTTCATCTGGAAGAGAAAGCCTCTCGGCAATGCCAGAAGCATGCTGGATTCCAGCTTGCACAGACTTCAAAAACCACTTTTAGAGCCACCAACATGGTGTATCAGCTAAGACAGTCCTTTCCCTGAAAGAGGCAGGTAGGTATGACTGTAACTTACTGAAACTAAGCAATTCTTCACATCATTAAATTCAATGTGTATATCTTATGTCCTTAGAAGAGCCTAGTACCTTGTCTTATACATAGTAGATATAAATAATTTTAAATGGTAGCAGTTGAAAAGGTGAACTTGCCTATTATAAAAACAAGTGTAACCTTGCATGTCAAGTGTTTCACATGACAGCATTAAGATTAATTTTTTAAACAAGGATTTTCATTGAACCACAAAAGCATTCATTTTCAACTATTCTTAGAAAAAGTGAGAGATTCTTCTTGGCCCTCCAAAGTTCTTAGGCAACAAAACAAAACAAACAAGCAAAAAATATATCTACAACTCATTTTTGTTATTTAAAGTATTTGTGATGAGCATATGTTTCATCCATTTATTTGAAAGCTTATAATTGTTTTTGCTTTCTGTCACCGTGACAAAATACCTGAGAAACTAAACCTAAAAGAAAGAAAAGTTTATTTTGTCCCACAATTTCAGATGTTTCCGTCTCTGATTTGTTGGCCTTGTTGTTTTGGTCCTGTGGCAAGGCAGCGTGCCAGGGCAGAAGCACACGGCAGAGAAAAATTGCCCATGTCACGCCAGGAGGAAATGAAAGATGCTGAGAAAGAAGCCAGGGTCCGGATATCTCCTTCAGGGTTCCACCCCCAGTGACAACTCTCTCATAGGCCCCACCTTTAAAAGGCTTCAATACCTCCCAAAGGCACCATACTTTTTGCAGGTGCCCAGGCCTTTGAAACACATGATCATTTGAAAAACATTTAAGATTCAACCCATAACAACAATAATTTAAAAAATTATTCTAAGAGAAATTGCCCTATTTTCCTGCACAATAAAATGTCAGCAGTGCAATTGGATGCATTCACTCGATGTCAGTCATGCAACAGTTCATCTTCTGCTATCTCTTCTCACTTTTCTTAAAATAAGTGTGGCATTATAGCCTTGCCGTTTTTGCTACATTTTCTATGAAAAAGGGAATTTTCACTCACATCCTGTTACTTATAAATATGGCTATAGACAAGAACAAAGACCTTTCCAAACATTTACCAGAAAGACATTCTTCCCCACAAATCAATGACACTAATGAACATCATAAGAAATAAAGGATCAAATTATTCTGCAACTCCATTTCATACCAGATGAGAATGCAGTAACCAGGATCATCTCTACTGGATGTTTCTGGATCCAACAGCCTCTTCTAGAAAAACATCCTTTTTCTTATATACTTTTTAAAACGAATAAGTCTATAATACATTTTGAGGGTGAGAAAATGGAATTAACAAAAACGAATGCTTATTTGTTCTCTCTGCTGAAATTATCTAACGTTAGAAGAAACTTTGGTTTCCACAGGAAATATTGGCTTCCCCATTAGCCATCTGCTGGGTGGTGGGAATGTTCTGTGTGGCTTTCTCAGCTGGAACATTTGGAAAATGAATACATTGTTGCAAAAACTCACATTGTTGGCCATAATGTTAGTGATAATGTTGTTGACTTACCAGCTGTCCTAGAAATTCCTGGGGTGGAAGTATTTCCAGTCATTCCAAGCTTCTCTGTCATGTCGCAGAATGGTGCTCCATATAATGAGACTCTAGCCATTTTTCATAGCTTAAGATGGACGTTTTCATTCCACTAGTCATATTGTAGACCAAAACCAGACGGGAATAGGTACCATTGAATGACTCATGCTATCTCAAGCTGTACAATGGTACCTGATACACAACAGACCTATTATTTGCCATTTTTTCAAAATACTTTCTTTTTCAACTCCAGATATATACATCTATCCGTGGGTAAGATTAAACAGCGTGACCTTCCTTGTACTTCTCTCCGGCTGGCAAAGAAGCCACCAAGTCCAAGGGTTGAATGTTTGGCTCACTCATTATGCCTGAGGAGTTTGTTGGAAATGTGAATAAGCTCTGTTTTCAGTTTGGTCTTCTCTTTTGAAATTAGATTAATGGAGTGGCGAATAAAGTGAAAAGTACTCTCCACTTTGGCATGCAAATAGATTAGACTTCCTTTCTTGAAAGCAGAATTATCTCCTGTCAGTTTGCTTCTCTACCTGTTTTCATTTAAAGCAACAGAATTCTTCTTGCACGCTGAAAATTTGTTCCAAACAGGAGTCCCTTTTATCACTCCACAGACTTCCCACTGCCCCAGCAATTGTATATGACCCCATGTAACTTACTGCGTGGAACTTACTGTAATTCAAGCTGCATTTACTGACTCGTTTTTTGTCTTTTATTCTATCAAAAAGTAGATAGCATAGGCTTTCACATTCTTGTCAATGTTTAAAGGATGATTCAATTTGTATTTCAGGCCCCAATTTTACACCACGATCCCACTTCATGTGCTCCTTGGAGCTTATACAGTATCAGGACAAATGTGTGACCAGTCCAGTCTTCTGTCACTCACCTGTACCTCGCACTGGGCTCTGCTATGAGTCCATACAACCACTACTGAGAAATTCTTGTCCCGGGGGCCTCTTTGGTTTGAAGATTCTTAACTGTTGTTTAGACAAATGGGATTAAGCAACGAGCTATCTAGGGCATTTCCTTTTAGATGACCCCTCAGCCACACTTCCACTGAGCTTTTCTATCATGAAGGGTCTCTTTCTAAAAAGGGAGCTTAATTCCCTGCTGTGGTTTGGATCTGGGGTCCCCCCCCCCACCACCAAAGTCTCATGTTCCTATGGATACGGTATAGAGTTGGGAGGTGGGGCCTGACTGGGAGAGGCAGGGGCTTGACCTGGAGGGGCAAAAGCTGGTTCTGCCCTTCCTCCCAGTCTCTCTCTGTAGCACCATGTTATGAGGACCTCTGCCTCAGGAGCTCTGGCTCTGGCCCTGCCCCACTCCAGCCCTGCCATGTGCTTCCCTCATTTTCCAGGCACCCACCTGTGAATGGACCTTCTGAAACTGTAAGCTACAATGTATCTTTCCTCCCTAAGTTGTGAACGCTGGGTGCTGAGTCACAGCGATGATAAAGTAACTAAGACATCACCTTTCCCCTAGTTCCCACACACCCCTCTTCGGCTACACTGCCCCTGCTCCCTCACTTCCTCACACTGCCTCCAAAAGCAGCCCAGGCCTGCTCCGGGGCTCACTGAGGTCTCCGTCCTTACGATCATTTCACTTCTATTACTTCAATCCTTCCTTCCCATCCCTTCTCTTTAAAGAGTCCTGTTTTTAGGATCAAAATCTGTACATGACTTGCCCCCACCCCCACGCCTATTGTGAGAATCAGATAGCCAATGATCTGCTTGAAGGCAAGGATTGAAGTAAGGATGGAGGGGCTGGAGGAACGGCTCATCCGTTGAAGCTCTTGCCCGGCGAGCGCTGAATCAAGCACTAAGTACCCGTCTTCAATTTCCCAGCACTACATAAGCTGGGGGCGGTGGCTCACGCCTGTAATCCCCGTACCCAGGAGGCTGACACAGGCTAATTGCTGTGATTCCAAGGCCAGCCTGGGCTCCATAGTAAGTTCAGGACCAGCCGGGGCTACAGAGAGACCTTGTTGCAAAAAAAAAAAAAAAAAAAAAAAAAAAAAAAAAGACAGGAAATGTTTACACTCACTTGGCAATATCCCCAAATTTTTAAGATACCACCTAACTTTTCTGAAGAGAGAAATAAAGAAAAAAGATGTCAAAATGGATGCTGGAAGATTGGGTCTTTTTACCAAGTGTCAGATGCTCTAAGAACTATGCTCCAGCTGCGTTTTCTAGAGGATGCCACTCACGTAACGTTCTCAATTAATGGTCTCTACTACATCTTATTCTGGTAACCCAAGGTCTCATATTTCTAACTTTTAGGAAGAATTGCCAAGAGTGTATCAATGTATGATTAGTTAATGAATAAATGGAAATTGATGACTGGAAAAACATTGACCACTAAGACATTGCTCTTCAATGCCATTTTTTGTTCTAATGCAAACTTTCCTAATAAATGAATGTCCTCTTTTTCTCACATAGCTTCATAGGAAAGAAAAATGTGGAAATCTAGGGCTAAAGGACCTTAGAAATGAGGTAAGTAAATATCTCAAAGTTACCTATTCTTATCAGTCACCTAACTGATATTCTAGAATTGCATTTGTGTCCCACCCTGCCCTGTGCTTACTAGATCAGGAGCTATGAAGGTGACCGTTGGTCACAATATGTTTTAGACTCTTCAGGTGGTTCTAACATGCGCTGGGAATTAAGTATCATCGTTCCCACATACCTCTCCAATTTAAGTAGGTAGGTGATGATTTCTCCAAGGCATATCGTCCTAAGTAACAGCAATAGCTTAAAACTGCTCCTCTGGGTCTCCTGTTATAATTCTCTTCACCATACCCACTGAATCTCAGCACTTAGAACTGTTTTAGTGTCCACTAAGGTCTCTGCTCTGGTTGACTTCAATGTTCAAGAGCACAGCATAAAGCAGTATCAGATTGTTTCACATCTTTCCCATTCCAAGAGCTCTAATTTTTGTTCTATTTCCCAAAAGAAGGTCTTCACAGCCCCCAGCTCTACCGTGTCTGTCCACTTGTTTGATAAATGTTAAACAACACATTTATGAGATGGCGTTCCATTCTAGAATGACATTTAAAGCTCTGATGTTAATTGCTGTGGATAACCATCGATCATCGCTGGGATACCCCTGGGACGACAGACTTTGAGGTACGCAATCCATCTCATGGTGGTATTGTGGCTGGCTGCCTTCCTGCCTTCATCACCAGTTGATGGGGCTGATGGAGATCGGCTGCTGCACTTTAAGTGCCTCCCGCTCCCTCACCTGCTCCGCATGACTACTGAACTGAGCTGTGTTGTGACAGTCTGCCTGCTCTTCCCTGTTCAGATTAATGAATACAGCTTTAGCTGTTAATTCAAAGCTAGTCAAGCTTATATCCAACAATTAGAGACCAATTTTCATATTCATCTTGAGTATATACGTGGAAGGGGGAGGAATGCAATTTGGCATTGTTCTTTTATGTCTAGGGGAAACAGGAAGAGGAAGAGGGAGGGAACCTGAAAACCGCACACAGTACCTGAAATTCTCATTGGGTCCAGCTACAATAAAATGTTTCAAGCCTCAACATCTTTGCAAGATACAGCAATGACCCTGGGGGTTTGAGCTGCCTGCCCTGCAGCTAGACTGCAATCCATCAAAAATAACAAGCACATGGCAGGCCCCTGTGCACTCTGCCTTCCAGGAGGGTCAGCAACTAAGCCAGAATTTGAAGAGGCCTCCGAGTCAGAACCTGGACTCTCCTCTTTCTCCTTTCTTCCTTCCACGATAAGAAATGCAATGCTTACTTGTACGTAAAATTATGTCCGCGACCTCATATTGTGCCTTGCAGGATCATCCAGGGCCATGGGAACCTAGTGCTGCCTTCTCTCCCCTGCAACGTCCTCACTGGTGAAGCAATGGCTGTGAATTCCCTGTCTTGCATAGAAATACCATACTCGGACCCAGGTGCCAAGTACTGTCAAAATGTACTCTTACCTGAATGTATATTTGCAGGCAGGGGGAAATGAGCCTGGCCAGAGGATTCCTGCCCCTGATTACTGATGGTAGATATAGCTCGGTGGAGCACATATCTAAGGTAAGCAACACCTCTGGCCCAGGATTGGAAATTTCTCTGTAGTCATTTGACTTGTCTTACTCTCAAAGCCGGTAGCTTGTGGTTGGAACATAATACACAGGAGCAGGTGATAGTTTTCCTAGTGTTCATGACTCCACTATTTTCACGTTATTGATTTCAATTGCTGGTGGTGTCAGAATAACTCAGCTTTGCAAAGAAGATCAAGAAATGGAAATGTGAGCCGGATGTGGTAAGACATGCCTGCAATCCCGTCACTCTGGCAGGCAGAGGGAGGAGACTCGTAAACTGGAGCCCAGCCTGAGCAAATTCGAAATTTAAGAAAACCTGACCTCAAAAAAAAAGTCAGCTTTGATCTGATTTTGGTGCATGGTGATAAGTATATGTCCAGATTCATTTCTCTGCATGCAGATAACCAATACTCTCAGTGACATTTATGGAAAAGGCAATCCTTTTACCTGTGTGTGTTTTGGGTCCCTTATCACATGTAAGGTACCTGAGGGTACTGTATCTCTGCATCCTCCATTCTGTTCCCTTGGTCAACCTGCTTGTTTTTTGTGCCAGCATCATATAGTTTTATCACTAATGCTTTGTAATATAACTTCATGTCTAGAATCAATACCACCTGTTTTTGTATTGTTACTCAGGATTACTTTGGCTATGTTTGTTCTCTTTTGATTCCATAAGAATTTAAGAATTGCTTTTTCATGTTTTGTGGAAAAAAATGTTGGTGTATGAGAGTGATTACATTGAGTCTGTCCCTCAGCTTTGGCAGTACAGTCATTTTGACTATATTGATCCTGTTGATTCAGGAAGAGTGGATGTCTGTTTTCTAATATTGTCTTCATTTTCTTTTTCTTTCTTTGGCATTATACGGTTTCCTTTATAGTGATTCTTTACTTCCTTAGTTAGGAGTACTCCTAGGTATTTAATTTTTGAGGAGCTGTTGAGAACAGGATTATTTTTCTCAGCTCTTTCTCAGTGAGTTCATTATTAGTGTAGAAGAATGATATTGGTTTTTTGGTATTCATTTTGTATCCTGCAATTTGGGTGAATTTGTTAATTAGTTCCAAGAGTTTGGTGGTAGAGTTGTTGGGTCTTTGGAAATACTGAACGTATTAGAGGACAAAATAGGCAAAGGTGTAGGCAAGAGTTTTCTTAATAGGATGTAGGGGTCTCTGTAATGTGGGGGCTCCCAGAAAAGCTGAGGAGGGGTTGGAAGATGGAGAAACCACTCTGAAGACTCGCTTCAGTGAATGTAGTCTGATTTATTAAGGAAGTGAAGGATTTATATAGACTACAACAAGGTGGAAGTCATATTAGGCCAATTAGTGAGGGAGACTCAAAATCTTTCCTTATATGTCCCCAACTAGCAGGCTGTCCCAGAAGGAGGGAGGAAGTGGAGGAAGGGGGATGGGGCTGCTAATCAGCAGGTTGTCACTAGACCAGGGGGCGTGAGGCCTGTCGCAGATGCCATCTTTGTCGTGAAGCCTGCTTACACCATAGTGTCTTGGACATGTGCTAGATAGGCTTCGACCCAACCTGAATCCCCCACAATAGGACATCTGAAGCAGAAGAAATAGCCCCCAGAAACAACAAATGGGATTGTAGCCAATTTAAGTTTCACAGTAAGGAAAATTATCAAAAGAGTAAATCGAGAAATGACAGAATGGGAAAAATTCTTTACTACTTACACCTTGAAACTAATAACCAGAATGTGCAAGGAGCTGATAAAAAAGTAAATTCTTCAAAATCAAAGACCTGATTTAAAAATGGGCAACTGAAATAAATAGGCAGTTCTCAGAGGAAGAAGTTCAAATAGCTAGCAAATACATGAAAAGATGTTCAACATCTTTAGCCATTAGAGAACTGCAAATCAAAACATCCCTAAGATATCATCTTACCCCAATGAGAATGGCATATATCAAAAACTCTAACAGTAATCGATTCAGGCAAGGTTTTTTGGGGAAAGGAACTCTTTCACATTGCTGGTGGGACTGTAAACTTGTACAACCACTTTGGAAAGCAGTATAGAGATTCCTCAAGAGGCTGAAAACAAATATTTCCATAAAGCAATACCTCTTCTGGGTATCTTGCCAAAAGTGTTAAAAGCAATGTATAATAGAAACGCATGTATACCCATATTTATAGCAGCATAACAAACAATAGCTAAAATGTGAAAGATGCTGAAATATGCATCAACAGACCGGAGGATACAAAAATTCAATGTTAAGACAGGTAGATTTGAAGCTTTTGTACATAACTGGATGGAACTAAGCATAGTGAAGTGAGTCAAATGCAGAAGGTTAAATTATCACATGGTTTCTCTAAGATGAGAAACCCTGAATACAGGCATTTTGTAGAAGCCAGTGAGTGTGACAGTGTGAGCTGGGGGGAGGGAGGGGATGGAAAAGGAGAGGGAGGGCTAATAAGGGGGAAGGAGGGATTGTAATGTTGACGATATATACGTGCGCAAAATACTCAAGCTCAATGTAATCATTGTGTATCACATAAATATGTTTTTTATAAAAATGGGGAAAAGGTATGGGGACATAACTCAATAGTTGCTTGCTTGCCCAGAAGTTGCAAGACCCTGAGTTCAATCCTGAATACTAGTATAGAAGAGAGAGAGAAAGAGGGAAGAAAATTGCAGTTAATTCACTGTTTTCCAAATGAAAAAGACCATGCTGATGTGAAAAAAAGAGAGAGAAAAGAATGTAGTTCAGTGAGAAGACCCTGTGTTTCCACAAGACTGAGAACTGCTGAGGTAAGACCAGATGTTTTTCCTCGTTTTATTGATGTTTACATTGAATTTGAGTATTTTGTGCACATATATATATATGCTGTCAAAATTATAAGCCCTCCCCCTTTTTGACCCTCCACTTCCCCTCTAACTCCCACCTTCTGCCATATTAGTTCTATGAAATGACCATATTCTGGGTTGCCCATACTAGAGAAGCCATTTGATATTTAATCTTCTGCATCTGACTCACTTCACTGAACATGATTGTCTCAAGTTGCCTCCATTTACCGACAAAAGCCTCAAAACTGCTTATCTTTTTAGACGAGTAGTACTTCATTGTGTACATACACCACGATCTGCGTATCTGTTGGTCTGTTGATGGGTATTTTGGAGGCCAGACGCTTTTGATAGTGCTAGGGTAGAGTTGTGAGTTGAAAACAGCACCGGGAGCAACTGGAAGCAAAGTCGTGCTCTGTTCCTACCTCTGCACCGTTATTGTGTTGGTGCAGTTATTACAGAAAGTATTGCACAATAGTGGTTCAGCGCCATCTAATCAAAACTAGTGATATCATTCATTACCCAAAGTGACTAGGAAAAGCCATATGAGGAATCAGGAAATGTAGTGCGATGGATATCTGGATGTGCTATGTCTGCAAGTTCATGTCTTACGTGAACTTAATGTAGAGTCATAATTGCCATCTTTACAGGATATTTGATTTCTTTTTATTTTTTACTTTCCAGTAGTCCAATCTCATGCTACTCAAAAGGTGGTCCAAATAGCATCTCGAAGTTTATTAGAGATGCAAAACTCAGATCCCACTCCAACCACCCACTAGAACCTGCACTTTAACAAGATTTCTGGGTGACCCCTTTGCAGATTTGAAATTAAAATACCCTAGTCTAGGAAGTTGCTGGAAAGTTTAAACAGCAGTGTGGAGCTGAGGACACAGCTCAGTGGTTCAAGCACAGACTCTAGCAGAGCAAAGCTCAGGTTTGCTTCCCCAGCACCACACACTCCAGGAGTGGTAGCAATCCCAGCATTTGGGCAGGTGAGGCAGAAGGACTGCCGTGCGTTCCAGGCTAGCCTCAGCTACACAGTGAGTTAGTGAATTCAGGACCAGCCGGACTACAGAGCAAGATCCCAACTGAAGAAAGAAAAGCAAGAAGTAAAAGGGGAGGATAAAAAGCACAGTAGCCTGTCTGATCCGTCTTATATTTTTAAAATGCTCCCTCTGGAGGCCCTCATGAACACTGATTAAAGGTCAATGCTGTGTTTCTATTTCACTATAATATGTGAATCTTCTACCTAGATCATTATTCCATTTCATTCCGAGACTGAGTCCCACTGTAATCTGGCTAATCTGGCTGCTTTCCTCCTGAATCCCATCTTTCCTTCCTCCCATCCCTGTGGCTCCAGCATTGCTTTATCTAATTTATTTTTATTTTTATTTTTTTGAGACAAAGTCTCACTGTGTAGCCCAGGCTGGTCCTGCACTCACTACATAGCCCAAGCTGGCCTTAAACTCACAGTGATCCTCTTGCCTCAGCCTCCCAAATTCTGGGATTACAAGTGTGCTCCAACCACGCCCAGTTTATGTGGTGCTGGGAATCAAACTCAGGTACTTAGCACTTGCTAGGCAAGTGCTTTAACCACTAAGCCATTCCATCAGCCCAAACATCACTGCTTTTTGACTAATGTTTTAGTGCCACTGCCTGCCTACCTTGTACTTTCAAGTGTCACCTGCTCTGTGTCCCCCAGAGCAAGATCTGCCCACCACATCAGGAAGCTGCACCCTCTTGCATCCCGATGCTTTTTTCATAGCTGAAGACAGCATTCTCCTTTGATATTGTACCCCATGCCTTCGACTGGTTCTTCTACACCCAGCCTGTGCCTCAGAGGTGGCGAGGTGGCATCACACTACAGCCATCTGTTCCTGCTGAGTGTCCCTTCCATGCCCCAGGAATTCAAGGACCAAATAAAAACTGAGCATTCCAAGTGAATGTAATTAGATTCTAAAGATGAAAAAAGAGTTCATATGCAAATGACAGCTATGTTCATATAAAAAAATAAAACTTTTTAATCGATTGTTAGGGGGAACTGTTAATGAGCTAACCACTTTTAATTCAATACTTGACAGTAATTGCAACAGAATTACATTTAACAAGACAGGAACCTCTATGGGTTTTTAGCAGGCAAATGAGGTAACAGAACAGCTCCTGTTAAGGAGCAAAAAGATAATCAAAGGGGCCTCATGCCTGTTGCTGAGTCTGAGTGACAGGACTACCAACAGTCACCCCCAGTGACAGATGATACCAGATGATACCAGTTGTCTGAAATAAGCAATCCAATACCACATTTCCCTGTGCTGAGCTTAGTATGCTCTCATACCAGTCTTGGTGGATTATGTAGATTGTTGGAGATGGTTGGAGATATTGCTCAGCTAAAACTGTCAAGGCAACTGGCGGGCAAGGGGGAAAAGGCCCTGCTCGATGAGTTCTAATAGAAGTTAGCAAGTAACTTTTACAGTAAAGCAGCAAGTAGTTCCAGTCTCTCTTTATATGGCAATGGTGAGGAACACGTTTTTCTTGTTCTGTGTGGTGCTCTGCAGACTAAAGGCACCTCATGTTGCTGCCCAGCATTCCCTGAATGGCATAGGAAGCCTAGTCCTTATATTAGCAAGGTTCAGTCAGACCCAGGAAATGAGAGCGGTGTTAAAAGAGAGGTGTTTATACATGGGATGGAGGGACGTTAGTGGGAGCATTGTGAAGGTTTAATCAGGTCATACCACATTTAATCCTTGAGCTGTTCAGGGAGATCTGAGTTAGGTAGCTGGGAGTACCGCAGGGACACGGCTCCAAAATTGTCTTCATTATGCACTTTCTTGAAACCCTCTGAAGCAGCTCACCTTTCTCACCTCAAATGGCTATGTCATCACCTTTATTTCTGTTCTAACTCAGGCTTTAATGGATTTTCTGAGCTTCTAGCTTTGAAACTGTATAGAAAGAACAACCTCAACTGAGTACCATCACTGTTACACAGATCAAATGTCATCCATCCTCAGGGACAGCTTTAACTTTAGAACGATGTTTAAATTTGGGTGGTTTAAAACCAAGCAAATAGGTTCTATATATTTTCAATGGCCTCTGAAACAGGCTGCAGTAAAAAGACTTTTTTTCTTTCAATATAACACCATTAAAACAAGCAAAGGAAGTAAAATGCCATTTCCATATAATTTGGGGAGAGAGAAAGAATGTGAAAAGAAAGGAATGTAGCCAACAAAACATTCACATTGCTGTAGAAGGGAAAAGAACCTTTGGATACAAAGTTCATATTTGACAGTGAATGTGACAATAAAGAGGAAAAACATGAATTAAAATGAAATGAAAAGTTCCTTTTTTCCATGCCCAGAGAAACAAGTGAATGTCCTTAAATTGATCAGCTTGCCAGCTAGCAAGATTTCTAATGACTGATGAATGCATGATGCTTTTGCTTACAGATGTGTGTTAAACCACAGTGATGAAAATAATCTCAAGCATTTTTTAAAGAATATTTATAAATACATTTATAATGCAACTGCGCCTTTTATACAGTAGGAAGTGAAAAGTGCTTTTAAAAGTGATTTAAATACAAGAAATAGGTTGATGGTTGAGAACTGAGAACTCTACGTAATGGGAAAATGTTCTGTTAAAATTCACTTCCGAGGTAACCCTAACGATGGTGTCAGAGGAGGGAACACGGAGGGACAATCAGTAACAGGCCATCGTAATCAGAAACCAGTAGACACGTCCTCAAGATCTCGTCTAGTAGAGCAATCGGAGAGCATGCATGGCCCCACTATGGGTTTTTAATGTATCAATGGGGTGAACGTGAAAGGCAGCAGCCTAGTAGTTACCTTGTACACTTGAAAGCCTGGGTTGGATCCCAGCCCTGCAAACACATAACAAAATATAATATAATATAAAAATTCATCCCTTGCGTAAACATTTGCTGGCTGTGGTGGGATGTGCTTGTAGTCCTAGCATTTGGAAGACTAAGGTAGGAGTTTCATGAGTTTGAGGACAGACTGAGCTACATAAAAGAGTTCTAGGTGGGCCAGCACTGCATAAAAGTAATGTTGAAAGCAGATCAGATTGCATGCAAAAACAAGGTGATTCTCCAATTGCAGCATATTGTGGAAAACTATTATTAACTATATGCTCCCTGGTCAGAATCACAGGGTGAACTCTGCGATGTTTCCTCATAGTTCAGAGCCTTTACTCCTTTTTTTGAGCTGAATCAGCATTTTTAAAACAAGTTTGATTCTGAGGACCCCATTTAACACCAAATATTTTAGGAAGTCGCCATGTTTATAGTTCTAGCATCTAATATAGTTGCTAAATGGGGAACTTAGCAAGCATAAGCACATTGAGGCTCAATGATTAAGAAACACAAGGGTTGTAAAAACAAACACTATCGTTAGACATTAGCAGGGTATTTTAGCGGCAATCACCTGCCTGCTTGTAGGGCATCCTGCCCAGGTAAGGTGAATGATAACTTGTTTTCCAAGTTGTTTCTTTGTTTTAAAAAAAAGGGCAAATGAAAAGAAACCCTTCAAAACTTCTGAGTCATTCTAATTCATCCATTTTAGGATACTAGAATAAGCTTTGCTCATTTATAATACTGATTTCTCCACCTGGGGTTATCCTATCCACTATTTTTTTAACGTGCAAAGTAGGAAGGATGGTCTCAAACTAAGCATATTCAGATATGTGTCCACCTCTACGTGTGTTAATAAGTCTTTCCGTATGAAGATGTATCCATTTTCCCACTTAAAGCTCTTTGTCTTCTTTAACGAGAGGTTTGAGAATTATCTTCGGAGCTCTCCTTTCTCGCTGCAAGTAATAAACTTTTTATCACTCTTATCTCCTGATCCTGCTTACCCGCTTTGTACTCACCAAGAGATGTACCCATTGCTTTCAGTTACACTAACTTCTCCATCAATGTTTCAGCTGTCCCTTAGATGGTACCCACAATGCACTGAGTCATCACTAAATATTAGGGAAATGGAAAGTCTCCAACTATCAATTTCTCATTGTCTCACAGTCTCTGCTGTGGTAAAACTGTGGATTGAGGAATCCCACTCCAGGTGATGATAAAAGGGATGAGAGAAGAGCTAACTCAGACCTTATCTACACTGAACTCTGAGATGCACATGATTATTTAACTTTGTGTATTTCTTTGTGTGTAGGACAATGATTGGGCTACCAGGAAGAGTATAATAAATAGAATTCATTGAAATAATCAATGTATCCTCTTTCGCAGTCATTAAGACAATTCACATCCATTAATTACAAAGACAAATTTTATAGTGAGCTTCTTCAATTTGATTATTTTCAAAATAAATGAACCCTACAAAGAATCTGTGAACTATGAACTAAGTGAATGTCCCATTGATTCACATAATTCATAGATCAAGAAAAGATTTTAAGTTTCTTACAGGGCTTTTAAACTTTTTATCAATCCTTTATTAAACCCACAGACCCAAGGATTTTCCTCAGGCTATCTAGCACGTGTTACCCATTTCTGTGGGTTTGCCAAGCAGTTGAAGTAAGTGAAAGAACTGTATCTTAGGATTTCTGACAAGCAGCACTATGTGTAAAACCTCCCTCTCTCCGTGAGACAGAGTCTGACCAGCTGGCAGTGACACATGAATGTAGCCAACTGGTACACTATCATCTGAAAAGCGAAGCTGCCTGTCCTTACCACCCCCTGCCTTCCCTGTCCAATGGACAGCATGCACATTTGGCCATGACCTGGCTGGCCTCAACCAAGGAGACAGGGACAAAACTGGAGATGTTGGAGCGACACTCTGGGAGGAATCCAGGTCCCCAAGGGAATGCCTGGAGTAGCAGCTTCCCCACAAAGCTGCCCTGCCCACTTTTGAACTTTTATGTGAGAACGAAATAATATTCTGCCATGACAAGTCCCTGAATCTGTGCATTTTTTCAATCGTTTATTTCTAAATATGACATTTGCTATTCCAAATTTCTATGATTCCATATATGTCCAATGAGCCACATGTCTAATGATTTATGTGCAAAGAGGACATTGTTTGCCAGTATTCGCCTAAGGAGAGTCTACAGATTAATGCAAGCACTCTTTTTTGGCTAACCTACACAGCTGACAGCCACCAACAAAAAAAGTTCTCGAGACAATTGAGCCAAATAATGAAAAGAGGTGAGACCGAAAAGCTAAAAATATTATGATATGCAGGAATTTTTGACCCGGATATATCCTGTGAAGGTGCAGTTGGCTTGGCATATTGTAAACACATTCCTAGTGACAAGGAACAGTATTTGTGAGTCTATTTCTGGTCACGAACATAGAGTTAATTAGCGAACTCCCAACTTACTATGCATGCAAATTCCAAAGTTCAAGAAATGGCAATTTGCCCGCATAAACCTTATGCAGCTTTTATTGTTTTGTCAGATCTGCTTTCTTAAATACATAAGTTAAGTATTATGTGTTGCACCTATTTAAAAACATCGCAAGATTCTTTGAGAGAACTGAAAATTAAAATGTCAGGAGAGAAAGCTTTGCCATCTCACCCTCAAGGATACACCACGGGATGGAGTCAGTGTCGGAGATGTGCTGGCTGCCAGGCCTAATGTGGCAACACAGTTCTATGTCCTTGCTAGCCTGGCCCCTCAAACACACACACACACACACACACACACACAGCACAACACAAGAGAAGTCTGTATGTTCTGGTCATTAAGGAAATGAGCTTCAAAGATACCACCAAGAGTTCATCTCTCCTACTCCAATTATATCACTCAAAATTTTAGCACCAAAAACTAATCCAGATTCTTGAGTGAAGGATACTCCTTTCTATTCTTCCACAGATAACAGAGGTCTTCATCCTTATTTTTGTCTGAATTGTCTATGCATTTTTGGTGGTATACCATATTTGTCTTTGCCCTGCTTCCTTCAAAACAGGGATTATACCCATTAAAAAGGATAAAGATTTAAACTAGGCATGATAGTGTATACCTATATCTCAGCACCCTGGGACATGAAGCAGTAGGATCCCAGGATAGAAACCAGCCTGAGCTACCCAACAACTTAGTGAGAAACTGCCTCAAGATAAAATTTTGAAAAATTAAAAATAGAGCTATGAGTGTAGCTAAGTGCAAAGGTCCTGGGCTCAGTTCTCAGTGGCAAAGCAACAACAATTTAAAAAAAAAAGAATTTCCCCACAGCAATTTATGATATGGCTTTGCACCATAGTTATCAATTCAGTATTTTAATAGCTTTGCTTTACACTACTTTGAAATAGATTACATATTCTTTTATTAGTTGAGATTGTTCACTGGTTTGCAACATGAATTTTTAGTCATTTAGACATCCTTGAAGGTAATGAAGGAGTTGCTCTGATTATATTTGGCATTTCAGAATGATACAAACATGCACACTAATGCACACACTCACAATCAGCTACTCTTAATCAGTCCACACAGGTGAGCCAACAGAAATTTCTTTGCTGCAGGTTGGAATTATTTTAATTCAGCATAATAATACTAGTTATCTTGTTACAGCTAGTCAGAAGTGCTCATCAACAATTACATACAAATGTGTAAGAAAGTATGAGTGAATTATTACTTAATACCATTTCTTTTTGGTAATTTTTTTTAAAGTGGACTTCCTGAGGTATGGAAATAATGAAGTTTCATGGTGTTTTAAAAAATAAACCTATCATTTTATCTGGATAGTTAAAAATCTGTCTCAAGGTGATCTAAACAATTTTCTCATAATATTGTCATATGATCAAACCGGATAATCATGAAAAATTCAGCTTGTCTTTCACTCGTCCCTATTTAATTTTGTTATTAGAGCAGGTGACACTACTCTATCACCAACCGCCAAAGAGAAAAGAAATCCCTCCTATTCCTCAATCACTTACTATTCAGAAAAATAATCAAAATAGAACTTATGCCAATTTTGTTCTCCTGACATTTTTCTGTGTAAAAAAAAAAAATCCTCATTACTTCCTAGTTTATCCTCCCTTCCATGCAGTTCAAATTTTTAAAAATTCAAAGTACATTTCTGGCTGCATAATTCCCACCCCGTCCACCTTTCCAGAGGCAGTTTTAAAAGACATAAAAGAGAGAGGAAGCAGCCTCCTATTCCATTGTCACCAGGCTCTCTGCTCCCAGCCCAGCCATCTGAAAGATATCCACATCTCTGAGTCGCACATCGAGTGTTTATTTTTTATCATTTCAAAGTGTTTCTTTCTGATAGTACTCCTGTCAAATTTATGAATAAGTCTGGAAAAATTTAAGATAAGCTGAGATCGGTCTTATTTGTTGGCTTCTGACTCAAATTTTCTCTACTTCGTCAGGGAGGAAGCTTCTGATTTTAGAATCCAACTCCTGGATGTTTCTTTGCCCCAACTCTAGCTGTAAATCACACTTGGATTCACAGATTTGATAAAGCCTGTAAGCTTATAATGTCCCCGCCAGAACTAGCCAAGAGTTACTCCCTGGGGATGAATCCAGTCCACAGCCCTCTGAGCCACAAACATATGACCCTATTAGGTGAAAGTCAGTGGGCCTGCCTGACAGTGGGGCTCTGCCCAGACGTCTCTACAAACTGGCATGATCAAAGTGATGAAAAGAAACTTCCTAAAAATGACAGAGAGGAAAAAAAACAGCAGAGGGTTCTGTTTTGATTTTGTCTTCTGCCCTCCAACGCTGCTTGGACTCCACAGCAAGAAGGATTTCCTGCCAATACATGACCTGTTTCTACATGAATGTGAACTTATCCACTAATATAGACCATGCCTCTCACCGCAGGACGCACATCACCTCACAAGCCTCTTCTGAAAAGCAAAAGCGCGGAAAATCGTGCAGGTTTTGACGGTGGTGGGAGAAGGGCCACAAGTTATAAAAATGCAGATATCAAGCTCACACAATTCTTGTCTTTCCAATTTAAAAGTAAACTCTTCGATGATACTGCTGAAGACCAAGAGTAATGCCGGAGAAGAATCTTGCTGTCACGTTGACATGTAGTATTTTTCTCCATCAGTAAAAAGGGTCTATTTGATAAAGCTGACAATGCTCTGTGAGCACAAGAAGTGCTTTGCTCCGTCGGCTCGTACTTGACTCTATCAAATACCATCTGTTAACATGGAAATATGTGGCTTGAATATCTAGTCATTTAATTCATTCTGTAGAAACCGAACATCCATGACAGGCATACATACAAGTATTAGTCCTGGAAATTACCAATATAAAAGATGCGTGTGTGTGATTTTGTGAAAAATAAGAGAAAACACAGATAAGGCATTCAAAATCTAAAAGACAGAGGGAGGTTTGAGGCTTTCTCCCTAAGGTTGATGCCCATTACTCCAGTGTGTGCCCAGATAGGGATATTTGTATTTCCTTCTATTCATGAGTTAGGGGTTATATGTTTTCAATAATGGAGGCCAAGAGTAAAATATGCCTTGAGTAGCCACTTCAATAGTAATGTTAGAAAAGCTAAATTGAATAACTCAAAATGATAGCATTTTCTTTCCTTATGTTATCTTTAATTTAAAAATGTTTTAAAAGAAGAGAAAATAAAAATCTGACAGAAGCCTTCAAGAGTCAAGTCCAAAAGTATCATTTTATAGATGAGCAAAACGAGACCAGCGGGGCTTGAGTTTCTTAACTTCGAACAAATTGTTTTGGAAATTGTTAACTGTGTGGGGAGATGTGATTGCATCCAGATTAGCTTGTTGCTATCTGCAATAAGAATTGTTGTTGAGATCCATGCCTGTGTTATGGATTCTCTTTGTTCGGGTGCTTCAGGAGAAGGGAGTCTGTGATTAAGACAGATTTTCTTGCCTTTGAGTCTTTTGTTTTCTGGCAAGGAGAGAACGTACTTTCAGATTTCTCTTTCAATGTGGTCGTGACAAATTAATGGATGAACTAAGATTAAAATATCTCAAATTAGGCATTAAATTCTGTGAATTGTTTTTACTGCATAATTAGAATAAAAATCAAAATTGGGAACCCAAGAGTTTCTAGAGCTTTTCAGGTCTTTGCAAAGGAGGAGCTCACTGTCTCTTCATCTTGCTACTAGGGACAAAACTCGCAAGAGAAGCACAGTGCAGTAATGGGGCATGTTTTATCACGTACAGGATCTTACAAAGAGATCAATCATCTGGCCACTGTGAAGAGACACCACACACACTCCAAAACAAAAATTACGGTGGCATTAGGGGGCTGAAGGACACCCATCTCATCCTTGGGAAACTGATGGATGTGACTGTATCACTTGACAGCCAGCTTTGTGCCAAGTTGCGTGACACAGAAAAAGCCATTCTGAAGCTGTCATTGAAGGCTCATCTGCTCTGGCAGAATCTCAGATGAGGCGTCCCTTTCCCAAAAAGACCCCTCTAGGAGATGACATAAACCTGCTGTACGTGAGATAACCACGTCAGTCCAAAGAATAAATGCAAATGCAGCTAGAGCACACTCCTGTTCTGGTCTCCGCGCCCATGCCAGGTAAAAACTGTGAAATTGGGAACGAAAGGCACAGTGAAAAAGATAATTTTAGTATAATCTCAGGATAATCATGCCAAGAGACTGTTCCGAGGAAGCTTCTGTGGAAATTCCCCTTTTCCAGGAGCTGTGCTTGATGTAGGTCAGTTTGTCTCAAAATGCATCATTTTATTCTCATTCTGAATCCTATTTCAAGTACTTGCTCTGGTGCCTCTGCCGAAGAGTCTGACAATGCTTCTCCAACTGCTTCCTGTTAAGCAACTGGTAAGAAAAACAATTCAGTCTTTGAGTCAGCATGCAGAGTCAATTAAGGGAGCCGACTGATAATTATGCTTTACTTGCTGTTTCGTATTCAGAGACTCGAAAGTGGCCAGCTTGACGTACCACTTCGTGGACTTGTTCATTTCTGTTTAGAGTATCCTAAAAAGGTAAAGGTTATTTCTCTTGTTTAGTCCTTATTTGTACATCTTTGTAACACTTCAGTATGTGCAGTCTTCCTAGTGCCCAGTTTTTAACACATATCCCCTCATTCAATATTCACATCATAAACTACTCATTTTAAACGAGAAAATGAAACTCAAAAAATGTAAGTCACACAGCTGGGCAGAAAGAGACACACTCAGACCCGTGTGTAATGGACTTCTGTCAAATTTTTCTCACTATCATTCAGAGTCCACCCTACCTGTGCTTCTGTGTAGCCTTTGACAGGAGGTCCCTATTCCATAATTTCGGTGATATACATATACATATAGATATATATGCACATAAATATGTGTATATATACATATGTTTATATATTAGATATCATATGTGATCTTATATTATAAAAATTACATATATTACATAAAATTATATATGATTATATGTAATGTAATGTGTAATTATAGAAAATCTTCACCATAAATAGCAATGCTCTTTGCTGAGCTTGTAGGAATTCTGACCTTCCATTGCCAATCAATATCACTATCCTTGTCTTTTTCTACCTGCCTCTGGTCAAAGCATGACCACTGCTCTTTAAATACCTGCCTATAGTTATAGAAATCTCGAAAGCAAAAGGCACTGATCTCGCCCTCTCAGCTCTCTGGCAATTTGGCTGCAGACCCACAGCACAGAATTAGTTGACTGGAATCTCCTCCTTTAGAGCTTAAAAAAATTTTGAAGAAATTCAAGGAAATGGAAACCTCATCCAGGCCCCAGAGGAGAGGCAGAGAGATCGAGTGTCCACCACAACAGCGGTGAGTGCTTGGCAGGAGTGGTACTAAGACGTGATCTAATCACCAACTTTTTGGTAGCTCTTGGCTTCCAAGGTTTTCTTGGTTTCTGCTTGTTCTCCACTTTTGCCGTGTGAGTTCTTGTCCAATCTGTGCCCTATCCAACAGACTTCCTAGAAAACCCATTTCCATTCAGCGAACCAGCGCCAGTTTCTATTTTGGAATCAAGAACACTGTAAGACACACCCAATTTTCGTATCTTCAGTGTGTGTGGTTTTCCTCTTACCCACAGCCTCATACCAATAATTAAACTTGGTATTTGTGAGGCTCATAAATACTTTACCTACCTTCTCCTAAAAATCAGAGAAAATACAGTGAGATATTCAGAATACTAACACATTTTCTCTTATTTTGCAATACATTTTTATTTTTAGTTTTTCTACAAAAATTGTCTAAGAGCGCATCAATATGCAAAAAAAAAAAAAAACGCTTCCTTCTGGAACTCATGATACTAAGTGTGCACAGCATCATTGGGTAAGCAATCATCCATTGTCTTAGAGCTATTTTTATGTTAGTGTTATATCTTAAATACATCCTTAAATATGGTTCTTAAATATTTCACATACTGTCACCCAATTTCTCAATTGGAATTATGATAAACTAGAAGGCAGAGACTGGGTACTAAATTTCTTTGTATTTCCTACTACGTACACTGTAGGAATCAAAGTCTGGGCCTATGAAGGGCACCTACCTACTCTATAAATTTTATGTTTCCTCTCATTTGAGACTAATCAACTATTCTGTTGATTTATATACTTTTACTTTGCAGCTGCTCCCTTGTTTTACAACCTGCTGTTAAAGTAATTCACACCTAGCAGATGCTAACAAATGTTTGAAAATCAAAGGTGTTGGTTCTGAGGAAGGTTCCCAGGATTGATCTTGCCCAGTATTGTCCCAGCCCCAGTTGAATAGTTGACATAAAACAAGAGCACAGAAGATGAGCACAAAGGCTGGCACCACGTGGAGGCAGGGCTCTTATTATCAAACTTTGGTAAATCTAAATGAATACACTAATTGTATACCTACACATTTGAAGCACTCAGTAACTTCATATTGTGCATGAACAAATCCGCTTCCTCCGTATGTCCTTGCCCCTGCCCGAGAGTGCATTTTATACAAAAGGACTTGTAATTGTTGCTTTTCTTTTGCCATAGGCACAAGTTTTCTAGCAAAACAAAACCAAAAGAACCTTTGGTAAGCTTAGACAGTAAAAATAGAGAGAACTTCTAGAAAGAAATTGATAACGGAACATGCATATTTTTAAAAAGTCTCTTTCAACTGCCAGTTGCCTTGTCTAATCAGGGCACCTCTATTCTGAAGGAGCAAATATCAAAGTCAAGATGGAATGTAAACGCAGCATTATAATATATGGCATGTAGAATGAAGATATGGCAAAGGTTGACATTGATGATGATTAAAGCATTTGGGATTTGGTCTTGGAGACATGAGGACAGAATTCATAATCACCAGCCTTCCTCTCATCTTTATACAGTACCTGCTAATAATATACATCAGCTTCGTAATTGCCTACTAAAAGATAGGTGGGGAGTTCATTAACCACGCTAATTGCAAGAACAATTTATGCTAAATCATCAGCAGGAATGTTTAAAACACTCCTTGAAAGCCGAAACAATGTAAAACCGACTTTAGTGGATGCAGAACATCTGTTCTCTGGAGGAGGATAAAAGATAAAATCACAAGAAAACAGAGCAGATAGAAACAGAAAATATTTTCTTTGTCATTCCCAACTGAGCGACAGGTGCGAGTCTATTATGTGAAGAAAATGATGTGTATTGGAGATGATGACCTCACAGAGAAAGGGGATGCTTGGCAGCTGCTGGCCCCCAAGGCTTCGCCACTTGTCACCCAGTAGTCCAATTTGTTATTGTTCTGAGGGACACCATATCTCGCTTTCTGCTCTCTGAAGTGTTAGACAGAAAAGATCAATACGCCAAAAGTTTTTTGAGATGTGTTTTAAATGTCATATCCATTTTTACATAAGTCTGCCAGATATTCAGGAGTCGAAGAACAAAAAGATGATGGCTGGCTAATAACATGATGCTGGATGCTGGAGAAGTCTAGTTGTGAAATTAACAGAAAAAAAATGTTACAGAATTTATTTTCAGACATCATTTACTAAGTACGTACAAGCATCAAGAGCTAAATTTTACTGATGGGTTTTTTTGAACCCAAGAGTTTTAGGGCTATTATTCTTTCATAATTATGAAATAATACTTCGTGGTTTTAGGCCGTGTCAACTAAGGATTTTTTTAACAAAAGCCAGAGGCCATATCTAAATGCATATAATTACCTTCTTCCATGCAGGAATGGAATTTTTAAAAGGAGCTTATTCAGGTAATGTTTTAAGATATCTTTAAAATGGAAATGTCTCTTTGGAACTTGTTCACACATTGGTATCAGCAGTCTCCCGTGCTCGAGGGGCCCTAATTAGGAACACGCACACGGAGGCTGCCATGTATTGGTGAAGAACAGAAGCTGATGACCCTGGCTGTGATGTCATTTGTGAGAACTTCTTTCCACTGATCTGACACCAACTGAAGTTCAACCTTCAATTCTCTTTGAAGCCCAGATCGAGAGATGTCAGGGACACACGTCTTCTGTGTCACTGTCATATCATTTGCTAAATTATAATAGACTCCTACAAAAGAAACCATCCATCCCAACAGTAGCAAAGGACACTGTTTGGAGGTAATTTTTAATTTGACCCAAATTTTTCTATAGTAACTGTTTTATAGCAGCTTAGGGCAGGGCTACCTTCTAGGGAGAAAACATTGTGTGGCAAATAATAAACCATGACTAGAATATCCATCTTACCCAACTTTCTTTTCACCCCTCAATACATAGTCTGTTTGTAGAATGGACTTGTAGGTGAGTCCTGGAGAGCTAACCTGTGCAAAAGGTCTGAGCAATTCCAATGGCAGCAGGCCTGAAGATACATCTTTGGGGCGGTCAGATAGATATTCTTCCCACTGCAGATCAAAAGAATTGATCAGTCTTGGAAAAATAAAGGCGTTAGTCACTGGCAATGTCCTTCTGCCTTAGCTGGCACCGCTTCTCTCCATTGCAGCATGCACCTGAGGCCCAGGCCCGCCCGCAGCCCGGCTCACCTGCTTCTGCCTAGTTCAGTAAATGACCATTGATTGAAAACAGATGTTCCCAAACTCCTCCAATGGGAACTGATTAAAATACCATTGCTGGGTACTGACACTTTTTGTTCTTAAAGATATATCCAGAGAGTTTTAGTGTTTAAAGCAAATTTTAGAACCTTATTACTCAAACTGTGGCCCCAGACCAACAGCACTCACCTTACCTATGAGCCTGTCAGAAATGCACAATCTCAGGTACCTGCCATATGTACCAACTCCACATCTGCTTTTTAACAATTAGTGCTGCTCTAGAGCAAAAGATGTTATTAAACTCAACTACACGCAATGCTTCAAAGAATCTTGTGATAGGAATATTATATTTCTGTGTTCTCGCATTTCTTTTTGGAGGAAGTGTCCAGTGGCTTTCATGATATTCTTCAAGGGATTTGTGACCCAAAGGAGATGAGAAAACCAGTACTAGAGACAAGATCTCAAAAACTTACTAATAGGAGACAAAAGAAAGAAGAAATAGTGAAGTGGTGAGGAATTGGCAAACAAGTTTGTAGAAATACTCAGCACAGAACAGTGCTCTGTTTTATTTTTTGGACATATTGCCCTTTTTCTTTTAATTTTACCTTGTTTTGGTAAAAGCTTGAGTACAAACCAAAACCTCCTGACGATACAGGAAAATTGCACCCATGAAGTTGGGACAACTAACAGCCTTGGCAGACAATAGGACGAGATAAGCTTGCGGCACCCTTGGCTCAGCTCCAGCCAGCTGCTCCTATAAAAAGAATACTTACAGACTGGAGCTATCAGATCTTCTGACATTTGAAAATAGCCCAAAAGTTCAGAGATTTCATGCAAAATCAAGACATTAAACGTGGCATCAGTAGTTTTTGATACCAAGATACAGAAGGCCAGATAATATTTTCATATAAGACTATGTAGACAGTTAACACAGATCGGCTCAAGCCTATTCTTCCCCTTACTTTCAAGGAAACATCTTCCTAAACACGTGCTGACTAGAATCAAGAGTCCATGAAATGGATCTTTCAAATCCATCTTTTTGTTTTGAGAATGATGTGTCTTAACAAGTTTCATAGTAAATCAATCTTGATTAATCTTAGTAATTTAAGGTTTTCAAACAACAGATTTGATCCCAGGGATGAGCAGTGAAAAAGTTTAGACAGTCAGGTCTGGGAAAGGCGCTTCCTGTCTCAGACTTGTTGCTTGGCTTCTGAACCCACAAACTTTCCAGAACTGAGAAACTTCTAGCAAAGATGCCTGCAGCAAGAAGAAGAA
This sequence comes from Ctenodactylus gundi, assembly GCA_004027205.1. Classification (NCBI taxonomy): domain Eukaryota; kingdom Metazoa; phylum Chordata; class Mammalia; order Rodentia; family Ctenodactylidae; genus Ctenodactylus; species Ctenodactylus gundi. The sequence goes on from PVKB01000061.1 coordinate 446,488, forward strand.
GAAGAAGAAGAAGAAGAAGAAGAAGAAGAAGAAGAAGAAGAAGAAGAAGAAGCAGCAGCAGCAGCAGCAGCAAGTAATTCACAGAGAAATTCCCAGAAGCATTTTGGATGCCTACCCGCCTGCCCTTGAGGAATTATAGGCTCTTTTCTGCTTCTCGAGACTTTTGAAGATTTGCACTGATGCCTTCTATTGGCAAAATCTAACATAGAACTTAAGCAAATATTGTTTTCTTGCTTTTAATCCATGAAATACAGAGCAGAACCCAGAAGAGGAAGAGAGATAGTGTTGAGTTCACAACTGATGACCAGGAACAGCCAACCGTCCTCATAGAACCTGTGCTGATGTCTGATTGGTTCTAATTTGCTACACACTCATTGCAATGCCAGCTTTGACTCCCTCAAGCTTATATTCAGGATAGGATCAGACTGTCAATAACAGATTTTATTCTGAGACAATAGTTTGCAAAGAAAAGAAAATTTGAACTTTGATCTATTTGATCCATTGGAAATCTATGCATATAGCAAATAATACAGGATAGTAGCCCAATAATGAATAGATGGCAATAATTCCTTTATCTGTATGAAAATACCTATTTCCACCTTAGTACTAATGTTTTTACTGATATGCCCAACAGAAACATGTGTTTTATATCAAAGAATAAAGAAATACATATATGTATATTAATGTCAGGGAGATAAAAAGGGCACAGGTGTTTGGATCCATACTACACACAAATCAATCTCAAAACAGTCAAAACACAGAAGGAGAATTTGAATTTTTTATTGAGTTGACTTGTCATAACTTTTATCTCTTGCTTAAGTATATTTTCTTCAATGCATAAAACAAGGATACAGAGAGATGGTAGTTGATAGATTAGTTGATTGATTTAATAGGCACATTATTATTAACCCATCTAAGAGACATTCATCTGGACTCTCTTGAAAGTCACCAAAACAACAGAGGCAGAGAAGAGCAAAGTGAGGCCTTCCCTTGATGATGGTCACCACGAAGGGATATCTGAACTGAGTCAAAGCTCCTTTCTCAACTCTACCACTAGTGTACTTCATATTTCTGAAATTTAGTTCTTCATAAGTAAAATGAAAATGTCATCACAGTTTAATTATGGTGGTATAAAATGCAGTTTCATTGAAGAGGTAGTGAGAATAGAGACATTCATAAAAATCCACTTGGGCATAAAACAGCAGGAATCAGTACTGTCAGAGTTATATTCTGTACTGCGCAAAGCTTTGCTGAGTTGTATGCCTTTGGGAGAAACTAATACCGTGACTACTTTAGAAAAACAATGTGGTTCACTGTCAGGTTTGTTGTTGTTGTTGATTTAGCCCCTTTTGACTGAATATAGGCCCAAAGAGTAATGAGGATGAAGGGTATTCACGTCTAATGTCAAGCAGACATAGTAAGATCAGGCCACTGAATAATAATAGCTAATCCATTCTGAGTATTGCTCAGAGTATACACAATGTATTATTTAATTTATAGCTCAGAGCAACCTTGTGAAAGAGAGACCATTATGACCTTTTTTTATAGGTGAGCAAACTAAGACCTCAAAAGATTAGGCACACTGTCCAACTAACTCACTTAGCAAGACAGTGAGAGAATCCGATTTTGGACCAATCCTGTGTTCGTAACTACTAACCTGTATGGTTTTCAATAGAAATAGCTTAGGACGGCCGTTAGTAGAATTTTCTCCCAGGTCTTGGCAAATGTAATTCTTATTTGTTAACCCTTCCAAGTATATGTGTAATTGCCTTAATAAGAATGTTGGGGACATGACCATTTTAAGCAGGAAATTATTATTTAAATTTCAGCGTCATATTCCAAGCTAAGCCTCAGCTCTCTCCTGTTCCTTTCAATGAGTTAAAAAGACACGAGGATCCCAAAGGCCACAAGTGTCTACAAAAAAGTAGAACTGCAGACTCATCCAGAGATGGAATGAGATATACTGAAAGAATGTCTTCAGGACCTTTGTAGGTCTCCACTCTCCAGATCTAAGCACCCCTTTGCTTTCAGAAACAACAATCAGTTGTCAACAAATCCTGACAGAGGAACATAATGAACAATCTGTTATTGTAAGTTCTGGTGGCAGTACACAAGCAAAAGAATGCACAGGAAGTAAGAAAAACACACATCATATTGAAAACATGAGAAACATCAACTCTCAGTACTCACATCATCTAATCCACAAGCGCTTGCAAAGAGGGATTATAAGAGCACTTGGCTATTTTTTCGTCGTTCTAAACTAAAATCATCCTGATTTTCAGACCGTGGTACAAACATGGAAATGCTTTAAGCCAAAGTTCTTCATCTGAGATATTTCACTACTTGCTCATTCACAGGTAATTTGCAATGTAGTAAGAATATATATGTTCACTTGATATATTTTGCATGTGTTTAGCATTTGCTTTAAAGGAAGTGTGTTTATTCACATACTTAAGAAAATATCAAGGTTGCCTGGTTCCCAGAATCCCACAAGCCATTGCTTTCAAACAACATTGGTAGCACTGTATGTGCTATCGTGGAAGTCCAGCCAAAATCTGCAGAATCTCTGGTCACTCACAGAAAACTGTTTCTTTGGACTACAACTGTGAATCTTTTAAAATAAAGGCATATCACACGGTAAGAAGGAAAAATTTTATCCATATGCTGTGTTTTCCAGAAAACAGTTAACAGACCCAGCAGTTATGTGAACAGCCCCTTTCATCAGCACCACGTTCACATTCAGAGAAAAAAAAAAAAGAGAAAAAACGATTTGTGCCTGGAAAGCCCTTCACCTAAAACCACACGAGTAAAAGCCACTTCAATCTTTTCCCTTGCTTTCAAGCCCTTCTACTAAAAATCATTAGGGAAGGCTGAGAGATAGCATATATAAAACCAACATTTCCAGTTGAAAGAGCCCCACTTTTAAGGGCATTTTCACTCCTGGCTTCCAACACGAGTAATCTAAAGAACAGAGAAATTCTTCTTGAGTTAAAAAAAAAAAGATTGGGTTTAAATTATAAAGTTCAAAATTTACTAGGCCCTGTGGATGCCAGTCTTGATAATACCATGAACAAGTAGAAAAGCAGTTATATAAGGGTTATTCTGGTAATATTGCCACCAAGGAATTCGCTGTTTTCATCTTTACAAGGTGAAGGAAAAGTTGTTTGTATTTATTTTTAAAAAGAACATCATGACATCATGAATGTGCATAAATTAAGAGGTAACAAAACAACCAAAACGTTTTCAATAGCTTTTCTCAGAGAAACACATCTTTTCTAAAAAAAAATCAATAAATATTTGTTAAAGAATACCAAAAGAAAAAAAAACAAGCATTTATTAAATGTGAGAATTACTTAGACTCTTGACTTTGAACAGCAATCTGAAAAATTAAAGTTGATTTCAGTACATATTTTCAACCCTACACTCAACAGTCTGCATTATTTAAAAAAATACATATGAGTTTATTTTTCCATAAAATTATCTGAATTTTAAAAAAGAATAAAAGTAGTCAAGGAAGCAAATCTGTTTGAATACCTGGGCCATCCTCCATCTCAAACATAATGTCTTTTCATAATAGAGAAAAAACAGAAGTATTGTAGGTACCTAATTCATCCAAATACTTTAATTACAAATTTTAAAAGTCTCAGATTTATTTAGCTCAAAATTATTTAGATTAACTATTTTTAACTATCAAATACTTATCAAATAATAAAATGACTAAGCCACATCTCTATACTTTATTTGTAAGATATGTCAGAGGAGAAGAATTAATTGAGAAAAAACATACAAAACATAAACACAGTTGGCACAGCAAATTTAGAGTTCTACTTGCGTGTATGCCCAAGCATGGGAGTGCGGGCATTATATTCTTCAGAAGAATCTGGAGACAATTCTGTATCTGTGTCACAAATCCTCAGTCACCCACTACCTAGGGTCATGCCAATTCTGTTCAACTGTACGATACTGTACGATTTTGCTTTATCTAAACAATTCTGGGAAAAAAAATGATAAATGACTTGTTTATTTTTCATTTGGACTCTCAAATCTTTGCTACTTTACCTTTGGAGATTGCAAACGTTGTGGACTGGACGAGTAAGTTGACTGCTATGAAAGGAAGGAGACACTGAGAATGGGAGAGAGGAAGTGGAGGGAAAGGTTAGGAGGGAGGAAAAGAGGTCACACAGGAGCTAGATGGACACACGTTCACAAGTCCTTTGTTACTAACATACTAATGAATATGTAAATCATGCATATGCAAAAAATGAAAGTTCATAAAGGAAGAAGAAGCCTTAAAGGTGTAAGAGACTTGTGGATGTACTATTTTTGAAAATGGTCGAACATGTTGTCGGTGGTCATTATTCTCCTGAATAGTTAGAAAATGTTTTCTTTTCTTCATTTTTTTGTTTCAACTCCAGTTTAAGAGAGAGGAAAAATTGCTTATTGATTGTTGTTAATGAATATTCATCACAGGCCGACTCTACCAGGAATGATTAAGATCCTGTTCCCCTCTATTGGGTCTGATTCTTTGCTTAAAACTATTGGCTTTCTTCCTTAAAGAAGAGTTACTTTCTGGGAGAATTTTTCTGTATTTTGAAGAAGGTGAGATTTATGTTATTCTTTTCTATCACTCACTATGTAATATTTCAAATGTATTGTTGTCAAAACACCATTTATTTTTAAATGATAGCCACACATTAAAACATAATCCAATTTTAGCATTGTCCAATTAATTTTGTTGCTCCCAAGAAGTAAAAATTAAATTAATCTAAGGATAAAATGTTTTCAAAATAATGAAAGAAATATCTTCTTTTGTCATTTTCTTAGCCTCGAAGTGGATGTCTGTGCATACTTGCCCGTACATACCCAAGGAGACTCCCCTTAATCTTGTCATCTAGAAATACCTTGGTCTCATTGCTGGTTTCCAGAGAAAGGACTTTATCCCCGTGGAAACTTGCTCAGGGTCCTCAGCTTTAACTCAGCATTGTGATGTAGTTTTCTGTCCTTCCAGGAGATAATTCTCAAATTGTTTCTCTTGGTTTCTTAGAGGGTCCCCAGTGGACTGAGCTCCAGTTGCCCAAATAATTAACTTACTCTTTAACAAAAACTTTATTGGCCTTCATCTCTTCCCCGTTTCACTCTTTTTATCAAAGTCTTCATCTCAGAGTCCTCTCTTGGAGGAATCCAGTTCAGACTATGACTTGAAATTCAGTTTATAGAATTTGGCCAAGAGTAGCTCAGGTACGGTTACAAAAATCCCAGACCCAATTTAGCTGAATGCAAGAATCACACCTAAGGAAAAATTTAAAATGGATGCAAGGGTTTGGTTATTAGAGACTCAACCTCGGAACCACAGGAAATAGATTATATAAATATGTGAGGAGACTGACAGCACCCTTGATTAAGTCTGATTTTGGTTCCTGGCTAATTCTTGACGATATATAATCTGAACATAATAGAGAAGAGAAGACACTCTTCTGGTTACATATTGTCAAGAAGTCAGGTCTCTAGGTGACCTTTGCAATCCTCCTCTGTAGGAGCCAGCACGCTGAGCAAACAGCAGCATTTTTATTTGCCTACTAAGCAGAAAAAAAATGACAACTCTCATTATGGCCTAAAGGGATATTATTATACACAATGGCAATATTCAAATGGAAATTGGAGATGCCTATCCAGATTTTCCAAATAAATTGATGCTTAATTCGATGATTCTATTGTGAAACAGTAGAATGCATCTCAATAATCAAAATGTCTTATCGCAAATTTTTCTTAACATTGAGGCTTGCTTTTCATATCCTGGCTGATAGTTTTGACATAGGCAAAGGTTTTCAAAGAAAAATGCTATTCTGAATTCAGTGATTCATTGAAACATTGTTTTATGAATTAGTTCTTTCAAAATTGGGTCTTTCGAGGAAATATATGTTTTTCAAAATAATTGTCTTTGGATCACTGAACCCAGAAATGTAACATCCTCCTTGCTGCAAAGCTGGAAAGATGTTAATGTTATGAAAGGAACTGGTGACAGTGGTGAAGTTAATAGGTTCCACTTAAGAAATAACTGGACATTCCTCTTGTTTTATGAGACCATAATTTTACTCCCTTGTGAATGAAGACTGGAAAAAATCTGGATCATTGCCAAAGACATAACCTACACTGTATTAAATAGTGCCGTGGCATTTCTCTCAGCTGCCTCATGGAGGTCAGTAATATGGCTGCTTCTAGGGAAAGCTTTTCTGAAAACTTTTTCTAAAAAATCACATTAAACAAATACCAGTCTAACACTGGAAAGGTACAGTGCTCGGTCCTCTGAATTACAACTAAGGTGGCTAACTTTCCAGCTTCCAAAATTCATCACCCTCATTATTACCACACTGAAGCAGTCCAGGCACCTTTTAACTCATTTAAACAACTATGTGCAAATACTAATACAAGAAATCGTAGGGGGGATTCAAGATGCTTAGCTTATAAAGGGAAGGCCTCTGCTGAAAAGGAGATTTATTACGTATTTCATGTTGTTCAAAATAAATAAGCATTAAAAATTTCAAAACACAGTCAATCAATGCTAGTAGCAAATACGTTGCTTAACAAAATGGCAATTACAAAAGAATTCTTTTAAAAAACAGCTATTGAATTGTTTGTACTTATTTGACTTAAAACCGTTTAAAAGACAACATAAAAAGATGCTCATAATACATGAACAGGGCTTATAAAAGTATACAGCAAGGTGAAGTAATTCAATACAATAGCCAAGAAAGTTTCTTGTCAGAACCGTCTTCTGTGCTCTCCCTTGACAAGCTGTACCCTGAAGGCCTCCTCGAATTGCTGGCTTGAGTTTTCTAAGCTGTTGACCACGACCTTAGAAAGACTGGGACTGAGTGTCTGAAAGAGGAGAAAATTTCATCTCTAAAGGGATTCTGTACGTATGCGTCCCACCAGGCTCAGAATAAAGAAATCAACTCATTTGAACCAGGATACATCTGAGATTAAAATAGGTGCTAAAATATTTCAATATGCATTAATTTTGCCCACAAGGATATTCTAGGGGTAATCATGAGTTTCTAATTATAGTGTCGTGCCTTAAGCTTGCTGATTGACATGGATTTAAAATCTTATCACAGTTTTAACTCATTTGCCCTATTTAAAAGGCTGGGGGTTGATATTGTTATCCTCCTACATGACTAAATAGTTAGCACAGCTGAAAGGTGAAGCAACTTTACCACCAACGCATGATGAACTCTTCTGCTCCATTCAAGCTCATTCCTTTTTGCTCCTGGAAAGGGTCCCTTCAGTGCCCTTTCTCAATGTGGGTGAAATGAAGAGTTGGCCTAGTTCTACACTGAGACATTTTTGAAGGATCTGGACATTTCTTGGGAACAGAGGATGCTCCTAGAGAAAGACTAGGCCCTACTTGTCTCTGCCCATAGCACCTCTGTTTGTAGCAGGAAAGCACATTGAGGGAGCCTATTGCTCCTTTGCTCACATCCAGCCTATCACTGTTCTTACTACTGTGATGTCACACAGACTTGAACAGAATTAGTCCAATCCGACAAGCAGAAGCATCTTCTTTAGGATACTTCCGCCTCTCCTTCTGCTCTCCTTTCTTTCCAAATCAACACAAAATATGCTTTGACTTTTGTAGTCAGAAATCTACTTTATCCTGTTCCTATCTTCCTCCTATCTACATTTATTAAATGAATTGAGTGAGACTTGAATCTGAAGTAGGCAATGAGTCACGATTTCTGAGAGACTTACTTTCTTTTATATGTGAGAAAGGAGTGCAAAAAGAAAGTATGGTGGTGTGTTGTGTGTCAGTTTGGCTTGGCTGTGAGGCTCACTTGTCTGGACCAAGACTAGGCTGGATCTTTCTGTGAAGTCGTCTTGGAGATGATTCACCTCTCCAGTCAGTTGACTCTAAGTAAAGGAGATTAGTAAAGTAAAGGTAGATAGGTCTTGTCTAACCAGTAAAAAGCCTCAAAAATCAAGCTTTTCTTGAGTAAAGGACTCAACTTGAGGCCTGGAGCATAGAAATCTATGTGAGTTTCTGACCTGAAAACCTATCCTAGAGTTCATAACCAAGACTGCAAGATCAAATCTAACTTGAGTTTCTAGCATACTGTTCTACCCAACAAATTTCAGACATATTCTTCCACCACTACTTGAACTGATTCTCAAACCCTTAGGAAACGAATCTCTGGTGTGCACACATTCATGTAAAAAAAAATCTTCTCGAGAATCATGACTGATACACAAGGCAGCAGCCATCTTTATTATATGCCAACCATGTATCAGCAATTGTGCTCTTAGTTACTTACTCGCTAGTGTGGTAAAATACCTGATATCCACAATTTAAGGGAGTAAAGATTTATTTAGTTCAAAGTTTCAGAAGGTCTCTCACACTCAGTCCATTGATAAGGCAGCCAGCAAGAGTGAAGGTATATGGTTGGAGAGATCACCCCACTGCAGACACGGGCCAAGTGAAGTCGGAAGACTGGCTAGGCTAGACCTTTCCCAGAAAGAACCTGTAACAGTGTTTCTTCTTTCTTCCCTTACTTAATTCAAACAGCATTTTGGCAAGCAGCTCTCCACTCCCAGGGTGGGTGTCCCTCCCTCACTTCCTGACCCACAAGTCAACAATACACACCTGAAAACCTTGGCCTGGGCATACCAAATCCCAACAAGTTGATACAAGAGTTGACACAAGGTTTCCAAGTCAAAGCCCAAACATCTGCCACTCCAGCCAGACTCTACCTCCCAATAATACACAGTTCCAAATAAATGAAGCTTGGGCCGGGGGTGGAGTGGTGCAACACACACACACACACACACACACACACACACACACACACACACTCAAGATCCAAACTATAACATGTGTTAATCAAATTGTAGGTAACCACTCATTGGAGGAGGCAAAACTCTCCATAATCAAACATATATACAGAGAGAGAGAGAGAGAGAGAGAGTTTTGTTTTTAGTTGCAAGGTGCAATGGTCTGTTCCAAATATCTGAGTCATCTCTTCCTATCCATCCCCACTAACAACTGCACAACTGCATGATATAGTGACTAATCATAAATGCTATTTTTGCCCCAGGAAAAGAGTCCCAAGTATAAACTTGCAAATGAATGAACACAGGCCCACAAGAATCGGAGACCCACTATAAAAATGAAAAATAAAACTGTCAGATTGTCTTCTATAAAACACAACGTTCAGATATGAAACATAAAAAGTAAACACTGTGTACTGCTAAATATTTAAAAAGTTACAAGGAAACAGCGACACAGGTTCCATTTAAGATGTGTAATTTCATACTTTTCAAAGGGAGAAAAATAGGAATAAAGTAAAATATTATATAAAAAGAAGGCACTTTGCAATTTATGCATTCTCTGAGGTCAGTTCCCATAATTTCCAAGTAAGGAAAAGAATCGCGATGCCTAGTTAGAGGGATAGCTGGAGAGGAGGAATGATCTGCAGACCACTGAACACTTACCTAAAGCATAAACCACAATTTACTTCATTCCAGGGGGGACAGAGCCTGTGTGAAAGATGCAGATGAAAGACTTAAAAATCAACATCATAATGGAGATATGTTTTGGTGCATTTTCCAAAGAAATAGAGATATATTTTACCTTCAGATGAGCCTAGCATAGGCTATTAGACCCCAGGCAGTACTACCTTCTTAGTTTCTTCTAAGTATGAGAAAGCAACCAGCAGTAGATAGACAATACCAAAAATTATAAAAACATCCTTCGTTTACTGAAGGATGTTTTGTGTATTCTATTTATTTTTTACCTTTTCTGACAAGTAAAGTGTAAACTTCAGTTTAAAAAGTGAGGTAAGTACATTAGTATGCACGAGTAGAACTAACAATTAAATTACACTTAAAAATTTCAACTTTACTAAAAAATGATGTGAGTTAAAACAAGACTCCACTTATATCATGTATTATGGTTTAGATATAAAATACATCCCAGAAGCCTTGCTTATTCAGAAATAGGCATTTTGGAAAGCAATTGGGTCCATGCACTAAGGAGCTCATAGCTGGCTGTGTTCAGAAGAGACAGTCCCTGGAAGCCTGACCGGGAAGGATGTCTTCTTGTCCCTGGCTTCCTCTCTGCTTTCTGGCAGCCACGGATTTGAATGGATCAAAAAGAGAAGCAATTTGGAAAAATATGAAAGAAGGCAAATTTAGTTGTAATGGTATGGTGGAATATAGGACACCAAGGACTGAAGGGTAGGAAGGACAGGTGTGTACTGTAGAGGTGCAAGTTTCAACCCAGCCTGGAAAACCTAGTGACCTTGTCTCAAAAGCACATACATGTGAAAAAATCCTATTGCATTTTTTCTCACATCAAATCAAACCAAAACTTGCCTCAAATAAAAACTTTTAAAAAGGGTAGAGGATGTAGTTCAGTGTGAAGGCCGTAGTCTCAATTTCCAGTTCCTAACTGAATAAATAAATAAATAGGCTGAAGACGAATGTTTTCCTTATGTTAAGGGAATGGGGAGATACCACACAGAGAGGTGAAAACTGGAAAAGGCCAAAGAAAGACAAAAGGCCTGCTGGAATTATGTGTCATATCTAAATTCATAACCATAACCAGAAGCCCTGACAACTGTCTTTGCTGCTTCTGTCTTCTGTCTTCTGCAGGCTGCCAACGTGTGTGCAAACCAGGTGTGTAGAACACACGGCAGCCCAACATGGCTTTGAGTGCAGCCCAACACAAACTCATAAAACATCTTGAAACATTATTTTTCGATGTTTTTAAACTTGATTGCATTAAATGAATTAGATATTTTATATGCAGCCTAAAACAAGTCCTCTTCACTCAGTGTTGCCAAGACAAACAACAACAACAAAAAATTGGATACCTATATCTGAGGCTGAAATAACATATGACTGAACCCATTACAGAAAACATCAGAATTTTCTTCAAAGTTTTCAGGGCCGGAGAAGGCAGTTATCAAGGTTGGAAAAGCAACTCAGCGGTAGAGCACTAGCCTAGAATATGTGATCCCCAAGCACCGAAATAAATAAATAAAGCCTTATTAATTTAATATGGAAGAGAAGTTTTTACTTTCCCTAATCAAGATTTGGGTTTCAGGTTCGCTGAGAAATAGACACTTGGATTTTGAATCCTACAGACTGATTAGGGATGTACTGCCTTCTGTGCTTTTAGTGTCAGATTATTTAGCATAAATAACCTTGTCCTGTCAGCAAAACACAGTCTCCTTCTCTATAATCTGGTAATCTGCCAGGAGGACGCCTTCATTCAGCTAACTACCAAGCCTACTAAGTCCATTTATTGAATATCTACCATTTTACCAGACAATGAAAAACTTTAAAATCTTAGAATCACACCTACTTCCTCCTCCTGTCCAGCCTACCTCACATATAATCAGATCTCTCATTCATTACCAAAATGACAGATTACTGATTATCATGCTTCTTTTTATAACAAACTCTTGACTCTCTCCCCTCTAAATCTCCCTTTCTCTGTACCAAGAAGCTCTTCAGAAAGCATAGCTGATACAATTCATTGTACAGCTCAAAAACTTCACAGCTCAATCCTCTTTCCTCCAGAACATAACTCACGCTCCCAGAAAATTAAAAAAAACTCCCTGTAGACCTACTTCTTGTTTTCCCATTTAATATACACTCTAGTTGAATAAATACTAAACTTTTCTAACTAAATGCCTTTGTTTAAGCTGTTTTGTACCAAAATGGCTCCTTAACTTTGGCCCTATACATCCATATATCAGTTGGTCATTTTTCCAATCTAAATGCGGTTAACTCTATCCTAAATAGAAAAGCAAAATTATTAACGTATGTAAGGAAATATTTCATGAGAACAAAACAGCTTTAGGTCAAGACATAGTTACTTTTTCATAGGTAGGACACAATATCTAATTTCCACAATTTGAGGGAGGAATAATTTATTTTATTTCACAGTTTTAGAAGGTCTCAGTTCTTCCATGGATGCCTGGCAATGGGGGAAGAAGAAGGCAGACGCCCACAGCCAGCGTGAGGAAGGTGCTCATGGCACAGTACACAGGCCCCAACTCTTACCAGCACATGACCCCATAGGTGCTCCACATTATATAAATATATGAGGTTTTTTGGGGGGATATTGTAGATCCAAACCATAACATTCCACTCCTAGACCCCAAAAGAACCATGTCTACCTCTTTATGTGAAATGGATTTAGTCCTTCTCTGTAATTACTGAAGTCTTAACAGTTTCAGCATGGCTTAAAAAGTCCAAGTCCACAGTCTCCTGAGCTAGAAGGCAAGCTCTTAGCTGTAGGCCACTGTGAAAATCAAAGAAAAGTTAAACACTTCAACATACAATGGTACAAGGTAAACATTCCCATTCCAAAACGGTGGAATGGATGGATAGAAAGCAATTGCACCAAAACATGTTTTAAACCCAGAAGGAAAGGTTACATTTTGTAGCTCTATGAAATCCTTGCAACTTGGGGTTAACTGTAGCAAGATACAAGCTTCACAAGGGTTAGGTGATGCTGCCTCTACAGCATGGCCTCTGCAGCAACCCCTGTAGCTTCTCTTTTGGGCTGGTTCATAGCCTGCGGCCTTCTTCAACAGTCTATCTGTGTTTCTGAAATCTCCAAATTTCCAGAGTTTGCACTGCACCTTAGGCTTCTCTTTCACAATTTCATACACTGTCCTGTCAAGGGCACACTGCCTGGCCTCCAGCGTATTCTTCTGAAATCTGGGTGGATGCCTCCAGGGCCCTATAATTCTTGCATTCTTCATGCCTATGAAACCAGCACCACATGGTTGACACCAGGATCTGCCAATGGCTTCAGCAGCAGCCTGGAACTCTTGGACAATCACTGTTGAGGCTTCTGAGTTCCTAGATGGCCAAACGCCTTGGGGACTGTCTCTCTCTGGTTGCCCTGCAGGATGCCCTGGTGGTCTCTTCAAACTCAAACTCTCTACTCTTATTGTTCCTGCTTCCTTTCCTTGCAGACAAAAAGGAAAGTAAATCAATGTTACACAGGAAATGAAGTAAAATAACTATGTAGCACTATATGCCTAAATTAGCCTGATTAAAATAAATCGTAATGCAATTAACAGGAATTCTTTAAACACCCCTTTTAAAGATAGAAAAGCAAAAGACATTGCTTTGCTGATTCCTGAGACATTCTCAAGACATATTTACTATAAGGGATTCAGGTTGGGTTGAAGCCCATCTAGCACTAGTTCGGGACAACCCCGTAGAAGCACACTTCACCGCTAGCTCAGGCTAGTTAGCGTTCGAGAAGCACACCTCCCGCCACCCTGTCCAGAGAGGAACTGCTGGTTGGCAAGACCCATCCTCCTTCCTCTACTCCTTCCCTCCCCCTGGGCGACCCGGCTAGTTAAGGCCTTGCTAATTGGCCCAAGGTAACTTCCACATTATCCTAGTCTATTTAAACCCCTGTACTTCCTAAATAAAGTGAGGTTGCGTTCACTTAAATGGACTCCCAGAGTGTGTTACTCTGTGGTCTGATCCCTCTTCAACTGTTCTGGGGTCCTAGCGGGAGGGAGACCCCTATACTTCACAGCTTTTTTATAATCCCGATTTCAAGTAGTTGGCTTCTTTTTAATGCTGATCTCTAAGAATCACGCTCTCCTTTCCCCCATATTAAGAGTCCCTTTCATACTGACAAAACTGCAAACTTTTTACATCCTTTTCTATTTTTCATTTTTTACCCATTTCTCAATAAAAAGCTGACCAAAAGCCATAAGTGCCCATAAGACAGCTTGAACATTGGGCTACCTTGAAATTTTCCCCACCAGATTAATGTAGTCTCCTGGCCTTAGTCAGGCTAATTCTTGTGGCAGGTCAATTCTTTTTAAAGGGGAAAAATGCCGATACACCTTTTGCCAGAGCATAGCACACATGGTTTCTAAACCAATGCCTAGTTAGGTCCTCCTTTTCATTTAAAACTTCTTGAGTCTAGTCTTTCTAATCTGCAGGGCTCTTGGCATTTTGATATTCTGTACTCCAACCAGAATCTCCTATTGTAAGAATGGCTCATAGCATTATAAGGCTTTTGCTGGTGTATTCAAACTTTCCGAAACTCCTCCCTCAAACCAGTTCCAAAGGTTTCCAATCCAAGGCTTCAGGAATAGTACCATGGTTAGACTGCTTGCCTGGTAAGTACAAGGACTTGAATTTGATTTCACAGGAGCACATAACCCTGGGATAGTGGCACATGTCTGTAATCCCAGCACTCGGAAGGCTGAGGCAGGGGGATTTCTGTGCATTCTAGGCTATTCCAGGCTCTATAGTGAGTTTGTGACCAGCCTGGACCACAGAGCAAGACCCTGTCTCAAAAAAAAAAAAAAAAAAAAAAAATGTTGCAGATCAAAGTCTTCCAAATCACAAATTACACGGTCAGGTAAAATCACAGTAACGACAATCTTCTTGTCTGATATCAGTTTATGTCTTTCTTATTTTTTTTTTCTTTCTGGTACACAAAACTCAAAAACCACACTTAAGGCAGAAAATATTTATTTTAGCACACAGATTCAAAGGGTCTCTCAGCCCATTCATGGGTGGCCACCAACAGAAAAAGCACATGGCAAACGCTCAGCATGAAGAAAACGCCCACAGCATGGCAGACAGGAAGCCACATGAGGGAAGAAGGGTGAGGCCAGTAGATAACCTTCCAGGTCTTGTCCCAGTAATCTACCCCCCTCCTCTTCCAGGTCAAGTATCCGTGTTCCGCTCCTTCTGGGTCAAGCCCGTGTTCTGCCTCTTCTCAGAAAGCCCCACTTACAAATGTCACTTGCGTTCATAGGTACTTCACAACGTCCAAATAAATGAGGCTTTTGTGGAACACTCTAGATGCAAATCCCAACTGTCTTATCACGGAGTAAACCTTATTTCTCACTGTGTTCTCTGTTTCTCACCTTTGATTTCTTCAGGTGAGTTCCACTTTCAGGCACATTTTTCATATGTTGAAAGTGATCAATAAGTTTATTGTGTAAGGAAGCAGAGAAAAATAGACGTGGAGATTTAGGAAAATAAATATTTTTAAACGGAACATTTCCTTTGCTACTCCTTGGCAGGGTCTAGAGGTTGTTTTCCAGTCAGTTTTTATTCCCAAGAATCTGCATTCGTCTAAAGAGCCCTGACCCAGCTGTGACCCCTCAAGTGAATGCATTTCCTGTTGTCTTCCCTTGCTTCCCTAAACCCATATGCCCAACTTCACACAATAGTGTCTCTATTTTAGGAAGCCACACTTTCAGAAGGGTGCTAAAAACGCAGGTGAGAGTAAAAATGCGCTGAATTCTGGGACACGCTATTTGCCAACAAAACTTTGTATTGATGTCTGCAGCTTTCTTCTGATTCAAGCGATGAGAGGTGTGTCTGCTTTCGGAAATCTCATGCTGTGCTTTACGTTACTTTGCCACTTGGAGAAAGACACCTGCACCAATCGTGACCACATCCCGCAAAACACACGAAGCCTCGGTGGACTTCCCTGACGTCTGAAAAAGGCTTTCAGGGTATTTACACCTTGAAGTTAGTGATTAAATGCATTTTTGTGGTAGAGTACCTATGCTACTAAAAAAAAAAATTAACCAAATATTAAGGTAAAATAAGAAGACCCTAGATTTAATCATTATTTCTTTCTTGCCTTTGAATTCTTGAATTGGAGCCTAAATTCTACCTCAGTAGCTTGTTCTTATACGTGCTGCTCAGCACCAGTGTCCCTCCACTGCTTATCTCTTCATTGCTGGATTATGTTTTTTTCCAGCCGTATGTTCCCTATATGGTCAGTGCAAGATAATCAAAAGAAAAAGATTTATTTTGCCTTGTCCTGAAGTCTTACAGTGTTCCACTGGGCAAATCT
Organism: Ctenodactylus gundi; assembly: GCA_004027205.1. NCBI lineage: Eukaryota > Metazoa > Chordata > Mammalia > Rodentia > Ctenodactylidae > Ctenodactylus > Ctenodactylus gundi. The sequence continues at coordinate 462,353 of PVKB01000061.1, forward strand.
CTTAAAGTTTTCCTAATCCGGCTCCTTATTTTATTACGGTTGATAAAATTAGGCATGAAGAGGTCAAGGAATTTGTCCATCAATTCTTGGCTAGCTAGAGAGAGAGAGCCAAAAGGAAAAAAAGGTCAGGAAACAAACTTATACATAGCTCCAGTTGAAAGTACTAATAACTGATGGGAGAAGAAATTGAAAACAGTGAAGAGGAAAGTGATATCTTACTTCAGACAGGGAACTAGACCTGCACAATTGTGGTTGTCATTCATTTTTTCCACTTTACTTGCTTCCCCTCCTTTTCAAGGATCGTGGAAAGGTTGTACTTTATGCTTTCCCTGTGACTGCATGAGGTATTATGAGTGATTTTCCCGATTGAGAGAGGAAGTGATTTGCAGCTCATCACCTGGGCCAGTGACTCCAAAGTGTAGGTCATGATATTTCTCTTCTTCGTGGGTTCCCACTGAGTTGGAAGGCATACATAGCCAATTAGCCTGAGATGCTGAGAAGGGTTCTGAAGACAACAAAAGTCTCGACTGACCTATGTTGGGTTTGTGTTTTTATTTTAATATCGGTGTTTAAAGAATGTCTGTTCGTTGCATTATAATTTATTTTAATTGGACTAACTTAGGCATATAGTATTACATAGTTATTTTTCTCTATTTTCTGTGTAACATCAATTTTACTTTCCTTTATGTCTGCAAGGAAAGGAAGTAGGAACAATAAGAGTACAGAGTTTGAGTCAAGTTCAAACCTTTAGTCGATTAGTAAACTCAACGCTAATTTTCCGCTTCACGCAGCTACTTATTTCAGAGTCATAATTGTGCATAATTCATTTTATATAAAATTATTTAGATTGTCATGCATTAAACATTATTACTCATTATTTGAGACAGATTAACAAAGATTTCTTTAGAAAACCTTTTCTTAATGAGTGATTCTTGATATAAAAGAATACAACTCGAATGAAATTTTACAGAAATTTAATTACAGAGGTAAGCTGATTAAGACATATCAAAGAAGGTAGAATTTCTTCACTAGAAAATTGACAGAACTGACAAGATTCAGAGTTAGTGATCAGCTAACTGATGAAACAGCCATCGTAGACGTGACCTTGATATGTTATTAGTTTGAATTACCTTGCAAGTAATTACCAAAACTGTTAAAACCCACATGAGCTATAATAAAAAATACAATGAATTCTGCTCTTGAATGCCATCTAAGAGAAAAACAAGCTTGTAAGGACATTACGGTGTGTTCTCATCCACCTTATTCACTGGCTCTGGCATGGTGTGAATTCTGCCTTTTCCTTAAAGTCAAAATAATCACGAAAGGTAAATATTTTGAATCAATTCAGATCATCAAGGCAACCACAACAGAACCACTGAAGACATATACAAAAGGAGACTTCCATAATCGCTTCAGGACACGGCAAAAACAATGAGTAGTATGCTTGAAGTAAGAGAGCATTGTAAAGGGAATTAATAACAATGTGACTTTCACTGTAATATATTTTAAAATTTAAACAGTGGAATTAAGGTCTAACTCAGCAATTAAATCACTTACCTCATGTGCACAGGACACTGTGTTGCATTCTCCAGCTCACCCTAAAAATTAGACAGGTGTAGTAGCAGACACCTGTAATCTAAACACCTGAGAGGCTGAGGCAGGAGGATTCCCATGAGGTCAAGGCAAGTATGAGCTACATTTTAAGTTTAGGTACAGCCTGGATTACAGAGTGAGAACCTGTCTCAAAATAAATACATAAATAAAAATAAAAATTAAACATTAACCATATTTTAATCACATTTTGTTTCTACAGACACTAGATTTTCCATTTTAAAACTGCATTGCTTTAAATTTGTTTCTTCCAGCCCTGTCAAGTTTTTATTTACTTAGAGGTAAGATACAGTTTAATATGACTGAAAGTCTGCTGTGAGTTGAAACAACCAAGTGACCAATTGATGGGATTGTGCTCAAAATGTTTACTTCAATCAAGCAGAATTTCCCTAATATAAAGCTTTTTTTTTTCCAATCCTGGTGATATTGATAAGAAAAGTGAACCAATGTGGACATGGAACAAAACACTTAATATATTCCCACTCTGACCTACAAATCCTTGGGAGATCTCATGTCCTCCAGGAAAGCTTAACTCTTTCGTAAATACTTGAGTTAAAATTTTCCTCTATTGACTTACCTCTTTCTGACACATGAACCTGACCACATTTCTCCTCAGACCATGGTGGGATGTGACTATTAACTGTACTTACGTAACGCCTTGCAATATCGCCATGAGCGTCCAGAAGATGGATCCATAGTAAAGACAAGCTAGTCGGTAGCTGGGACAAAATACCTGATATAAACCAACTTTAAGCAGGAAAGGGTTGGTGCCAGGGACATAGCGCAGTGGTTAGAGTGCTTGCCAGGCACGCTCAGGCCCTGGGTTTAATTCCCCAGCACCACTCAAAAATCAGTCCAGCATGGTAGCCAGCTGTGTTGTCATTCAACACTTTGTAAATATAACAATAATACACCATTTCCCAATAAAATATTGGTCTGGAAATGTTCACACAGGTTCTAGGAAGGAGGAAGAGAATTTATGATTTTGCAAATCAATCCCAAACTCAGAAGGCTGAGGTGGAAGGATTGCCAAGAGTTTGAATCTGGCCTGGGCTGCATAGTGATTTCTAGAGCAGCCTGGACTACAGGGAGGGTCTTGTTTCAAAAAAAAAAAGAAAGAAAGAAAGAAAGAAAAGAAGGGGGAGGAGAAAGGAAGATTTATTTCAGTTCATGGTTGACTTCCTGCGTTACTTTGGGCCTGAAGTAAAGTAGAACGTTATGGTGGAGGACATAATAGAGGGAATCCATTCACCTGGTGGAGGACAGGATGCAGAGCAAGTGTGTGGGAGCCAGAGAGAAAGGGCCAGGGACCAGTGTAGTCCCCGGTGGTATTCCTATGATCTGCTCCCTTCAACTTGGCCCTATGCCTACTTTTATCACCTCCTAATAATGCTATCACATTCCGCCATCGATGAAGTTAGAGCCCTCCCGGTCCAACTCCTTCCCCAAAGCCCGTCAGCCACAAAGGCTTCAATACAGTGAAACCTTTGGGGGAACAGAACACATCCCAAAACGATAGCCCAGATCTCAGCTTTACTTGGTTGTGCTTCCATTTGTGTTCAACACTTTGTAAGTGTAATAATAATAATAATACACCGTCTCCCAATAAGATACTGTTCTGCAACTGTTCACATGGGCTCTAGGGAGAAGAAAGAGAATTTATGGTTTTTGAAAAGTTGGGAAAATGTTGGATTAAAGAGTTTTAACTTTATTTATTGCAAGTCTTTTCCAAGTTCTTAAACTATAATATGTACTCTGAAGCACATAAAAGAAAATATAAATTATATAATTCCATAACTCTGCAAACATAGTTTATTTCTTTAGTTAATTGTCATGAAATCATTTCATATGGGAAACAAAATTCTAAATACAGAAGCAGTTAATTCAGGATTTTAAGTGACACTTCCTAAAATAGCTCCATTAGTGACCTGTATGACAGTTTTCTAGCTTTAATTGTTGTATTGATTTCCACTATTCTTTATAAAAAATGAGATTCATGATAACTTTCAAAAGTTATATGAAGCTGGGCAATGTGACACACCTGTAATCCCAGGACTTGGGAAGCCGAGGTAGGAGGAATGCTGTGAGTTCAAGTCCAGCATGGAACACATAGTGAATTCAGGACCAGACTGGTCTACAATGCATGACCCTACATCAATAAATCAATAGGGGAAATGTACTGCTAGGATAGGAAAGAATCTCTGGGGTGGGGGAGAAGGAAAAGGGAAAAGGTGAGAGGGAAGGAAAAAGAAGATAAAAGAAGGTAAAATTGGCATATGTGGTCATTGATTCCCCAAGCGATATGTTTCCAGTGAGTTACTGAATCTGTAGTTTGTATGTATTAAAAATATATAAATATAAACAAAAAAAACCATAAGATAGAAAAATTAAATATAAACAGTAAAACAAAACACATGGCATGGGTAAAACACTAAAATAAAACCAGAGGTTTAAATAAAGAGGGCATAAAAATATTTTCTAGAAAAGCTAATCTTGTGCAAAGGTAAGGAATTAAAATTACTTCTGAACTTACTACTAGTCTAGCCAAAAAGGAAAACTCAATTAGTTACAAGATTTATAATGTTCACAGATCAAAATGTACTAGATGCTCCGTAAGGATACTACTTTCCACTCCCATGGACCCAGAAGTCTTCTCTCCTAGATAGTCACAGAGAAGACAAGATGTGATCTGACACAGTGTTTCTCACTGGCCCATATATATATATATAAACTCTGAAAAAAAGGGTAAAATACATTTTCCCAGTCCTAAGCACAGATGTTGAAGTGACATTCTGAACACAGCTTCTAGGTGATTCTTCAACCTACCTGGAAGATCAGAAACCAGGAAAAACCTATGCTATAATTGTGTGAGCAGTGAACTTATTTCAACAGTTTTCCCTCTTGAAGAAATATACCCTAGGTCAGGCACTTGAAGATACTTCATTAGTATATTTTCAATTGTCCCGCTATTCATAAAGAGAAGAAATTCTTATAAATAAAATTAAACAGGAGTCCTACTGCTCTGAAAACCTATGAGTCCATTTTACAGTTGAAATCTTCAAAAAAGACAGTGAATATTTACATACGAAATACTCAGCTACAGTAAAACACAACTTAGAAACAAAACTTTCATTTATAAGCATAATCTCTCCTAACTCAAAATCACTTACATTAGTTGATGACAGAATTCTCAACTTCTGAAAGCCATATAAACAAACACAGATGTCAAACAAGAAACAAATTGATAGAATACACAAAATTATCTCAGTTGCCTTACAAGGTGACACTGAATATATTAAACAAAAGTTGAAAAGAAAATTTAATTTACAAATCTCATAAGAATCTTGGTTTTATAGTGTAACAGTTGTTAGATTATAAATTTGTCCCTGAAGAAAACAGCAATGGAGAGTAATCCTAGAAATGTTCACACTCCAGGACAAAACAACAAACAGATCAGAAATTATCTAATCAATGTTGGAAGAAATGTCAAAATAAAAACAAATTTGCATTTTTTTTATCCAAGTCTGCTCACAATTGCTTAGTTTAAGAGGAGCAACTGGAAATTTTTAAAGACATGTTTAACAGACAGAGGTAAGCAAAAGACAGACTCAACGAGTGGCAAGAGATTTGCAGCTTTGGAAGAGGAGGACTCATCTTCGTAAATCGCTTCTGTAGGTGAAAATAACAAGAAACAGAAAGATACTGTTTTTCTTAGTCACTTCAAATGCAAGCAAGCAAACAAGACCAGCAATGATGAAGGAGACAGAAAAATAAAATGCAGGTCAATAAAAAGGAGGAACTCTCTAGAGTTCAATTAGACACGGATCGAGTTCCAGCCGTACAGCCAACTCAGAAAGGAGGCGGTGGACCACTTTCCCGTGGCGACTTTCAGCAGTGGCTCTGAAGATCTAGTGGGTACCAAAATCACTAAGAAAGCTTGAGAAAACATTTTGCTAAGCAACATTCCCAGATTTTCTGATTCAGTAAACCTGGTACGATGACCTAGACCTAGAATTTGCATTTCTACGTATTTCCAGGCAGTGCTGCTTCTCTGGTTCTTAGCTTATGCTTTGAACATCTTTGTTACAGAATGGGTTTGTAAGCTTACCTGGGTACAGGTGCATTTAGACAAAATCACTAATCTGTATTGGGAGTATGCCAGTGAAATGTAAATCAGAAATCCAATTTTTAAGTGAAACCACTTGAATTTTAAGAATACATAACATTTTTTTCCAAAACATTTAAACACTGAACAAGTAAAACAATATATAACCATTGACCAGATTAGTTTTGCGGACTCAGAGCTTGCAGTCTTGGCTGTAAGTTTCATGCAGCAGTTAGGGAGCTTGGTCTTACAACTCACAGATTTAGAAGGGCCCTCTAAAACTGGAATTTCAGTTCAAAGGTTCAAATTGTCAAAAATAATAAGTCTAACAAAATGTCAAACCGCAAAAAAAGCATTATCTTACTTTCTTACCAAGTACTTTTATGTATTACTTCTTTTTTATCCTCGAACACATAAAAGAGATGAAGATTTTACTATTCTTTTTTCTGCTAAGAACCTTAGACTCAAAGAGGTTGAATGTCTAAAACATTGAAACTATATTATGAAAACTTGTACTACTTTTTTCTGTGCAACAGATAAAAGTTATTCACAACCATATCTAGATGATCTGCTTATAACATTTGGACAAAACATCCTTACATGTTACTACTACTAATGTAGACATAGGCTGGGATCCAGGGTGACCCAAGAATGGATGGTGGGACACTCCCCAAGGTAAATTCCCATTATGAATGGGAAGTAATTGTTGAGTCATTTTATATTCAAAATATCGTGCTTATAAATACTTGTAGCTTATAAGTACCCAGTTTACACTCCTGAGGATTCTCTCTGAAAAGCGGTAGTCAACAGGAAGAAATGGTCATTTTCTCTTACTTTTTGGTTATGATTAAGAATGCCCAAAGGGCTGAATTTTAATGGGAATTATTACAACTTTTACTCTTTTCTAGCTGATCAAAACTTGTGATTATAATATAAACACAAAAGAAAAGTTAGTTAAGAGAAAGTTCAAGAAAGAAAGTTCATTCTCTAAATGTTTCCAAAGATGAATTTACCTTATTGCTTAAGATAGCCAGAAAAAGGATGATCTAGTGTCTTTTATAAGAAATTCTGTGTATGTTAACTTTCAGTTAAGGAACTCTTACATTCTGGCTAAAGCTTATAGTGTGGAGTATCTGAAATCCATGGTGTTCTTAATTCCTAACCAATGGCACACTGACCGGCGTCCAGACACCTGATGAAATATATCATGAGCTGCCACACAAGGCCTACATGAGTGATAAAGTCCCATAAGTATGAATTATTTTAAAACTAGCAATAGAAAAGAGACCATATTTTTAAAAGAAAATGTTAAAATAGAAGTAAAGTCTTTCAGACATGTAAAGTTAAAGCCATTCTAGAAATGCATGGTCACTCCCTTATAAGAAATTTATACTAGTAACCAAAATACACCAATTCTGCCTTCATTCTCTCTCTTCCAAAGCCTTGATGGAATGATTAGTTTCTAGCCCTGGGGAATTATGGGAAGCATGGGCTCTAAAATCACACCTGCCACATAATGAAGTTACCTAACAGCACATCAGTTAACTGCACTGGGCCTTGGATCTCTTCCTTTTGTTGAAGAAAAGAATAAAAGCAGCGGAAATTATACTCAGTAACTGGTAGTTTTATGAGGATTCGGTGAAAGAAATGGAACACATGACTGTGGGGATCAAGCCTGCAATAATTTCCTAATTTCTATTGTGTTCTCGTCTCTTACAGCTCCTTCCTTCCCCACTCATTACTAAGTATGGTCAGTGTAAACAAAAGATGCAGAAGGGAACTTCCTGGATACTGTTGGCACGAGGACTGGCAGAGCCTTTTGTGTGGGAGCTCTACTGGATGTCAGTGGATATTTGGTGGCATCTCCATTCTCTACCTGTGAGGTGCCAGTGAGGCTGGCTGACACAGAAACAGGGGATGAAAAGATGCCTCCCACCCTTGCTGAGCATCCTTTGGAGGGAGTGAGGAGGAATTATGCTTAGATGGAAAGCACTTCCACAAATACAGGAACACTGGCATGAAACAGACTCAACTTTTGCTCCCAATTCTGGCCACTCATGTGAAAAGAAAGAAATAAGTGAACAGCCTTAAATCTATCTGTCTTTAAAGTCACTGAGAGTATAAAGTGAAATTGTCAAAAAAAAAAAAAAAAGAATGAGCTCTTTATTCAGGTGAGATTTATCTCAGAAGACAAAGACAGAAACAAAGAAGGAAATCACATTTTTAAAATACATTTATCTTCAGGCAGACTTTTAGATTATAACCTCATTAAAATGTATTTCTACCTCTGTCTCTCTTTCTCATTCTTCCCCTCCCTTCTCCCTGTCCCCTACAACTTCATGTACAGTTTGGACTCAATACCTTACTTTAAGTGTTGTAAAAACAATACTAAAAAAGTATTAGTTTACTAAGAGCATTTCCAAGGTACAGTATTGCAGCAAGAGAGTATCTTGAATAAATAGATTGTTGTTTTAAACTGAATTCATGATACTATTAAGTTTTCAACCTCATAGTCTGGAGAGGAGCATTTCAAAGATAAACTATCTTGATATTTTCATTTCAAAGACAGGTAATAAGTGGAACACAACAATTTCCAGGAAGCTCCAGACAGGCATAATCTACTTTATGCAACCAGTCACCATTCCGAGGCTTCTCAAAGAGCTTTACTTTATAGTCGCTCTGAGAAGCTACAGGATTTGTGGGGACGGCACGGCCGACATGGTGAAGATGAATCACCTGATTAATAAATTCAGAGAGAAGTGGATAGGAGGGGAGGATGAGGTGAAGCGCAGAATTAAAATGAGAAAATAAAGCAGGCAAGGAAAAGCACAGGCAGGGGGAGAAGCACATAAGATGCTCCCTTTTCACGTGCTGCGTACGTGGAGACGCTATTTCTAAGGGAATGTGACCAGGAAAACACGAAATATTTTCTTTGGCCTACAATATATTGCTCCTCCCTCTGATATCTTATTTTGTAGGCAGCAAAAGTCCTCCAAGAAATACAAGCCTGATCAACTCTGACTAGCATGTATGAGACGCGGCTTTCAGTCGCAGGAAAGGGTTTGCATATGGAGGGAGCCCAACGTAAAAAGAAGGCGTGCCTACTGTATGGACAAGAAAATTGAAGATTAACAGCGTACTGCTGGTGCTGTGGCGCTTGTGGTTGATTTAATCAGACTGTCCTGTGATTCGGGGTCTTAATGAGATAACAAGCAAGTTCCTTTAATAATAGAGGATTTTTTGTTTTGGTTTGGTTTTTTGGTTTTTTGTTTTGGTTTGGTTTGGTTTTTAAGAATTGTAGACCTGAAATATATGCAGAAAAAATACACCTCGTAGGAGGGTAAAGTTTTGTGTGAAAAGATAGAAGCAGCAATTCGTGAATATCTGGGAGTCTCCCAGAGTTTAGAAGGATAGTACAGCTTCTGAAAACGTTAGAAAATATTTGTGCAATGCTTGGATCTGAAAGATGGCAGGACATGCTCTTGTAAAAGCCTGTGTATTGGTGACCTGACCGGGAACGACAGGAGTCTCTTCCTCCGTTGGACAACATTAAAGAAGAACAACAGCATTAAAAAAAAAAAAAAAAAAAAAAGCCGGGTCAGTGCTGCTCAGCGCTCCAGGAAAGGAGTAACAAGTAAACAAGTGTGGACTCTGGGGCTCTGAGGCACATGGCTTGAATGTAGAGTTTAGAGGAGTGAAGTAGAACTATACCACTGGCCTGCCCTGGGTAGGCGGGAACTTCCCTCTCCAGAGTCTTTCCAGGTCCTCTGCCCCCTCTAGGTGCCCCCTAAGCTTAGACTTCTGCCCTGTCAATCAAGTCCTCCCAAGACTTGACCCGTCACCTCCTGTCATGTGTATGAGGGATGGCATTTGTGTTTAAAAACAATTTGACGAGCAAAGAGCAAATGCCTCAGTCACAAACATGCGGAGGGACCCTGAAAGAAACAGATCTCCTTGAACTTCTTTCCATTGGGGATTCTCTCAGCCCTCTACCCTTCAGTGTAGCTGTACAGAGTTCCATGTGGAAAAGCATCATTAGCAATCAAGGTTGTCAGGAAGACATCTTCACCATAAGGAAAATGATGACTGAATTGATATTCAAAACAAAGAGCCCTAAAATTGAATGCCTTGAGTCATGCCCTTTTTTTAGCTTCTGATCTCTGTATTTCTTTATAAGCAACAAAGCGCAGATTCTTACTATCTTGATGCTCCTCAGATGGGAAGTACTGTCTTGTTTTACCATCTGCTGAAATGGAGAGCACACCAAACAGGAAATTGCCTGAAATCACTAGCTAAGTTAAACACTGTACTTAAAATGTCTTTTATGTCTTTAAATATGGATTATAACACAAAACAGCCCTTTTGAAAATAATGATTTCTTTCAGACTTACTCTGAGGAATTTACTTACTGAGAAATTTACTTGCTTAGAAATAAAGTGTCAAGACGAAGTTAAGGGTGAGCTGCTGAGAAGTAGCCAAAAGTGTTGACCAGCATAAACAAATGTCTCTTCAAAAACCATTCCACCATGGTAAACTGAGCAAAGGATTAAGCAAGCTGTGCCAGTGTCATGAAACCAGAACTTTCAAAGTTTCAGAGATTTAACACTACTGTAGTCTATCCCAAGTTCCTGTACTTACAAAATATATAAAATAACAAAAGTGGTTTTCATTTTGACCAAGATCAAGTTATTTTTTGCCTGCAAGAATTTCAAAAGAACTAACATTTTGCCTTACTTGAAAGCTAACAAGTCAGCATGCTAGTTCATCATGAATGCTGTGTCAGTCACCTTTCCAACACTGGAATAAAATATCTGACACACCACTTAAACAAGAAAAATAAAAGTTTACTTTGGGTTGTGGTCTCAGAGGTTTTGGTCTTGATTGAGCAACACAGAAACATCCTGGATGGCACAGTAACATGGTAGAGGAAAACTGCTCAATTCGTGTCATCCACAGAACAGAAGGCAAAGGGAAATATCGAGATAAAGGGTCCAGGAACCAGATGCTGTCCCCAAGTGTATGCCTTCCCCCAAAAAACCCAACCAGACATACCCAGAAATGCGCTTTTCTGGTCTCTAAAGCATCTTTCAAGCCAATCAAGTTGATACTCACTATTAACCATCACAAACGTAGTAGAAGACATAAAAAGCTTAGGTCAGAGGAATAGTCAAGATTACGCATAGAAATAAGAGATGCCAGAATATCAGCTTTTGTTTGCATCACTTCCTCACGCCCCAGTTTCTGTGGGGAAGTTTGAAAAGGGCAGAGAATACCAACACACACGGTTGAATATAGGAGAAGAACCTAACCCTTAAATAATATGACTGGATTTTGCTCTAGAAAATCATGACCATCAAAAAGGAGAGATATAACTTGGGTAGTCCGGAGTAAAGACTTGCCTCTGCATGCAAGCGGTACAGAAAGGTCAGAGCGCTCTGTTGGAATAAGACTGAGTCCTTGAGTCCTTGGGTTACCTCTCTGAGGACAACAAACTTGTGTTATTCATGGGTTTTCAAAACACATGACTAATAAGATCTGTAGTTTAGGAGATATAGGGCGAGAAGAAAGAGAGAGAGATTATAAGATATTGGACACAGGTGGCAATGAGGTAGCTAAGAAGTCCCATACTCCGCTAAGGTAAGCTAACAATCCAAGAAAGCTGGCACAGTTTGAAGGCCTGAGTCAGAGAACCGAAGGCACAGATTCCAGTCCGAGTCTGAAGTCACGGAAACCAGAAGCCGCGAGGGCAGAAGACGAGCCCCAGCTCAAGCGGGCAGACAGAGAGCCTGCATTTATTTTCTTCCTCCGTCATTTTGTTCCATTCAGGATCATCCGGTTTGCCTCTTCCACCAATTGAAATGCTGATATCTCCCAGAAGTATTCTTGACAGACACACCAAAAAATAATGTTTTCTCAGTATTTGGGAATAGTGCAACACAGTCAAGCTGATTTGTAGAATTGTATACCACATACCCATTGACAAGAGCATCTGTTTCAGGTTGCTGTGTGAGCCAGAAAGGAAATTCTCTGTGCCATCGAAGATTGCTGACTCTCAGCAGTAGATCCAACACCAAACCATGACGCAATTCCCATTTCATGTGTTCCCCCTACCAAAAAAAAATGCATATTTGCAAAATAAAGCCTCAGCGATGACAAAAAGTAGAGCTTAAATAAACCATAATTTATTCAAAATATGAAGTACTATGCAACAGTTAAAGTGAGTATACAAGATTTACATGCATTAAGATGCTTAAGTTTCAAAAAATGCATAATGCTGAGTCCAAAAAAGCAACCTGGAAAAAACACTCTGATGTCATTTATGCAGAATTATAAATTATACATTATTTTTCTCAATATCTATAGATAAAATAAAACTTTAAATATTCATGAGAGTGATACATATCAACTAGTCCAGAAAATAGTAACTAATTCCAAGACAGGGGAAGGAAGCAAGGCAAAGTGGAAGCATTTGCTGTATTAACAATTATTCCATGTCTTTAAAAAGAGAGGAAGAAGAGAGACCTAACAAAATAACACGGCATAATGTCGATGCCTATGAAATCAAGGCACGTGGTCAGTTGTCTTTCTCACATTATTATCTATTATTTTCTACATATTCGAAGTACTCCATAATTAAAATAATTTCTAGAGCAATATAGGAGTATTTCTTCCCAGAGGTCTGTCACTATTAACTCCTAAAGTTTTTCTAATCCACTTGCATGTGAAAATCTTTAGGGAGAAAAAAGTCATAATTTGACTAAAAGCAGAATGTTATATAGAATTCTTGTTCTCTAGGGAAATAACACACAGTAGCTGCCTCAGATGCACAATCAACGGGGAGTTATCCAATTTTACTCATCTTCGGCAAAAGCAGGGAGTCAAATGCTAAATTTAACACTCTGGAATCCTGTTGCGAAGCCATGATTTTCCCTGGAGTTTTTCAGATACACACAATAATTAATGGACTAAGCTCACCCATAACTAATTTTCTAATCTCTAAACAAACTTACAAGAAAATTGTCCTCAATTAATAACTAATCAGAGTATAACAATACAAATTAAAAATAGGTATTACTTTTACCTATCCCTCTCAGGCTACTTTCCAGATAGCTTTAAAAGACTGAAATTGTTTACGGCTAATCATATGTGGAAGTAAGGTTGTAAAGGTCATGTCAGCAGTCATCAATACCCACCAGATCTTTCATGGGGAATTTCCTCAACAATTAAGTCCATAGGAAATAGAAAGCTCATTAAATACTATGTTAAACTCATCCTCAGTTTCTACTTGTGATTAGCCAACATTTGCTGACATTTTTTAATCAATTGTGTACATCTATTTCAAATACATTTTTAATACCACAGAGCATCTAGTATGCTACACAGTATAGTATAGGTGACACAGGCTAGACATGACAAAAACTTTTTTTGATTAAGTAATCTGCTGTGTGGCATTCAAGTTTGATTTTAAGATTTAATGAATCGTCCTTTGAACTTGACCTTATCTGCCAACTCAAGGCTAGCTTATGGCATATGGCCAATATTATGGCCAATGTTTTCTGATAAATCAGTCAATCGAAATTATCAATAAATCTAAATGCCTTAGTTCAGAGTAAGGAAAATATCTGTCCATTTCAATGGATAAGATTAGAAGCAGATATTCATCATTCTTGCATTTAATCTCCTTTTACCTTCTCATTCCATTGCTTCTGTAATGAAAATAGATTGATCATTTACTAACTATTCTCCAGCACAATCATTCCTGAGCTGTATACTTAACAGGAAGGAAGACTTCAAAAGGACTTTCCTGCAAGAATAAATTAAGAGTTAATAGGATGTGTTCCAACATTTGCCTCAAAAAAAAAAAAAAAAAAAAGAAAGATGTAACCAGGAGCAGCCTTGGTAGTAAGCACACTCTTTACAATATACTGTATACTGTGGTATACTGTATATTGCCACAAAAATATTACAGCTGTGCACTAGAGCAGATAAGCGTTTCTCAGATATTTGCACTAGTAGCACATTTACTCTACCATATCTATCCTTATCCAAAGACAAAATGACAAAATGCTTATAAAAAGTCAAGGAAATAACACCCGTGGGTTGATGGGCAGAACATCTATAGGAAGCAGCAAACAGCCAAAGTCATAATTTCTACTCTACCAATATCTCGCACCCACCATGTGAACTAACTACATGGTTAATATATATATACTAATAATTATATACTAATAATTATAATTATAATTGTGAATTATACTAATAATTATAACTGTGAATTTAACAAAAAACCTGTCTCTCTCCCTACAAATCATATGCCAACATTACCAGCTGTGTTGATTGCACATTGGACAACGATATTCCTCATTTTAAATCATTGACTACTTTCTTTTACCTAGAAATACTGTTCTTTTTCCTTAGTAAGACATTATATGTTCTTCGCGTTCAGGTCCTCATCTGTATTGTCGGATGTGACCCGTACGCCGCTACAGTTCTCTGTTCACCCTGTAAATCTATTTACCTGCTAAAACAAATTCTTCTTCTGCCCAGTGGCTCTGCTTACCCAGCAGACCCTTCTATGTCCCCTTGGCCACTCGAAGTTCTACAATATCCTTTATGACCTGGTTCAGATGCTGCCTCTTTTCTGAAACCGTTTCTGATTCCTCTAGACAAGTTAAATGATCTTCTGTGGAACCACTGAAAATTCCTTCCACACTGATTTGTCTCTGTTAGCAACACCTCTCCCATAACTGAAGAAAATTTAAATGTCATTTTCTCTTGCTACATTACTCCATACTTTCTATGGTAGTATCCATGTTCCAGGCTTACGGTGCTTAGCACACTATTTTGCACCCAATGGCCCAATGAATAGTTTGTTCTATGATTAGTGAACACAGAAAAGTACAGAGTTGTTTCATTCGCATTTTTGACTTGTGATTCTATAATACATAAAGAGTTCAGTAAACTATAAAATCATTACAGCTAAAGGGTGCAGGAAGGGGGGTGACCTACACAGCAGACATTCAGCAAGGAAAGAGAAGAAAATAGATGTGAGGGACAATTTTTGTGTAAAACTTCTTACAGTAGGGCTACATAAATGGGAGACCACTCATTCGGGGGCTAATAGACTAGGACTCACATTTTCACTCCACTACTGAACTCAACTAGATCTATTTCCACTTCCATGTAATGGGAGCCGAATCTTCACCTGTCACTGCTATTGCAAGAATAAACGAGAGTAAGGGAAGGGAATACGAGGGAGAGGACTCTAATGTGAGACCGCTGACTTGGGTGTTTTCCTGAACTGCTATTCCTGCTGTATTGTTGGTAAAGGAAGCCAGGAGACAAAAGAAGAGTAAATAGGAGTCCGTCCATAGGCTCTGGGTTTCAGTAGCCTAAATTTCAGCATAACATAGGAAGAAGTAATGTGTCTGTAGCACAATTTGGGTTGATGTGTGATGACTAGGAGCAAACCTGCCTTTTTCCCACCTCTGAAGATTTCCTTATTTATTAGACAGAAAGCTCCAGTCTAAGCA
Organism: Ctenodactylus gundi; assembly: GCA_004027205.1. Classification (NCBI taxonomy): domain Eukaryota; kingdom Metazoa; phylum Chordata; class Mammalia; order Rodentia; family Ctenodactylidae; genus Ctenodactylus; species Ctenodactylus gundi. The sequence goes on from PVKB01000061.1 coordinate 477,602, forward strand.
ATGGAGAAGAGCTATAGAGAAGCAGAAGTGGATTAGATGCTGCCACATGGGAAAAGTAGAACCATCTATAGATACTCGCTGCCAGCTGAGTTCTGGGAAGAATGGAAAAAGTCAGTGGCTAGATTTTTAGAACTGGGGACAAATTAAAAAAAAAAAAAGCCTGGCCTCATTTCTCGGGTAAAAAGAATGATTGACATAAGACTCTAGAACATAGAGCCCCCAAAAGACTCTCACTGCATCTCTGGGGCTCAGTTGACCAAGAAACAATAGGAATATCTCATGTACACACAGAGACTTGGAAGCCAATGAGATTCGTACAAGATTTCAGGTTATAGCTCCAGGTGGCAGGTGCATAGCACATATATTTTTGTAAATCTGATAGTAGTAAAAGAGATGCAAAGATAGGAATACTCCAAGGGAGCTTGAGAATGAGAGCAAGGCACAAGGTAGCAAGACCTCCCGGGTAACAGTCACCTGGCTGGGGTAGCTGATGGTAGGGACCCACCGTGTCACAGCCACCACACTGCTCCTTCCTCTCCCAGAGGGAAGAGAGAGTCCTGGGAAGAAAGAGAGGAGAAGACTGAACTGATGTTGATCAAATTCTTAATATCCAAGAAAATGAGGCTTCACATTAGAAATTGTCATTAAAATGAAATTTCAGCAAAATGAGAGACCACACGTTTTGCTCCTCTGCACGCACAGACCTGCACTTCGTTGACACAAGTGTCACCTGCTCTCTTCCTCTTACTTCCCTTCCCCTGACTTTTCTCTCTTCTTTTTACCTTGTAGATTGACACAGTCAGAATTCTGTTTATTTCCTGCATTGCATTGTTCCGTGGTTCTGGAGATTGAGCTGGGGCCTTCACATGGGGCTGTGTCTCCAGCCCATTTTTATTTTTATTTTCTTTATTTTGAGAAGGGTCTAAGTCAGTAAGTTTCTCAGTCTGGTTTGAATTGTGATCCTTCAGTCTAAGCCTCCCAGAGTGCTGGGGCTACAGGCCTGTACCACAAAGTCTGGCTAATCCGAATTTTAAATAAATATTCATCATCCTGTACTAGCCATAAGAATTGAATTTTTTCCTGTAAAGGCAGATAGGAAATATTTCAGGATTTGCAGGTCCCAGACTCTCTTGCAGCTATTGTATTTTACCCTTATGGGATACAAAATCAGCCATAGATGATCCATAAATGAAAAGTAATTATGTTCCAATAAGAATTTATTTACAAAAACAAAACCAGCTGGATCTGGCCTATAGGTGATAATTTGCTTACCCCTGGCCTAGAGGAAGGGAATGTAGCTTAAAAGGTTTATTAAAATAATTATGAGATAATATAGCCTTGAGCTAATATGGTAGCTGTAAGGAATAGAAAGGCATAAACAAGTTAATTAGGGGAGAGGAGACAAGCAGCTGCAGAAAGAGGGATGGAAAACAGTTCAAAGATGATACTGAAAGAATAAAGTATTACTTCTAACAACAGTTTGGTTAAGTAAAATTTGGAATCTCAAAGATTAGAATACAAGTAACTTCCTTATCACAAAGGATCTTGATGTCCCCATGCATAGGTAGAATTCAAAACCATGAAGAGCTCCAGACAAACTACGGTTCCTGCAGGTTTGAGCTCCAGCCCTTTAGTAGTCATAACAGGATAATTAATATTTCACAAATATTGTCTTGACTCTGCTGAAGTCGTGGCAAAGAATTCACAAGAGCCCTGCAGGCAATTTGTTAACCTCCAAACTCTTGCCTTATCACCCTTCCACTCTCCAGGGCATTAAGCGTGTAACCACACACTCCTACCTCCCCAGATCCAGGCACCAAACAATTAGAGACAGCATCACTGTCACAGGTACCACAAGGTATTATTCAAACTAGTCTCCAGGAAGCCCACGAAGCCTAGCTATCCCCAGCCTATTTGCCATCACCACTCACCTCCTTCACTTCTACCTGCCCCCAGGTGCAACCTTCTCCGTGGCCTTGCCAGGTGGCCTTCTCTCCTTCTACCTGTAACAAAGTGTTTTTCCTCTCACTTTCCTGTGTCATTGTGCTATGTTCTACCACCATCCAGACACTCTTCAAACCTTGTAGAACAGTTGCCTTGACATTTTGATGGGAGTGGTGGGGAAGGAGAAAGCTTCCAAATCTGATTTCTTTCCAATCCCTATGTCAAATAGCGGCTACCAAACACTGCCTGCATAGCAGCAGTGCTTGACCAAACATTTCCAAACAGTTCTCTAAAGCAGAAGCAAACATTTGTAAGGAAAAACTTGGAAAGGGATTTGCCATTAAATTCTTGCTGTACATCTGTTTGTTTGTTTTTTTTAATCATTGCTACAATGTTCCTATCAGAAGACCATTGTTCTTCTCCTATAATAAAATCAGCAAATCACACCAAGTGAGTTGACAGACTTTCCTTTCGGAAACTGGAGGGGACTTTGTTAGGGGGTGCCCGTTGCCCGTGGCTGTCACACAGAGAACCGGGATGAGGGCGTGAGGTCCCCTGGAAGTGAATGGTGTCTCTGCAGAGTGACCATTCCACAAATGTTGGTGGTTTGCTGTCTATAAAACTTGCTTCTTGCCATCTGTTCAGGATTTGTCACTCATAGCTTACATTAGCTAAAACCATAAACTGGATTGACATTAAGCATGCAGTTTTAGATTTTACATCTATCAATAAATTTCCTCATAACCACCAGTTTAGTTTTTATGTAGCTCTTCCTTGCTCTCCACACAGTCCTCCTTAAATAACACTCTGGCTGCCCCTCACTGCTCCTGTTTCATAAATATTCTCTGACCTGCCCTTCACGCTATGTCCTATCCTATCTCACCCATTTGCTGTTGTCCTGATATTTTTTTCTTGGCTTCCTTTTCTGAGTGCAAGATGCAGACATCCTGGCACTTTCTTAACTTTATAAATAGTAGCTCCAAGAAGCTTATCATTGTTTGACCTCTTGATTAAAATAACTTCTGAAATACCAATATCAACAGCTTTCTCAAGTCTTTTTTCTCTGAAAAAATGGAAGATTTAGCCTCAAGAAATAACAGAAAGAGTATGAACTTTGGAAGCCAGGCCTTACTGTTTTTCAGCTCAATAGTCTTGGCCAAGTCACCTACATTCTGTGGTATGATATGAACGGTGGTTTCACCAAACACACACACACACACACACACACACACACACACACACACACACACACACCCGGCACCTAGCCCCAATTCACATGTTGGAACTTACACCCCAAAACGATAACATTAAGATATGAAGCCTACAGAGGGCAATATACTTCTCTATGTGTTGTGTATACCATGATTTAATCAGTGCTCTATTTTTGTACTTCTTAAATGATCTTTAAGTACTAACTTTTCCCTTTCATATATAGGTCAAAATGTGATTGTAGGTGAGAACCAGAGTAAAAATACTTGGAATCATCCAGGTAGAACTTCCCTGCCTCGAGAGCCGTCTCCTTTACCTTTTTTAACAAGTACCCATTAAAGACTCCGATCTTAAAACCACATAGACAAGATATAGCTGAGGTAAGTTATCTTCCTAACAGAGGAACTTGCTCTTCCTCAGAGTGTACAGATATATAGATGTCTAATCTCTCTGTTTGGGGTAAGTCATAACAATCAGTAGCATCATAAGATGGAAGGGTCAGAGCTTTATTGTAATACTTAACTCTGGTAAAGACTACTAACAAATGTTAATATTCTGGGAAAACATCATTGAAAAAGAACATTTATACAATGTTAAACCATGACTCTATGTATGATGTAATATTTATGAAGTAGAAAATGTATCTTTGTAATTCAGAGATGGTTTGATCATTACCTGCATTGAATGATTAAATGTGAGAACAATTGTGATAAACCACATTATAGGACATGTAAAAATAAGTAGATGGGGGGAGTATCATCAGAAACATGGGAGAAATGAAAGCTCTGGACGTCCCTTTCCCCAGGAAAAACATTTAGTAGAGACTAGTGGAAGGCACATGCCCAGCAAGCACAAAGCCCTGAGTTTGATTCCTCGGCACCACAGAGGCCAGGTCTGTTGACACACACCTGCAATCCTAGCACTCGGGAGGCTGAGACAAAAGGATTGCTGTGAGCTCAGGACCAGCCTGGACTACAGAGCTAGAATGTATCTCAAGAAAAAAAAAAGCAAGACATAGATCAACTCCCAGATATTCAGAGGTTACTTAAGAGGAGCTTGCTCTTTGGATGAACAAGGCACCAACCACAGCAAAACCAATACAAAAATGTGAGGCTCTCAGCCACCATCATTCATCACTCATGCTTAGTGTGCTACAACTCAGGAAAAAAAATTGCCCAAGTTCCAGTTTCTCCCTGGAGTGGAGGCAAGAGGACTGAGACTAACACTGTTCTCTTGGGCTATGGGAGGAACTGAATTCTGTCGTGCCTAATCTGAGAGCTCATAGGAAAGTGCACCAGCTTCAGAACTGCTGAGAACAAGGGAAATGGTCTACACCGGCACCCTCCTCTTGCCACACACCCCTAACAGCTTAGTGTAAAATAAGTGGAAGGACATCCTCCAGGCCTGACTTCTCCTGGGACGGCAGGAACGTTGGAGTATTCATTAATATTGCCGTTTTTCAAGATGCTGGCAGAGAGACATGAAGGAACAAAAAAAAATCACCTCGATAGGTATGTAGTTAATGTAATATTCAATGGTCAAAAACTGAATCTGCTTTCTTTAAAATCACGAACAAGAAAAGGACACCCATATCTACAATTTCTATTACACAAAGTATTGTATTAGACATCCTATCAAGAAGGTCTTATTTATGGCTTGCTTTAATTTTTTTTTTTTTTTTTTTTTTTTTTTTTTTTTTTTTTTTTTTTTTTTTTTTTTTTTTTTGCCCTGGCTTTATTCAGTAAAGAGAAACTGTCTCAGGCTACATAAAAAATATAAAATATAATATATATGTACTTTCTTTTTAAATTGTATCATTATAACATTTAAAAATCAAGGGAGCAAATAAAGTATCAAGGATGGAGGAACGTCACAGAAGTTCAGACAGTTCCCTTGCAAACACAAGGCCCTGAGTTTGATTCTCGATGGGCATGGTGGCACATGCCTACATTCCCAGCACTCAGGAGGCTGAGACAGGCAGATTGTCCTGAGCCTAAGCAAAATAAATAAATTAAATAAATGATGAAGGACGGGCTGTAGTTTGGACTTGCCTACAGCAATTAGACAAAAATAAAAAAAGATGTAAAATCAGAAAGTAAGTAAAATTATCTCTGTATACTAGATGACAATGGTGTTACACATAGAGGAAATTAAAAGATTCTATCTAATAATCTGTTGAACAAATAATGAACTAAGTACAGTTGCCAGACAAAATCAGCATACAAAAATCAATTATACTCCTATACACAAGCATCAATCAACCATTTTTTAAAATTCACGATTTTTCCACAATTTTACATTCCATTTATAATAGTGAATGATCATACAGTATGTTACTATCATTTAAAAAAATACAGGCAGGCCACTGTAACAATGGAGTCCAGAAATAAAACCATCTATAAAGGGTGGTTTAAAATACAGTGAATGCTTAAATTTAAAAATTTATTGCCATCAATCCCCTCAAAATATTCCCCTCACATTGGTACATATATCTCCCTGTTTTTGCTATTTATGAAGAAGTTCTGGAAGTCCTTTTCTGTGAGTGTCTTCACAATATGTGACACAAGATCTGATAACACATATGTTGAATAATCCCGGCAGTGTCATGCAGCGGGATGGCAGGCTTGTAGAAGCACGAAGACATGTTCTCATCCACCTTACTCAGAAAATCTGGACAGCGTGAGTTCTGGCTCTTCTCCAAAGTCACGGGGGTCATGAAAGATAAATGTTTTGAATTTATTGAAGACATTGAGGCAGTCTTGACAGCATAACTAGAGATGGAAAAAGGATTTTTCAGAGTTGCTTTAAAGTGGCAAGAATGACAGGATAAGAGTGTTTGAAGCAACGGAGAGTATTTTCAGAAGGATTGATGGCAAATGTCTTTTCCCATAATAAAGCTTTTTTAAATTTAAATACACACCATATTTTTCTATCACAGCTCATATGGTCAACTTATCTGCAACAAGATGCAAAAAATACCCAATGGGGAAATGGTAGTCTCTTCAACAAACGGTGCTCGGAAAACTGAATATTCGCAAACAAAACTATGAAATTGGATCATCTGACACAATACCAAAAATTAACACAAAATGGGTTCAAGATTTTCACATAAGATTTAAAACTATAAAACTTTTAAAGGAACACATAGGAGGAGTAACTCTGTGACACTGCAGTTGGCAGTGATTTCTTACATATGACACCAAAATTTCTGGCACCAGAATTAAAAATGGATGTGAAAGTATGTCAACTTAAAAAGTTTCTACGCAGCAAGGAAAACACACAACAGGTTGGAAAGGCAATGAACATATTGCAGAAGATTCTTGCAAATCACACACCAATAAAATATTAATGTGCAGAATGTGTAAAGGACCCATCCAACTCAATGGCAAAGAAACAAAAATGTTGATCTAAAAGTAAGTGAGGAATTTGAATTGACATTTTTTTTTCAAATAAGACACACTAATGACCAACAGGTATATGAAAAGATACTAACACGGGGAAATACAAATCAAAAATCAAAACTGAGGTATCCTCCCACCCCTGCTATGACGTCTTTAATCATAAAAGACAAACGGTAACACTAGACACGACGTAGAGAAAAGGAAACTGTCACACTGTTGGTCGATGTACAAATTAATATAACCATGTTTCAGTTGCTTTCTCATCAGTGGAACAAAAGTGCCTCATATCCACAACTCAAAGAAGGAGAGGTTTATTTTGGCTCAGTGCTTCCAATGGGTTCCGTCTAAAATTGTTCCAAGACATAAATAGCACATTTAAGGGCATGGAGTGGAAAGTTATTCAACCCATGGCAACCATAAAACAGGGTAATCGCAGGACAGAAACACAAATAGGTCCTTCTAGGTCACACCACCCCCTCCCTCCCAGGGACTTTCTTCTTCAGCTCAGGCCTTGCATAGCATATTTTTCTGTGAACTCATCAATGGATGAATTCACCGATGAGTGTAGGATAGCACCTGATCCACCTCTGAACGTGAGACATTGGGAGAACATTTTAGAACTAAAATATAACATTTCACGGCTGGCCCCCCAAAGGTTTATGTCCATGTCGTTATGCAAAATGAATTTAGTCTTATATATATTAATAGCTGATATCTTAACAATTTCAGCATTACTGAGAAATTCAAACCCAAAAATCTCCTCTGAGACTCAAGGCAAACTCTTATATGTGAGCTCTTATAAAAATGAATAAGAAAATTAAATAACTCTAAAATACATGGCGCCAGGCAAACATTCCTATTCAAGAAGGAAAGACACGAGAATTCGAAGGAAGAGGACCAAAACAAGACAACACCTAGCAGAGTAAATGTTAAATCCTATAGATTCTTGTCCAACACCTGGGTAAGTTTTGACAAGATATTAATTCCAAAGGCCTTGGGTGGCCCCTCTCCTGTGGCACTGTCAATTGCAGCCCACATAGCTTCTCTTTCAGGGAGACTCAACTCACAATCTACAGTTTCCCTCAACAGACATTCCGTTTTCCTGGCATCTTCAGTTTTCTTGGGTTGCCACAGACTCTGATTTTGCTCTCACAGCTTTATCTACTGCCCTTTCCAAGGCTCCTTGCCTGGCCTCAGGGGCCTTCATTTGAAATTTAGATGGAAGCCTCCATAACCTCATAGCTCTTGCATTCTACATGCTTAAAGAAGTGCATGGCAATGGTACCAAGGTCTGCCACCAGCTTGAGTTGTAGCAGGGCCTCCTTAGATCATGTTCAAAGGGACCTTTGAGTGTCTAAATGACTATGCGCACTATAGAGAAAAGAATCCCAAGGAATCAACTCCCTATGTGGCCCTTCTTGACAAGATATCCCAAGGACTCTCTTCTCAAACGAAAGCTTTACATTTTTTGCGCACTTAATCTAGTGAAGGGTAAAGTCTTGATGATACCTGAGGTGCTTTTCCGTGATCTTTCTGTTGCCCTGATTCAAAGTCCTTAGCTTTAGGAGTTGGAAGAAAAGCACAGCAGTTAAAGTGTTTGTCAAGCAAGCACAAGTCCCTGAGTTTGATTCCCCCAAAATAGATACACTAAGTGTACTGGCATATACATGTAATCCCAATGCCCAGGAGGCTAAAGCAGGATTTCTGTGAGTTCAGGATTAGCCTGATCTATGAAACAAGACTCTGCCTCAGGGAAAAAAAAAAAAAAATTCCTACATCCACAAAGTACTTGGCTCTGTTACACTCCCCAACCGCCACCTCTATACTAGGGATTAAATCCAGGGCCCTCACTCTGAGCTACATCCCAAGCCCCTTTTTATTGCTCAGTTGAGACAGAGCCTTGCCAAGCTGCTAAGTTACCTAGGCTGGGCTCAAATTTGTGTTACTCATACCCTAGCCTGGAAAAGTGCTAGAATGATAGGCCTGTGCCACTGGGCCTGGCTTCGCTTGCTTTTAATGCAAATTTTTTCAGCAACTAGGCTTTTCATGGCCCTAACCTACAGATGTTTATTTTCTGGCTATCGTCAAAATTTTTAAATCGTTCAATTTGGCTTTTTATTCTTGTTTCTTCCTGAAGATCTGGTTTAAATTATGCAGAAGAATCCACACAATAACCTCAATGTAGGGTTGCCTTAAAATTTCTTCTACTAGATGGATTAGGCTACCCACCCTTATTCTCAGTCTTCCACAAAATCTCAGGACATGGGCAAGAAAAGGACAAATTTTCTTCCAGGGTTTAACAGACATGGCCTCCAGTTCAGCTACCAGTGGAATTCGTGTACCCAACTGTAAGATCCTGAGCCCGGCCTTTACTGTCTGAATTCCTATCAGCACTGTGATCTTCTGAGCTGTGGCCAGAATCTCCTACAAAGCTTGTCTTAGAAGTATTCTAGGGCTTCTCCAGCCTACATCCCAAACTTCTCCTGCAAATCACTTCCAAAGGCTTTTAAACAACATGGTCCTCTACACCATCACAGAAACAACTCCATCCTCAGTATCGAATTTTTTATTAGCCACTTTCTCATCACTGGGACAAAATACCATGACTTAAAGGAGGAGAAACTTATTTTGACTCACAGCTTCATTTGGTTCAATCCACAGTCACGTGGACACAAGACAATAGTGACATAGAGGAAAAAAAAGTTGCTCAATTCATGGTGGACAGGGATCAGAGAGAGAAAAAAAGAAGACAAAGATAAGAATGTGCTTGTCTAGGTCACTTTCCCAGTGACCCAGCTCCAATCAGGCTGTCTTTCTAACAGCCTGGACCTCTTCAATGGATGAGTTCACTGATGAGGATAGCATTCACATGATCAATCAACTTTCAAATATACAAAACTTCTGAACGACATTTAAATCTAAACCATAATAATTATTATGGAAAACAGTACTGAAATCCCTTAAAAATAAAAAAATACAATTCACTGTATGCTCCAATGATCTTAATTCTCACTACTTACCAAAAGAATTAAAAGCACTATTTGTAGTTCCATGTTTGTTTACACTGTTATTCACTATAGCCAAGAGGTAGAAACAACGTAAATGCCTATCATTAAATGAATAAAGAAAATAAAATATTATTCAACGAAATATTACTCTGTCTTAATGAAGGGAATTCTGTCATACGCTACAATGAAGATGAACTTTGAGGCCAACATGAAAAGTAAAATAAGCCAGTTTCTGGGGGAAGAGTATGATATCATCTCTAAGATCTCCACTGTAGTTAAGTCTGTACAAGCAAGAAGTATAACGGTGATTTCAGAAGCTGGGAAAAGGCAAAGATGGAAGTTGCTCTGCCCTAGATGTGGAGCTACAGCTGCACGAGATGAAGATGTTCTGAAGATGTTCTGTGCAGCAACATACATGTAGTTAGCAGTGCTGTAGTGTGCACCTGAGATTTTAAGACGAGACTCTCATGTTATATTTTTTTACGACAATAAGTGAAATGGACAAGATTTTCCTCCCATCTCTTTCTATCTAACATTTAACCATAAAATCTCAGTAGTATACCACAGATAAACACTTACTTTTTCCTTACACATCTGCAGATTTGCTGGGGAATTCTGCTGATCCAGGCAAGGCTTGGCTGCAAGCTCTGGTTTTAATTCGGGATGGGTCTATACATCACTCAGTTTTCTGAAAAACAGACAATTTTTTCATGTTAATGGAGAAGCACAAGAGGACAAATCCAATAGCTCGTGACATACCTGTTAACACTCCACTGGCCTCAGCAAGTCCCACAGTGAACCTCAAAGATTTGGGAAGGAAATGTGCTCTTCTAAGAAATGTGTGTTGGGAAAATAAGTTATGTGCACCGGTCATATGTGCAATATTGCCACCAAACAAAGGTCACACTAGATTCTAATCAAGAATTAACTAACAGGAAAACTCCAGATAAGCCAAATTTTATAACTAAAATGGGCTGGATTCTAAATCCTTGAGAACAGTCTCTTTTTTGAGACAAGGTCTCACTCTACAGCACAGGCTCATCCTTAATTCACTATGTAGTCCAGGCTAGCCTTGGACTCACAGCAATCCTTCCGCCTCAGCCTCCTGAGTGTGGAAATTATAGCTGTGCACTACCATAACCAGCTTAATGTGGTGTTGGGGACTAGAACTCAAGGCCTTTTATTTGAGAGAAGTCTTTGACAGAGAAACCAAAGGTGAAAAAAAGAAATCTTCTAAACTTAGAAATACTAAATGCAAATCTTGAAACTTAATTGAATCCTGAAAAAAGATCTAAAAACTAGGAAAATTTTTAAATTGACTGTATATTAAATAGTAAAATATGATGCATATTCGTGATTTTAGTAGAAGTCTTTATTCTTATATCAGTGCTAAATATTTAACTGAAACAATACCTGTTGTTTATTTTCAAGTAACGTATCAAAAATAAGTGGATTTTTATACAGATAGTAAAGGATAAAGAATGATGTATTAAGAAATGATTAAAGTTAGCAACAGATTAACCTAGGCAAAAGATAGATGGGTAATCATTGTTCTTTTTCTTTTGTTGTAGTCTTTAAATCATACTTTAATGCTAAAATAGACATAAAAATTAAATTCGTAGTTTGGAGAATTCAGGATAATTTTAAATCACGTTGAGGAAAATCCAGAAGCGTTATGCTGAATTAAACATGTGGGGGGCCAGAAGGAGTATGTTTTCCTGAGGATTGCTTAGCAGAGTCTTTCAGTTTGTCCCTCCTGGTTATAAGGTGCCCAACAAATGTGAAAACAATGAGGCTTACCACAGAACACATATTTTAATTTAGTGATATAATTAATAATAACAGAGATCAGTGGAAATTAGAGAAAAAAGCAACTTCTAGGCCAAAGAAGACAGAGCTGCCAAAGGCAAGGTGCTCCTCTACCTCCTGTGATACTGACACCAGATGTTCTCTGAGGAGTTCATTTGTATGGTCACTAGCAACCCTAACACTATGTTTTCTAAGAATACAATCTGCTCTGACTTCTGTGTTACTTCTCTTAACAAATGCATCCTTGAACCAACTCGTAGTTCATCAAGTCCCCAAGATCCACGGCTCATGTTTCTTATAAATATGTTTGATAAGGTTCATTAAGAACTTGGGCCTTTTCAAGCATCAAATTCTCACTCTGCTTTTGATCCCAGAAGAATTCCTCTTGTAGTCCTAGGTCCCTGCTCAGGGAGAGCAGGTGCGAAACAAGAGACAGCAAGAGCCAATTTGAGCCTGGCCTTTGTTATGCGTGCCCCTCGAGTGGCTATTTCCTATTCTACATACCATAAATTCAGCAAGCATTTCTGTTCTGTGTTCTCTTTTGGGAACTGCAAGCGGTCCTGATGAGGATTTTGCTCATTAACAAGAAGGGGAATTTAAAATTTTTCACAGTATAATTCTCATTTTTCTTAAAGAGAGAGAGAAGAGGGAAAAAAGAATCAGAGGAAAAGTCAGAGGGTCAGAGACAGAGAGATGGAGATAGAAAAAAGTCTTCTGAATAAGGCCAATATCTTGCAGAAAATAAAATTTTCTCCAAGGAGTCACCAAATTTTGATTTATTTAAGCTTTGGTACTGTTGTGGTTTGGGTCTGGAATGTCCCCAAAAGCCTCATGTATTTGGATGTAGTGGGATAACTGCAAAACCATGTAGTGTCAAGAGGTGGATGTTCAGGGCTGGACCTGGAAGGGTTGTATAAAACTGTTGAGATGAGGGGCACCAGGGAAGAGTTTCCAGGTATATATTATCAACCTGTGGGCTCTGAAGTGAGAAAGAGGCACTCACCCTGGGTGTGGGGGATCCAATTGGCAGCTTGAAGCAATTAAAGGAAGGAAGAAAAAACATTGTTATAGTTTCTTCCTGGGGAAGCTCTGGCCTTGCCTGAGTCTCCAGACATGGACTACCTCCTACACACTTGGCCTCTGCCTAGAATGCAGAAGCCACACTCCACCCTCTGCCATGTGCTTCCACCACTGTTGACTACCTAGGAATGGATGATGTGAGACCTTCTCAAACTGTGAGCTAAAATAAATCTTTCCTCTCAAATTCTGGATGGCAGGTAATCTATCACAGCAATGAGAAAGTAACTAATTCACACACCTATTGACTTTATTGTCTTAAAGTCATTTTTAGCCTTTATTTAGCATAATCTTCAATTTCAAAGGTACTTAAGTTGTACATCCAACCTCTGAAATATCCATGTGATCAGCTTTATCTATAAAATAAAGTTGGAAGACTTCTGAATTTTTCTCATTTTTTTATTCTTTCATTCCTTCACTCATCCATCTCTTCATTGTACATCTTTTCTTTTCCATTTTTGTTAGTTTCAAGTTGCCTCTGATAGGACTTCTTAAAATTACAACTAGCAAAAAATAAATCAAAATTTCTCCCTCAAATGGGACCAGAATCAACAAAATCCCTGATTTTCACCCACATAGCTACCACACACACACACACACACACACACACACACACACACACACACACACCTTTCCCAGGTCTTCTTTGATTGACAGACAACTCTATCTTACCTTATTTGTCAGCACAGATCTTTATGAGGGAAGTGTTACTTCAGACCAATTCTAACTTCAAACCCATGCTTCAGGGTTTTAGGATCTTCACCACTCTGTGAGGTCAAGGAAAATAGGACCAGGTGTTTTTTCATGGTCCAGATGACATATCCTGGCAATATTTCACTTCAACAGAAAAACCTAAAGTCTCCTGTGCAAGAGCCAAGTGTCACTCCATACCTTAGAAAAATTTCGTGTGTCTATTTGCTTCCCAGACAAAAGAAGCCTTACTTCTCAAGGCCAGGGACAGAGAGACCAAATCTTTGTGGACTTACGATAGGCCTGGAAATATAGTCTTGCTTCTACTATTCTCCTCCCAATGGGCCTCTAGAGCACCATCAAGAAGAAAACTAGCTAGAAGGAGTGTGGACAAGGGAATTGAGTATAAAATAACCCAAAGAAAACTGTCTGGGCTCAGTCGTTCTTAAGTTACAGAGGAAAAAGGCCAAGGGACTTCTCTTCATGAAATTATTGGATGGCAGAGTTAAGAATAGAATTTATAGTTCGTATTTCTAGTCCGCCATTTATGTTCTTTGCTATGTCTACTTTTTTTAGATTTTATCTTCCATTTAAAATATTAACATATAAAAAATCCAAAAAGAAACCTAGCATCAATCATTATGCATGTATTTGACCTAACCACATCAGGTTTTTTTTATTCCTTTAAAATTGTTTCTAAAAATCACAAAAATTGACTTAAACATCTATAAATAGAGGCTTTATCTGTGCTATTTTGATTTCTATAACAGACTTCCGTTGTCACCTGCTTGAAATCAAACATCGTTCAGCTTCTTCAGAATAAATATTGATGTTTTCTTCTCTCCTTGTTTCATATCATCAACATCTTTAGTTACAGAAACTATTTTTTTCTTAGCTTTTCAGTTAAAACAGTTTTAGATTTTATGTGACCAAATTGCCTTTTTATTACAGCATTATTAATTTTTCTAAGTAAATATAATAAGAGAGAGAACTTTATGTGTGTGAAAGATGTATACAGATGCTTCCTGTAAGTGCATAACATATCTACATGTGCATATATACTTACTTCATGAAAATACATTTTGTAAGAAACTTTATGTATAAAAATATACATCATAAAGGCAATGAGGATATTATATCAATGTTATATTTCAAGTTCAGTACTCAAAAGACTATTGGTCTAAAATATTAGAAGTTTTAAATTCTACTAATTGCCATCAGAACCACATATTTTTAAGTCCTCATGTATATGAGAAGCTCTTCTTAATATACCCGATGTATTATAACTCCTAAATTTGCTGCATAAACTCAACTCAGCAAGAAAATACAATTTTGAGATGCTAGGTTACCTGATTTAAAACTGTGAGTGTTAAGATTGTAGCTGCTTTGAGACTCTTAAAAAGTAACTACATAGGTGAGAGAGGACAAGGTGATGTTTGTAAAACAAAAGAAGCCCTCTGAAAAATAGCTCTCTAAAAATATGAGGGAAGCATTCCAGTCTCGCGCACAGACAATGGAATGCAGATTTGGAAATATAAGTGTAAGAGTAGACAATGACAGATTAAAACTCATTAAAATTAAATCAGCTCATTGTGTATCCTTAGCTAACAGGAAAATGATTCATTTGTAAAAATGTGTATGTTCCCTTTTTCTCCTTTCTGTGCAATAATCCAGCAAGACATGTCTGAGGTATTTGAATGTCTACTCCTTGTCTGACTATGCTGTTTCTCTGTGGGGTGGGGGGCTGGAGGATGTCAAGACATCCAGCCATCTAAGACATATGAGAAACTTTATAAAAGAAACTTTATTCGACCATCAGCCACTGGGCTGAAACAAAAGCCAGACAATACTGTCATCATGGTCTCTTTGGGAGTTCTATGTAGAATTCTAATTAACCAACTCTCATTTTCTTTTCAGATATCAAAAAAACCCCAATCTGACTAAAGTTCCTAAGGAATTTAGAAAGAAAATATGAATTTATGTGTGGCATACATTAGAGCGGGTCCCCCGCAGAATCTTCAGGAGACTGTTCGAGCGTTGGTTTAAAACAGTTCTTTAAATCTTGAAATTGAAATGCCACTCATCAGAAATCAAATCCCCTAGAATATATCGACTCACAAGGCAAAAAACTGCATTTCAATGTCTAAGGGGTTGATGAGAATAAAGTGTACATGATAAATTCTTGAAACGCAAATCCCTTTTGTAAGCCCCTAGATAATGGACACCCTGTCTCAGACTCAGAAGCTCTGTGAAGGACATGAGATAGCTGGTTCACTGGCTGCTCCTCCCCACCCCAGGAGTTAGTGTCATGGTCACAGACGGGAGGTAGTCAAGAAATATTTAAGTTTTTTCTATTAACTTCTTTCTGGACATCCAAAGAAGTGGAAAAAATAAAAAAGATCAGCGAAGTTCGTGGGAGGAGGAGAAGGCTTGTAGCAGAAGAGCTGAAAGAGGACACAGGGTAGCAAACTGTCATCTCTTGGCTCCTGCTTAGACTCTGCTCCCCACCTCTTGCAAGGACACCTCATGGTATTAACAGTAGTAACAGTCGCATAAAAAGAGCAGATACACAGGTGACTTTGCCAGGTTTCCCTTCTTCTTTAAATACAATTGCATGTTTTGTTCTAGAAGTTAACAGTCTGTGGGGAAATCTGTGATTCACTTACGTATTTTTGAAAAATTCTTTAGTAATCAATCAGCACAACACTGAGCATTAGTATTCAGTATTTGTTGCTAAATCATTTGTCAGTCCTCATGATGTAAAGCCTAAAAAATCTGCTTAAAAATTTGGACCCTGTACAGTTGTGAATGCATATAATGAGAATCATGCAATGTAAAATCCAACATAGCTTATGTACCGTTTTGGTTTTAGGCACCTGCTTATTTGGCAAACATCTGTGGCATGTTTGACAACCCACATGGGTGAAACACAAACCCTAAAGACTCCCAGACAAGCTGGTGTTTGTTCCTGCCTGTGAATTATTCTAAGTCAGTATCTTGATGTTAACATGCTTTCTCTGGCTCTGATAATTATTCTACTAGGCTTCATAAAGCCTGTTTTCACTCGGGACACAATTACCATAGGTAATTACGTGTAGGCAAATATCTGCCCTTCCATTGGGTAGTCACAGCATTGCCCCCGTGTTCCAAAACACAAAACTCCCTTTTCACGGATAAACTTGACATACATGGTTGAAATAATAAGCATGCTTGGATTTTTTGTGTTGGCCTGTTTTTTCAATATATAAAAGCATCAAATTTTCACCAGAGTCTTTTTGTTCTTGTAAAATCTTATCCTGTAACAACCTGTGAATTATAATAGAAGGTAATCAGAACACGGTGTTCCAGAAGAACACAGTGAAATATGGAGCTAGCTCTCTACAGCATCAGCTAAGGAGGCAGGTGCAAGTATTTCCGAGCTCACAGTGCCATTTTTGTGAGTTTGTGTTCAGTAACTAAAGAATTTCAAGTGCATGAGCCTGAGACAGTCACGATGAAATGATGGTACAGACACGTTAAAAGCAAGAAGCATTCTGCGTAATTCAGACAAAGCAATTCAAAGCAAAATATAGAGAACAGAGTTGTAGTGCTCATTTCTCAGCACTAATAGCAGCAAGAGGAATATCAGTTTTTCTTACCTATTTGCATCTAATCCAAGAGCTGTATGTCTTATAAAATATAAATAATACAATGCATTTTTCAAAAATCCAGCCAAAACAAACACTTAAAATTAAGTCCAATACAAACCTATCACATAAATGCACATTATGAAGTCCATGCTTGACAATGACCTTGGGAGTCATGCCAAGAAAGAAACATGACCAAGTTCTAGATGTCCTCATTCAGAAAAAGCACAACAATATCTGGTATGCAGACTGACAATCAAATTCTATTTAGTCTATAAAGATACCTTGTGATTTACATACTCCTTAGGATTTACTCTCCTTAAATAGTCTTGATTTTTCCTTAATGAAAATAGTTCTAGTTGTAAACATGCATCTTTTAGATAGAAGTGATTCAAGTTTTTAGCAATTTGATAGAAATTTATAAAAAATTTTATTTGGTTCTAATGAACAACTTAACAATAGAAGTGATTAAATATATGTGATGAGACAAAAAATGTTTCATAAATTTAAAAATATGAGTGTCAGATTGTAACATTTTAAATGCATAGGTTGTACTTGAAATTTTTTTGAAAGCCCCTGAATTAGTATAATAAAGTCTCAACTTGCTTATATTGGACAAACACAGGAAAACAGCTGTGAGAAATCCACAGAATAATATTTAAAAAGAGGGCCATATTTCTTTACTTTGAGGAAGGCAGTTGGAGGAAGACGAAGCAGGTTCTCCGGAGAATTCTAAGTAAGGTTTTATAGCTTCAGCAAATCCCAAAAGACAATTATCTCAAATGCTCTCTTCCTATTACTTTTGATGATGAATTTTAATTAGTAATATTAAGAAGAAGAGATAATAGATATTAAAGTTATCTTTAAATCACAGTTCAAATGATAATACTGACACCTGCTTCAGGGCTCCAGTCAAGAGAACTTGAAGCCATGTGATTTCTCCACCCCAGCAGACCCGACACAACTGACGGCTGCTCCATTACATACTATGTGCATCAGTTGGAGTCTTGAAAACATTTTTATATGCACATCCATCTCCTTCATTGAATTAGGAACACTCAGAGAGGTTGTACCTTCCTAGAAGCAATCACGTGGCTCAGCTCTTTGCCGGCACTCAAAGTGTATCTGAGAAGGGAATAAATGCATGAATGAGGAATTGAATATTCACCATTACGCCTGTGTTTCTCTGAAGCAATCAAATTTTGCTCTCAAACTGATGAGCACCTGACATTCAAGATTCTACAAGGCTTTCAGAATTAAGAGAGAAAAGGGGCTTTAATGTTAACTTCAGCTATTATAATATTTAGAATGAGTCACTGATGCTAATCCAGGATGACAGATCAGTTTCAACTCAAGTGCTGACACTTAGGGACGCTAATTCCCTGAGATCCCTGTGAGAAAGGGTTCCAGAGGTGCCACTGAGCCACTGGGGCGAAAGTGAACACCAGGAATGCTGAGAGGTGTGCTCATGAAGATGACAGTGCCAATGTACCACATGTCTGTCATCTGCAAATGCTAGTCAGAGAACCAGAATAGTCACTTAAGGTGCGCACTGAAAATTAATTGCATTTAAAAGAGCACTCCCATTGTTCCACACCTTCCAGGAAACAGCTAAATATTGGAAGTTTGGGATTCCAAACTCCAGTTTCTTTGTGGATACTAACAAATAAGATGACTATTAGTTCCCACGTGAGAAAGATCACAGTACAATATATTAATACAATCACCTCTTCCTGAGTAGGGGCAGAAAAGGAAAAAGAGTAGACACACACAGGCCCAAGGTCCTGAAACAGCTATTTCATAATTATAATATGGAAATTTTTAAAATATAAGGGAATACCTGTGATAATTATAATTCTACTTGTCAAAACTTTTTGGTGTTTTCTATTTTTGATAGGCATCAATTCCTCCATTTTTTCTAGGATCTGCAGGGTTGAAACAGGGTAAGCTAAGCAGTCATCTTAAGAGCTACTGAGATACACATTTCAAAGAGGGTCTTTTGTTTTGCTTCATTGTTCTTAGATCCACGTTTACATCCAAGACCTCTGTGAAGTAGAAAAAAAATGCACTCTAGAGGAAATTGTTTGCAAACCAAAAAGAGAATTCCAAATTGCAGGTCAGAGCCATTTGCTTGCAGTTATAATGAAAATTCATGGTTAGATTTCAGAACACTGCTTCATCATTAAAGCGTTGTTTGTGAGCCTTACCTGAGAAATTAGATAATGGGCTATTATTCTCTCATTCTAAGCAGTTCTGAAGAAAGGTAAGCCGACGATATTCAGGGGTGTCCTGCCAATGTCCTCCAGATTAAGAAAAAGCTCCCTGGTGGGAGTAGGCAGCAGTGGAAGCTGATAAATCCCATCATAAGACTTGGCCATCTTAGGGAGATGTGAACTGAGTCAGAGAATATATTGCCAAAGCCCCCAGGTTGGGATGTGCCCTGCTCAGGACAGAGAAGGACTCGTATGAAATATTCAATTAAATTCAAGAAAATATTCCAAAGCTCATTGAAGGATGCATCTAGTTTTAAACGAATTCTTTATTCATTCCACTCTCGTGTCCTTTGACTTCAAGGAACGTGCAGAAAACAATACCCAGCCATCAAACTGGCTGAGAAGGAAGATTTGGGAGATCTGGGCAGTAGATCATGGATAAATAAGAGATGCGGTGGAGCTATTGAGGTAAAAAATGAACAACATAGAAAGAAACCACATGGGAACGATGGAAATATGCTCAAATCAAAGAAAGAAGAAAAAAGAGAGAAAGAAAATCAACAAAAGGACCAAAGCATGCAAAGACAAAGAACCTAGGATGGAGGAAAGAGACTAGTTCCAAAAACAGAAGCAGTTAAAACATGCACAATTAAAAAAAAAATCAGGAAAAACACAGTACTTATAAAACAAATGCCTGAACTAAAAGGACACATAGCAAAAACAAAATGAAATGAAGAAACATAACAAATCAGGAACAGAAAGTGATACACCTGGTTAACAAGCAAAAGGATCGTTGAGAGCAAGGGTCTTTAAATTTTTTCTGTAAAGGAACTGACACTAAATATTTCAAATTTTGCAAAGCACAGAGTCCTGTCAGAATTGCTCATCTTTGTTTCTATAACCAGAAAGCCACCGGAGAAAACATGCAAATGAATTAGCATGGCTGGGTTCCAATAAAATTCCATTTACAAAAACTGAATTTAAAAACAAGTAGCAGGCTGAATGTGGCCCACAGTTTGCTGTTTGTTAATCACTAGGACAGAGAACTGCACACACCTGACACAGAAAAACAGATTTAGATGTGAAATGCAGGAACATTTCATGGGTGTACATAAAGAATTGAATTTCCAGGTGAAAATAGCATGTTGGACACCAATGTCTGATTTGAATACATTATACAAATTATCATTATAATGCACTATGATCCTACACATATGGAAGAGTGTAACTGTTGTGACCGCACCTTGGAACCACAAATTTTGGCCTTGCCAATTATTACCAAAACCCTTCACTTCTATGTCAATCAGTTTACTCATAAGATGAATACAATTAATATTACCTGCAATCTCATTTAAATGATATCAGAGATTAAATATATTAATATACACAAAATGCTAAAGCAGCACCTAGACCTCTAATTGTCTATTGGTATGATGATTGATAAATAGTAAGACACATCCAAGTTAACTTATAAAACTTCAAAAATAAATTTTGAGAAATGATTTCAATATTTAAGCAGAAGACTTATTCATGAAGAAAAATGAGGTTGGCTTCAGTCGTTGCCACACCAACACTGCATTCCAGAAGTCAATAAGACGATACCTGTGACGTCCTAAGAGGTACCGTGTGAAACCAAGACCAGTATATCCCCAGGTCCTTTTGTTTGATTTGGCTGAAATAAATTAGCATAGTGCAGCTCTGTGTAGCCTTGAGGCCATAGGTGGACACTGGCTAATTCTGGATATTGTTGTTTGACACTGCCAATTGCTGAACTCCGCTGCTGCCGGCCACTTTGTAGCGCTGGCTTGTGCCCAAGGCTGCTGGCCGACTCCCTGAGGTGATGTGCCTGCCCCTGCCAGGCACCACTGTGCAACAGACTCTGCCAGTTCCTAGTCTTCATCTGCTGTTGGCCTCTGGAACTTTTCCTGGCTAACAGCCCCTAGTGTTTTCAACTCTGTGTGTGTGTGCGTGTGTGTGTGTGTGTGTGTGTGTGTGTGTGTTGTGTATTTTTTGTTCAGCAACTTCTTTATCCATACAACTTAGGACATGAGTCCTGGAACATGTAAAAGACCTTCCTAACCCATAATACTACCTGAGAAACAAATCGGTTCAGGTTGACAGGACTACTGGAGTGAGGCTCTATTTACAAGAACCTGTACTGCAGCACAAGAGCTTTAGTACACCAGAGAGCCCTATCAGGCTGGCCCGACGACTGAAGCAGCCTGGAGAGCAGCCCTAGGATATTCCTAGAGGTGGTGGTGCATACTGAGGCAGGATGCCCCAGTCTTTTTTTTTTTTTTTTTTTTTTTTTTTTGAGGCAGGATCTCACTGTAGTACAGGCTGGTCCTGAAATCACTATATAGCCCAGGCTGGTCTTGAGCTTAGGGCAATCCTCCTGCCTCAGCTTCGCAAGTACTGAGATTACTTACAGGCACGTGGCCTCAGTCTTTTCTTGAGGAAGTGAGGGGGAGTAAAGAGAAGTAAGGGGTGGGGAAATGATATTGGTCATAAATTCACGTCCCAGTGCAGCCAACAGTGGGAAAAGGGGAGCCGGAGTCTTGTGCTTCCTGTCCGCTCAACTAGACTAGTCAAGTGGAGCTTGTATAAGGCAACAGGCTGGTGTTCTCAAAATGAAAGAACTCTGAAAATGAAGAACTTATAATCCCCTTACTAAAAGAAAAGTAAAGTAAACAAGATATTTTAGAACATTACAAGAAACTCCAACCAGCCAAGTGATAAATTTTAAAAAAGCAAACTCAGTAATAGAAAAGTCATGATGAGCACTGAACAACACTTCCACATAAACAGAGGATGTGTAATAATCAAGAGAATGAAACAAAATGCTATGAAGCTGACAAAAAAAATCTGTTTTTTGAAAGAAAGGTAAAGGGAAGAGAGTAAAGTAAAAATTAGAAGAGTCCTTGTCATTTCATCTTTTCTAGCAAATTCTCTATTTATTTAAGGTTAAATTGACTTTTTTTAAAAAATTTGACTATAGTCTTTTAAAGGTCTTTATGCCACTTGTGAGATGACAGAGAATCACCCTCACCTTTTGATGAAGAAACATTAGTAATCCTTTAAATTTTACTTCAGCCTCTTTTACTTCTAAAGATTTAAATGATTTTAAACAAAACTTCAGCTTAACTAAAAGTAAAAGACCGTATTTGTGGGCATGATACCATTTCAATATCATTTTTTATTATTGTATATTAGCATTTGTCCATCCACTCCACCTATGTCCAGAAGAAAAAGATGAATAGGATGATATACACCATATTATTTTTAGGTGGTAAAATTAAAATGAAAGGTGATTTGTTATTATTCATTTCATCATTTATTTTTTTTGATGATCAAGGTATACATTTTTGGCTACTCACAAAAAATCATTCTGTTCCACCAACATTCATGGCTAACTCATTTCCCAGCCTCTCTAGTGGCTGTGTATGACCAGGGGCCTAAGTTATCTTCAGTAAGAGGTAAGTGGAAGTACCTCGACCTGAGGAGATCCGTAATGTCTTTCTTTTTTCTTCCTGGTGACCACGGACAACCTAGAAAACTGACGTTGAAGAGGCAAATGTGTCAGGCTACATATATGAAAAAAATGTGGAACAGAGCCATTAAACACCCACAAACTCTCGCTTGTGTTGCTTGAAAGAAGAAAAAAGACACATAGCAGAGATATATGTACACCCATGTTCATAGCAGCACAACTAACAATAGCTAAACAACAGACAAATGGATGCACAAACTGTGGTATTAATACACAACGAAATACTATGCATCTATAAAGTCCAACAGCGTGGAGGCTTTTACAAGCAAATGGAAAAAGCTTGACAACACCATGCTTAGTGAAGTGAGTCAGAAGCAGGTGAAACATCGAATGGTCTCTCTGATATGAGAGTCCCAGAGCACAACTCCTACGGAACTTAAAACGAAAAACAAAGTGAAACAGAGAGGTAGGGTAAAGAGGGAAGGAGGGGTGGGTAGGGGGAGAGACAAAAGGAAAGTGGGAAAGTCCTTGTCACCCTGACCAGATACATATGCACAAAATGTTCAACTTCATTGTAAACCTTAAATTTTGCACTTATACATATCAATAAAATGGGTGGGGGGGAAAGATTGGGTTTTTTGCTGTGCTATTCTGGGGCTTCTTATACAATATCCTTTTCATTTAATATAACAATAGTAAGCATGCATTATTTTATTAGAAAAAGTTACAAGCCAATAGTCTAAAACTACAAAAAAAATCTAAAATGTACACAATCCTAGAGAAATTTTCCCCTAACACGTAAGTCATAGATTCTAAGTTGGGCAGTGGTGTAAGCAGAAATTCTGCCACCATGGCACTAAGAACCAGGCAGGTATCACTGGGTGGGATGGAGGAGCAAGTAACCTTGTGGTTCATCTGAAGGAAATCTACCTTGGTGTCTTGTTTAGTTATTATTATTGGTTTAGAAGAAGTTCAAATTATGTTTCAGAATATAAGACTACGCATTTTCTGAATCAGAAATATTTTAGTCTCTGATATCAATACTCTTGTTATTCAACGAGACATTTCACTTGGTCCAGGGAATTCAGTTGGCTCTAGACCAAGCTGTCTCCTCTGAACACTCTTTTATAGGTCTTGGAAAATTAATTTGACACAGAACCCTTTTTGTTACATAGATTAATTTATTTCCTTTGTCCAGAAAACAATCCAGGAAACATTGCCAATACACCACTCATTGTGGTGTTGACACATAATAAAAATTATAACTCTCTATCGGTGTGTAGGGCTACTGAAAGCTGGAGCAGTCACTTGGATAACTTGGATATGAATCATGGAAGCTAAGCATTTAAAGAAAAAAAAGTTTTCTGAAGAGTAGAAGGGGACTCTAGAGACCATTTGCCCAAGCTCTTCTGAAGAAGGTATCAAATATTTCTCTTAAACTTTTTAATTAAGCTGCAAGATGATGGGTTTCCAGATTTTATTTATCATCACTGAGATAAATGGGTTTTGAATAATCACTGAGGAGAGGAATGTGGGAGGTTAAAATTAAAACTCTCATTTAGTTCCCTTCACACATCTGCCCCTGGAAAAATCTTTTTTGCACTCCAAAAAAATTGTTTTACTTTTATGAAAGAACAAATAGGAATACGCAAAGCATGAGAATGCTAAATGTCTGGCTCATAAAAAAATAAAAAATAAATCTTTCAACAATGTGTTTATAAGTTAGTAGCCAGACATAAACACTAATTTTTCAGTCCAGAGATATCTAATTTCCATTATAATGCATTTAAATCTCTGCTAACTAGAATGTTTTTAGAAAACGTGCCAGTCAAACATGTCTAAAACAATGTTGCCTGATTTTTTCCTAACTCAGCTTTATACCAATTAGCTATGATTTCTAGTGAGTCCTCAGCCCCCTTAAAGATAACCATTCCACTGTCGTTATTCTTGACTATCTTATTAATTTTGACATTTTTTCCTCTTCCACATTAAGGTAGCAAGAGCAGTGCTATCAAATTCATCAAGTAGCAAAAGACACTTCCAACTTGAAATCTAATTAATTTTTCATGTTCATTATCTTTTAAGAATGTTTCTTACAGAAGGACATTGTCGGCTTGTCTTTTCTTATAATTGATGCAGTTCTTTCTCCACCCTTTTATTTTTTTTCTAATAGGTGTGGAAAGACCTTTAATACTTGCACTTGCAATTCTTGCCAATGACTTTTTAAAGGATAATTATTAAATATAGTATTCAAGATGCCTAATGTGTTACAAAAATCAGATCCATTAGAAGAAATATGTTAAAAGGTACATTTAAAGAGTTTACAGAAGCACACCATTACTTTATAAAGAAATTTTAATATGAACTATATTAGTGTGAACTACTTTTTTTAAAGAAAGCATATAAATAAGAAAATTACCCCAATAAAAAACAAAAAATTGTATACCAGATATTTTTTAATGCTGGCCCCAAATTAAGTATAATAACCTAGCCTAAAAAAGGAATATTAGGGGAAAGAAGATCATGCATGAGTGCATGTGCTAGTTTGTGATTTAAGAAGTGTGTGTGTGTGGGGGGGGGTGCATGTGTGTATTCATTTGTGTTTTAAGAAAGGAAGGGGGTAGAGCTGGAGGAATAGCACAGTTGTTAGAGTACTTGCCTAGCAAGTGCAAAGTCCTGAGTTTGATTTCCCAGCACCACATGAGCCAAGTGTGGTGGTGCATGCCTTTAATCTCAGCCCTTGGGAGGCCAAGGCAGGAGGATTGTTGTGAGTTTCAAGGCCAGCCTGGGCTACATAGTCAATTCAAGACCAGCCTGGAATGTAAATCAAGACCCAATCTCCAAAAAGAAGAAAGAAAGGAAGGAAGGAAGAGGAAGGCAGAGAGGAAGGAGGGAGGACAAAAGGGAGGACAGAAGGGGAAAGACTCTGGATAGTCAAAGTTACTTTATGTACCTAAAGAACTATGTATTAAGAAGAAATTAATTTTTAATAAAAACATTTAAAAATCAGGATCGAGAGCTGCCATTTGACCCTATTATACAATGCCCTCTGATAAACTTATGTATGTCTGCAAATGGACTGTTTGAGCCTATGAAAAGATACCCTGTGCCCATTCTTAGCTAGTCTACCTTGATAAACCAAAGAGTAGCTATTTATCACTCAAAAATATTCAACTTTTATCAATGAATCAAAAATATACAAAGACATTTCTGTATTCAGAAAAGACAGAACTGTGAAAATGACCAGCTGAAATAAATGAAATGACAACAAAAGTCTCCAAAACATTGCCTGTGCTCTTAAGAAAAAAAAGAAAAAAATAAAGGGATAAAGACAGGTACACAAGAAGGCTACTTCTTTTCAAAGATGAATTCATGGTGCACACCTATAATCCCAACAATGTGGGGGCTCGGGGATGGTGGGCAAAGTAGGAGGACTGTCCATTCAAGGTCAGCCTGGGCAATGTGGGGAGCACTTGTCCCTAAAAAAGAAAAGAAGAGAAAAGATTGGCTGTAGCTCAGTGACTCTGTGTTAAGGTCTTGGATTCACTTTTTGGAACCATAAAAAAAGACAAAGAAAGAAAGGGGGGAGGGAAGGATAAAAAGAAAAGAAAACTAATGACAAAGCACTCTTTCCTCAGTGACTTGGGTACATTTGAGTCTCAGAGAACAGTCAATCCTGATCAATAGGGGTCGCCTGGACAGACAAAAATGAAGAGACGGTCCAACTCGAAGTGACTAAAACATTTTAAATACACGGAGCGCTGTTCATTTCCCCCGGCCATTCTTCTTTAACTACAGAGCTGCAAATGCTAATCCTTTCCTGTCCTCTGTAGAACATCTTGAGTTGTCTTCTCAGCACCGGCAGCTCACTCCCTCACACATTGTCAAGAGAACATATTAGCAAATTGAAACTATAGCTTTTGCCTAATGAGGGGTGTTTTTCCCTGAGAAGATTTAGCTAGTTCATTAGCTGAAATCGAAACGTTATACTCAGCTTCATTAGGCACATGTCTGTTCGACTGAGCTAACCAGACCAAAAGACAGGAAAATGTTTATAATATGAGCAGAAGGATTTCTAGGGGTCATGTAAGTATACACCTTTGATTTGGAAATGCTAAATAGGATATTCAAGGGAACAAAAAAACAGCTAGCAATAAGAAAAAGGAAATGTGGCAAAAAAATTCATAACCCTGAAATCTTTACCTGAATTAATCAAGGTCTCCTCATTGGAAGACAGTCGTGTTGGCAGCTTCCTGGAGGATTTAATTGGCAGAGCCTCTGCTGGACAACCCATAGTTTCATACTCAAGAATATACACTAAAAATAAAAGAAGCTTTCAGTGGGCATAACTGCATTTTAGAACTGAGTAAGAATGTAATTTTGATGCTTTTGAAAATTATAGTTTTTTATGCATTTGTCCTACCTCTAGCTACTTACACCTTGATTCTTTTTGTCTATTACACAGAAAAGGTAAGTAAGCAAGATTTGGAGAAGGAGGGTAAAAGGTGAGCTTTTTATAGAGATGAGTAAGCTGACATTCCCCGGTCATGACTTCTTGTGCTATAAAATTTGGGGAAAAAATTAAAATAAGTCTCCTCTTCAGCAGAAGAATCTTCAATTATACTCTGAATAAACCCAATCATGGCACCATCATCTTCTCCATTTCATCTTCAATTAGATACACAGGATTTAAATGGCCACCTTTCCTTAGGAGTATGCAAATTCCCTTCCTGTAAGAAACACTGCTTCCTTTCTACATTTTGTTGATGCTCTCTTCAGAAAAGTTCAATCCTATTTCTTACAAAAGTGTCTCTGCTTGCTTGATCATTATCCCCATTAAGCATTTATGAAGCACTTTAGACTTATTTACTAGAACTCGTGATGTCCCAAAAAGATAGGTAGGTAGAAACGACGTTTATAAATGACAACATGAAGGCTAAGTCAGTCACTCAGCCAAGGTCATCTAGATTATTTGGATGAAAGACTCAAAGTCCGTGACTTCATGGTTAATAGTCAAATGAAAATTTTTAAGCAGCATAAAAAGTTATCTGCCTTAAAATTTTATACCTCAACTATTGTCGAACATAAGTGGCAAGGGAAGTGACTCAGGACTCTGACTCTGTGGGTAAGGTGTTGTTCTGGAGAATCTGTAATATCAGACCAGTGTCCCTGTTACTCTCCTGGTTTGAAGATTAAAGCTCCAACTCTGGGCAATGTGTCCATACTCACGACATCATGAAAAGAACAAAGTATGGTACTTGCTCTGTGTGGCCCCACCAACAAAGGAAAAGAAAAACGCCCCCCTTAAAAACCTCCAGTACAAGTCTAGTCTACTAACAAGACATTGTCAGAGGATGTTGATCATATGTGCATTTAACTTTCTATTGTCTATAACATAGGGGCAACAAAAGGAAATCAAGACAATTATGCCAGTCAACTAATGATGTTCGCCACTGTTGCCGCAGACTTTTCTGTTGAATATTCATTTGCTAAGCATTTCTTGGTTGGACTATATGCTAACATTTCTTAACAAAGCAGTGAGATCCAGACTCTTTTTTTTTTTAATCAGGAATAATGAGAACTTATAAGTTGAAAACTATATCCTCTGCCTTTCTTTGGTGAGACAAGGAGAATTGCACAAAGATGACCACTTTAATTGCAGCACTATGCCTTTTCTTTTTTCTTTTTTCTTTTTATTTTTGAATATACATGAACCACAGATTTAATAACATGTCGATAACATACAACTTACAAAAATTGTACCACTAAGTCACATTTGGGCTCTTTTTACTCCCTCTAACCCTTTCAATCTCCCCTCTTTTATGCATGTGTTTTTGACACTTTTGTATGAGAGATGCCAATAGATACTTAGTCGTTTGTGTCTGGTCCATTTCACTGAGCATTATGAGGTCACCTTGAGTCAATCCATGCTTTTTTTTTCTGTGTATCAGTCCCCTCCTACCACCTCTTTCATCAACCTGGTTTTTCTTTATATAGATCTTACTTGCTTTTAGGATTTGACTCCAATCTCGCCTTTTCCATGAATGTCTCACCCACTTAACCCAAGGCTCAGACATTTATGTGATGCACTACATAACTGTTGAGACATTCACCACTTACTATGGCACCAATTATGAAAATTCCTGATGTAATTTTTCATTTCTCTCACTCTCACATCCCTAGGCAATATGACTCCTCTTCTGCATCAACACAGATCAATATATAGAATAACAGCAATAATTCTGGGTGCTCAATATGTGTCGGTTAAGTAATCAATTTTGTCTTGATTCTTACAAAAAGCCTGTGAGACCATGGCTGTTATTGCTGCCGCCGAATATATAAAGTAATTCCAGTAGAGCCAATCTAGGCAACCATGCCTTATCATGTTACTTTTAATCATTCTGCAATGGAAGAGATAAAAGAAGAGCAGAGAGGGAGAAAAAAGGGATCAAAAAAGAAAGACTTTCAGGGAAATAAAGGAGGAGAAAGGGAAGTAGAAAGACAGAAAACAGAAGTACTCAAAGACAATGAAACTGAAAGAGGAACTTACTAAATACATAATGGTCATAACTGATAAAAGTTTAGCAACTTTATAGAAGGAACAAAATGCTGACAGTGGTAAACAAAGCAATACAAGATATGAATAAATATTTTAATACTGAAGTAAAGAATTCTGAAAAAAATCAAACAGAAATATAGGTTATAAAAAATTCAATAGAAAACATTGAAGCCCGTCTTGAGTATTGTGTGGACAGTGTCAAATCGTAAAAATAAGGTTCATGATCCCACCATGACTAGTGATGCCCTCAACACAAGACAACAAAGTGACACCAAAGATACAACAGCTACTAGAGGACTCAAAGGAAAACAATCTCAGAATTATGAGTGTGAAAGAAAGATTAGAGGACAACATAAATGTGTATAGAATTTATTCATAACATAAACTTCCCGAGTCTAGGAAAAGAAATTAACATTGAGGTACAAGTGACATATAGAATCCAAAATAACCATGGAAACAAAAGAATTTCTCCAAAATCCCAGAAAATTTAAAGGAGAGAAAAAGATATTAAAAGGAGTAGGAGAAAAACAAAACAAACAAAAACAAACTATCTACAAAGGCTAGCCCATCAGGATAAACAGGGATTTATGAGCACAAACCTTAAAGAAGAGATGGGAGCAAAATTTTTGAGGTGTCAGCTGAGGCTACTTTAACCAACAAAATCACTCAACAAAGTAGAAGGAGTGGTAAAATTTTTCCATAATAAAGAAATCCTAAAAAAATTGATGGCTGCTGGGCCAGCATTGCAGAAAACACTAACAGAAATCTTAGACACTGAGAGACTAACAGCAGCAGAGAACCCAGAAGAAAAGAAACATCAAAATGGAAAGTCTAACAACAACAACAACAACAAAATCAACACCCAGTAGCAAGACATGACATGATTCAATAAATATTTTACAATAATAACTCTCAATGTTAATGGCATTAACTCTCCAACGGAAAGGCACAGACAGGCTGCATTAAAAAAAAAAAAAAAACCATAATCTGTTGCCTGCAAAAAACACAATTCGCCCCCAAGGAAACACACAGACTGAAGGTAAAAGGATGAAAATTAATAGATTTGTAATCTTACTTCCACAGAACTGGAGTCTAAAAAGAAACAGGAGTAAATGTACTACTCTCAGACAGAGCAAATTTAAAGCCAATATGAATCAGCAAAGGCAAAGATTGACACTATGTACTGGTAATAAGAATGATCCAATTAGAAAAGCTCACAATTATAAATATACATGCACCAAATATTTGTGCATCCTATTTCATAAGACACAAACTATTGAACACAAAAAGACAAATAAAAGCCTGGCCTGATGGTTAGACCTGTAATCCTAGCTCTGTGGAAGGCTGAGACAGGAGAATCTTAAGTTTGATCCCAGTCTAGGCAACTTAGCAAGACCCTGACTCAAATAAACAAGGGAAAGAGGCCAGGGATTGTATCCCGGAGTGAATGCCATGAGTTCAATCTCCAGGACCAGTACCCCCACAAAAAAGTAGTCAAATACTCTAATACAATCTTAGTAGGGGACTTTTCAATATCCAACTCTCACAAATAGGTCAACCAAATAAAAATTAACAAGGAAATATTGCAACTAAACCATACCAAGGAACAAATGGTCCTAAGAATATCTACAGGGTATTCCACCAACATCAACAGAATGAATACAATTTTTTCATAATAGCATACGGAACTTTACTACATATCAAACATATACAATTAGGTCATAAGACATGTTTAAATGAATACAAAGGAATTGAAATAATTCCCTCTATACTTTCATAACTTAATAGGATAAAATTAGAAATCAATAACAAAAGAAACTACAAAAACTATGGGTCACAGAAGAAGCAAAAGAAGAAATAAAAATATTTCTAGTGGCAAATGACAGTAAAAGTACCTCATACCAGAAACTATGGGATACAAATAAAGTTATAAATGAACGCATTAAATAAAGAAGCAGTAATCCCAAATAAATAATATAATGATGTGTCTCAAGTCCTACAGAAACAAAAATAGTCCAACTCCAAAAGAAGGCAAAGAAAAAAAAAATGTAAGGTTAAGAGTGCAATTAATGAAACCAAGACAAAAAAAAAATCAGTGAATCAAAGGTTTGGTTCTTCAAAAGGTTAAATAAGATTGATAAATCCCTAGTCAAACTCACCAAAAAGGAAAGAAAAAACCCTATATCAATGCAATTAGAATTAAAACAGGTGAAATAATAATGTACACTGCTGAAATCAAGGGATTATAAGAAACTACTTTAAAAACTTAGAAGAAATCGAATAACTTAGAAGAAATACACAAATCCCTAGACACATATATAATATTAAAATGACATCGAGAATACATAAATACCCTAAATAGATCAATAACCAATGATTAAATTGAAGCAATAATAATGCCTCCACAAAGAAGAAAAGCACAGGACCTATCTGATTAATTGACCACAGAATTTTACCAGATCAGGAAAGAGGTAATGCTAACACTTCTCGAACTTTTCCGTGAAACTGAAAAAGAAGCAACTCTGCCAAAATGCCTTCCCGGGAGCCAGCATTACCCTGATGTCAAAACCAGATGAAGACCTAATGAAGAAACAAATTATAGGTCAATTTCCTTAATGAATACAGATGTAAAGATCCTTAACAAGATATTTTCAAACATAATGCAGCAAGTTATTTTTAAAAATCATACACTGTGACCAAGTCATTTTAATTCTGTATATTCAAGGATGATTCAACATACATAAATCAATTAATATAATAACACTACATAAATAAAAGCAAGGATGAAACCATATGGCAATCTCAATAGATGCCAGAAAAAGCCTTTGACAAAAATCTAACATTCATTTATGATTTGAAAACCGTGATTTAAATAGTTATAGAAATACCTTAACTCAAGCTAAAAAATAACAAAAGCGATGTATGAAAAACTTGCTGCCAGCATCATGCTAAATGGTTAAAAACTGAAAGCTTTTCCCTTAATGCCAGGAACAAGACAAGAGTGTGCATTCACTACTCCTGTTCATATAGTGTTTGAAACCTTAGGCAGAGCAATCAGGAAAGAGAATGAAATGAAAGAATATGCATAGAAGAGGAAAAAAGGAAACTGTCCTTGTTGGCAGGTGACATGATCCTTTACATAGAAGACCCCAAAAACTCCACCAGAAGATGTTTAGAACTAACAAACAAATTCAGCGAAGTTGCAGGATACAAAATAAGTACACAAAATCAATAGCATTCCTGCACACCAACAGTGAAATCACTGAAAGAAATCAGAAAAATAATTTGATTTACAATAGCCTCAAAAATAATTTAAGTTCTTAGGAATCAACTTAACCAAGGATGTGAAGGACATCTACAATGAAAACTGTAATGTGCTGGAAAAAAGAGATTGAAGAGGACATTACAAAATAGCGAACAACCCCTGGCCCTGAATGGGCAGAATCGATATTGCCAAAATGGCTACACATCTCACAAGTAATATAGAGATCCAATATAATTTCAATCAAAATAACAAGAAGCAGCATTTTTCACAGACTTAGGGTAAACAATTGTGAAATTCATATAGAACCAGAAGAGGCAGAGAATAGCCAAAGCAATCCTAAGCAACAAGGAAAAAAGCAGAAGATATTATAATATTGGACATCAAGTTATATTATAGAGCAACAGTGATAAAGCAAACAAACAAAAACATGTATTGGCATAAAAACAGACAAGCGGATTAATGGAAAGAAATTGAGAATTCAGAGTCAATCCCAAGCACCCTCAGCCACATGATCTTTGACAAAGGAAGCAAAAAATATACGCTAGAGAAAAGTGAGCATCTTTACCAAATGGTGCTGGAAAACTGGTTATTTATATTCAGAAAAATGAATCTAGTTCCACATTCCTCACTCTGTACTACAGTCAAATCAAAATGGCTCTAATACCTAGGTATTAAAACAGAAACACTGAACTGTTCCAGGTGAATAAACAGTCAAAAACCTTAAAGACATAAACGTAGGCAAGGACTTTCTCAACAGAACAGCTATTACAGAAGAAATAAGATCAAGATAATCAATTAGTACTGTATCCAAAAAAAATCTTCTGCACATCAAAGGAAATAATCAACAGAGAGAAGAGGGGGAGAATAGGGTAAAATTTTGCCAGGTACTTTGACAGATGGATATATCTAGAATATACAGAGAATTGAAAAAATAAGAGACTTCCAAAAATTAAAAAGCAGTCAAAAATTTGACAATTGAATAAACCATTCTCAGAAACAAAAATGGCCAATACGTACATGAAAAATGTTCAACGTGATTACATGTAAATCAAAACAACGCTGAAGTTCCACCTTCCCCCAGTAAGAAAAGCTATTATCAATAAAACGGAAAAAAATGCTAGTGAGGTTGTTGGGGAACAGAAACTTTTTCTACATTGGAAGTGGAACTGTAATCTGCTATACTCATTATGGAAAGCAGTATGGAGATTCTTCAAAAACCTGAAAACAGATATTCCATTTGACCCAGCTATATCTCTTGTGTGTGTCTTTCTAAAAAGTTACAGTCATCATATAACAAAGATACATGCATATGCATCTTTATAGCAACAAGAAACATAATAACTAAGTCATGAAAGTTGCCCAATAAGTCCATCGACAGGTTAACAGATAAAAAAGGTGGCACACACACTGCTCTGCCATAAAGAAAAAATAAAATTGAGTTTTTATAGGAAAATGGATGTACTTTGAGACCACTATTAAAATGAATCAGACACAGAATGTTAACATCCACATAGTTTCTCTAACACTATTTAAGGTATAAATAAATCAAAGAGCATATTAAAAGACTGATGGAAGGGGACAGCAAGATAGATTTTGTGGAGAGAGAAAAGGGATGTAGGGGATGATATAGTGGGAAGAAGAAAGAAGGTAAAACTATCTCAACACAATTCCCACATGCACAGATTACTGAGGTGGACTGTAAACATTAGGCATTGCAAATAAAAACCAATAAAAAGTATAATTTGCAGAAATAAAAGAAGTTACCGCTTACATTTACCAGAGATAACAGCACCATCTCAATTTGTCCTGCAATACCTGGCTCAAAAATAATTTTACTAGTGGACAAGAAACAAAGATGGAAGGAATAGCCAGAGCCAGCATGCAAAGCGTTCCCTTAAGCCTCACACACGTCAAATATAAGCAAGGAATGTGTTTAATACCTAGGCAAAGTACAAGTTCTCTCCTCCCAGGAATATTTTATCTGCTGCAGACTATGCTATTATAGAGCACTCTATATTTACTTTCTTTTTGACGAAAATTGTACCAACTAGAATTCATCAGCACCCTTGTGTTGGTAGAAAAATAAAACTATAATATTGCTATAAACAGTAAATACATCTTTGATGGAACCCACGTTTCATGCATTCTGATGTGCCTTAGCGTGACACTATCAATAACAAAAAGTGTAGCAAAAAACTTTTAAACTATCAACAGAAAGATATAAATTTTCATCTGACAAATGAAATGCTGGTTTTTAGCTTTCTCTTAGTATATGTAGAGCATTATATAGCCTTTTTCTATAAAGCAGTTAATAAGAATATAAGCAAAAATGTAAAATGTTTTTGAACAAGAAATTAATAAACATGTTACTTTTCTACATTCCATGATAATTGTGATTTTGTCAGCTTTTATAAATCGTAACTTGCTATTTGCTATTTTCTTTTTAGATATATATTAACTTTGTATTTGCAATTTTGTATTCCTTTTCTTAAAGAGGCATCAAGTGTTGCCAAGGCCTAAGATTTACCATAATATTGATTCTCTCTTAAATCAGAGAAAGAAGAAAACACCATCAAGTCTGCATTCAGCATTTACTTAAGGCCTAAACAACACAATGTGTGCACTTTATGAAAGACTGTGATTTTAAACACTGAACGGTCCATCTTGATGGTAGAAAAGAAATGCCTGTCCCCCTGTTGATTACTGTGGAAGCTCTGCCTGAAACCTCTCAGACAAGTCAAGATAATCCCCATCCTTTTTGGAGAAGCTGGGTAGAAAAGAGTAGGAACAGAAGATTCACTAATTTATTTTGAAGCTATTCAATATTTGTCTAGCTACAGCTGTTAATGCACAATCAAGCAAACCAACATTAGTATAAAACAAAAATATCCAAAATACACCATAAATTCATCTAATCAGCTAAGAAAGGGTTCAAATTCTGCACTAGAGACAGAGACCAACAGGGAAAGATTTCAACAAGACAAAGGTGTTCCAGTGAGTGGGAAGGGGGCAAGGTATACAGATATGAAGGGGGCAAGGTATACATATATGAAAACAAAAGATCAATGACAGGAAGAAGATAAGCAAGGACAGCCCAGAGAACACGCACAGGCATGAAGCTGACGCAGCAGAGCTCAGCTAGATATTGTCTCTATTCCTGCTTTTGTTCCCGCTGCAAGCGTTTCTGGAGGTAGACAAAGAATGGCAATGTTACAAGGAAATGGTCTGGTTATTAAATTTGTTGTCGCTCCAGTTGGCTTCAGATCTAACTTGAAAAGAAATGAGGGGAGAAAGTAGAATTCAATCGAAGGAAAGGGGAACAGACTGGAAATGCAGAGAGAGAAAGAGGAAAGAGAGAAGAGAGTCATATGCAGTGCGCAGAAGTCGGGGGGGCCGTTCCCCAACAGACAAGCATTGCTCCAACTCCACGGGTTGTCTACTCG
Source organism: Ctenodactylus gundi (assembly GCA_004027205.1). Classification (NCBI taxonomy): domain Eukaryota; kingdom Metazoa; phylum Chordata; class Mammalia; order Rodentia; family Ctenodactylidae; genus Ctenodactylus; species Ctenodactylus gundi. Next base: position 513,336 of record PVKB01000061.1, read on the forward strand.
CCAACTCCATCCCACACCTACAACATGTGTTTTCTGTTTCTACCAGACACACTTCGCCAGGTGGTACTCACAGGTTAGAACTAGCTCATGGTATACCCAAAGCACAGACGCTGCCAATGAACATATTATTTTTTGAACACATTTTTTGTATTAATAGAAGGCAGAATAAAAGAAACCAAGATATCTTGGAAGGGCATGTCAGCTGAATTCTCCTAGATATATCTAAATGGTCAGAATAATACCAAATGATGGTATTTAATATGTGTCATGGATCTGATATTGGGGAAGTGCTTTACCATGTAAAGTGAACAACACTTTAAAGTAGGTGTAAGATTCATGTCAACTTTATAATTTAAGAAAATTCAGGACTAGGCAAATTAAAAAATATTCACAAGAGGCCTGGGGAGGAAGCTCAGAAATAAAGCACATGCCTTGTGTACACAAGGCCTTTAGTTCAATCCCCAGCAATGAAAAAAATACACACACACATATGTACACAATATTTTGCCAATTACATACATACAATCTATTGATGAAATATTAAAATATTCTTTCTAGATACAAAATTTAAGTTATTTAAACAAATCAAACTATTACACTGTACCCTATAAATACATTCAATTAACATGATGTTTTCAAAATTAAAATGTAAAAACTATACTATAGAACTTACTATTTAAATAATTTCTCAACTCTAATTAAATTAGAAGAAAATAACTTCTACTTCTGGATTTTTCTCATTTAAAGCTGCAGATAAAGTGGCCTTCCAATTATTTTCAATTTTTTTTCTGCCTTTTACACTTACCCACATATGTGCCTACAGAGAAAGCATTTCTTCGCCTTGCTTTCTCCAGTAGAAACATTATGAAAGTCCCTCTTAAATCCTGCTTCGTTCATGTTTCTTGTTAGAAGAGAACATCCAGATCTTAATCCCAACCTCCTGGTTAGTGTTCCATCCAAATACTAGCATCTGATGCTTAGCCGTGTTTTGTATGCAACCCTCAAACAGTAATGAGCTTAGGTTTCATAAATGAGCACCCAGTGGCTTCTGGGTAACAAGCCCATCTCTACCGAAAACTCCGCTGCCTGCAGACCGGACATAACTGGGCTGTTGTTTAAATCTCAGTATCTTGCCAATTCCATGCTTTAATATGCTTGCAAAAAATAGCTAAACCATGAAAATGGGGCTGGGGGTGTGTCTCAGCTGCAGCACAAGGCCCTGGGTTTGGTTCCCCAGCACCACATAAACCAGGTGTGGTAGCCTGTAGTCCCAGCACTTGAGAAGTTAAAGCAGGAAGATTGTTGGGTGTTCAAGGCAAATCCATAAGGAACGAATGGCCCGTAACATTTCTTGTATTAGCTTGAAGCTGTGCTTGAGCTAGAAGCCACTAGATTTCTCATCACTCTCTAACTTAAAATATCTGATGTTAAATTATATTTTTAACCAAACAAGATGTAGATTATTTTCACTGAAACTGTTTTTGGTAGAATCTACTTGAGTTCTCTTTACCATTCTGCAACTTAAAATGCCTAGAGTTGATATTAAATTGCTTCTAGAATACAATATACATAGGTTATCATATTCATAACTAGAAAATATTGTCAGGTTTTCATCTTTAAAATAAAAATGCTTAAAGTATTCCCCCAAGATTCTGGTGAGTTCTAACCTACTTTGAGGTCATTTAGTGTGTATTTACGACTACTCTGAATCGTGAGTTGTAATATAGGTGTCACAAACAAAAATCTTAAGCACTGGTATCATTTCAAATACTAATACTCCACAGGCAGGCTTGTGTTAAAAGTGGGATATGTGAATGTTTCAGATCTAAGACCAAAGTAGAGAATATATGTCCTGGGTGCAGGGCAATGGCTCCTGGGCAGCTCTAGCTTTGAATCTGTGAGAAAGCAACTGAAACTATTTTCGGTCCTAGGATTTAGAATCATTTACATCAAATATTGACCATGAAGTTCAGTGATCAGCTTACCCTCTGTACTGTGTGGATTTCAGTTCATTCTCTATAAAGTAGGCAATATAATGCCTGTTTGCACTGCTAGCTGAAAACTAAATACATCACTTACAATGAATAATGGATCATCTGATCAGATATCTCTTCTTGAATACTCTCAGGGCATTTCAAACCCAACACATCCAAAAATGAATTTATTAATTCTTCTTCCTCTACTATTAGACCGTCCCTATTTTAGTGAGACTGATCCAAATCATGGGAACACTTATTGATACCCCTTCTTTCTCTTTTCTCATCCACTTTCATATGTAATTTGACCTGTCAATGCTGTCCAACTAACACCCCTAGCCTCCTTCCCATTTCTTCCAGCTTAAGTCTTGCTAGGGTTTAGATATTATTTGAATGTGTTCCTAAAAGTTTCATGTTGGAGAAACTCAATCCCCCAATGTGGTATTGTTAAGATGGTGGAACCTTTGTTAGGACCTCATAGGAGACACTAATGGAAGGTAGTCAGGTCACGGGGTATGGCCATTAGATGGGATTAACTCTGGTCTTGCTGGGTGAGTTAGTTCTAACAAGATCAGGTTTGGGTAAAGTCAAGCTATCTCATGAGCCTGTCCCTTCTGCGTGCAGCTATTCCCCTTGCTTCTTCTCCCACACCAAGCCAAAAGCGCTCGCACCAAACACAAAGCGCTCGCTCCCCCACTGCCAGGCGTCCAGTCTCCGCAAAGGTGAACTAAACAAATTTTTACATTAAATATCCAGCCGCAGGTATTTTGGTATAACAAAGAAAATAGATGAAAATGTCCTTATCCTTCCTTCAATGAATAGTAGTAAGAAGGGTTAGTTTTTCTTTTTGAGATTCCCCCCCCCCCCAAAGTCATCCTTCCCAATCGTGGAAGGTTGAATATCCTGGCCGCCTCCCACTTGACATCTGCCAGTGATCCCTTCTTGGCTTTAGCACCAAGTCCAAGCTCCCAAAATAAAACCGTGCCCTGAATGTTCTCCGGTTCGCGATACGGCTTTGCTCTTTGCTTCTCACACCCCACACTCTGCGCGTACTATATATATAGTAGCAATATCGGTCCACTTGCAGTTTCTTGCATGCATTCCTTACCCAGAATGCCCCTCGCTGTCTTCTCTACTTCCCCTAAATCAGTATTAGTCTTATACATACCTACAATAGTCCACAGCTTCTTATAAATGCAGCAGTTTCTTATAAGTGCAAATGAATATCCCCCTTCCCACACAGACAAATCAGAATTTCCAGTGTGAAATCCAGGAGTCGGTATTTAAATATGTCCTCCCATGATTCCGATCCACGCTAATGTTTGGGAAGCATTAAATTATCATTATTTATCATTTGAAATCTAAATTAGGCACCACTTCCTCCAGAAAGCCCTCTCTGATGTCTACAGCATGAATTAGCAAAATCAAACACCCTCTACTGAAATTCCACATTACCATATGTATTGTGCTCATTATGCCAAAGATAATTATGTATTCAGTTATCTATTTTTTATAAATTATGAGTTTATTCAGGGCAGAATGTATACCATAGTTTCCTTTGAGTTTCTAGAGTCTATCCTCTTGAAGCTTTCAGAATAATCGGTAACACATAGTGCTTATTTTGTGACTTTTCTTCTTTTACCTCTTTACAAATGTGAATTCCTTTGACTATCATAATCAAACTAGAAGAGAGACACTCTTATTCTCACCTCGACTTTGCAGATGAGAAAACTGAAGCAAGAGAAATTAAATAAACTCTTCTGACATTAAGCAATAAATGTCAGGAGAGGATTCAGACTCAGGCAGGTGTGGACTCAGGATCCGCAGTCCACGTCCTCCGCCGCGATAGGGAGCTGCCTCTGCAGAGCTGCAAACGATGAGCGCTTGGATTGCTCGGCCCATGATTGCTCAGCAAATGGAGCAACCTTCCTCATCACTGTCACCGTTAGACTCTCATACACCAAATTACTTGCCTCAATCTCTGCAATCAACTCACTCGCTCCTGCTTCCTCTTTGCCTGAAACATTCTCCTTTCAGTTCTCACACCAGGATGCTGCTGCAGGGTTAAATATGATGCTTAAGGTTGCCTGGGAAAATCTGCAACGTCAGCTCCATCTCTTGGCCTCCTCTACTTATCCTTAAAAAGACCACGAACTTTATAACAGCCTAAAGTCTGCCACTTTTAATCACATCCTAGTATAAAACCTCAAGAGGTATATTATCACCTCATGAGTATACCCTTAGTGACAGTGTCAGAAAAGAATGAAAATATCCAATTTCTTCTAAAGCAATCAAAAGCAATCACCCAAAGAGTGTTAATAGGGCTCTCGCTTCTTCCTTATGCAAGGGATGTAATGGGGTAGGATAATAGAATTATTTTTACTTTCTTCCCCATGTACTTCCCCTCCTTGGTATGTGTTTTGGATAGAACTGTGCATATCCTCTGAAAAATTTGTAGTTAAAGTTTTTATTCCTAGTACCTCAGAATCTGATCCCCACCCTTTTTTGGAGCTAAGGTTTGCACAGAGGTCATAAAGTTAAAATAAATTCATGAACGTGTACTCTCGTCTAATTTGATGTTCTTAGAAGAAAAGAAAGTTTGGACCTGGATAATAGATTGGGAAGACAAAATGAAGATGCATCTACAAGAAATTAAGAGAAGCTGGGGCAAGTTCTTCCCAACAGCCTTTAGAAGGAACGAATCTTATCAAGACCTTGATTTCAGGCTTCTGGCCTCCCATCTGAGAGAAGGTAAGCTTCTGTTGAGTCAGCCACTCAGTTTGTGACATAATAATTCTTCCTTATCTGAAGTTTTAGTTTTTTCTCATTTGATTTCCTAGCATGAGCTTAAAACATTACTGAGAAAATTTCAGAAATGTACAAATCATAAATTTTAAATTGTATACCACTCTGAGCTATGTGACAAAATCCTGCATAATCCCCACTCTACCTCACCAAGGAATCATCCCTTTGCCCAGTGTGTCCATGCTGGTTACACTATTAGCCCATTACTCAGACTGTTGGAACATCACAGGGCTTGTGTTTAATAATTCTTACTTTACTTAGTGGCTTCCAAAGCACAATTGTAGTGATTCAAAGGAGGTATTTGGGGTTATAAAACTCAGAAGTACAGACTAACTCTTGTCGCATGTGGCAGCATCACAGGGTGCATAAAAAATACAAATACATACATGGTTTTGTGCTTTCTCTAGTCTCAGGCATCCAATGGAGACCTAGAAACATGTTACAATGGAAAAAAAGAGTATTACTGAACTTTGTTCTACTAGCCCAACCAAACTAAGACAGTAAGCTAGATTTCTTTCCTACAACCCTTTCAACATTCCTGAAGTCAGAAAAAAAGTGGATGAGGACATGCCGAGGAAAGAAAGAAGATGGAAGATAAGAGAAACTTTTCTAAATTGGAATGCGGGATCATCAAGAGTCATGGGAAAGTGCTGAGATGGAGGAAAGAGGAGAAAAGGAAAGAAAGAAAAATCAGGACTCTCTTAAACGCTACTACCCTTAACTCCAGAGTTGAACCGCTGAGCAGATACAGCAGAAACACTTATAACAGATAGCACTTTTCATTTCGACCCCTTAGAATGGATTCAACTTGGTCATGATACCAGAGCCCTGTGATTCTCAGTTGGGATGGGGACAGAAGAAGAATTGGCTGGTGTGTGTGGAGAGACTGCCTGTGTGGACAGAAGGATATAGCATTCCTGACTTTATGTGCTCTAGCACAGAATATGTAATCACTGGAAGAATTAGTGGACTAAGAAAGGCCTTGATGAAAGATGCAATACAGAGTAAAATCAGAGGCATGATGACTATAGGTGATCATGTCTTTGATTCAAACTGTAGCTGCCAGCACAACAATCAGAGCATAAGACAGGGGTGGTCACATTCCAGTGGACAGAGGCTTGCTTGCTCAGTGATCCAATACGATGATATATTTCAGAGAAGGCAGGCGAAATCCTAGCAAATAACACAACAGTTCCTTCACATGCACACATGATGCCCACATGTACCTTAACACTCAAATGGCATCTTTTGGCGATCAGAGGCAGGAAAGGCCCTCTGGGATGAAAGAAACATGGAAGAAGTTTAGGCTTAAGATAAATTTTCTTTCTACAACATAAAACCTATGTTACACCAAAAGAACTACAAGACAACAGGTGACTAACGAATGAGAAGTCTTGCAGTTATCAACAGGAAGGAGATTTTAAGGTAAAGATAACTTTGTTATAAGACAGCTGCCATTTTTATCTTGCTTACCCAAACTGTCCTGAGTAGAAACCCTAAAGCAATCTATATTTTACTCATTTATTCAATGTAGTGCTACACTGTGCCAGATGGTGTCACGGTAAGAGTTAAAATGGATTAAAAGATGCCTATGGAAGCAGACCTATAGGGCCAGCACCTGTAACCATCATTGCTCTTTAAATTCCCCCTCCACGTGAGGAAATTTCATCACCCAACCTTCCCTTCTGGTGTACATCTAGTGTTGTTTCCCAGGGTTGTTTCCTGGAAAGCTTCCAAACATAACCTTGAAAGAGAAATATGCAGGAGAGTGATGGTAGGTAAAACGGGGTAAGTCATACATAGGATTATCTCCATTTTAAGAGGCAACGAAGCTTGTGATTTCAAATACTGTTTTAGCTCTCTGTGCAGCCAGCCTGGACCTCCTAATTTGTATTCAGGTAGTGATTTGAGTATCATGTAGCTTGAAAACTTGAAGTGAATTTTCTGGGTGGTTAATAAGCTATCTGTACAAGTATTAATGAATAATGACCTTGCAGTGAAACAAATGCTCCCTAAGTGTTTGTCTTCTCATTATTTCTCTAATGTCACAGCATTCTGTCTCCTTACTTTCCTGGCTGATGACTGCATGCCAGTGTTTCTACCTTACAAAATCAACATGCTAAGTCACAGTAGAAGGATATGAATAACCTCTGAGATGTACTCTTTAACTTTCATTATTGCTCAATATGTACTCATACAGTTTGGAGTATTTCTAGAGATACGAAATTTTAAGTAAATCAATCCAACTATTTTAGTGTGCTCCCCACACTATCCTCAATGTCAATACATTTTTTATACCCCACACCATACGCAGTGTCAATAAGATGAAGAGTGACAGAAAATGCACAATCGCTAGCCTTAAGAATTATTGCAGAAAATTCTGAATAGCCTACATTTATAAAAGATTGGCACTCAATAAAACATGTAGAATATAAGCTACATAGAAAGGTAGAAAAATTGATAGAAGTATAGGTAGAGAGATAATCGTCATTCATTTCTAGAGATTCATAAAGCAGTCTAGTTGGTAAGTCAAAAACCTTAACTCCATTTTATAGATGAGGCAAATTACCTAAAGTAATGTTACTGCTAAAATTGTGGTGAATCTACTCACCAAACCTTGGTCAATCTCATGAACATTAAAAGGAACACTCTTTTTCCCCACATGTATTTCAATGTTTAAAAATACCAACCTAGTTAGAAAATCATCCAATATCAAAAGTCATGTAGACAATTATCCATTTAATAACCAAATGATCACAAAGGAACATTTTGGATCACTGAGCATCAAAACAATTGAACACATATCTCTTGACTGGTAGAAGTATACACTCACCAGGTGGGATTTTTGCGGTGGGTTTCCTCTGAGAGTTCTGTCTTGAGTACAGGTATCCGTAGACAAAGACCAACTTTAAGATAGTCAGTAAAGGCAAGGCCTTGCCTTGCGTTGCGCTCTGTGGAGCCTGCAGAGAGAGCAGGAATTGCCTTTTGCGTGATTTGCTTCCCTCCCAGGGCTTCGGGTTATGCGGCCACTTGGTGGGTACTGCAAAATATTTACAGATTGAAAGTCTCCTCTCTTTTGCTTCTTTTGGAAATTATTTTCCTAAATTTATAACTTCCCTCATCAAAAAGTAAGCTAAATGATGTGACAAAAGATAATTGATTATTCAAATTTAAGACAAAATGACTGGCTTTATGCTTGAGTCTTTAGCTGACTAATTGTGTCCAGTTCCCGCCCACACTTTGATTAGAACAGCTTGCTATAGGTTCAGATCACTTCAACAGTGGAAGGCAATCTTTAAATGCTTAATTATATATGTACAAAAGTTATCAAAATTCTTCAATCTTGTCTATCATGTACATATATTTTTAAAATTAAATGAATTTGTTGTCACAGATGTTGCCACCAAGAACAGATTTCTCTTAGTTGTCCCTAGGAAACAAGACAAAGAACAATAAGTTATAAAAGTATTCTGAATCTTTAGTTGAACTTAAGTTGAACTTAACTCAAACACCTAATTAACTAAAGCAACCATAAACCTCAAATGTCAACTATAAAAACTGTTATAAAGGCACCAATCACAGGTGCTGTAGTGTTACCTCTGCCTGTCAAACTCAGAAACTCTCTCTTACTCACTTTCTCTTTGCTCATTTGTAATGTCCTGGCTAAGGTAGATGAGTTTCCATGATGATGCAAACTCATGAGTGTCGAAGAAATCTAGAAGAAAAGCGATTACACACACACGCGCGCGCGCGCACACACACACACACACACACACACACACAAATCACTTTTATGCGATGTGACTTGTCACAACGAAGGACTTCTCTTCTCTGCCCCCTCTACTTACCTAGACTTTCAGTTCTTTCCTGTCTCTTCCCAATAAGATTGCAGAAGTCAGGAAGAGACAGCGTGATTCTATCGCAACGGGAAGTGTGCCGAGCCGAAGTAGCTCAGAACTCAGGGGATAGGTAAAGAGAGGTAGAAGCACCTGCCTCCAGGTCACCAGGTAGGCTAGGGCACAACCTAGGAGTGCATATCTGATGCCAATGTGAAACCAGAAGTTGAGGTAATTTTCTGAATAATGTAGTTCCCCTTTGGAGGGAAAAAAAAAACTTTCTGTTACAGAAAATTTAATATTTGTTTTAAGAGGATCATGATATTTATATTTAAATTTACAAAGCTAAGATTCATAATGAGGGTATTACCTTTGTGTGAATCTATGCTAATTGCTTTTGCTCAAACATGTTATGCATAAACATAACAACAGACTTCATTCTCTGTCCTAACTTTAAGTGGCATTATTTTTTAAAAAAAGAGGCCACAGTTTAGGCAGCTCTAATTTCATTGGAAAAGAAAAAAGGTACAATTATGATTCCTTGCTTTCAGAATATTTTAAAGCAGGTTGTGGTGGCGCACACCTACAATCTCATCTACTTGAGGGGCTAAGACAGGAAGATAACAAGTTTGAGGTCAACCTGAGCAACTTACAAAGTTCCAGAATAAGATTTAAGTGAGACAGAGGAGGACAAAAAGTCATGAGGGTGACCGTACTCTGGGCTCTAAAAGTAAGCCCAAAGCTTTCTTCTACACAGAACACAATATGAAAAGTAATGAAGAGTTCAAGGAATAACAAAACAAATACAAAAAGAAGATAAAAAAGATCCAAATCAACTGGTTGGCACTTTCAGGAACTGGGAGACAATGACAGAAGAAAAATAGGCAAGTGACAGAATTACCTGACATATGGAAGCAAGCCATGCACATTGCATCGAGGGAAAATATTACTAGAAGTTATACTCATTATGAATCTTTTATTACAGCTGAGTAAAAAGCTAACTCAAATTTACTTTACAAATCAAGGGATGTCATCAAAAGTCAATATTTCTCCAAATTTCAGTCAAATTGTCATGCATGCAGCTTTTTCCTCACGTTTCACATAAATAGAAGGTGGCCCCCAGAAGTTCCAAAGCTACAGAGTTTTGGCATCAAATCCAGCTGAAAAGAGCTCTTCTTTCCGTACCAGATGAAAATAACTAACACTGCTCCTACTCCGTGACAGACACTGATCTCAGAGCTCTCCCTCTCTTAAGTGACTTGATCTTCACAACCATTCTACATTACACTAACTCATATAGTTAGTGAAAGAGGTAATATTTATATTTAGACATCAGGACTCAGAGCTAGAATCCAAATGATAGTGCTAAGCTGCCGTCGCCTGATGTCTGTGCGTGGCACAGTTGTGTACCCTTGCACCAATTGCCTTGAAATCAGTTATTTAGCCATATCTGAACCACATGCCACTGACTGCTGGCTTCTTCCAGCTAAAGAGAAGAGAAGGTTTGGTTTTGTACTCACCGGTTGGAAATCCAGACAAGTTACTTAGCACTAAAAGAAATGAAATCTACCTTTTAAAGTTCAGTTGTGCCATACGAATTATACAGGTAGTCTCCTTGTTGCTCAGACATAGCCACCTTAAATTCTAGATGTTTCTCTTCTTTTTTTCTCATCAAGATCCATCAAATGATTCTTCTTAATTGTCTCTTTTCATATTTCTCATATCTGCTCCTATTTTCATCATTCTGATCTTCATCATTTCTGATCTCAGACAACTATTATAATTGTTACCTGTTCTCATAACTTCCACCAAACCCCTCTTTTGCCCAACACCACTGAGAGAACAATCTTGAAAACACAACCCTGATTGTTATGCTAATTTAAATTTAAACTCTAATTTACGCTCAGCCCCAACATAGTCTGATGACATGGTGATGAAATTTAAGCTCTCAGCATAGACCTAGTTAGTATTCAAAGTCTTTGATTAGGAATATCCCAGAAGGGTTTTGTTGCTGTTGTTTGTGATACCGAGAAATGAACCCAAGGATGCTTCACCATATCACTACATCCCCAGCCCATCTCTTTATTTATTTATTTGGTTTTTTGTTTGTTTGTTTGTTTGTTTTAGAGACAGAGTCTCATACTGAGTGGATGTTCCTGTCTCAGACTCTCAGCATTCAGCAATTACAGGTTTGTGCCACTGTGCCCAGCCGTAGTTCCAGTTTCTAAGTCCGCCAGGCCAACTCATTGTCATTCTGGACTTCCCTGCCTTGCTGCCTTGGCTTACAATTTTTCTTCTGTTAGAATGTACGATCCCAATACTCTCAGCGATGGAACTCTTCCACTCTCCTAGTCTCTGTCCAAATGCCTTCCTTCAAGTGATCCTGCCTTCATTCTCCTTTATCATTTCCCTCTGTTTCATCTCGTGGTGGATTTTTTGTTTGCTTGTTTTGTTGGCTGGTTTAGTTTGGTTTGGTTTGGGGTTTTTTGTTGTTATTATTGTTTGTTTGTTTCTGATACAGCATCTCACTCTGTAGTCTCGGCTGCTACTGAATTCACTAAATAGCCAGACTGGTCTTGAATATACAGTATGTGCCACCACACTCGGCTTGTGTGATTCTGAGGAATCGAACTTAGGCCCTTGTGCTTTCCAGGCAAGTGCTTCGTCAACCATCAGCCATGCCCCAGCTCTCCCCTTCTTAACAGTGCAATCTTTTATCTCTTTATGTCTCTCCTTACATTTTTTTTCTCAAAATTGTTCCTCCTCAGACTGGAGATACAGCTCGGTGGCAAAACACTTCCCTAGCATGCACAGAGTCCTGGATTTGGTCTACAGCACCACAAAAAATAAAAAATAAACAAATAAATAAGACCTGCTTCTCCTCTACTTTTCCCCTTCTCTACAGATGACCCTGGTATCTACTCCCTTTTTCCAAATGAAAAAGTACCGAAGCATTCTGGATCCTCCAGTGAATCTCAGATCAGTACTTCTAGCCTTAGAGGTCTTTCTGATAGCAATAGTCACATGATTTAAAGTTCCTGAATTTAAGTCATATTGAATGAATCAATCTGCTTTACCACAGAAGCATCTTGGATATTTTGTAATTTGGGGCTTTTTCTGGCACTGAGGATCAAGTTGTGTAGTGATCAAGCAATCAGGACCAGAGTTGTGAGCAAGCAAACTCTGGGCTCCCAGTTTATCTGGTGAATGGAAGTCATTTTCTGCCACAGCCTTACCTGTACCTGCCATCCATACATCCCAGCGCACTTTTTCACTCTACCTGTACAACTTTCCTCTGCATATTTTGGCTTCTGGCTTCATAAAGTCTCAGCTTTCCGTTTCTGTTTCCATCTAATCATTCACATTGCGGCCCTTCTGGCCCAATCAGAAACTAGTAAGCAAAGAGCAGTTAACTGAAAGTTATTTGACTGCGGTTAAGCCATGCTGTTTTTGATGCTAATTGTTCTGATTGTCTCCCATTCACCCCATTGGTAAGGCAGGGATCTCTTGTTTTAAATAGTACGAAATAACCAAACATAGAACCCACTGCTGGAATTGACAGCAACTTACCATGTCTAGGGCAGATGGACAACAAATGCGTGGTATGTAAGGCACCCAGTACCTACACTAGGGTTATTGAGGAAAGGCTTTGCAGTCTCAAAAAGGTGCAATGACCATTGACAGCCATCACAGAGTGTTACTATTTATCTGATTAATTTCACAGACTCTCAAGGAAGAAAACACCACTGAGTTGCTGATGTGCTGGAAAACAGCTGGTAAAACTAATGCAAAGATTAATTGGGTTAGGAGCCTTCACGAATGGGTAGACAGAGTATCTCACAGCAGCAAAGGGACTCATCACTAGGCCTTTTGGCCCTGGGATCTCCAAGAGGTGAAGGCAGTACATGGATCTTTGTTTCAGGTCTCACCACAATATTCTATTCCCAAATCTAACATAAAACAAAACAAGAGAAAGAGAGGAGAGGCTGAGGCAGAGGGGGAAAAAAGAGAAATGCCTTATGATATTGTAGAGTCTAGATGGACTTTATGGTTTGGATCTGAAATGTGCCCAAATGGCTCATATGCAGAAAGGAGCACTTAGGAGATTGGACTATGAGGTTTCTCGCTTCATCCGCAGAGCCACCGACTGGTGACTCCACAATCACTGAGCATTGGTAGGAGATGACAAGAGATGAGGAGGGGATGAAATCTATTTGGAGGGAGTGTGCACTTGAGAGATCTGTCTTGTCCTTGGTCCTTTCCTTCCTGGCTCTCTCAGCTTTTCTCTTTCCCAGCTGTGACAAAGTGAGTAGCTTTCCTTCTCCATGGCCTCTGCCATGTTTTTATCTTGCCACGTGTCCAAAAGCCAGCTAACCATGGTCTAATACCTCTGAAACCATGAGCCAAAAGCAGTCTTTCCTCCACCTTTCAAACTGTTTCTCAGATATTTTGTCACTGCAGTGGGAAGCTGACAAACACACTGTGTAAATAAGAAATTTGTAGGACAGAGCAATAGTAGGCCAGCCACACTCGGGCCACCACGGTCCACAGAGGGAATTTCTCCTTCCACAGAGAAACCCATTTTGCTGTTTCAGCCACTCAGTTGATTAGATACGACCCAACAAGGTTGTTGAGGGTATTCTCTGTAAATTCAGTTAACTACAAGTGTTAACCACTTGTGCCAAATGGCTTCACAATATCACCTACACTTATATTTAGTCAAATAACTTGACCTAGGCACGTTGGCATAAAAAACTAACCAACATATAAATACCTCAATGCGGATCTGAACAAAGCCTTCCGACTGCAAGCACACATTTTTAAGCAAAGTGTATACTCTGCTTGCAGTGCATATTTGCTGAGCAGATAGAAATGAAAGAATATCTCTATCCTGATAGCGGATGACAGTCGTCTCCTGAAATAGCAGTTTACTCTCCCTCTCTCCCATCCCTAGCCTTGTCGAATACCTCAGTTTGTAATTTGGTTCGGGCTTCTTTGAGCAGAGCTGTTTAAAATACATTTGAAAAGAGATTTGATGTGTAAAGCTCACTCTTCTTCTAGCCAGAGGTCTCTTTATATGTTTAGGATTTGTAGCGGAAAACCCACAAATGGAATTTCAGCACATCCGAATTCAAATGCCCTGGTGGCCTGACAATAGGATTGGCAGGCTAACAGCTTCCAACCTGACACTGCCTTGCTTTCCTGGGAAGAGCGACTAAAAGCAATTTACACCTTACAGAAGGCTGAGAGTGTCTTTTTTTTTTTTTTTATCTGTTAGGAGAGCTCAGTGGCCAAGCCTACCACTGGGATCTAGAAGGTTCCACGAACTCCTTCTTACACCGACTCAGAGGCTGAGTGCTGTATTGTCACGCCCCTCCTTTCCGCTTGTTCAAGGCTGCCCTCTGCTTCCAGCACCTCCAGGCCTTTCCCTTCCAAGATATTTATGACACACAGTAAACCCTAATAAAACCTCTGAAAATAGCAGATTTTTTTTCTCGTCTTGTTACCTCACTTTCTTTTCAGCCATTTGACTGTTAGCAGTTTCTTTATAGCAGACTCTTGAAAACAGAAGTCCAGAGTTAAAGCATGCTTTAAAATATCTCAAAGTGATTACATTGTTTGAAGTTGTCATTAATTGTTTATAAGTTACTTAGATATTATAGAGTGCTACTTAAATTTGTCACTCAATTTTCTTTAATGAAGGAATACAAATAAATTCAGTAAACATTCTGGGTTTACTTCAACAACAACAACAACAAAAAAGACTTAAAAAGCTTCAAATCTAACAGGAGAGAAAGGTACATTGCCATAAGGGAGGCTATTGCTATGGGCTCTCCTGTAGGAGGTAGCATTTTGGACTCTTTTTCTCAGGCAGCCCATTGCGATAGGCTTGAGTTGAGCTGAGCACTAAGTAGTTAGGAGTTATTAACAAAATAAGAGCACCCTCCTTATGTGGAGGAAGGCAGGCAATAAATAAATGGTAAGTAAATAAGAATTGCAGCAAAACCAAGACAGATTAATGGATACAGATTGATGGGGAAGGAAATTATTTTATGCATTAGCTGAGGAAGTCCTCTCCACAGAGGTAACATTTGAACTTAGTCCTGAGTTTTAACAAACAGAGATTTGGGGCTGATTTCACACAAATGGAACAACAGATATAAAATCTTGAATACATGAGTCAACGGTTCAAGGTCTGTGAAGGAAGGACCATGCAACAGGACTCTGGTGAGCAAGAGGAAGAGGAAGTAACGTTGTGAAGGCATCAGAGACCAGATCTCCCAGAGCCCATAAAACCCTTGTGGGGTGGAAAAAAAGGAGGTAAGGATCTAACATACTTGTGAGAGGTTTCTTGAGATAAGGGGGTCTCACTAAGTTACCCAGTCCGTCCTCAAGTTGGAATTCTCCTGCCTCGGCTTTCTGAGTAGCTGGAATTATACTTTTGCACCACTGTGACTAACATATGCTAATTTATACTTTTAAAAGTTCAGAATGGCTGATGAAAGAGGAAGTTTCATATGGCTTATAAGTGGAAATAGGAGAGACCAGTGAGGAGCTAGTTGCCATATTCATCCCGGCCAAGGGGAAGGAAATGCAGCTGGTCACTGGGAGATGGTGAGAAATTTTAGGAATGTGGAGAATATATATAAGAGAATTGATATGAATCACTGATGGATGGTGAAGGAAGAGAGAAGAAGAAACCAAAGATACCTCTTTTTTTTCTCCATCAAGATGGATGGTAATGCCATTCACTGAATTGCAAAGTCTCCCAGGATACACTGACAGAGGAGCACGCAGAGGCAGGCTGTCCCGAAGGGTAGTGGGATGGAGGAGCACGGCTACGGTCATATTGTCGTGCTCTTCTTTACTAAAAAGAAAAGCATAGGGGTGGGAGGTCAGGTGCCTCAACTTGAACTCAGCCCCTTCACACAATGCACTCAAAATGTTGAAGTTTAAAGAGATCCTGGGGGCGACCTAGTTCTCTTCCCTGTGTGCTAGGGAAGCCTTTTCCCTACCTTTCAAAGGGTGAAAGAGGAGCTATCAACTTCTCTTCACCATGGGGCTGTTATCAAAAGGATTTGAGGAGCTCCTCAAAACGTTGCCTTCCAGAATTGCTGGAATGCTGACCTCCCCACCCCCCGAAATCCCCTGGGAGGGGGGGTGGGGGAGGCGCGGCTCCTCACCCTTACAAGTAACTCCACAGAAAATAGATGGCTGGGTTAGGGGCTCTTATAAATGTTTGCTTTTACTCTATTAAGTCACCAATATGCAATTTCAAGTCAGGCGGCAAAGTCAAAGGAGAAGAAAAGGGATCAGACAGCTTTTTGAAACCAAATTATTGCCTCTCTGACAGATACCACTGTGCTGCTTACAAGTATTTTTCCTATTAAGATTTAGTAAGTGCAAGGTCTATAGTAAATAACCTTTCATCTGCAGAAGCTTTTTGGGAACAAATAAGGAATAATGCAAAGTAATCCTGAGAGAGTTAAAAGAGAGATTGTACCATTTGAATTTAAAGTAATAGAACAGAGAGAAAAGTAGAAAACTATACACAATTGCTTTCTGGAGTTACTCTTCCTTCTACTACAAAATTTATGTGCAGAGTTTTGTTATTTTAAAAAATAATTAAGCTCACTTAAATTATAAATATATATGTCAAATCTCATATACATATGAGATTACATTTGAGGCATTAAAATAATCTGAGACCAACATTATTGTGACATTTAGGGTGGTTTTGATATCAATAGCTAATGAATAATTCAGTTTTCACATTTTTATTTTGAGATTTTTTTTCTGGGCTAGATGACAGACAGATAATTTGTTTGGCAACCACTGTAGACTCGTCAGAGGTGATTTTTTTTAAGGCTCAGCTGAACTTTTTATGCGGTAATAACTACATTTCTTGGAGAAGTTAGGAAACCTCATAATATACACATGAAAAAGAAACAACAAAACCAAGAGAATGCTGCAGTTAGCACTGGTTTGAAACAAGCTGTGCTTAACTAATCAGTCAGAAAACCCTGGATTACAACCAAACCATAACAGAAGAATATAAATGAACACAGGGCATGTGAATGACTCTTGCTGGGGGAGAAAGAAAACTTGAATTATCAAGTAGTTTTCTGAAAATTGAAAAATAGAAGGCAATTATTGGCAGCACACATCCTCAATTAGGCAAATCTATGCGTCAGTCAACCAGAATATACAATAGGACAATTTAGGAGCTTTCTCTCTCAATCTCAAAACATCATCATTTTCCTGTGGAAGCTTGGCAATGCCGCACTTCATTTCTCAGCAGACTTGAGAACGGCGTGCAGTCTCGAGGTGTTTTGGATCACCTTTGCAAAATGAACCCCAATACATCTCCACTCCCCCTACAGATTGTTGTCACATACGATTAAAGCTAAACTGTCCTTGTCAAAACAAGATAACAAATCGCAGTCTCCGGTGCAGTAGCCTTAGATTTCTTTTTAATCATCCTTTGTCACTAGCTTACAAAACTCACAAACTGAACCCTACGCAATGTAATCTCAATACTTATTAGTGAAGTAGTCATACCTGTAGCCATAATTATAACTTTAAAACTTTATTCCAACAAATAATTAGTACTTAACAGCTTGATAGATGTTTAATGAAGCATTAATGATTTACCAGCAACAAAGATTCAGAAAAGTGACAATCTTTCTCATTTTTTTTATCTTTTCATTTAGAAGACTTTTCTTATGGTAAAATAAAACCAATAGCTGGAGTTTCAAATGGTGAGGAAGATATTTAGACTCACATATGTACCTATAGCCTGAATAATGACTTGTTTTCTAGTATACCAGACAAGACAGGCTAGCTTACCACAGCAACGTTCATTCCTATATTGGTCAGCTTTCTATCGCTAAGACAGAATCTTTTACCAATAATTAAATAGAGAAAAGGTTTAATTTGACTCATGGTTTCAGATACTTTTAATCAGTGGTCAGCTGGTAGAAAAGACTTTATATAGTGGAAAGACATTTTGCAGCATAGCTGCTACTTCATTATAATTATAATGGAGATTAGCCAGGAAGCAGGGTACAAGGTAAGAGCACCAGAAAGGAAGGAGCCAGTTAAAAGATAAAGTCCCTCAAAAATCACATACCTCTGGGACCCACCACGACACACTGCTCCCCAGAGTAGCTCAAGCCAGTCAATTGACAGTCAAGGCTAACCTCCAGGAGCTTGATTTGGTAACACACATCTATTATCCTGACACTTGAGAGACCGAGGCAGAATAATCATAGTATGAGGTCAGAGTGGGCTAGTGGAGAGATCTAGACCAGACTGACCTACACGGCAGATCCTATCTGAAAAAAAAATGAATTAAATAAAACATTAACTTTCACAAATCCATAAACCAACACTTCATGATGTAAATAGAAGCAAAACTTCAATGCCTGATTTTAGAGCAGAAAAAAATAAAGTCATATACACCACTTTTGTTCAGTGTTCAGAAGTCATTAGCAAAAATAATTCACAAAGCAAAACCATCTTCCAAAGAAGGTAAGGAGCTGTAGCATTTGTTGATGAGAAGTTCTACAGATTAGCAAATCCAGGTACACAGAAAGATGGCCAAGTGGTCACAGAAGGGCAAGTTCTTTGACAATGCCAGGAGGAAATGTAAAGTTACTGAATCATATTTACTTCTATGTCTTATCTCTTCACAGAGGCTACTTATTTCCGCATTGTAAGGGTGAGTTTTATTTTCAGTATTCTATGTAGAGAAATCCTTAAGTATTCAAAAACAAAGTAAATAAATTTACCATGGAGGAAAATCTTATATTTCAAGATAAATCATGAATACCCATTTTCCTTTTCAGGAATCCTAATCATACATTAGTCGGTGAACAATTACAAGAAGTGATTAAAAGTTACAATAAGTTCTCATCCCACCCGTGAAGTGTGAGAAATGCTGGTGTCCAAAGATGTGGCGAGGAAACCCAGAAATGCTTCAGGGTACTACTCACTATGGAGTTACCAAAGCTAACTTGGCCATTTCTTCATCAGCAGAATCTTTGCCTCTTTACTTCTGACACAATTATTATGAGATAGTTGTCATATTCAAAGAGACATAGCTATTTGGGTACAACCCCCTTGATACAACCTTGTCAAAATTGCAAAGGCAAAATGCAATATTTATGTGTAATAGACATTCTGAACTCCTAAACTTCATCTCATCACCAACCTACAAACTAGAGAATAATATCAAAATGAAAACATTCTTTCATGGGTATTATTCTGAAGTAATTGATAATACCACATAATTGACCTGTATCCTGTTGCTGAATCTATCCATTCTTCAGTATCAGCTCTTCTCTCATGAGTTCATTATCACATTTAAACTCTCTGTCCTCTTTTCATCCCAGGTTCTGTCCAACCCTTGCCTTTCTTCATTTGTAATAATCAAATATAATCTATAATACATTTTCATTATCTATAATTCCATGTTTTGTCTCCATAGAAGATTTGGTAAAACAGTAATAAGAATCGGCACTCATTGTCTTAGTTACTTTCTCCTTGCTGAGACAAAATACCTGGTACCCACAACTTTAGAGTGGAAAGATTTATTTTCAGCACACAGTATCCGAAGGTCAGTGTTCATCCACAGGCAGTTGGCTAGGATAGTGGAACTGCATAGTGGGGCTAGAGCCGGGGAAAGAGCTCCTCAAATCCCAGGGCAGACTGGATCCACCCATCCAGGTCAATCCCCTACCATCCGCCCTTTCCAGCCAAGCCCTACCTTCCAAAAGTACAGTGCTCCATAGGTACATGAGGCTCTTTCTGGGG
The DNA here is from genome assembly GCA_004027205.1 of Ctenodactylus gundi. Classification (NCBI taxonomy): domain Eukaryota; kingdom Metazoa; phylum Chordata; class Mammalia; order Rodentia; family Ctenodactylidae; genus Ctenodactylus; species Ctenodactylus gundi. The sequence continues at coordinate 532,771 of PVKB01000061.1, forward strand.
AGTCTGCAGGTCCAAAAACACTCACTAAATATTGAATCAACAATTAATACAATAATTTCACAATTAAACCTCTAGAAAGTGGAAAGAAGATCTCGGATATTTAAGGTGACTTTTATTTTTAAGTTCTCTTTCTACAGTCAAGATCTTTCCATCACTTCCCTTCTGTTAACAAGATCAGCTGGGTTGTCATCTTTTAAAATGTTTTTGTCCTTTATCTCTTCCACATTAGACTTTTTAGAGCCATTAGCTAGCTTCCCAATGGTTGTGTTTCTTTGTAAATTCTGCTTGTGTGATTGATAGAGGCCTTCAACTGGAAGATCATTTATTATCATTACTTTCTGATTTATTATGAAATGACTTAAGATGATATGAAGATAATGAAGCTTGGAGTTGTCCTTGATCCTTTATGTATGTGTGTTTGGCGAGTATGCACAGAGGCAGGTAGGGCACGCACAAATACATTGTTTTTAGGAAACCTCAACCAATTTTAAATTGGATTCAATCTTTCAACTTTATTGTCTTTAGAGACTTTAAATGTACAATTCAGTTAGCAATAAATTATAATATCTTTATTTTTAGAGAGTTTTGATGAGCATTACATATCAGGTGTTATCCATCGGGTGATGTTCGAGGGAATTGCCAGAGATGCATATCTCAAGACAGTTCCTAATTACGAATAATATAGGTAAAAATAAAATATCAATGGACAGAAGTTAATAAGAAATGTATGGTGCCTTTGTGCACCTTGCTCATTATCTTATATGAAGTAGTACAATATATACAATTTAGTAGGTTTGGCTTTTCATTTACACTAAAATACCTCAAAGTCAAAATTTCTGTTTCAAAAGGTCAAAATATGGTTTATATTTTATATCTGAGATTGCACATCTGAAAAACGATTATTTTACTTATGTTATGTTGCCTATGACTCCATGTGCAATACACTGCTTGAGTATTTTAGAATAGATGAGAAAGAGACACAGATTCTGACTTGCGGATGTTGTTGACTGACGAGAGAGGCAAGCCAAGCAGAACAGGGAGGCTCTCGGCCGGGGCTGTGGTTACAGATTTCAGAGAGAGGATATCTCATGGTAGAGATTAAGCTAATGAGCTAGCATTTTTATTTCTTTTGACTTTACAACCTCAAAAAGACAGCCCATTCTTATATGTGACGTCTTTAAAGATGACACTTGGTCTCATCATTTAGAAGATTCAGAAGTAAAACCTACTCAGGTAAATTTAGGTACAAATTTCCCCAAGTCAATTTCCCGAGAACATAAAATTCCATCTTCGAAATCTCACACTTGGACAGAAGGCATTCCATGCCAAGATGTATGTGTGCTGAAGTACCAACAGACCCACCAAAAAAAGAATGGCTGCCTTTGATGGCAGGCATAGACAGTTCGGAGATTCCTCAACATTTATGGCAGTAAACTTAACACATGGTTGGCAAGAAGAACCGTCTCGTTCTTATCTGCCTCAGCCTTACATTCTGCTTCCTAAATTCTCAGTGAGTAACCTGCAAAGTGAAGAACTTGCTTCTTCAAATGAAATATAAGCAGTAAGCATTAAATAAACTGCCTCAATGTATCTGCCAATCCGAGAGCACATCACCTATCTCATAGGACAAGCTTCCTTCCTATCAGTGCACTGAACCGAGGACTCTGTTGTGCTCAGTAGACACCGAGAGGTTAAAGCTTCAGTTAAATTGCTGGGTACGCTACGTCTTTGCTAGTGTTCCCCTGACTGTCGCTGTCTTGTGCACACACATATACATACATGTAATTATTTCATAAGGAAAGGGTGAGTTGTGGGAAGGGAGTGCCAAGGGTCAAGATGCCCAAAAAATAGGGTTTCCGGCCACAGTTACAAAAATGAACTATGTAATTAAGATGTATAGGTAATAATTCTCTCTGCTCTATGTTGATGACTGAATCAGTCATTTCAATGTTTTGAGTCAGCATAACATCAGAAGTGAAAAAATAAAATAATGATAAAAATAATAGCAAATAGTTGCAAGTGCCATGTCAATTTATATTTGTACAACTTATATGTATTAACTCTTTCATCATTACAACTTTAGAGGTCACACACACACACACACACACACATGCACAATGATAGTGGTAAGAGACGTAACTCTCACTTGGATCCCACACCAGCATCTTGTACCTCAGAGCACACGATTACCTCCATCCTCTGAGCTGAGGTGTCCCAGATCACAGTCGGCTGCTACTGCTCAACTACAAAATCCAAACTCCAAACTTCCCAATGGCACAAGAGAAAATATGGACTTTAAGAAACACCTTTTTATTCCCACTTTTCTATGTATTCACAATATCCCCAGAGAGAGATACATCATTGTCACTGGGAAGACAGGACCTGTGCAGCAAAAAGCCAGCCCACATTTTCTTTCATTATTGAGCCCTTGATGAAAGAATTCAGCGAAACACATCACATCAATAATCACACAGAAGTAGAGATGGAACTTATTGGAAAGTAAATATAGACTTATGCCTTCAGAGGAGAAGACAGACTGTGCCATGAATGCATCTGAGTGCAAGCTGGGATCCATTGTTATGCACAGAGTTACATCTGGGGTTCAGGGAACACGAGTAATTATGATGCTTATTGAAATTTTACTGAGAAGTCATTCTATAATGTTGATTCTTCAAGAATGTCTTCCTTGTGCCCTGCAGGAAGTCATTTTTCCCTCAGAGGCCCTAATCATATCAGAATCTCCGGAAGAAACTTAGGAAAGACGTGTTCTTAATTTAAACCAAGTCCCAGCCCAAAACAGGAGGGTCTTTAAAGAATAGCTATTTTCCTCATACCCTGGAATCTTAAACTATGGCAACCAAGAATATCATATTTTTTTTCTAGAAATAGAGGACCTGTGTCTTTGGGACTGAGCCTAACATGATTTTAAGTGCATTACACATTGAGATCTTTGCTCCTTTGCATAAGCATGCTATTCTGAACTCCCATTTTGTCTTTCAGGACTATTCGTGTTAAACTGTCATCAGCCGATTAGAGCCAGTTTTTAAAAGGATCCTTCTGCCTGCCATTAGACCCAAATCAATGGTGCTACTAATTGTGGGAAAATAGGAAAATGGTTTCTTCAAAGCCATCTTTGAGGGAGAGAGTGAGAACCATTTCTCCAAAACTGCCTGTCTCTCTGGCTTGTCACTGTCACTGTGAACCAGGAACAGTTTAAGGATGTGTTTGGTGAGGGGGACTGAGAAGGAATGCCACATGTGTAAGATCATGACACAGACGCCAAGTGTACAGTCCGTTGCTGCTAACGTTACAATCTGTCATCAGCCTGTGAGTTTCGCTGACTACGGGTCTTTGCATCTCCACGTCCTGTTCTTGAAAGGAGGGGGAGTCTTTAATCTGAAAACAAACAAGTTTTTTCTCTCCTTAGCTCTAAGACACTTAGGATTTTTCCTTTTGTTCAATTACCATGCTGGCTGGAGTTGCCAGATAACTGGGGAGAGAGTGAAGCAATTTCTGACTTCTGAGTGTAACATGCCATCCTGTCAGTAACATAACTACCTGCCTAACCTCACGATCTCATTTTAGAAATATGAGATTCTGGTATACATCAAATTTGAGAATCACAGATCTTCTTATACTTTGCCTCAAAAGGTAAGGAGCAGCAGCAGAGCCGGGGCTGGGAAGGAGACGGGCCAATTCAGGGCAGGTGAGGTCAAGAGGCCGCTGAGGTCAGGGAGGAGACAGAGGCAAAGCCCCAGCGTGGTAGCACTTTCTTTCAAGAGCTGTTAGGTACCAGTTCCCCATGATGAATGTAATTACATTGCCACACAAAGATAGAGGAATAAAAAGAGAAACATCCCTATTATACTCTTAAAGAAATCTGTTTCGGAGGGGAAACCCTCAGTCCATCATACAGCAGCAGAATTTGGAAGGGGAATCATACCACACAGTTCTCAGATTGCTTCCTTTGGAGGTTTCTCGGTGCCCTAGGAATGGAATCTATTTAGAATGCTCCCCGTCGACACTGGCTGAGCCTTTCCTTGTCCTCAATTCCAAACCCAGGCTTTCTTTTTGTCCCTTTCTCAGGGCTGTTCACCTGCTACTTCTTCTGCCTGAAGCAAATTCCCTGGGAAAGGCTGTTCCTGATCCCCACCATCCCATCCCGACACACTGAGGGGTGCTCTACAGCTGAGCTACATCCTCAGTCCTTTCGGTTGTTGTTGAGACAACACTAAGAGGGACACAATGTTCCCGAGGTGAGATTTGAATTTGCAGCACTCTTGTCTTGGCCTCCCATAGCGTCCTCCTCATTTTTGAAGCCTGGCCTTAAATGTCCCCTCCTCAGACTTTCTGCTCCATCCAGGCACTAATCCAACAATTTAAAATTTATATTTTCCAGAAAGTGTGGAGGTGCCCTTCCTTTGGAAAGAGGAAAAATAGCAAAGATATAATTAAGCAAATCTCCCCTAGGTAGCTAACAGCTCCCCCGCCTCCGGTTCAACAACCAATGGAGTGGTTCCAGATCCCAAACAAGAAAAGAGGACAATTTTAGATTCAAAAGTGCCTCTCTCTTCCGGGCCAAGGTATAGAGGTGCAAATGCTGACTAGTAGCAGAGTGACCCTGCCATTGGCTGTCAACTTTCTTTTATTTTTGTAGACTTCAAGTTGTGATCTAAGATAGGTACACAAACTGGAAAAGACAGGAAGTTAGATTCATCTTTGTGTTACAGTTGTACATTTTGCAGACACCATTTCTTCTGTACCAGGGTATAAAAGACTTCTGGTCATCTAAAACAGAGGAAGATGAAAATTTGAAGTTTGAAGCTCCTTCTTCTTCCCTGGAGCTAGATTTCAAATAAACCTTTTCTGTTTTCCTAAAGTCACTTTTTGATTTAGCAAGTGGTAAGTAAGCAAGCCTGGGCATGTGGTGATCTAAACGGAGGGGAGGGGGGCGGGAGAGAACAGCCCCACTTTCTGAAAAACATAAATTTTAATTGAAAATGTTTTCCTGCTGGTGCCATTATCCACTTCAGTATCTCACTGGTCTCCTTCCCAAGTCTGAGAGTCATTGTCATTGTCTGTCTGTTTTCTATTCACTACCTTCTGTTTGTCATGAAGAAAGCAAAATCTTAAGAGCGAGCAGGAAGCATCTATCTTGCTTATCCAGCATAGCGCCTGTTCCAGCACGTACAAATCCAAAATAAACACGACGGGCTGTGTGAAAATCTCAGGATTCGGCCAGCACCGCAGGCTGGATGATGGTTACCTTCTCTAAGGACCAGATCTTCTGGGAAATAATACTTTAGATCCAGAGAAGTTATATGCCAGCCATTATTTCTTCTTTTTTCCTTCATTACGACCCTGAGATATTTCTGAGAAGATACTGGCCTACAAGCTACCAAGGAATGTGTGCACTTTACTAAATTGTGTGTATTCTGTGTTAGTTTCTTTCAGCCATATTTTGTTGCAATTTCTTGAAAGTTTCCATCACAACAAAAAAATCATAATTAACCAGATATCCAAAGTCACGAAAGGTCAAATTGTGAGGCATTTTTACCACCGAAAGTATTTTTTTTCCTTTGGGGGCGGGTGGGAGGACATAAGGAGACAGTTTTCTGTCTCTGTAGTCCAGACTGGTCTTAAGCTCACTAAGTAGCCCAGGTTGGCTTAAAGCTCGGGGCAATCCTTTTCTCTTAGCCTCCTCAGCGATGGGATTGCAGGTGTTTGCCATTGCACACAGCCAATCTACACAGCGTTGGAAAATTGGACACAGGACCTTGAGCATGCTAGTGTTGTGTTGTGGGTTTTTACATTCCTGAAGTTGTTTTCTCAGGTTCAAACTCTCCAGCCAATGTAGAAGTGACCAGAGTTGAAGAAGTTACGAAGCAAAAATAGGTTGATTAGGAAGAAGAAGAAAGAACAAAAAGTTTCCCATCAGGAAGAGGGTAGCCAGAACTGGGATCTGTCTTTCCACACAGGGACACTCCTTTTATGAATTTTTAGCTTTTCCCATCTCCCAGTGGCCTGGGAAAATTGGGCTATTTCCCTGGGTTGGTGAATCATTATCCTACCTGTCGGGAAGTGGATCAGCTGGTGCTGGCAGGTCACGCCTTGTTGCAATCAGCAGTGACATGGCTCGTGACACAGAATTCGGTCTTTCATTTTCACTTTGTTGTCCCATGTGTGTGCTGTGTAAAGCCCATGAAATATGAAATATCTTTGAGAGAGGAAGAACCAGGAAGCGGACAGACAAGAAAAAGGAAAGCACCTGACAACGAATTGCCAGCTTAGCACGCAGCTAGTTTTACTTTGGCTACAATTTGATCTCCCAGTGTAACCCTCGGAAGATCTCCTCCACAATGTGACCTTCCTATCCTGCCAGCTCCCTTCACACTAGGCAAGCATTGTAACCATGGAGCTATGCCCCCAGCCCCAAGAATGTTTTCATATTACCAAAGGACAGAAGCACATGTATTTACATTATTCTATATTTATATATTTTAATTAGTATTATTTTGTTTCATAGTCCCAAGAAAATTCTATTTGCAATCCCATTTCCAATGATTAATTTTTATCATACTCCATAGAAACTAAAAGGTTTAGATAATTCCACAATCCATGTATTCTAATGAGGACATTGAAGCAGAAAGCGATTACCTTTGCCAAGAAACGGTAGTTTTATGGCTGAGTCGGTTTCAAATTCCGAGTGTATCCTGGGCTTTCAACACTCTGCTAATGAACTGGGTACTGTTTTCATTTCTGTTTGCTTATGTGAGCCTTCACCAAGCCACCAACACCATATAAGATCAGTGTCCAAGTTATAAAGGCTTTTCAAATTGCTAACACTAGACATAGTTCAGATTTTAAGTACTAGGCAGCAACTGGAAACAGCTGCTTATAAATCAGACATAAATCTAAGCAGTGCTGCAATATAGCAAAAGGGAAAAAAAGATCTTGTCTCATTAAATAGCTAACAGGAGAGTGTATCTGATAGTAAAATCTTGGCAGAACATAAAGCACCTGTTTACTGCCAAATTCTAGTCACACAACATTAAGGTTACCTATTTAAGCACACAGTGCTGGCTTCTCATCACATGGAATTCTATCAAGGAGTTTCCCCATGAATCTCAGTTGCCTTTAGAGTGAGTAGAGATGCTATTGCCAAGGTAAGTGGCACCCAACCTCTCAGGGGTTTGTGGATAAAAATCGATCCCTTGAATTGTGCCTACAAGCAAACCAGTGACTACCACAGGCAGCAAGCAGAGGCATAACCAACCTCTTGGAGCCCATAGCTTTGAATAATTTTCCAGGGTAGTTCCCTGATACAGCGTGCAGACAAAATCTCATCTGGGCATTAGAGACAGAAACCATACAGCCATGGTCTGTGTATTTTTCTTTATCCTGTGTCATGGCCTCCGTCCAATTATTCTATTCGAATGTCTTGAGTTTGTTACCGGGTGACCATCTCATCCCAGTAAAAGACTTTTTCTTATATACTTTACACAGGCAAATTTAATTTCAAGAAAAATCCTCGGGAAAATATCCCATGGGATATTTTTAATAAAGTAACCCGTATTTCCCACATAAATATTGCATAAGGACTACCATGAAAATAGCCCATTATGCAAAATATTCCAAAATCGAATCTAATAAAGCTGGATAGAAAAATCCATTCTTATACTTTGGAATAGAATGCATAATAAAACTAGGAATATGTTCACATGAAATTAAACTCTACAGGTCTAGTGTAATCCAGAGTCCTTTACAGAAAAAGTAGAGTAGGAAAATAGGAAAATAAAGGGACCATAGCATTCAAACATGGCCTCAATTAACAGATCTACCCTCAAATAAAAGAAAAAGGAAATCAGTTCAGTTAGAAAGATGTCAGGATTGTGCAATTATTCATGGCTAATTACTTTTTAAAAGACGATGACAATGGGTTAGTTTTCACAGATATTGATGAAGTAGAACCTTTGGGGAACTCATTTGAAAAGGTTAGCAAGGATATGACTTGTTCTCTAGTATCCTGGAGAAGGGAAGAACAAGTGAAATACTAGTACATTCTAGTGAAGGTCATCAAGACATCTGTGCTAATACTATAAATTACAGTTTTCTAAAATCCAAACCTGTTATCAATATGTCTTACAGTGAATTATTTCCTAGAAAAGAGGATATGTTATGAAATGTTCAGTAACTCACCAGACAAACGGCTTTAAATAACTTTATTCAGAGGTACATTGTGGAAGATTAGATTAGATACAGTTATTCTACCTATGAATTAAGAATCCTCTGGAACCAATTACTGTGGTACTCTTTGAATGTATGTTCCTGTCTTTGGCCTTAGAAAAGACGGTGGTATTTAGTAACATGTTCTCAGAGTTCACCCACAAGAACAAAAAACCTTGCTGCTTTTTTGTTAGGTAATCAAGAGTGAAGAGTGAAATAGCTTAAGGGTGGTGGATCTCTGCAGGTGCATAAGGATGGAGAAGCTTAGCAGTACCCTTAGTCACCAGGCTTCTGAGCAAAACTGCGTCTTTATTCAGTCAACATAAACCCCCAGACGGAAAACCCTGTTGGCAACCTTTTCCAGGACCCTTTCTGGTAGCAGAAGATGTTACCCCTCTGTTTTTATTTTCCTCAGCCTTAGTTACTTTTTCATTGCTGTGACTCAATACCCAACATCCAAAATAGAGAGGAAGAGAGGTTTATTTTAGCTCACAGTTTCAGAAGCTCACAGTCCACTCAGGGGCGGCCGGCAGCAGTGGAAGTACATGGCAGACACAGAGGTGGAGGCAGCTTCTCACCACATCACAAACAGGAAGCCAAGTCAAGTCTCATCTATTCCAAGAGGAATGTAGCAGCAGGTCCCATCCCAGTGATCAGCCCCTCCTGGATCTGTGTGTGGAAGGTCTCATAAGACTCCATCACATTCCTGTATTCCAGTCATGTCTGAGGGTCTGAGGTCCAATCTGCATGCTGGCAACGCACCCCATTCCAAAAATAAATAAATAAATAAATAAATAAATAAATAAATAAATAAAAATGATCCCCCAGAAAACCACTAACATTGATTGAGGACTGGAGGAATGACACAGAAGTTAAAGTGCTATCATAACAGGCACATAACTCTGAGCCTGATTCCCCAGCACCACATAAACTGGGCAACATGGCACACGACTATTATGCCAGTGCTCAGGATTGCTATGAGTCCAAGGCCAGCCTGGGCGACAAAGTGAATTCAAAAAAAAAGAAAAATTGGTTTATGTATATACACATTTTGAACAGAAAACATGTTTATTACTCTCATTGAAAGCATGATAAATGAAATTAGACATTAGCAAGGACTATTTGGTCATCCAATCTTTAATACTGAAACTTGAATTTGTTGTAACAGGGTTCATTGCCCCTTTGCACAGAAAGTTATTTTGACTTGGAGAATTCAGAATCTAAAATCCTAGGGTGAATGTAACCTCACTGAACAAATTAACGCTGTCACCCATCTCTTCTGCTGTTTCCCACTACTTCAACTTGACTCCTCACTGCCCCTTCCACCCAGCTCCAGTGCTCTTGGCAGTTTATTATTGAGGCCATTTTAATTGTGCCAATTCCTCTACCTGTAGAGTTCTCTTTCTCTCTTCTCTCCCTTATAGTACTCATGGACTTATATACAAAACATAATACAATCATCAATATATATGCTCCCAACTCTGGAACACCCAATTACGTAAACCAAAAATTATTAAATCTGAAAGGAAATATAGGTCCAATACAATTATACTAGGAGACTTTAAATTTCACTATCACAGGTAGATAGATCAAACACACAGAAAATCCACAAAGAAATACAAAAGTTAAATGACACTATAGAAAACTTGCACCTAGCAGATGTTTACAGTTTTCCATCCAACATCAACAAAATACGGGTTCTTCTCAGCAACAAATGGAACATTTTCTAAAATAGAACATATTCTAGGTCATAAATCATGCTTAAATAAATAGAAAGGAATAGAAATAATTCCTTGTATACTTTCATAACATAGTGGGGTAAAACTGGAACTTAACAGCAAAAGAAACAGAAGAAAATGCACAAGTACTGACCAAACAATGGACCACAGAAGAAATCAGAGAAGAAATCAAAAACTTCATAGAGTTAGATGGAGGAAGTGCATCATATAATAATCTATGGAACACACTGAAAGCAGTACTTAGAGGAAAACTCTTAGCCGTAAATGCACACATCGAAAGAACGGAACAGTCACAAATAAACACATTAGTGATGCACCGTAAGGACTCTTTAATTTTCTTCTTACTGTTCTTATTTGTGAATTTGCATACATTGCTTTTCAGGAAAGCTATTAAAAAAGAAAGGCTGAACACAGAATCAGGGTAAGAAAGTCGTTCACAGAAAGATAACTGCTATTGAAACAACTCTTGTCTTCTTTTTGAAAACACACATAGAATTTGGGGAAAAAATCAGACAGAGACAGTAAGAGGTCAGAAACTAACCTTCCCACCCCTGACTGTAAGAGAATACCGCAAGTGTACTTTGTGCTACAGCAAACATTCTGGAAATACTCGCTGACTTCTTCCTTCGTTGGATATGTAATTGCACTACCAGAGTTGTGCATCATAGCAGAGCATGTTTTTATTCAATGAAGACAAAGAGCCCTCCTTTTATCATCCTAACAAAATCAAGGTAGTGAGGTTAATGTGACCAAATTACCGTGGCCTAGAGGAAGTTCAGGATCTTACAGTCTGTCCTCAGCTCTGTTAGGGAGTCCATCATGTCTATTTGTTAGTACATGGTACAGGCATTTTCAGTATCTTCTATAAAATTTTCACTATAACCAGTTAAGAGCAATAGTTTTTCAAGCCTTTGAAAGCATTAAGAAGAGCTTGGGCAATCTCTCTTTTGAATAAAGGTTGATTATTCGGATTGTTTCTTCCTGAGAAATATTTTAAGTTTATGAATGCATTGGATCACCTGTATTTAACACTACTATCCTTCATAGATACCTAGAGGGCTCTTAAAAATACAATAAAATTTGAACTGAGGATGGAACTCAGTGGTATAGTGCTTGCCTGGCATTCATCAAGGTCCTGGGTTCAATCCCCAGTTCCAAAACAAAACAAAAGACCACAAAAAAGACATATATATATATATATATATATATATATATATATATATATATATATATATGTCTTTTTATATGTGTGTTTATATACGTCTTTTTGAATATGTCTATTTATACATATAATAAAATTTAAACTAAAAATCCACAAAAACTCAGATAAAAGAAAATTATTATCTGAGAATCCTCTCTGGACAGTGTTTTAGAGAGTTGAAAAAGGAACTTTGATGGATTCCTGCAGATAAAAGTTTAAGAAGTAATAATATCTGAGCTGAGCAGGGAACAAACAGAAAAAACAAAAACAAAAAGATGCTGAAGTGTGCCCAATGTATTCTGCTGATACTTTAAGTTCTATACTCTTGTAATTGGAGTGGGATTTCATTACAAGAAGCTTTTTCCCAGTCACATAAGCTGCATCCTGTAAGAAAGTGATGAAGACTAAGTGTACCTGTTATGACCATTACGGTCCCATCTCCAGGGAGGCAACTCAAGGAAGCTATCAAAGCTGTGAAAGTAGAAGAGAAAAGCCTAAGGTATGTCCAACAAGCTCAACACTCCAGAATACTGGAAGCTTTAACATAAACAAACAAATAAATAAATAAATAATTTGTGCAATTTTCTGTAAGCAATTTGTGGAAGCCAAGAGAGGCCTACATTTCCTTTTTTATTTTAGTTTCAAAATTACAAATGGCTCATATCTCTTGAAAAATATTATTCACATTTCTTATTTCTTAAAAGAACATACATGCAGCCAAGTTGTGTCTACAGTAAGATGGTCACACGACATGTATTTTGAAGTTTAGGTAAAGATAGAATCAGCCAATGACACAGATTATTTTTTCTATCACAAGTTCACTTTCATCTTTCTATTTTAGCTTTCAAGCCAGGCATAGTGGCACATACCTGAAATGCCAGCATTTGTGAGGCTGAGGCAAGGGGATTACAAGCTCAAGTCCAACCTGTGGTCTATATAATGAAACCCTGTCTAAAAGAAAACAAAACTAAAGCTGTTTTGGCTCCTAGAGATATGAGGTGGATCACAGTGAGCAAGGTTTGCTAAGATATTATACATGATGGTAAAATTCTCATTCTCTAAGGTGTATTGTCCTGTTCATCCAAAGCTGTCTGTGAAATTTAAGGGCTCTCATTTTAATGTAATAAGTAGTTTAAGGGGAAAGGGATAAAGGTTGTTTCATCTGGTGGATTTTTTTTGCTACCCTTCTCATTCCGCAGCCTAACTTAGTCTGAGATAGGAAGTTCTATTCTTTGTAGCCTTGGTCTAGTGAGAGAAGAGAGGAATCCACACTGTGGTCATCAAGAGGATGTGTAGGGAAGCAGAGCAGTGTAAGTCTGCCTGTTCCAGATGGACTTTTCCAACATCTGCTATGTTGCCTTCAAGGCTTGTCCAGGCCTAATCAGTTTCAGATGTAGCCGCCACTGATGGCCCACACCTGGTGTATAAGTCCCACGTGAACTATGTGTATAAGATAAGAAAATCAAGCCCAGCCATTCCTGGCAGAGCTCCAAACCATAAAGAGAAACCGAGAGAAGGGTAATTTTTAATATCCCAGCTGAAAAATGGTTATAACTTTTATTACATAAGGAATACAGTAGACTTCTTCTCCTAGTTATTATCTCATTGCTGTGACAAAATACCCAACTCCTGCAACTTAAGGAAGGAAAGATTTATCTCTCAGTTTCTGAAGGTCGCATACAGTTCATGCATAGGCAGCCTGTGGTAATGTTGAAAATACATGGCAGAAGCTGGAGAGCTTGCAGAAAGAAACTAAGTCAAGCAGGAACCAAGTAACGCCTGTAGTCTCAGGCAGGGCCAGAGCCTTCCCAGGAAGAGCTGCAGTAATGTTTCTTCTTCCTTCCTTAAATCACTTCAAGCTGCCAGTGGGACCCACCCGTCCTGGGGATGCGTGCCCCCAATCCTTGTCAACAAAACACACCAGAAAGCTATCCCATGGAAGTTTCCTGGTTGCAGCAAGTTGACACAATCTTTTCAGGTCAAACCTGAACACCTGCCCCTTCCAGCCAGGCCCTAACTCCCAATAATGCAGTTTCACAATTATCCTACCACATCTCATTGAGTCTTTTGGGGGACATTCAAGATCTAAACCATAGCACTCCTATTCCCTAGCCTACCCCGTCTCCATCCAGACAGCTAAATCTCTGATCTCTGTGAGTGACTGGGAAGGTAGAGATTCTCTTCTCTCCTAAAGACCAGGGAAGAACCCTGCCTAGTGAGGAGGGAGGAGGTCAAGGTCAGATGTCAGCCTCCAGATAACTTTGAGAAGGGGATTTATAATATCTGTGTTTGAGGATTTTACCCGCAGCCCATTCTCTTCCTATTCCTCTAACTCTAGTCAGAAAAATTTCAGATCTTTGACTCCAACCCAACTTCGGGGAGTCCCATTTACTTAAGGGCAAAGCAAAATTATAACCTAGGAAAACGACCTTAAATTTGCAAATACAAAAATTGGCTGTGAAGGTGAAAGTTTATTAAGAATCGGGAAACATTACACATTAGGGACAGGTCACGGTTGGACCCAGATGTTCCCACCAGATCTCTTCCACTGTCTCTGGGCACAGACCTGTCGCTGTTAACAGAGCTGCTTCCTGCACTCATTTCTACCCTGTCAATTTCCATTTCCATGTAATTGTGCTTTAGAAAATTACTTCTTTCACTAATAAGCTTCCTGGTTAGTTGAAAGATTTCACTGATGCTTATGAGTCTTTTGTGCAATATTTCATTAAGCTTTTGCACATTGTGGTTGATAACTAAAAGAGGAAATGAACACATTATGTCTGGCATGATAATAAAAATATAATAAAAGTAAAAAAGCCTTTGGACAATCTTCAGTGTCATTTTTCCCAAGGTTTTATTTTGTTCTAGCATACATTTCTGAATCACAAGCTTACACAAAAAATGAGTTTTATCTTAGTAGCCTCACTACTACCCTTTCGAATGAACAGAGGTGTGCAAAATAGACAAAATGTAGACTACAAATTATTCTCACTAGTTACAATTCAATTGCATTGATGAAATTACAGGAAAGGGTTCATTTTCTGGTGCTATTGTTGAATTTTTTGAAATCCTAGTTGCTGGCTTGCTCACTAATTTGGTAATTTGCAATAGGTTTCCCAGTCATTAGTGCACATTAGCAAGGTTTAGCTATAATGTGAATATTAATATCTTCATTTAGAACCATTCCACGTGCCTTCTTTTGGTTTCTAAGGACAAGTTGCTTTTTCTAAGCCTTAGAGAAAGGCTATGTGAAATATATGAATATGATATTTATGCAAAGGTATTTGAGTGCTTATGTATTATTTTTCATCTTCTATGTATAAAATGTCATTGACTTCGGTGCTATTGTACTTCAGTAGCCTCAAAGACTGGCAGACAGCCTCAAGCATATATTGTACCGTAGGAAAGGAATAGTGGTCCTTGGCTGAAAAGGATTTTCTAGCACAGTCTGAGCAAGAGCCACTTGATCACACATCTCTCCTGCATGTGAGCTCGGGAGGGCAGAGTGTATGCCTCTCGTTTGCTGGTTTCAAGCTCTCTGCTTAGCATCCTGCACAGTCACTGGGGCACAGCCTGCGGTTACACAACCTCTGGGGCACAGTGGAGACATGTTACCTCTACCCGTGACCCTTAAAAGACCCCTTACGTCTACTTAAGTTGCCACCATGACACTCGCTTGCTTTTATAGTTCTCCTTGACAACCACTCACCCTCTATGTCTCCTTTTGCTATGGTGCTATAATTTAAGTACATGCCAGAGAATTCTACTGTCTGTGTCTTTTTTCCTAATTCAAGCAATATTAGAATTTTTCCTGTCAATACACCAAAACTACCAACTTACTGGTTCTTTAAGGAAGCTCTCCTGGGTCTTGTACCTAATCTGTTGCTCTGCCTAAAGCAGTGTTTAGAGAACTACAGACCATTCTCTATGTTTATTTCCTAAATATGGCATTATTTTAATTTAATGCTTGTCATCAGTCAGCTTGGAGGAAAGAGTGATCACGTGAAATAGTATCCTTATGAAAAATAAAGATATATTTACCAGCCAAGACCTCCAAACTACCCAGAGAAATGAATAGTCGTGTAAGAAATCAAAGTCTCTCATTTTTTTTTAATTACTTCACCTTCCACTTAAGATTCTACTGTTCTTGAGAGAATATGAGGTTCACATTTGAATGTGTGCTCTGACATGTGTGGTTAAATAAAATGTAAATAATAACACTGCCTCCCAAGGCTATGGTAAACACTAGAAAGTATAATATAAAACACATCGCACAAACTTTGACATATATTTAGGCCTAATTATTTGGTGTTATTATTACCACAATTAAAACCATTAGTAAAAAGTCAGTCATCTGAACGTCTACCTAAATTGCTGTAGGAGTCCTGGAGTTCATACCAGAGAGATAGTCATTGACCAGATTTGAGCTTCATCCATGGGGAACTCTGATCACAGCAGTATGGTATTTAAGAGGCCAAAGGATGAAGGTTCTTCAGGGAATTCCAAAACTCAAAACACAAAATGATTTTCTGTACTGAATCCAGGAGCCAATATTTCAGAACAAGAAGTAGGAAACGGGTGACAATCATCCTGTACCTCAAACCTAGGGGCCAATTTTCTACTCAACCCTGCGAGCCAGTGGACATATGCTTGGGCAGATACAACAAGTTTAAAGGGTCTGAAACAGGAGCATAGAAGATAAGAGATCCCATTTGAGCTATTTTTTAAAACATTGCATAAGTAGCACTCTAATACTACCACCTTTGGAAACCACTTGTCTCCAAAGCCTGCCTACCTAGGGCTGGAGGAATTGCTCAGTGGTTAAAGCACTTGGCTAGCAAGTGCTAAGTTAAGCGCAAAGTACCCGGGTTTAATTCCCCAGCACCATATAAGCTGGACATGGTGGTACATGCCTGTAATCTCAGTACTCGGAAAGCTGAGACAGGAGGACTGCCATGAGTCCAAGACCAGCCTGAGCCCCATAGTGAGTTTAGAACCAGTCTGGGCTACAGAGCAAAGCCTTGTCTCAAATAAAAATAAAATAAAAAAGACTGGCTACCTGAGAGAACACATTTACTGACCACATACCTCTTCTGTTTCTTGAAAATCAAGCACCTGTTACTCTCAGTCACACATCCTGCTGTACAAAGGCAGCTATCAGACCCAACAGCTGTGTACACTTGAACTGTGCAGCAAAATGACCCTGTGGGGGCAGCAGGGCTCTGTCAAGCATCACCAGAATCACCCCATTGTGCCCTCTCCAGCTGCCGTCAATCTGTCAGCAGCCTTGGTTCGGCACTTGTCCTCGGGGCTAAGGGCAGTTGTGCGAACACAGAAGGCACTCCTTTCCAGGAGAGAATGAGATGTTATCCCCACTATACAAATGGGTTAGGACTGCCCCATCATAGTTAAAGCCCTTTCTTCCCACCTGATTTACTGCTATTATATATCGTAACTCCCTTTCAGGTACCATCTCAGGGCATCTGTGAATTTTTAATGCTTTAGCAGAATATGGTTCCTCCTTAGACTTCTCCTGCCTGTTCTTAGAATTCATTTGAACTTTTCCCCTCAAGTCATCACATACTACTGCTGGCCAGCGTGTACCCACTTCAAAACTTCATTTCCAATGCAGGGTTTAAGGGCTCAGTCTAGGAAATAAATAAATAAATAATAAAGAGAGAGAGGGAAGTGAAAGGGTGAGGCTCACGAAGAGGGAAAATCAGAACAGGTTGCAATGAAGCTGGACTGTCTGCTCACTCAAATCAAATGCTATAAATTTCTAAGCATAATGTTTGACAGTAAACTGTCATCAAAGCAACAGACTCATTATAAAAATGCTAAGGGTATATAAATCTCATTGACTGCTTATCATTAACTGCACAGGGTGCTGATAGGAAATGCCTGGTGATAATTTATATTTCACTAATAAGGTCCATTTTAGAGTATAGCTGTCAAATCTATTACTCACCTTTCCCCAGTTTTATAGTTGTTCTGGACAGCACAGAAATTGAATGTTAAAAGTGTGGTTTCGAGCATTATCTGTTCTTCTAATATCTCATCCCTGCATATTGAAGCATGCCTCAACTTTAATCAAAACTCAACAGCCAGATTTTTTTTTCAGAGAGTAAACCAGAAGAGAGACAGCAGTAAAGAGACGATGAACGAGACAGAGAAACATTCTCTTTAAAAGATGCAATGGTGCATTTTCACATTCAAAAAAATTAAATGCCTAAAGTGATAATTTGGGGGGGGGGGGGTTAAGGAGTTTGATGGTTTTGTTGTTTTTGATCGTGATGAAGAAACTTGTCAGTAAGTTACCATCATGTGGTAGTAGAAGTAGGCACGAAACCAAGCATCTAGGCATTTCTACTTGATTGTGTTGGTTATCTTCAGGCAGGTTTGGGAGATTTCATGCAGCTTAACCACATATCATTCCACATAACCAGAACTCCTAACAAATCAGGCATAAAAGAGAGTGTCCCACAGATGATGTCTTGGGCAGGGAACATGTCCAAGGATAATACTAGTACAAACACCAAACGAAAGCATCACGATGCTGGACCATCAGCGCATTTTAGGTCCATTCTCCTGATAGACAAAGCACTGGCAAAATCTCAATAAACTTAAAGAGAAAATGTTTTTCTATCTTGGGCATATTAAAAATTAAGTGATAGCCATATATTCACCTCAGCAGTTCTTACAGAAAAACTAGCAAAGGAAAGAAGAAACTTCCAGAATATTTCAAGCTGATGTGTCAGACAAGGATATAAGTTGAAAGCTATGGTGAGACTTGAACTTTTCCAAATCATTAAACCATATAAGGAATGGGATTGTATGTGTCAAAGCACATGGCTATTGGATCAAGACCAACTCCGAAAGGAAGAGCCCAGCATAACATGTCTAAGATAAAGCCCATTGAACAATGAGTTTTGTTCCAGCCTGTAGGTTTTGCCAGTGAAATATTTCTTCTAGAAGAATTTTAAAGCTGCTATACTTATGAGTGGGTGTTAGCATGAGGGATTATACATTGTAAGAGTAAAATCCCCGCTAAAATGCACCATGCTCAGAGTCACTACCCTTGGAATTGCTGGTGTTTATGAAAACTAAGGCCACTAAGTGTTGTACTAATTTCACTGCAATGTGTCTGGGTCTCCCATTGCCTAAACAGATCATTTAGATCAAACTCAATACAATAGATGTTAGGAAATTAGCTGTGAATGTCATTGAGGCTTACCGTTAAGGTCCTCCCTCTGCTTCCTTTGAACTCTGTGACAACTCTCCAGAAACATCCTTTTTAGTCAATAACTCTTTTTTCTCCATTTTATTGATATGTATACTTGCAAAATTTAAGGTTTACAATGGAGTTGAGCATTTTATGCACATATGTATCTTGTCAAGGTGACAATAACTCTTTAACCAGAAATCTTAGAACACCTTTCAGATTTCTGTCTTATTGCTTTCTCTGATGTTTTACCTGTTCTTTGCTTTCCCTCCGGATCCGCCCACCTGATCCCTGCCCATCACATGCAGCCATCCAGCCAGCACTCGGTTGGTTACTCCACCATCTGTGTGTAAATTCTTGCCTACCTGTCTGTCCTTCTCAGTCTTCTCTGCAGCCTCTTGGTGAGATCAAATGAGCTCTAGTATATTTGGTCCGCCTTAAACATCACTAGATTTTTGAGCCTGGAAGGAAGTCACTTAACCTCTCTGAGTCTTTTTCCTCATTAGTAAAATGAACATGCAAATCTGATCCAGTGCGCCCTTTCGCAGACGCCTTCTACAGTTCACAACTGCCTAAGCGGTAATCTCAGCCCTTTCCACTTACTTTTGACATATTTTCAAGGGCAAGCGGAGCTTTTACCGTCACTCAGGGAGGTTGCAGGGAGACTGCATGAAATAGGTAATTGCGACCCTCCAACTGCCATTTGTTATAACCTCTACCTTGATGAAAATCTCCTGTAGTGCATAAAAGCTGAATTCCTTTGCTAGTTGTCCAAGGCCCTTGATAATTTATCTGACCCTGCCTGCTTGTCCCATGCAAGCCACAGCATCCTCCCGACTGCTCCTCCAGCGCTCCTCTGCATTTTAATCTCCAGCACTACTGAACAACCATGTTCTTCTTCCCCTCCAAACCTTCATCGTTTTTCCCTTCTCAAGTACTTTTAGTCTCTTTTTTTCCAAATTTATAATCGTCTTGAGAGTCTCACTTTAAATTCTATTATCAGTAAAACTTCCCTTTCAGGCCTTAGGCAAACTGTGATTCTCCTACACCTATACTCTCCTTAAATTCAAACACTCAGTTAAGTAATTATCATTGGTAAGTATCGATTTGCAAGTCTGGAAGCCTCCTAGGTGTTAAATCCTTAAGCAACTGTGCTCTCGATCTCGACTCTCCAATGCGCATGGTACCCAGCACATTATAGCGGCTCGATAAATACTAGAAGACTAGAAATGAATGTTACCAATTTCTTTCATAAAACCTCTCCAGAAACTTCAAAAAGAATCAACTGTTACTCAGTCGTGTGGCTATATAAATATGGCATTGATCTCATGCATTTTTCTGGGAGAGCTGTAATGAGAGCTGAATATCAATTTGCTCAAATCATCTCATGCCGAATGTAACTTCATCTAGAGACTTATCGAAATTGGCCACATTTGTGAAGTCACAAAATCCTTCGGAGACACAGAAGATCAAACTGCACAACCATCTAATTCACATTCACTGGAGTCACGGACTCCGCTGCGTAGGGAGTAGAGGTAAAAGATGAAGACGGCAATTCAGGAGCCCTGGGATCAATGAGCATTACATGAGAAAAAACAAAAACAAAAACAAAACAAAACAAAACAAAAAAACCCTGGTATGGAATGTCTGGCCACATTTCTAATTTCAGCCAGCCCTTGCACTAAGGTAAGGAGGATCACACTGTAAATCCGTCTCCATGGGCAGAAAAAATTCCATGCATACATACGGGGTGATGAGTGACTATATAATGTTCAAAATGTAAGCAAATTTGTGTGGGGGTGGGGGTGAGTGCGCACGTGCGCGTGTATACGAACTGTACAGTAAACTGTCCTTAGATAGACTAATCTGGCCAACAACGTAGCCAGAGTCAAACCCAGATACGGCAAGCAGTGCGAATAGAAGAAATAAAACAACCCTCCTCCTAATTTAAGCTCACATCCATAGTATCGTAAGCCAGTGATAGCATGCGGTGCAACTCCAAGTGCTGAGATAACAATAGCCCCACAAAGTACTCCTGAATCTCCAGACGTGCTAAGCAAAGGAAAGCAATTTTTATTTTTTGCTGATAAATGGTTTAATCAAACTTAACAGATGAAGCAATATATTTTGAGAACATTTTGTTGTTCAGATCATGAGGTCAGTAATTTTCTTTGGTACAAACACATTATGGTGTAACTGACTATGTTGTGGGAGTGAGCCGGTGAGGAGGGATGACATAGATTTTCTGCAATAGGTAGTGTATTATGTTCTATCTAGAAAATATTTTATATTCTTATATTTTAAAAATGCTATGAGAAAGGCATCAGAGTTGATAAGTTTCGTGTGATTTTGCCCAAAGAGCAATACAACATTAAGCTCCACCCAAAAATAAATAAAGTAATAGACAAATGGAAGCTAAATTTCAAATACAGCTTTCAAAATTCAATTTGTCCTGTACATGGTACAAAGTCAATTTTTTAAAACCACTAAAAATAATGATCACATAACCAGATTACTATCATGCAATTTTCACAATTCAATTCTGCAAAAGAAGAAAGAAGATCTCAGGCTATACTTTAGAAAGACATAGAAATAATTTTCTGTGGCCAGCTCACTCTGTGTCACCACCAAGAGCCTCCAATAATCACTGCTCTGTGTTATGTGCTTACAGATTTTCTTCATATTTTTGCACAAGTCTTTTTGTATGGTTGGAAACAGACTGTTTTAAAACAAGACTGACTATATAACTTTTACAAAAAAACTCAACCTGTGTTCATATAATATAGCGAACATCCCTCACATTTACTAAGCACTTGAACTTTTCAAATTACTCTTTTACACACTATCTTTTTGAGGTTCCAGCGGTCCTGGGATGCATACAGGAAAGCACTATCTCATTTTACAAATGAATGCCCTGAGGATCACAGAGGGAAAACAGCTGCCCAAGATCAATTAGCTCACTCTGGCCACCCTCACAACTCCCAGGAGAGGGGGTGGATATAATATGAAGGTGGGAGAATAAATATAGAAGTGGATTGAACATGGTGAGCCTCTCTCTCTTTCTCCAATCTCTTTCATTCTCCCCCCTCTTTCTCTCTTTCTCTTTCTCTCCCCCCCCCCGTGTGTGTGAGTGTATATATACATGGGAATTTCTATTCCTCATTCTAAAAGCAGTTGTATGCCACGCATGCAAGTTTCAAATTTCACCAGAGCCAGATATATGTAAATCTTAAGATTCTATGGCCATTTCTAGCTATTACCTCTTAAAAATATCCAAGCAGTAGACAGCAATATGAGCAGAACAAAACTGTGCCTTGTGCAGCTAGATTCAGAGCCAACACAAGATAACCCTACCCATTCATCCATCAGCAAACATTTATCATTAACTGCTCAGTGCCAGTGGCTAGTTTAGACATGAGGGACAAAAGATGAATGAAGCAGACACCTTGCCCTCAAGGAGTCAATGAAAGGAAAAGTACAATAGACTCTGATTAGGGTAACATAGAGTCAAACATGAGCTCATAAAAAAAAAACAGCTTAGTCAGTCTGAGGGGAAAGTTGGCTCATGAGGACTCCTGGAGGAGGGAGTCTTAGGCTGTCCTAGACTTGGCTACACATTTCCTCCCTTCCCACCTCCATCTTCCCATGAGTGCTTTGCAGAAAAACGTTGTTTCTTTTTTATCAGAAAGCCTTGCACAGTAGGTGCTCAACAAGGTAGATGAAGGGATGAGTGGAAGAGGGATGACAGATGAAATGACCAGGATATAAATGGATATTGACCTGGTCTCCAAGGATTGAAGAAAAAATAAGCCATCAGTTCATGGAAATTACCAGATAAATAGTGCTTTATGGCATGAAAAAAAAAGAAAGAAAAAGAGGATTTATTGAGAAGGCACTGGATTAACTGGGCCATTGGTTCAATTTTGTTTTGTGAAGTTTGACCCTTATCAGTTGGTTCTTGTTGTCTAGTATTTATTGAACCAGATTCTCTCAGTACTTAAGCTACTCCCTGGGAGAAGGTTAGACACTTCTGGAAACTGCATTAACTCTTTCAAGCCACCAGGGTGCTATTCAGTGAATTACTTTTCAGTAATTAAAGATGCTGCAACACAAAAACACAATGTACTGGGAAATGGAGAGCTAATCTCTCCGCCTGCCTTCCCCAGCTGCCTATTTCTGATTACCAAAGAGATAGGGTGCAAATATGTGGGGATTACGAAATGACAGTCAGTCCTGGCTTCACATAAGAACTAACAGTAGTCTCTTCCTAAGGCCCATGAATTTTTCACATTACAGAACAAAGATTAGCAGGATCAAGTGACTAAAGCACTTAACGGCTTTAATCCTCATTCCTGTGCAAATTCACTCTGTGGTTTTGTAGTTATCTCATTCAAACTCTTTACCTTTTTTGCCCCTCTCTGTGCATCTGCAGGACGATAAAAGCAGGTATGGGCTCTGGACAACCAGCACCTCTAATCTTTTTTCTTTTAATATATGAAAAAAAAAAATCAAGTCGAGTTTGAATGACAGCCTGTCTTTTTGGTATCCATGCTCATGCCTGAAATCAATTCATTAAACAGAAATCATCTGCCCCTTTCTCCCCTCTCTGCTCCTTTAAAGACAGCCATATTCACTTTCCATTTTCAAAACTCCAGTGCTGCTGCTTTGCATCTTTAATCACCCAGGGCGCTGTTCTTGTTTTATATGACTTACGACAAGCAGTTTTGCCCTTAGTTCATTTAAGCAAAATCATCCCTGGTTTGAGCTAAGACATATTCAATATACAATTACCTGGTGGGTCAGGGCTCTGCCGTTTTGTCATTTTTACTGGCATTTTCTCCATTATTGCTAAGTACTGAGCAGTATAAGCTGTCACAGCCACATGGCTGGACTGAAACTTAATTTTCCTAAATTGAACAATTCTTCAGAAATGGCTTACCCCCTGCTCAAAGCACAGTCCCCTTGACAAGGGACAAATAGGGTTAAACTTCAAACTGAGTTACACAGAGTTTAGCAAGAGCAATGGTAGGAAGGGAGCAATTAAGCAGACTTCAGGCTTGCGGGGTGAAGTAGACTTTTAGAAACAATGCAGACTTCTGCGTCCAAGGGGCTGTTCAAAAGCTGCTAAGTAGCAAGAGGTTTCAGATCACACGGTGCCTCGGTGAAAAGAAGCTGAAGACCCACGATGACATAGGCAGAGTACCAGGCATTTTCATACGCATTATTTCATTAACTCTGACAATCATCTTTAAGCTAGACAACTTTATTCTCATTTTACACGTGATGAAACTAAGGTAGAAAGCTGAGTGGATTGACCAAGGATAAAACTGCCAGCAAGGGAAGAAGTCTCACTCAAACCTAGCTCTTTGAATTCAGATACAAAGTTCGTTGCACTAGCCCAACCTGAAGACAATGGGAAAGGACTAAAAATCTAACATTATAGTCTCCTTGATGTAGTTCTGAGAAATCACAGAGAAATACAAACAGCTTCAAGTTAACCACACCCTGTGTTTACCCCAGTGCTCCTCGCCCGCTTCCTGTCTTGGCCCCCTTTGACTTGATGGAAATATCCCTTTATCTATGTCTACTCTGTGTGATATCTTAACTCCTTGCACTTACGTCCGATGAAGACAGAGGCCTTTTGAAGTCCAACAAGCTTCCCAGTCCCCAATACCTGGAGAATTCAAGAAAAACACAAATCAGCTTAGCTTCTGGCTGTGTATTAGCCTCAAAGACAGACTGCCTTCTCCAGCCCTTATGGATGAGCAGAACAAGATTACTGTGGATTACTAGCCGTTCTCTGAGTCAGAGTGCCTCAGTGAGCAAATGTAAACTTCAGAGAACATTAAATTATAAATGTTAATTATTAGGAAATAATCCGCTGATTGTCATGACTTCCTCACTCTTTTGCTCCCTCTCCTGCTTGCTCTTTTGTGTCCTCTCTCCCTCTCTCTCTTTTTCTCTCAACTTTACTATAAAGAATTAAGATGAGTTTTCTTGAGAATTTATTTCTGACACTATTAGATATTAATATTTCTGTTTTCAGTTGAGTGAATATGGAAACTTGGACTACGGAATCATCCAAGACTCTTGAACGTAATCACTGACCAAGTATGCTCAATAACTTCATTGTTGCTCAGGTGACGTCTCTTATCTCAGCTCCAGGTGAAACATAGTTCAGCCCAGTTCTGGATCAGTAAGTGGCCAAGAGCCTTCTGCACTTGGCTGTCACCATGATTCTCTTCCTCTCTGCCTCACCCTTTCGTAACCTGGCTTTACACTCAGAAGCTTTGACAAGCTCAGATTACAAAACACTCAAGAAAAATTAAACACACCCAGAGTTTTGGCCATTGACTCTGTGTTTAAACCCTGGAATTGCCCAGTGATGGTATCTTTATTGCCCGTGGCAGTCCCTTAGACCACATGTCATAATCTATTTTAAAGAGACACTGTATTTTGAGACAAGACACATGGACAGGCTTAGGATGGAGTCTGACTGCCAGAAAGACCAACCTTGTGATTAGAGGTCTGGGCTATGGGAAATTACCCTGGCCTCTGGAGAATTTCATCTATGCCAGGAAAGTGATTCATCTCAGGGACAATGGAAACATGGTGTTTGGGACCCTCTCCGATCCCTGGCTATACTGTCTATCTTTTTCTTTCACTATTTCTGATTTGTAGCTTCTTGTAATCATAGAACAGAAATTGCAAACACGGCACTTTCCTATGTTGTCTGAGTTGTCCTAGAAAATTACCAAATCTGAGGGATTCCATAGGGAGGCCAAAATTTGTGTTGTCAGTTGGCCCAATTGGACTGATGTGAAGTCTGAAAAGTGGCTGGTGTCAGAAGTGTTCAGTGGCCTTGGCAGTTGGCAGGACTATGTCTTTCACCTCAAGGCTGTCTAGCTGGAAACAAACTTTTTGAAAGCAATGCAAATCTAGCTCCATATGCTTCTTCCACTGGTCCTTAGTCAAACCTCTAGTTTTCCCCACTCTCCAACTCAGTCTCATCACAACGATCCTTCTATTACCCTAGACATGTGTCATCCCTAGACTCTTCCAAGAGCCAAAAATAAAAATCTTCCTTCTTTTGTTCATGATCACTACCTCTCTCCCAAAATGAGATTGTTAAGTGTCTCAAACAAAGATTAACTGCTTTCTTCAGCCGACATGCATCAGGAAGAACGTGCAGACCAGAGAACTCTGAGAGGAAGAGAAGTGTTATGATCTGTATCTGGACTGCCCCCTCAAAGTCTTATGTATTTTGAAGGTAATTGCATTGTGGCATCTACTTATATCAGTGATGATTTTACATGCTGTTAAGAGGTGGGGCTTGGGAAGATCCCCGGGGCATAGCTGGAAAGGTCTGCCTCTCTCACTAGGTCTCCTCTTCTCCTTCGCTCTCTGCCTCCTGTCTTGTCAAGCTGTGAGCAGATTTTCTCCAGCCAGGTTCTCCACTATGCTCTTCTATTACTGTCAAATGTCTATGACTAGACTGAGACCTTCTGAATTGCGATCTAGATTTTAATGTTTCCTCCCATAAGCTGTGAGTTTTGGGCATTGTATCCTAGTGACAAAAAGAAGCCAAGACAAGAAACAAGGATTGGAAAAATGAGAGCAGGCGTGTGGTAGGTATCCGTGGGGTTGGGCTCTGGTAACAGTTTTCACCTTTCATTGTAAAGTTGGAGTGTCGTTTAACCATTGTGGTACCCTCATCCTCCAAACTATTAAAGTAGTTCTCACAAAAGATGTTTTTGTAAGCCTTGAGGTTTTAGTTCGGCTAGAACTTGGGGCTGTTAGAAGGCAGCATACAGAAAGGAAAGGAATAAGGAAGAGACAAGGTGAAGGACGAGAAAAGCTGAGGACACTCTACACGTTTATTCTAATCTTTTTAAATTTTCTTAACCAAGCCCCAGCATTCAGGCATTTAGAAGCCAAAATCTTCCTTACAGAATTCTTTACGAAGTCCTAAGCAAGCACAAACTCACTGATACTTCTGTGCTGGCTAGCATTTCTTTCCACGAGACTGAAGACACAATTCCCATAGACCTTTGCGGACCACAAAGAGATGCAGAGCTTTTCTTCTGGGATCTCTGCTGTGACAGACAATGCCTTTTGGCATTTGCTTGGAGCCTTAGAAGTGAGTCTTGTTAGCTGTCAATCTCTCTGAACTTCAAGAATAGTGGTGCTGGAGTTTTTTGTGCTTTCTGGAAAAATAGACTTATTGCAATTCCAAGAATACTACTCACTCACTCACTGCAACACTACTCTTCTTATGGTCCCCTGTGTTCTGAAAGCTGCTTCTTATGCCTCTTCTCCCCAGACAGTCATGATGGGGATGTTTACTGTGCTGTTGGAAGCTTGGAACAGTAAGGACCCTTGATATCCCTAAATACGTGTGCTGCTTGCGTTCTGTTCTTTGTTTTGTGGGGAACGAAAGTCAATTCTCTGCACAAGACGTCAGATTAGCCTTCCATAGAAGAAAATGGGAGAACTGGGAAATTTTTTAAAATATTTTTAAAATAAAAGGAAAAAGTAAAAAAATTCTTGCCATTTTAAAATGCCACATGGAGGGAGTCTCTAAAATCTCCATCGCCACATTTTCCAAATCTGATGGAAAAGTCTCAAGCGGGGGTGGGGGGGGAGGGTTGAAAACACCTAGAGTCCAGGTCCAGCCCTGGCCTAATTAGCTGCATGACCTTGAGGGGGTCGCATGACCTCTCTAGCCCTGAGCTTCTCATCTATGAAACACAAAGATGACCTTTGAAGTCCCTTTAGCTCTGAGTTTTTGTGACAAAGGACACACAAAGGAACACACGCTCCCCTGGGAGGAGGATCAAGGAGCAGAAGTCAAACATGAGAGAGTGAGCTAGGGAAGGAGCCCTCCTTGTGTGGCTGGTGCCCAGACAGAAGCAGATCCTCCCTTCTTCAGAAGGTACCGCCGTGTCAGAGTGACCCCAGCACCTCGGCTCCAAGAAAGGCATTAAATATCTGAGAACTGCTATTATTCTAAGTGGTAAAATAACCACCGAGACCAGAGTGGAGGTTAAATGAAAACCAACCCGACTGGTTATGCTGTCCTTGACAGTGTGCTGCTCAGCATCACATAAAGAGGCATGACCGGCCCACAGAAGGAAGAGAGGGTTTTTACTTAACAGTGAAATAAGCCATGATCAACCTAGAAGGGTCACTTTAATAGCCAAAAGGAAGGTAATCTGAGAGGATTATACTAAATTTAGCCTTCTTCACTTACATTATAAAATAGTTGTCAGATATGAAAGTTACATGAAAATTATAATCTGATATACCAGCTGTATATCAATCTGAAACTCCAAAACAAGGTTTGAAAGTATTCTTCATAGTGCCTCGGTTGAGTTAAGGTCTGTTAAGTTTCATGGCCAGTAAAACTCATCTAGATTGAATCTATATTTTTGTGCATTCTGAAAAGCAACAAGGGTATATGATTTTTGAAATTTTAAAAATGAGTCAAAATAAAAACTAATTAATACTTTATAGCAAAGATGCCAAAAACCTATAAACTTGAAAGGATCATTGAGACCCATCCCACTTCTGCCTTCACAGATGGGAAATCAGTAGTGGGAGGCATTTCCGCTGTGAAAGCACGCCTCTTTCCTCTTGGAATTCCCAGAAAAGCTCTACTTTTCTTTTCTAAGAAAATAAATATGATTTCTGAATTCCTTTCACTTGAACCCTCACATAGATCCTGCTCTAAGCCTTGATTCATCTTGGCAAACAGTCTGTATTTAAGAGCTTCTCCGATTTCAGCAGGTGTCAGCCATCCACCCAGGTGAGGTGGTTGTCATTTAACAAAAAAAAAAAAAAAAAAAAAAAACGATACCACCGATTTCGTGCTAGACCCTGTGCTAGACACTGGGGTGGGGGAGGGGGGGAGCAGAGATGATACAGGTCTCCACCTTTGTGAGGAGACAAATGTGAAGAAATGCAGCAACATTGAAAGGACCGCGGAGCACAGAGATGGAAAGAATTAAATCTGTTTAAAGGAATCCTAGAGGGCTTCATCTACAGAATCCTGTACTTTTGTGGATACGAAACAGTTCACGTGTTAGATTCCTAAACACTGCAGACCCGTAAGTGTAGAAGGGCCACTTGAAAGACATGTTGCCTGTGAGCGCTGTACAAAGCTCTTGTGACCTCTTAGAATAGTTGGGGTGGAAATTTAGAAAAAGCTCTCATTTCGAGAAGTAATCCACAGGTAAAAAGATCACAAGGATGCACAGGACGCAGGACAGGAGGCTAAGGAGGACGCGTTGCATACGTACCCACCTTTCTGCCAATTAATAGCTCACACAAAAGTGAAATACACTGCGAGCTTGCGTTTCACAAACACCATTCTCCCTTCCTCCCAGCGTTGCACCTTGCCAGGTATCAAAGCTCCTGCCAGTAACAAAGGAACAGCAGTCCTAAAACGAAGAAAACAAAGAACGAAAATAAAACACAATGCTTTTGTGGGTCCAACAGCGTGGTTTTTCCTAAAATCTACATGACTGCTGAGAAGTACTGGAGGACTTTAAAACTCAGGTTGACACTTGCTATTTAGGATTACAATGGGAAGCCCATTATATTAGTTGTGAACATTCTAAGTAATATTTAAAAACAGTAATCTATACATATAATTTATCTTCTAATATAGCACTATTATTCATGAAAAGCTTGCAGAAAGATGAAAATGGCCTTACTCCAACCACCAAAATCAATTCCTTTGTACAAATTTGATATAGGCAGCCTCTGTACCATGAGAAAAAAAGCTTACTGACCTGTGAAGCCTGGCATCTGCATCATATAATTTAGACCTAATTTGATGAAGTTATTGAATATTGTACTTAACTCCTCTACATTTGAAAGCAACTGTACATAACACGCACTTTTTGACTTTAGCAGGAAGTTGGGGATAAGCAGCAGAGCAAATTGCTTATCCTTCAGAATTGGGAAGAACACAGGCAGTCTAGACTGATGCTAATGAAAACTTTAAGTTAATGAGGAGTGTGGTGCTGCAGGTTCATTGCCAAGTCGAAATGGTGAAGATTATTTTTAAAAGGCTTTAGAAGCTAAGGGAAAAATACATAATGTAATATTTGAATATGAGTCTATTTTCTTCAATAGATTGCTAATTAAAAGTTTATTTTTATAAAGTCTTATCTTAAAATTCAAGAGAAATGAATGATGCACAAAATCACTCTGCTGTGTTACATGGGGATAATTAAGCTAGGAATATCCACTCTTCTTTAAAAATCACTTCTGCCACAACTCATCCACCAATTGACCTTCTAATTTTTACTACTGAATTGAAGCCAATTAAGGACATGAACTTTTGACAGTCTAAAACTGATGGATTCACTTTATCCATCAAAAGGCAATTTTCATTGTAATAGTTCAACAGTGCTTAGCAAGAGTATTGAAACACGGGTATTTAACGACTGAATTCAAGCAAGACTTGACCATGCCCAGCTCTAATCTTGGCACAGGCTCACAATCACTGATGAGGGAACCCCACCTCTAAGACTCCCACTGTCATAGAAGGTGATCTGTAAACAAAACCCTTGAGAGGTCCAAACATGGACTTAAATGCAGTAGAAGAACCAAACTTTTCAAGATTATTCTGATATTCCTTATTGAATAGGCATGATTTCTTTAAACTCAATCTATTAGTAGATATTTGACCAAAGTAACAAATAAATTGATAATTTGAATAAATCCTAAAGATTTGACTCAACGGGCAATTGAGGAAATTTAATTACACTCAATAAATTTTTTCATTTCTGAAGTTATGACTCTATTTCTACAAATCTTCATATAGAAAAGCATTTTTCAAAAATATATATTCATTACCAATAGAATCTTTAGTCTTCACTACTCTATTTACAAAATAGATTCAATCTGGGTACATGCATGTCTCAGGGAAGGTCTAAGTACCTTGGGGCTAACAGTAAACTGACCTCTTTGAGAGTGGAAATAAAGTGGCCCTCTCGGGTCTGTACTCTAAAATCAGCACATGAGGGGTACAACTCTTTATTAACCAACTTTAGCACATAAGCACACAGAGTCATAATAGGGGAGCCATACATCTCTCAGGCCAGGGACGCTGCTCAGTAAATGACTAGAATCTGTTAGCCAGTTGCATGAACTAGTTTATTAGGATGCATCACATGGTCATACCCTAGTGCCACAGAGCATAAGTGCAGAAGCAACCCTTCCCAACACTGTGATGACCAGGACGATGCTAGCAGCTCTACTTTCTGTCCAACTTGTCTACATAGGTGAGATAAGCTCATCAAGCCATCGAATGTGTCCATGTAACTTACAAAAGCTGACCATAATTCATTGCTTGCTTCACAATAGCCAATATTTTGAAACATGTTTTTTAAAATCTCATTCAGTCTGAGAGCCAAGAGTCACTTACCCAAGGTTATATGCTTAGTGGAGAAACCAGGATTGAAACCGAAGAATCCTGCTTCTTGGGGTATAGTTTTCACTGTTCTGCCCTTAAAAATATGAATGCAATCATTACCCTTGTTGAGAACGTTGATGTCACTAATTAGCTTCCAAACACTTGCTCATTAGTGAAACACTAATAAGATCACATATCCACTATGGAAAGGGCACATGGAAACCGGGATCCTGGAGGCTGGAAGAATGGCACAGCAGTTAATGCTCTTGCTTTGCAAGCACAAGGCATTGGGTTGGATTCCCCAGCACCACAAAAAACTAGGTGTGGTGGTGCATGCATGCCTATAATCCCAGTACTCAGCATTCAGGAGGCTGAGGCAGGCAGGCAGGGAGATTATCCTGAGTCCAAGGCCAGCATGGGCTACAGAAGAAGACCCTGTCTAAAAAAAAGAAACAAAGAAAGAAAGAAAGAAAGAAACAAAGAAAGAAAGAAAGAAAGAAAGAAAAGAAAAGAAAATTGCCTGAGGAAATGCCACTTTGGAGTGAATTGCTACCTTCTGATTTCTAGGAACTATCACCACACAGTGTCATCCCCTGTGAACCTTTACTTTTCGATTCAACACTTGGAAAAATTAGTTATTTTTCTTGTTTTATTTATTACACTTTCAGTTTGACTGTTTTCAAATATTTTTTCACTTGAAGAAATGCAGCCCCCTATATCACAGGAAGTCAGTGGTCTAGCCTCTTGTTTGTGTAAATCAAATCCTTAAAGTCCACTTTAAGACTTCCCAAATATCATCCACAGTGTAGACAGTAAAAACACAACCCCGAACATGATGGGGGTTCACAGCATGATGTTAGTAGATCCAGCATGCTACACGTGGAAACAGGATTCAGTATTCTGCAGGAAGGGGAGAGCCTGGGAGGGTCAAAAAGGGAGAGGAGAAGGGTTTGCAACTGTTGCAGCACAACACATATGTGCACAAAATATAGTTCAATGCAAATATTATGTACTGCATATATGTGTATTAATAAACCAGGGAAAATGTAAATATAAGTAGCCACTTTAATAAATATTTCTGATCTGCAACAAAAAAAGGATTGAGTGTCCTATTTTTGAAATCAGAGTCAAAATTTTCCTCTCCCATCACTTTTATTTCTGATTCCTCAACTGATCTAAAATTTCTTCCTTATATGAATCAACACTCTTAATAAACAGGTACTTCCATGCTTACATCCTAGTTAAATAATTTAAACATATTTCTGAACATACACAGCATCAGCATCATGTTAGATGCGTGATATTTATTCACTGACTCCATCGTAAGCAATTTTGATAAGAATAATACATTACTATAATTTTAAAGTACAAAGTACTTTCTAAATGTTGCTTATCATAATTCAACATTTTCTAATATGTAGGAATGTTGTGTAGAACCAGTCCTCAATCATTTTAGTGCCAGGGACAAGTTTCATGGAAGACAATTTTTCCAAGGACAGGTATTAGCACCACTGTCTCAATTTCACCTCAAGGAACACAATCCAAATCCCTCTTATGGTGTGTGTCACAGTGAATCTTGTGCTTCTGTGAGACTTTGATGCCTCCACTGATCTGGCAGGAGGTAATGATCCGGTGGTGATGCCAGCAATGGGGAGTAGCTGTAAATCAGAGGACGATGAAATGGTCACCTCCTCCTTTGCCGCTTGGCTACTCATAGCCACACACAGGACTAGTACTAAGGATGGAGTGTGTGGCCTGGGGATTGACATTCTCTTTTGCAGAACATGAATTATACATAGTATTAATAAAGCTAAACCCCCCACCTAGTTAACCTCCTGGCAACGACTATCAGGTCATTTTTCTTTGCTGATAGTTGTATCGCTTCCTTGGTGATATAAAGCCATGTGACTCATGCTGTTTAAACATTGTTTCCTTTTAGACAGCATGTTGTTTCCGTCCTCACATCATCTACAGAAAGTTGTTTGTGGGCTAAATCAACTGAGGAGCACTAGACACGGCCTTTACCGCATGTACTGTAATAGTTTGGATCTGGAGTGTCCCCTAAAAGCCTCGTGTTCCTATGGATTCTATGGAGTGTCGGGAGGTAGGGCCCGGCTAGAAGGAGCAGAGGCTTGGGGCTTGGCTTAGAGGAGCATGTGCTGGTCCCACCCTTCCTCCCAGTGTGCTGTCTGTTCCACCATGCTGAGGACTTCTGTCTCTGAAGCACTGGCTCCAGCTCTGGCTCTAGTTGTATCCCTACTATGTGATTCCACCATTTTCCAACAGCCCATCCAAAAACAACTGAGACCTTCTGAAAGTGTACACTGAGTTGTGGATGTTGGGTATTGAGTCACAGTGACAATTAATATAGAAATTGGTATCAGAGAAGTTGGGTCATTGTTGTGACTTTACCTGACTACCTGGTTTGAAAACCTTTGGGACCAGTTTGCAGGAAAAGTTTGGAAAGGTTTGAGGATGCCGGTTGGAGAAGCCTTGGAGTACTCTGAGTCAAGCTTGGTGGGAGATATTGTTCGAGCTAAGAAGACCAGAATGCTGATAGAAGTGTGGATTGGAATGGCCAGGATGGCAAAGAGAACTCTATTGGCAAGTGATCTAAAATCCACATGTGCTATGCTCTGACGGAAAGTTTGTTTACATTTTTCCTTGTCCAGAGAATTTCTCTGAAATTGAGATTAAGGGCATTGGTCTGCTTAATCTGGTGGAGGAAATCCCTAGGCATCCCAAAGTCCAGGCTGTTACATGGCTGCTGTTTGTGGCTTTTAGCCAAGCCTATGGTGAAAACCAAGAGAAAATGACAGAGAAAATCATATCAAAAGTTTGCAGTGCTAGACCAAAATGGCCTGCAGTGGTGGGACCAAAGAGCACAGAGAAGTTAAAGAGATTAACATTAAAAAGAATTGAAGTACTTACACTCAGGACTGTAGGAAAGATGCCTTAATGGCATCTCAAAAGTCAAAAAGACCTCATCCTTAACCAGCTCAAGGGTGGTGAGAAGTGTACCCCAGGGCCAGAGGGAAAAATGTTTTCCAAAGATCAGCTACCTGAAATCCAACCGTCTAAGAACTCAGAGACTTCTGCAGCATGTGTTGAAAGGTGTCAGGCTGTTGCTCAAACCAGTGACAGACCTTGGCAACATCCACACGGTCCTGGTTTAACAGGAGTACAGAGTGCTAGAGTTATGGGTTCACAGAGGCTTCCACCCAGATCTCAGAAGAAGGATTTGGAGATCAGGCAGTGTGCCACTGGAAGGGCAATGTGTGGAGTTGTAAAGGAGAAGTCTAAGTTGCCATGGAGGACTCAGGAATTTGGAGAAGCCAGGAACGTGGATCATCCACTGTGGAAAACTACAGACCATAATTGGATTCAGCTCAAAGCAGAGAAGATGGATTCAGCTCACAGCAGCCATGCCATAGTGGCTAGGCCACTCAAGCCTTTTGGAGTTCATATCTTGCTGCAGTTCACTCCAAGTGCTGGACATGGGGCTATAGGATTTAGCCTTTTTCCTGCTGACTTTAGGAACTGTTCTGGTCCGGTTGCCTTTAATCCTCCTATCCCTCCCTTTTGGAATGGGAATGTTTACCCTGTACCATCATATGTTGGAAGTGCTTAACTCTTTGGTTTTAACAGAAGCTCACAGTTGAAAGTTTGCCTTGCATCTCAGAGCAGAGTTTAAACAGACTTTCTTTTGAACAGTCTGGCACTGTAAAGATTCTGATAACTCTTAGAAAAGAACTAAATGCACTTTGTAGAAGGTGGTGACAATGAGTCTTTTGGGGGCCAAGGGTGAAATGTTGTAGCTTAGATCTGGAGTATACCCCCAAAAGGCTCACGTTCCTATGGATACTATGTACTGTTGGGATGTGGGGTGTGCCTGGGAAGGGCAGATATTTGGGGCTTGACCCGGAGAGGTGTGTGTCGGTCCCACCTTCTTCCCTGACTTCTCTTAGTTTTGCCATGCACTCGTAAGAATCTCTGTCCCCAGCACTCCAGTTCTGGCTCTAGCTGTGGCCCTACCATTGGACTCCACCATTTTCCAGCTGCCTACCCAGGAATGGACTTGTGACTTTCTGAAGCTAAAATAAGTATTTCCTTCCGAAAGTTGTACATGTTGGGAATTGAGTCACAGCAACAAGAAAATAACTGAGACACATATTTTTATGATAAATTTTGTTTCTCAAAAATATAATGAGTCTAGCAGTGGAAACAGCTATTTTGTTTTCAAAATCAAATTTTTCAAAAATTTTATTAGTAAACTTCCTATTGCGCGCACAAAATTCTTGACACACAACTAAAAGAGGAGAGACTTATTTTTGGCTCACAGTTTTAGCCCGTGGTCAGCTGCCTCTAAGACGGAAATTGTATAATGCAAAGTGTGGGAGAGAAAAGCCATGCAACCCTTGGCAGCCAGGAAACACAGAAAGAAGGGAGGATCCAAGAACAAGAATTCACTTTTCCAGGTCCCACTTCCAGTCGCTCACCTCCAGTTAAACCCCACCTCCTAAAATCGCTCCCTGCTACTGAACTCTGTACAGCACTCTCATTATCCAATTATCTTTGAAACGCATGAGACTCCTCAGGGACGTTTTAGTTTTACACTATAGCACTCCTGGCCACCAAAAGACCCATGTTCCCCTCATTATGCAAAATGCATTTAGTTCATCTCTAAGAGTTGCTAAATCTTAATAGTTCTGGCATTGCTGAAAAGTCCAAATCCAGTCTCCTCCTACCTTTGCATTTCTGTGAAAACTCAAAAAGAAAGTTAAATACTTCAAATATACAGTGACAGTGTATAAATATTCCCACTCCAAAGTGAAGCAACAGAGGAGAGAAGAGAAAGGACCTAAAGCAGGACAGAAACCGATTAGGGGAAATAATTATATCCTGTAACTCTGTGTCCAGGACTATGGGCAAGTTGTAGGGAGCTGTGATTTCAAAGGGCTCAGGTAGCCCCAACCCCTAGACACCACCAAATGCTTCCCTGCTGGCCTCACTTTTGAGTGGCTCCCTTCACTGCTTTTGACTTTCCTCAGCAGACATTCCGCTTTCCTCCCAGTTCCAACAGCTTACGGTCTCCATTCCATTTCTCACAGCCTCGTGTGTCGCTTTCTTGCGGATACACTGCCTGTATCCCAGACTTTCCTCTGAATTCTGGGTAGAAACCTCCACAGACCCCTAACTCTTGCATTCTGCATGTCTTTAAAAATAGTACAACGTAGTAACAGGAAGCACCAAAGTATGCTACCAACTCCAGAACGCACTTTCCTGAGTCACACCTCTAGTGACTCACCTCCAGCCATGTCCCATTTCTTAATGGCACATCCAGGTACTCAACTC
This sequence comes from Ctenodactylus gundi, assembly GCA_004027205.1. NCBI lineage: Eukaryota > Metazoa > Chordata > Mammalia > Rodentia > Ctenodactylidae > Ctenodactylus > Ctenodactylus gundi. The sequence continues at coordinate 568,941 of PVKB01000061.1, forward strand.
ATCAATAGTAGTGAACTCACCAATGGATCAATCTGTTGGTGAATATAAACACCTTCATTGCCCAATTGCCTTATAAACACATAAGAACTCAGGGTATGTTTTTTATCTAGACCATAACAATCTTTTTATTGTTTTCCAAGTTTAATTGGTGTAAGAGGAAAATCATCCAGATTAATTATCATAGAGTACGGTTGAATTCTGTTTCTTTTAAGCCTAAATGGGAGAATGGGTCAAATGAAAAGCATGTGTTATTCCTGGTCGAGCTTGACAAATGGCAGTGAAGAAAATGAGGCAAGATAGAAAAAAATTAAAAATGACTATTGGGTCATTGTTCTTTGCTGATAGCTGTAAAGCTTAGAGTTAAAACTAGTTGCAAGAAGAGGACAAAAAATGTACAGCACTTGATTATGTTAGGGTTTATTTAAAATACACGACCTTACTAAAAAGAAAGGCTCACTCATCCAAAATAAAATAACGTGCAATTCCACGAAAGTCACATGAATGTTAACCAACCTATCACAACTTTTTCTAGTCATTTTGTATCAAGCAATTACCATTTTAGTTACCTATTCTATACCTACTAATATCTCAAATTCAATGAATTTTCAGATCCTATGCTTCTTTTTTTAATATAAACACACACACACGCAAAAAAAAAAACAGACTTAAGAGCTGTTGGTGATTTACCTAAGGTTTTGGTTTTTTGTCGGAAATGCTAAATTACAAAATTATAAAACACAGTTTCAAGGACTATGCCCTTGTCAAAAAAATTAATTGTGAAATTCAACTCAAAATTTGAGCCCATGGAAGACCTCTAGAAGAAAAAAAAGAAAAGAAAAGAAAAGAAATTCTGTTGATTCTGTATTTGGTACTGTTGTTAAATCCCAAACTAAATTATTTAAACAGTTTCATTTGTTAAAAATGAATCCTCTGACATCAAAATGTTTTCTTACCATGATTTAAAAGCATAGAAGCATGTTTGTGGCTGTCTCTGCTTGTGCACAATGATTCTTCAAAAGTATAAATTTATCCTATGCATAGATATAAATGGCAGTTGAATAAGGATAATTGCAACTTCAATATGTACCACAATAGGGGAAATGAATTATTAAGCTTTAGAATTCTTTTTTTTAAAGAAAACATTATTGTAAACTGCATGAGTGAATCTGAGACAGAGATAGCACTGCCAATATTTGAGATCAGAATTGCCATTTGTTATCTTTTTTCCAAAGAATGCCTTAGTAGACTAGAAATTCAGAGCCAGTAGCAGAGTTAGAGGGAAAAAAAGACATTACTATTGAGACTATCTCCACTTATCCAAGGAACTCATAAGTAAAACGTTGTTGGCTTTAGCTGACCTTTTCTTTCCAGTATTCTTTCTACTTTCGCTAATGCCCATTTTAACACCTGAAAAGGTCATTGTCTTACAGCCTTCAGACACATGAGAATTGATACCAGTGATAGGATTTTTTGCCTTCCCCATAGAGTTAACCCATGCTACCTGTTGCTTGACATTATGATGTAAGCAAGGCAAGCTCTGTAGAAGAGGATTACAAGTGTTGTCACTTGAGAAGTAGCAAACTAATCACTCTGTCCTCCAAATGTCCCTCCTCCTGACTGTTGTCCTACCTGAAAATCTCAGCCTTGGGACAACTATTTGAATTAATGTACAATATCTTCACAATACCTATATCTTCATTAAATCTCTTAATGAGGATGATTTTTTTTAGATATGTAAGCTTGCTGCATGGAAGGCAGAAGTGTGGGAACAGAAGAAAACAAGTGAGAGGTCTCCCATCCTGTGAGCTCTGCGCTGGGAGAGCACTGAGTAGTAAGAAAGAGCAAAGACGAAAAGAAGCCTCTAGAGACTCTTCAGGGAGACTTGGGGGTGGTTGGAACCAAATGTGAGGTGCAATTACACATAGCTTTCACTAAGGTCACTCATATGGAGGGCCCAAATGTCGGCTACTAGGTTGCAAATGCTCACCAAACAGTCCCACCATCCCTCTTATTCCAGGGACAGCCCAGTGGAGGCTTGGTTTACATCACAATGAGCCTTAGCTGAGTTTTACCCTTTCTGAGTTTAACAAGCACTTTCACAAGTCTTACTTTTAAAGTCTCAAAATTGGTAAGAGGAAGAAGAGATTTTAAAAGTTCCAATAGTCCATTGCATTCTTATTCAAACATTCACATTTAAACCATGGGGCGACTATTTTGTGCTTCTTTAGTATGGTACCCACCTTTGTCCTTCTAAGACACTACAAAAGTAAGAGAAGATAGGACACATGATTTTTCAGCCAAGAGATATGGGAACCTGGACAAAAAATATGTAGAGCTAAAATAAAAACTTGTGGTCCCATCATCCCAATTCATTGTGCCACTAAATCAGAATTTCAAGCCTTCAACATAATAGGCAATAATTTGAAGACAATAACATAGCCTTGGGTGAAGACTTGAAAGTGTCAAAGCTCTATACCTGTTGTAATCATCGCTGCATCACAGGCCCCTTCAACAAAATCAGGTATTAGGTACACAAGATTTTGCTATGAAGTCTCTGAGGGGATGAATAGGAAGCTATTAAGAAAGAGGGAAGAACATTTAAAAGTGAAACTTAGCAAGAGATTGTTAAACTTTCATTAAAGTGAAGTTCTTGGTGATAGCATATTATCTATTGGATCATATATATATATATATATATATATATATATATATATATATATATATATATATATATATATACAATGTCACATTCCTTCCTACCACAAATTGCAGTTGCAGCTTCTCCGGATAGCTGCGTGCAAGTGTAGACTCTCACTGCACCTCATTCATGCGTGGGACACCTTTCCACGTTCTGCCCCAGGACCTCTTTTGATGCTGCTAAGACACCCCTGACCCCCATCCCCAAATCCAGAAACACAAGAAAGTTCATTCTTCCAGCAAAATGTCTCAATCCCGGGATCGTGGCAGCCTGGAAATAAATGCCCCAATCTCCTCTCCTTGAAGGAAACAATTTGGGGGGAAATTCTGCTTACTATCAAAGAGATAAGGTAGAATTAAGGCTCTACTCTATAGTGATGACTTAGAAACATATGTGTACCTGGGGCTTTTTTCTTTCTCCTATCCTTCCCCCAACTCTTCCATGCCTACGTCCCAGGGATAGTTCCCATGAAAATTATCTGCATTGTGTCCTTGACTTAGACTCCACTTTCAGGGGAACTGTAAGACCACCTTTAGAAAAACATGATAAATATGACTAAAAGATTTTCAGGAAGTATATATAAGGAACTAGATCCCTAGAATCATGTGGTAAGTTTATTGCAGAAGGGAGCATGATGGGTATAGTCAAGACAGATCTTTTAGCTGGCAAGAATGGCCACGTGGTCCAGCTCTGAAAACACTATGTCCATGGCACCTTGTATACAGCTGCTGCTCTAAGGGTCCAAAGATGTCTCCTAACCAGCTTCACTCCCTTGGCCTCTCTGAACCCCTACATGAGCCTCACAACCTAGCAGCTAAAGGAATAATATCAGGGGTTCATAAGACTTCACTCTACTATTACAACTATTACAAGAAACAATTGATTATGCCCATACAACACTGATTATGTAATTTGATTATAGCAATGCACAAGAAATACATTAATGTTAAGATATGAAAATATAGTTATCATGAAAGTGGTTATCAGGAATGATGTTCTTTCTTGTTTTTTCACTCTTTCTTTCTTTTAATTTTCTGTGTCAGCAATGGAACCCAGGGTCTTGGATGTGCTTGGCAGATGCTTTACCCCTGAGCTTCATGCCTGCCCTCAGGGGAAACATCTCCAAAATAATGGTAATAAAGTTAGATAGATGTTTTACATAGGCTTCCCATGAAAGCCTAAAGAGGACAGAAAGTATAGCACTGTAGAAGAAGAAATTCAACATAGCAATCCAGAAATACAAAGGAAGACCGGATTGTAAAGATCTCCTAGGTCACATTGAAGGCTGGCGCTTTCCCCGAAGCCCTTGAGAAGAGAAAAGCTCCAATCACGGATATCATGGCGGTTTCTGCCTCAGATAATGCAGGGGTGGCATCCTTGCTCAGGATCGGATGAGTTCCTTAAAAAAAAAAAGCTGCTTTCCCATGGCTTTGCTTCAACAATAACAGTGATCACTTACTGTCTGCTTGCTTCCATTATGTCTGACACTGTTTTGATTAATTTATTTACATTAGGTAATTTAATCCTCATAATAAACCTGTAAATTAGGTATTATTATCTTCACTTGATAGGTGAGTCAAGGAAGGTCAAGTAATTTGACCGAGGTTATTAGCAAGTGACAGAGCTGGCCCCTTAGTTCCTGGGTTTTACACATCAGAGAAACCTATCCAATTTCAAATTAAGCACATGCAATTCAAAAACTATTCTGTACATTGTTATTCTCAGAGCTGGAGCCAGGTTTCAGTGCAGTGCTTCTATCCAGATTAATAATGAGTGAATAGTGACCCGGGGGTCAATTATAGGAGTTTGAGTCTAAAAACACACCGTGTTGGGCCAGCGAATCCCGATGCTAGTGATGAGTTTCTCCACATCATAAATATCTCATGTACAGAAAATAGAAGAAAACTCAACAGCCAGCCAGTGATTGACATTATAAAGAATGTATTTGGGATTTGGAGAGTAAGCATTGAAGAAAAGGGTGAAATATTTATAGATCTCAACTTCTCATTTACCGGTGAACACCTAGTGTGAGTGATTCAAATACCCTTAGTGGATACTATAATGGTGAAAGATACAAAAATGTAAGAATCCTGCTTTTAAAATATGAGAGAAATGTCTCTCATTCTTCAGTTTACAATCTCTAATAGCACGCCAAGGTCATACCTAAATAACTAGAATACAAGGGCTGGATGTAGTAAATGCTCTGAGACTGTCCAAACGAAGTCAGGCGCCCTAAGAGGATAGAATTGAGAAAAGCAGAACGTAGAAAATAGGCTTTGAGCTGGACCTTCAAGGCAGTGAGCAGCAAGGACTATTCCAAGGATACAGAGGAGTGGAAGCAAAAATGAGGAAACTGAAAATACCATTTTTTAATCAAGGAAATTGTAAATACTTCCAACTTGTGCAGTGCATGCCTGTAATCTTAGCATTTGCTGGGCAGGTGGGGGGTGGGGAGGGGCAGCTGAGGCAACAGGATTGCCATGAGTTTGAGGCCAGCGTGGGCTACAGAGTAAGTTCAAGACCAACCCTGAAAAAAGAGCGGGACTCTCTATCCAAAATAAGAATATTCATTCATTCATTGACTATATATTTGTTCTGTGCCTCCTATGTCTCAAACATTGCATTCGGTGTTATGATAGACACACCAGTTAACACGAATGCAGATGTCTCTCCTTTGGGTGTTTATCTCTACTCAGTTGGAGTAGAAAATCATAAAATAGTAACAAAAACAAAATGCAGCAATTAAATTGGAATAAGTGGCCTGAAGGTGGGAAAGGCACATTGGGTGGGAAAGGCCCTATATTGCCAAACAAAGGTCTTTGAGGTCCTGTAGGCAGTGGGAATCAGTGAGGAGTTTAGGATTGTAGGTATAAAAGGGGAGGGGTTGCTACATTAAATGAAGTCAAATCTGTACCACGTAAATATACTTAAAGTGACAGACACGAAGGCAAATTTAGTTATTTCAGAATTCCTGAACTTTCATATCTTATTTACTCATATTTCACGGACTACCAACCTACTTTTTTTCTCAGCTCATTCTCCTCTAGCTGTTGTCACTTTTTCTCTGGGGTCATTGGTGTCGCTGGTCTCCCTTTCAAAGTTTCCTTTAAGTATTTTCTGCAATACTGATATAGTTTTAACTTTGTTTTGTTGTAGCAATTCACTTATTAGGTCACTAATGAAAGTTTATCCTAAGGAAACTGATTGATGTAAAGATAACCTTGTGGATGTACAAATATACACCTCGCAGTATTCCGCTAAGGCAATTGAATTTTATGTATTTTTTTTTCTTTTTTCTTTCTCAAAATAACTAGTCTTTTGAACTACATACTTATAGTCATTTTCTAAAGTGAACTGGTGGGTAAGGCCAGGTTTAACAATAACAACAAAGATATGGGAAAATATGGGAAAAAAAAAACTTTTGGTGAAGGGATTGGTTGGATTCAGAGAAGAGATATCAAGTTTTGACTACTACAAACCCATTAGAGGAACAGGAAGCTGGGGTAGAGTGGTGACTTGAGTGAAACGACTTAGGTGCGGAAGATTAATATGTTAAACACTGTATGGTTTCTCGGACTTGGAAAACCCAGAACACAGACATTCTTTGGAACCATATGAAGTGATAGCCAGAGCCAGCGGAAGGGACAGGGAGGGGGTGGGAGGGTAGAAGATGGGAAGAGATTGTAAAATCGATGTGATACATCGATGTACGAAACACCCAAATTCATTGTAAATTCTATGTATTACATTTGTATATTAATAAAAATAGTGGGGAGAAAAGGGGGAGGGGTGACAATCTAGTGGACATTTGAGGTACCTGATCCCAGAACAGAAAGTAGAAAGTAAAAATGGCGCTAAGAGAGGAGAGAGGAAACCCCTCTGATACTCTGAAAATGACAGCCAGTGAACATTCAAATGCCTGTGGGAGAGAAGACGAAGGGACACAGGCCTCGGCGAATGGCTGGGTCAGGAGGGAGGGTCGACCGCTAGCGTCTGCACAGCTGAGGAGCACGGTTGTGCTGAAGCAACCCGTGAAGCCAGGTTTTGAAGTTGGTTAAGACAAACTTGTCATTATAATCTAACATTTTGCCGGAAATGTCTAGTCACCTATCAGCTTCAAAATTTGAGTAACTAACATCCTAGGTACTCAATAGACCAGATAAAAAGCTTTCAATTTGAATAACAAATTCAAGCTGAAAAGAATGCTGCCTGGGAATTATTAATATAGACAGGACAGTAGAATGCATCAGAGGTATGGTAACACTGAGACACATGTGCCACTGTATCTGTCATTGGGATATAGCTTATTTTTAGACAGAATTTTTTCTAGACCCAAAAGAGGAGCAGAGCGTGGGATGCCTGTTGCCTGCAGAAGCGCTTTCTATCAGGGTCACATTTGACCTTTCATGGGGATTCCTAAAACACTTACTTTAGGAATCTTGACAACAGTAAGCTTGCAGGCTCCTGCCTATGTCCTGGTCATCCTCCCACAGGAGAATTAGTGTGCTGGAGAAAAGTAAGGAACCAAATGGTTTCCTGACATTTACAAACATCAACCAAATATCTTATCATAGAAAAAATAAATTCGAGTTGAGGGAAAAATTCATTTCCAGCTATCTATAGCTGTTCCTATCTTCCTAGGCCATCGGAGCAATTCAGGCCTCACTGGTCACACGAGCTCCATCACCTCAGTACCACGGTAGGATGCAGGAAAGGCTGAGCCAGCCTCAAGGTCCAGCTTGAAAATGGGTTTCCTTACTGCTAGCTTTTATTTTGATGTGATGTCTAAGATTTACTTCAAAATGGTTCACTGAGGAGACCTTAGTGGGTAAAGGTAGCAAGTAACAAGACTGCTCATGGGACATCTGTGGAAGCCAGGTGGGGACCACGTGGATGCTCATCATGCCATTCTCTCATGTGTCATGTATGCTCTAGTTCCATTTAAATATATGCCCATCAATAGCCTGGAATCTCACACTGCTCCCTTCTGAAGAAAGAAAGGGAAAAAGCAGCACAGAAAAGCCAGCGTTCTAAGAATGGCATCCTATGATTATCGCAATTGTATTTACCCCCAGGGGAATACAAGGAGAGACGGAGCATACACCTTTACCTGTATTCTCAAAAGAAGCACAATGACATAACATAAATGTTGAGCAAAGGGAAATAAATCCAAAGGTGTACTGTGAACAAGAGCTCAAACTTCATTAATTAGGAAACAATAACGAATTTCTAAAAAATGGGACCAAGAATCACGGAAGTCTAACTTGAGCAGAGGAAGGCTCAGGAGGAATCTTGTGGAATAGGGAGCCACTCTATTTGCACCAGAGCCATAGGGTGGCCATGATTCTGAATGCTTGGTACAAGGAAGGCATGGGTCAGGGTGCAGAGTACATAAAATTGTACAGCACATCTCTCTCCAAGATGCTAGTAGTCCAGGGAGTAGCAGGAGACCCACTCTCTGAGGAACCTGAGTCTTTGGAGGAATACATGTGCCTTGCGTGTAGACACTGAATTTGCAGGCAACTGGAGCACTCCTTTGCAAGCCCTTGCGAGAAGTACGCCATTATAGCGCCGGAAGAAACCCATGCTACTGCCTGGGACTGATGACATCACTAGAAACAAGCAAAGTCCTTCAGATAAGGTAGAAAAGAACAAACGTAAATCAGCTAAAATAAAATTATTCCAGAGCTATAAAGAAAATTTAGGAACAGAAAATGAAGCTTTAAAATACAACCAGAAAACTCAGAGAAACTTGAAAACAAAGCCATGCATAAATTAGAAGAGAATGCTATAAATATAAATTTGAAGAGGGTGCTATAAAAAGTAGGAAACAGAACTCAAAGTAAAAACATTGATCCTAAGAATGCAAAACACAGTGGAAGACATAGAAAATAATAGTCAGGCTGTCTATTGGAAGAAACGACAGAGAAAAAGAAAACTTCACTCCAAAATAACAATAGTTATTTTGGAAAAGCTAGAGAATATAAAATATAGAAAGTAATTTTTAGAAAATAAAAAAGAAGGAAAAGCCTCATCCCTAAAATTAAAAGTTCAATCTGAGACAATATTCTTAACCTAAAAGAAAAAAGTAAACATGTAACTTTTTTTTCTGGTATTAGGAATTGAACCCAGAATCTCATACTTGGCTATACCTACCCCTGAGCGACATCTCAGCCCCTATTCTTGCTTTATTTTCAGGCAGGATCTCACCAAACTGCCCTAGTTGGCCATGAACTTCCCGTACTTTTAAACATAATCCATGAGGTCAAAATGTCATTAATATAAACACATGACTATATAATATAAACACAATGATCTAACTGGTAGAAGATAAAAAAGCAGCAACAAAAATTTCATCTTACTTAATACAATGCCAAGAAATGCAAGCTACATTAGATATTCCAAGAGATAGATGATGAAGTTATCATATGAAATTATAAGAAATAGGAGAAAAAAACAAAAATAAAAAGTAACAAATTGGTAGGATTAAAAACGGGAAGAAAGATATGCACTAGCATTGCAACGTGTGTTATATGTCCCATCTTTCACTATGGGATGACAATAGATACTGTCTAAAATCAATGAATTGAAGAATTCAGATAGTAAGCACAGCATTTAGAGTTATGCACTTAACCATTTAAAGAGCTAAGTGTAGCAAGTAGAATTATTTCCAGAAACAAAAGCAGGTGGCCTGCTGGGTTTAGGTCTTTCCCGCAACTTACTCAGTTTCCTCTGAGAGCCTTTTTCCTCAATCTGTCCCAGCACCATGCCACGGAATTTAGTGGCTCTGCCCAGAGTGACAGATAGATGTGGTTACCTTTGGGAAACAGACCTGGGATGAGGAGCCTAGAAAAACCGTGGGAGAGCGCAAAGAGGTTTTGTCTTATCCTATTTATGTGTCTGAAATACACATGTTTTTAATTTAAATTGAAAGGCTAGCACTATTACATCAAAAATATCTGAGTTTATAAACCTTTCTAAAAAGGAGAACATTATCGTGACATGGACTGTGCTACGCATAATCAAAACGACGTGTGTCAATAATTGTCATAATTAAAGAAAATGCTAAGCCCTGTGACAGTAATGACAAGATTAAGTCATGATGGAGAATGATCTCACAGAAGGGACTAAGATTGCCAATGCTGTGGCTAGCATCATAAATAGTTTTGTTGCATATTTGCTAGGGCATTTTGTTGTTTGTTTCAGGAATAATTTGTGTGCATTAAATGCATAAAAATAAATTATACTTGGAAAATAAAATGTGTACATTTCAACAGCCAGCACCACCATAAAATATATAAATATATAAAAAAGTAATGACAGCCTATTAGTGAGCAAAGAAAAATATACATATGCAAATAGAAACAGATTAATACATTAAAAGACACTGACCTCCTATTACTGAAAAGGAAAAAATACATGCATATGCAAACAAACATAAACTCTGATGAAATTATATACCATATGCAAGAGACAACAATTAGCAGCTTATAAAATATGGATGCTAAATTACTAAAACACATTTGAAATAAGACTGCTAACCTTGAACAATGAATGCTCTAGAGGCACAATCTAAAATGTTAGTGGGAAGAGAGAGACACAGTAATATTAATGTCAACGTATTTGATTTTCCAACACTAGAGCTATTGATTATTTCCTCAGGCATGTTGGTTGGAAACAACCATTTGTCTGATATAATTTTATTTCTGTTATTACTCCCAACAGCCACTTTTTCAAATAGTAAGTGCAAAATAAACCAGATTTGAAAAATTTTGGAAGACTTTTATTTCCAGTGGGTTGGAAAACTCAGAATAGAAGCATATTAAGTTCAATGTATTCAAGCAAAGCCACTGGTTTCAGAAAACCATACTTCAAAATAGAGTCAGTATTTAAGCACCTCAAGTCCTTCTCAGAGTGCCACCACAAGCTCACTAAATCAGCTCCTAGCAACCATGAGAGCGTCGCACCGTGAAAAGGATGACCAAGCCTCTGAGAAGGCATTCCCTCTACTGGTCTGGGTGCACTGAGTTTCACTAAGGTCTGATCAGTCCTTTGCAACATAAACGCCTTATCTGGATAGGGATGTTGAGTGACAGAGGCTGATAGAAATGAGAGATCTAGAGTAGCCGTCACTGTGGTGTAGATGTATCGAAGCATCACTACCCAGTTTTTGCCTCTTTACTCACCAGACTGGAGTTTCCAGCAGCCAATAGCCTGCCATATAAACTAACAAGATTAATCTTCTAAGTGGGTACCCTTCACTTTAAAGAAATAATGGAGAATAGTTTGTCAGTTGCATATTCTTGAGAATTTTATAGCTTCCTGAAGGTTAATATTCTCTTACCTACTAAAAATAAAGCTGGTCTCAGTAACACCAGCTTGCAGCCAGGCAGCCCACACCGCTTATTTGCTGCTGATTTTAATAATAGAATCACACCATAATGAAACCTCTTTCACGTATGGTAATTTAATTGTGAAGACTCTGTCTGTTTCAACAAAAGCTTTCCATAAGTAGCTTTAAAGATTAAGTTATGGGAGGTAACTCTCATGCCTTCTCCCAGTGGAAGTGTATTACACTGCATTACATCCCTGCCATTCTGCGCTGGTACAAAGGCAGGCTACGATCTCCTTAACTCAGCTCTGAAATTAAAACTTAGGTTTATAAACCTATGAATCATTCTTCACAGTTGAGGGAGTTAGCTTTCAACCAACTTTAGCACTTAATAATCCAACTGTGTTGAGAATCACAGAAGGGGGAATAGGAGAGAATCTTCAAACAGATACAATGATAGGCATATCAATGATGCAATTACAATAGCTAAAAATGTAATAAACTTTGAATGTTTGTAATGGACTGTACTAAGCAAGTGATTTGTAACCCTCAAAACTCTGGTGTAGAAAGCTTCCTACTGTACCTATCTTCACTTTCAAGGGCTGCTGTCACAAAAAAAAAAAAAAGAACACCACAAACTGAGCGGTCTAACAACAGGTCAGTCTTCTGATCTTGTCTCACAGTCCTGAAAAGCACTGATCCAAGACTAAGGCTGGCTCGTTCCTTCTAAGGACTGTGAGGAAGTATCTGCTCCATACCTTTCCTCTAGCTTCTACTGTTCTGCTGGCAATCTCCAGTGCTCCTTGGACTGCAAATGCATCACCCCGAATCTCTGCCTTCATCTTCACCTGGCTTTCTCCCTGGGTGTATATTTGTGTCTAAATTTACACTTTTCATAAGGCTGTTAATCATATTGCACTATAACCCACCCTAAAGACCTTGGCTTAATTAATCATACCTACAAAAACCCTATTACCAAGTAAGACCAAATTTGTAAGACACTGGAAATTAGGAACTTCAGCATGTCCCTATTTTGTAAACACAGCTCCACTCTTAGGCTGGCTCTGTTGACAATCTTCTTCCTAGTCCCCTTTCTTCTTTATGTACTTCCTCTGGGGCTAACCTGGTTTATATTTTGAGAGTAATTCACTAGACATGGATTTTCTTGGAGTAGCCATGAGGTGGCTGTCCACTTTGAAACACTAATACAGGTATACAACTGGTTAAAGATTATGGAAGTCCTAGTTCCAGCAAATATAAACTTTGTCTTGCATGAGCCCTATCACGGGGCTCGATCTGGCATTGTAGACCATTAGTGGGAGGTGTAGTTAGGAATCAAGTTTGTCTTAGGAAGTCCTTGTGATGACAGTATGCCCAAGGCAGCCTTGAGATCCAACAAAACTAAAAAAGGTAGCTGACGGGGAGCCACGGAAAAGAGACTAAGGAAAAGAAAGCAAATACGGGCAGCAGGAAAAATTGAAAAGGGAAAATAGTAAGTGAAGGAAAGAGTAATCTAAAAAGAATGAGAAGCACAATGACTTTATTGCCTTTCCCCTACACAGCAGTCATTTAATAAACATATTCTACTTTAAAATCGTTAAATTTGGCTTCTTCTTCATTTGCAGAAATCAAAAGTAAATTTGATTTTTAGATCATATAACCGCCAAGGTGCATCTCGGGGCAAGCAGACTCGTGTGGATTCTGAAATCTATTAATTTTATTGATAACCTTCAAAATCTTCCCAACAATCTCCACAGCCTCCTTTATGGACCAATGAACAGCCATGATTTGCTTTCAGAGAAGAGAAATCTATATGAGATTTTGCTGTTATTTCCAACGCATCACCATGAAACATGTGCAGTTTTGCCTATGCTGCCTTTCAAAATTACCAAGACCTGTTAGAGAAACATTTCCAGGAGACAGCCTCATTTCTTACAATTATTGGTGGCTCTCTACTCAGGGCATGTCATAAGTCTTTCTCGGTAACCCCAGAAGGAAAATTATCACCATTTAATAGGACTCTTTCAGAAATGATGGCATTGGTTCCTCTATCCTTGGCATGCCTAAATAGTTCGCTCTGGATCAGCCAAAACACTGTGATTCTTGCGAAGGCTCAGAGTCATTAACTCCCAGGCTTCCGCTGAAAGCATTAGCCCAGGCCCGCCATCACCCCTGTCAGCACTTGGAGTGCCTGCCTTCTGTCCTCTGATATGCCTCTCTGCGTGTTTTCTCAGTTCAGTTCCACGTGCTAATTTTTAAGAACGAATTGTTTAAGTGGTTGATACCTTATGATTATAATTCGACAGGGCACTGTTACCTTATTAATTAGGTGAGCACTGGGTAATTTATTAGTGCAGGCGCACTGGGTGTTTTCTTTACTTATAATTGCTCTGAGCACACCTAGGGAATCTAAAATTGGAGGGAATGGGGAATTACTAGCCCTGCCCGAGGGGGAGGGAGGGGATGTAGTAATTTCTTCTTGCTTATTCAAACCAATCCCCTAGCAGAACAGGTGAAAGAGAAAGGACAGAAGGGGACCCCACACCTAGCCCTAGCTGAATGCCCACTTTTCTCCTCCCACGCCAAACTCAACACACTCTAGACACTCAGGGAAGCTCTACTGTTGGCAACATAATTGCTTTGGCAGCTCTAATTGACTTCAGAGCAGCCATAGACATTGAGGTAAAACAAGGTTCCTTGAAACCCTCCCGACTTATATCTGCAAAGGAGCTGAACGGATTCAGATCCTGACAATCCAGCAAGTCTTACGTAAACTTCGGCCTTTCTTATTGAGAAACTGCCCACAGCAAAAGCTCTGCCCATAGGGCTGAATTGAGAGAGGCGGTGCTTGCCTTCCTTCTCGAGCTAGGCCTGTGGTGAGAGGACACAAGATGACTTGCAGAAAGGAAAGATGGGAGAAGAAATAGCCGGGGTCCTGAAGATGTCAGAGGAAAGCAGAGGAGTGAGTACGCAAGAATGCCACGAGAAATCCTGATGGCTTAAAGAGATTACAATAGAGATTTTTTTTTCAAGCAGGCTGAATTCAAATTTATGTCCCATATTGCCAAGAGTGCCAATATTCCTAGTTTCTAGACTTACTGGCATGAGAGACTATCTGCTTAATTATAGGAAATGAATTCAGGCCATATCTTTATGTTTATCCTAAAGCGTTTTCTTAGCTTGCACATGCATTTATTCTCTAGAAAGCTGTTTTAAAAAAAATCTGTTTTTAAGGCTCTCAGCATGTGGACCAATTTTATTTACATAATCAAAGAACACCCTCCTTTCATTTTTGAGTCCCTGCCTGGGCTAAGCCCTGTACTAAATATTTTCATTGATAGCTGCCCAGATGATCCCTATCTGTTGGGTGTTAAAAGCTTGGGTTTTGTGCTTACATGGAGCAGACCAATTTCCCATCTTAACTCTGTCTTATTATCTGTATGTACTTGAGCAAATAAAATTGAGATCATAATGAATTTGAGATTCTGGAATTTGGGGATTACATGAATTAGAAATACATATAGTGTTGTGTTTTTACATATATCACAAGTCCTTAAATAATACCTAAGGATTAGGAATGCCTTTAGAAGCCAAAAAATCATAGACAGAGTATAAAACATTGAAGGTATAGAACGGGAAGGTACAGAATTTGAGTTTGTCTATGAAACTCATAGCTTTTCAGTCCAACCTTCTTTTCTTTAACATAAACTTTAAAATATAAATAAGTCTCAGAAACATGTTCTTCGAACTAGATGGAAAAATTCTTGTTTCCTTTCTTGGAACTCACTCATGGTACCCCGCCAGTATGCTCTGACCTAAATTAACTCTTAACCTTATCTTTGCCTTTTCAGTAAATTCTTTTCCTGGGCCATGACACCAGTCAATGGTAGATGACATGACTAGTAAAGGAAAAACTAGAGCAGCCAAGAAGCTTTTTACATGGTTCCCAAAAGTAACCCCTGAGGAGTTCTAAGTGACCTTGTCAAAAATACTTAGAAGTTAATTTTGATTAACAGAGGCCTTATTTAAACTCAGTCTTAGAAACCCAGCAGTAAAGTATAAACTAAGGTAGAGTATTAATAATAAGATGAAAAAGCAAAACGAAATGGAAAGAGGGGCTTCAAAGACTACATCAGCTAAGTAACCTGCCTAGCACGTTTCAGTCTACAGCAGTAGGAGATCTAAACTCATATCCCCACTAGCTCTTTCAGAGTGTGTTCTTCGTCCTATCTTAATATATTATTACTGTTATTATGTTATTTTGGAAGTACAATAAAGTATCCCCTCAGTAAAGATTTAGCTTCTTGTATAGATCTGTTCATAGGATAAATAGGCCAGTATATATTTAGCTGCTAAATATTGTTACTTTATGGTGTGAACTAACTCTGTTGTTCACTTTTGGCTTCACATGATATTGAAAGTCAGTCACTACAAAATCTTCATGCCTACAAGTTGTAAGCTTGAGCCTAAGTTTTAAACCCTGTAACAATCAAGTTGTAATGGCCCAGTGTTCACATAAGCAGGGTATCTTTAATTCATTCCTTGGCCATTGTATGAACGTTACAAAAACTAGATTGCTTATTTTAAAAATACACTCAAAAAGCTCTCAATGACACAGCCCATAGCATCCCTCTCTTAACTCTTAACACACACACAAAACTAATAAAACAAATAGCGTTACAAAACTACATGGCTTAGGGCATTCTTCTGCACAGGAAGGATCGTGAGCTTGTATGTATACACACGGTTCATACATTTTCTCTGTTCTCAAAGATTTACAATAGAAGGTACGAGCCATGTCTAACCCAACTCCAGGAATTTCTGAGATTATTTGGGATTGGTTCTCAAACTCCTCCTGGTGAATACGGCTGCAAATGATTATTGTCGTTGACAAAGATGTTCTGATTTTTGGCCTTTGTCTGTGCAACTGTCTTCTCCAGTTTGGTTCTTCCAGACTCCAGAAGTTCTCACTGATCACTACTGATGACTGCTTGGACCTACTTCATAATCCTATTTAGAGGTGGTTGCACAATTTAGGTTTCAGTCATCAAGCTGCGGCAATAAGCCCCCCAAAATTTTAGGGAGCCCCTAACAACGATCCTATTCAGCCAGAAGCCTGCTATGGATGTGACCTCTTCACCTTTGTCAACAATTTAATTTTGCTGATTTGTCAGAGGGGGGAATTACAGTTGCCACCCTTGGCAATAATAGAAGTCCATTAAAATCCATCTTGTCCAGCTCAAGCCAAAGGGGTTTATGACAAGCAGACAATACCAGATGATGAAACACACACCCCCAGAAATTCCTACAGACACACCGCTTCATGGATTCCTTAGGACCTATCCTCTATAAGTTGATATGTATCAACCTCCCTAACAGAATAAAAGACCCTCCGTAAAGCTGAAGGGAATGATCGCAACTTTAGATATGGAATTTGAGGTATAATGCAGGCACTTTTAGAAAATCAAAGACTCTTTAGGCATTACACAGGTAGTCCTGGAATATCAACGGGTTGATACAAGACATCACCTAAAAGCTTTATCTTCCTCTGGAACTTCATTTCACATCCTCAAACTTTTGTAAAAGACCCCAGCCTCTCAACCCAAGGTATGCTTCCTCTCTTGGAACTCACCCATTGTAGCTCCTGATAGTATATGCTGACATAATTAAATTCATAATCAAAAAAGAAAGGAAGGAAAGAAGGAAGGGAGGAAGGAACAAACAGCAAAAGTTTCAGCTACTTTACCCTTCTGCCCGCTAAACTTGTCTTAATTCATTTATGTCTTTTTGTTGCTTTGTGTGGTTTTCAAGGTTCTTTGTTTTCCTAAGCTTCTATTAAAAGATCTTTTTTGAATGTCATAACGTAAGACCAAAATAACCCAGGTTATGGGGACAAGCATTACCCCTGTGGCCAAGATCTAGGTGATGGAAGTTGCCGCTGCCCCAGTTCTCCAACAGCAAAGGGAAGATGAGGAACCATAATCAGGGAAAATCAGAAAAATGGGAGATAGAAACCTCCACCAAAGTTTTCTCTTCAAGCATGTTTCAAAATATATGCTAGAAGAATCACCCAAAGAGAGAACACCATTCAAGTCATGTGAGGTGTCTCCCAGTGTTCGTCACGACCCAGCTCTCCAAAGCCATTACGTGAATCTAATCTGGATTTATTAAATAATTTCTAAAATAATGACGGCTCAAAAAAACGAAGTCTGTGGCTTTTCAAATCTTCCACCTGCTGCTGCACGGTAGCAACTCGGTGTGGTCCCCCACCTCCAGAGCAGCTCTTTTCTTTGATGTGCTGATGTGCTCCTGGTGACAGGGTTACTGAGCTCAGAGGGGCATGAGAGATTAAGAGGTAGTGGGAAACAGTGAGACCTCAGACAAGATTGAAAATGAGATGGAAAGCTGGGGAAAGAAACTTGATGAGAGGAAACCAGAGGTCAATGAAGGGGTCCGCAGGCAAGAGATTGGAGGGGGAGAGAGAAGGGTCATTTTAATAGATGCAGGAACAAGGAAAAAAAGCAGTAGTTCTTCAGCCTTGTTTTTTAAATTGTTTTCCAATTTTGTGAATTTTCACAACAGGTTAATATGCAAACCCTCACATCCTTTTATTTATTTAAAACATTTGTATTGAATACCTGCCATGAGCCAGTCAGTTCTCAGCGCTAGGAATGCAGCAGAGACTGAAATAGACAAAATCTTATCCTCGTGGTGCTTAAAATTCTAGAGCGAAGTCAGGCAGTGATAAATAAATATAAAGAATAGTAATGACAAGCACTATGATGAAAAACAAAGTAGGGTAAGAGGTTACAATATGATAAATGGTGATAATTTAAATAAGATGACCAAGGAAATCCTTTTTGGAGAACTGACACCTAGCAGGGACCCAAAAGAAGAAAATATCTGAAGGAAGAGTCTTCTAGTAAAAAGGAACAGCAAGTATACAGGCCCTGAAACAAAAGCCTGTAGTATATTGAAATTCCACCAAGTAAGGATTCTGTTAAGAACCAAGAAGAACAGACATGAGATCGGAAGTGTGACCCACAGGGCCTGGAAGCGATGGAAAGGACTATGTTTCTGTGTTCATTGATATTGATAACACCTCAATACGGTGATAAGAGCAACTAGGGCAGCAGATGTTCAACGTGAATTCAGGACTCCTCTACTCCAATTTAGGATAGTAGACAGGGCAAAAAGAGAAGGTGATAGTTAGCAATGTGACCAGATGAATCTGAATAAATATAAAATTTTTGGAATATATTGTAGTATGGAAGGAAAATATCAAGAACATTTATGTTCTCCTCATTGCCACCATTATGTGTTAAATTTTACCACCAGGGGTTTGTTTCATTAAATGCTGCCAGTTTTTCCATAAACATAGAGCCCCTTCCTCTTCTTCCACAGTGTTGTAGATGAAACTCAGGGTCTTGTACACACTAGGCTAGTGCTCTGTCACTGAGCTACATCCCCAACCTTAGAAAGATTTTTAAGCATTGAAACAAACTCACAGAAAAGTAACAAAGGACATTGGTAAGGATATCAGTTTACCCAATAAGGTTAACTGCCTTTGCTAAGTGCTAAACTAAACGCCTTACACTCCCATAGGGACTGGAAGACAGAGATGATTGCTTGTCAAAAGCTTAGTTTCTAGGTTCTTGATAAAGACAATCTTGTTATTTTAAAAACTTACATCTCAAAGAAGACAGTATACAACTGCTTCAGAAGCTTATAGTTAAGAAGAAGAGTGTGAAGAGTTGAATCAGATTGAAGGAACCTTAAGGCTCTGGTCACTGTACACTCAGGAAGTTGGAAGGAACCCTCAAGCTCTTGCTGTAAACTCCACAATCTCCAGGCAACACTCAAAAGTCCCTTCTTTAGTTACACCCTCTGATGGCAACACCAAGGTTCATCCAGAGACTTGCTGAAAGTGAGGGGCCATGTCACCCAGGGTTCATTCCTGCCCCCACGCACAGAAGCTCCTGGTCGTGTATGCTCCTCCCCGTCCTTATCACCAAAGCTGTGTCTGTTGCATATAAGAAGGTATGCACACCTTATGACTACTTTCTGCACTCTGTGACAGAGGACAAACTCCAAATCCTCTCTACTAAGGGAGTCCACCATCATATTACATACAAATCAACAACTGGACTAAATAATGTTAAAGAAATCCTCGTATTCACTTTCTTGACATGAAACAAACAACTGTGCAATAAATTTCTCCTTCCTTTCCTTCTGATCACATCAATTTTATCCACACCATCACAGTTAACTACTTTGTCTTCCACATCCTAGGCTCCTCTATTCACGTGACTTTTATATTTCTTTATTTTTGAATTTTTGAATATTTTGTAGAGAACTGATGAAGATAGCACAGTTTCCAGACACTCCTCCTCCCCACGCAGGTTGTCATTTTTTAATATTTTACATGACTTGTATGATGTATTTTTCCAACTACTGAATCAATATTAAAACATTATTATTGATATTATTTCAAATTTCCTTAGTCTTATCAAACATCTGTTCTGTGTAAAGGATCTCAACTGCCTTAGAAATTTCAGGCTGCTGCACAAAGATTTTTATAAACGGGTGGCTTAAACAACAGAAATGTGGTTTTCACCATTATTGAAGCTGGGATGTCCAAGACCAAATACTAGCTTGGTTAATTTCTTGTGAATATCTTCTATCTAGTTTGCAAATGGCTGACTTACTGCCTTCACATGACAACAAGCAGAGATACCATCACGCTATTCTCTTTCCTTCTAAGGGCACTAATGCCGCCATTCACAAAGGCCCTGCCCTATGAACTAATCACTTCTGAAAGTTCCCACCTCTTTACACCATCAAATAGAAACTGAGAGTTCAACATCATGCAAATTTGGAAGAGGTGATAGAAAACACAAACATTCAGCTCATAATACCATTCAAGAACACTGTATTATAAGATTACTTTTCTGTTTTTCTTCTTGTTTTCTTAGAATTTTTCTTTCTTAAAAATATATATACTTCAAGCACATAAGATGAGAAACTATGATAAATATTTGAGAAGCTTGTCCTTTCTAATTTGCAGGTGGCTAGCATCTAGAATTGCTATGATAACCATTGAGAGGTTGAGACTGAGAACGCCTAGAAATCTAAAATCAAGCACAGCAGCTTGAAACTTTATACTGTACAAGATGTAAAAACACTGAAGGTTTTTAAGCAGAATGATTCAAAATGATTTTTAAACTAAACTAACCTGCAGGTGATGTGCCAAATGAAGCAAATCGGGAAAATCCTGAGGCAGGAGGGTGACTCCAGGGGTCACAGTCACAGTCTGTGCAGAGTCAACATGGCTGTAGGGTCAATAATCTTGGTTTCTACTGATAGACAAATATAATTTTGAAAGGCAAAATTGCTAGAAGTTGCCAAATGACCAGATGCGTAAAGAAGAAGGAAGGATGCATTAAATATTAATTTGATATTTTGTTTTTAAAAAGTAGAGAGAAATTTAGGCTATCTTCAGAAACAGTGGTTAAGAAGAATAATTGAATTCTGAAAAATAACAGCAGATATGGGTTTAAAACTCTTAAATCTGAGATGCGTGTATGACTGATTTGACATGTCAGTCTAAAAATTTTCTCTGTCCTCACAGTGGTAGGACTGTGAAGCATCGAGCAAACCATAAACTTCTACGTAATTTAACCTTTGCTATCCTAATGTTGGATTGCTTGTCTTGGTCTGAAACTCTCTAGAAATTTTCACATCAGACAATCAACTGAAGAAGCAACCATTTCTGATATGGTGAAAATGGAGGAGATCTTCACCAACAAGTCCCATTGCTCATGCTCAGGAAGTAACCTCATTGAATGTTGCGTGTTTGGCATCATCACCAAGAAACGACAAAAGTAAAAGAGAAAAACCTCCTATGCCACTTTCATCTCTTTCCCATGAAACCTCAATGTCATTAACATTTTTTGAATGATGCTACGATAGTATACATTTGTCAATGTCCGTCTATCTTTATTGTTAAAAAAGAAAAGCTACTTGAGAAGAAGCAACCTCTTTTTCTTCATGAGATGTAGTTTCACTGACCATAAAACAGAATATAATTTTCTGATCAAAATCTAAAGGATTCAGGAAATACGCTGTCTGTAAGTATTATGGTTTGAAAGAAGAACAGTTAACTGTGAATTCAAGGAACATTCACGCCTCTGAGTTTAATGAATTTAGGGATCAAAGACTAAAGGTTCACTGGTATGATTTAGCTGCTGGTGGCCCATTGTATACAGGCTATGTCCACTGCTTCTTTCCTGGGACAGATTCAAGAGTTCACCACAATCCTCAGAACAGGATGCTATATCTAAACATGCATTAGCCTACACTCATGGCCTGAATGTGTACCGAGTGACTTGTTTGTCTTTCCTTTCTCATCATTGCCAGCTATGTAGACATGTATGTGTATAGATAGAAACATTCTGATTTGTAATTATCATGTTCCTTTGACTTAATTCACTTGGACGCATCAATTCAAGTTTTGTGACATCACAACTTCACCAGAATTAAAGAAAATGTTATGTCTCAAGCTGTAGGTTGTAACATCATTACATGAATTAGACAGCAGGCTTGATTTTAAAGTTGAATTTTTTATTTATAATGAAAAAAATTCAATAGAATAAAAAAGAATACCCAGAGGAAGTTTTAGGCATTCTGAAAAGATTTGGGATTGACATGAAATCTAACCACTGTTTAGTTGAATCCTCCCAGTTTTGTTACAAACTATTTTATATTTCCATCTTGAGAATAAAACTGTAGAATCAAACATATCTTTGATTTTGTGCATGAGAAAGTGGAGACCTAGAGAGGCTAGGTTCCAAAGACCCACAGTGGACAGAGTTCAACTGACTCCAGGGCACCTATTGGTCTACTCCTATGGTATTTGCAAACTTCTGCTTGACTGGCACATGTAAGTCGCTCCTCTCTACACCAGACTGTGGGTCAGCCTGGTCACTTCACAGTTGGGCTAATAAAATCCATACTAAAATAAAAAGGACACACTGTGTTGTGTTTTTTTTAAATAAAGATGTTTTCACATCTGTTTTTCTCCATATGTGTTATAATAATTTTATAGCTATAACTTTGCATTTCTGGATGATAGCCCTTCATATAAAATACATTAAATCTTAGGAGTGACTTGAGTAATTTTCTGTAAAAGTTTGTTTTGTTCATTCAATCCACATTTCTTAGAATTAAACAATGTTGCATTCTTGAGCTGGATTTCAACATACATGCTTCATTGTCCAAGCCAGTGTCTTCCAATTGAAACGATGTTCTTTGCAAAATATGGAGATCTTCGGATGGAAAGAGAAGGCACTTACGCAGTTCCTTACTGCTTAATATTTTTTCTGGGGAGAAGAAAGGAGACTAAAAATTGAATAATACTGTGTACTCTGATAGAGTTCCTTTTCCTCTATCCTGATGAAATAGATAACCTGTCATTGTTCTTCTGATGTGTGCAAATGTCAGCATCTCTGGTTTGAAGACAGAAAGCACAAATTAATCTTCAGCTCCTTTCTTTTCTGAACTTTTGCACAGAATTAATAGACCAATTCTGCTTTGTCCCAAAATAAAACATCCCTCTTTCCGTGGCCTTCTTCACTGACCCATTGAATAGGCAGCCTTCATTGCGGAACAATCAGGATCCAAGAAGGCCACCATGATCTCAAATTTCTTTTTCTTTTCCCTAGAAATACCACAGTCTAAAAGTCAATCTCTACAGATTTAGAAACTGCAAAGGACCGAAGGCATCTAAAGTTAAGTGGTCTGTCCAACTACTTGGATAGCACAGGTCTTCCAGTTAGAAGAAGCACGTGTCTTGGGTCTTTCCAATCCCTCAAACTGTTGCTGCCTCCGACCTTGTCTTCTCCACTCTTAGCTTTGAAAAGTCTCGAGAGCCAGCCTTTTAACCTAGCCTCCAAACCTTCTGCCCAATGATATCACCTTTTACTCCTTTTAGATTCTATCTTGGCCTTTTCCAGGGTGCAGGCGTGCAGGTTGAATACACCTGCTTTGCCTGGGCCACACTGAGTAAAAATATATCCATATATAATTCTCTTTTACCTTCTTTTCACTATAACACAGGCACATCCAACTCACGGGACACAGCCTGTCAGCCTGTCAACTTCTGAGATGACCACTCATTTTTATCTCTCAAACTACCTTCTGCTTGTGTAGTTCGCAAAACTCTACATCCAATCTAATCCCTCCTTCGCTTACATTCTATTCCAACTCCTGTGTATAAGCCTTCCATCTATAATTTGTGTTATTACTCAGTTTGACATTTGTAACTTCTCAGGGAAGAAGTTCTGGGACACTGGATCACAAAAACGAGGAAGCTACAGGATGAATAAGGACAGTGCTGACGATTGTTCACAGGCTCCGTGTACCTGAAGTGCTAACGGATTGTGTGCTTCCTGCTTTTTGAGAATCTTCAAAATCTTACAATTCACAAATTTTCTTTTTTAAAATGATGACAATTGACAAAATAACTGCTACATAATTGTATAAATCGAACGCTTCCGAAATTAATAATGAAATGCTTGTAAAGTCTACAAGTTTGGAAACCTCAGTCTTAGAAGATAGTGTAAGTCTATAATTCTTTTTCAACTATTCTTAGAAAAGAGCTGCTATACACATTCAGAAAGGAAATCACATGAATTAGGAAAGTGTTGGTACTCAGCAAATGTTGCCTATTCTCTCACTGGGCACATAGAGGGTTGGAATCTATTGTCATTATCTTCAATATTACTTGTGCTCCTGTGGCTTTCTTCAGCTAACAGAATGCTAGTTGAAGGGATTTATATGACCTCTTAGTGGAAGCTCTAAGAGCTCTGGCGTGAATTTGCCACTCCCTCTTTTCCTCTTTCACATAAATTGGATCTACCCTGGACGTTAGCCAAAAGTAAACAGAGATCATATACTCAGCACACTTCTGTAGTATACACGAAATAAACCTTGTTGGTTTAAGCCATTTAGATACTGACAAGTACAATTGCACTTTAAATAAGTCTGAAAAAAACATATCAAGGCAAGGTGTTATTATTACTTCCCTTAAAAATGAAGGCAGGAAAATATACCCACAAGAAAATTAAAAGAAAGTGAAGGGTGTATCTTAAGCGAGAGGCTTCTTTTCAATATTTTTGCAAGTGGGAGATCTGACTGGCTATTGGCAGATCAATTAACACTACAACAGGGTGGACACTGGATGGGCAGGAAGAAATTGCACTGCACATATCAGGCTGTTTGATCTATTCAAATGAGATAGTATCTGGATGGACCTCTTTCTGAGTCTAGGAAAACTAAATAAAAGGAAAAAAAGAGCTTTATGCACTTGAATAGCTGAGACCTCCTTGACAAACAACGTGGAATTGTTGGCAGAAGGATTTGCGTTGCTCTGTGTTTCCATTTACACAGAAAAATCCTAAATTCATCCTCATATCTGCTGGCTATGATACCAAAAGATATTCCTCTAACTTTATAGAATGAAAACATGGTCATGCTATTAAAGGTCCTTTATACTTCAAGCTCCAGGTTGAGCTAAAAACAATAATTGTGGGATAAAAGATGGTAAAGAAAATCAAAGAGAATTCTCTTCAATCTTGGTCTATCGTTGTCCCCTGGCCTACAAATACTGCTTCCATCTACCTTTCATGATGGCAGCTTGCTAAGTGAAGGATGCTTATCTTTTACAGCCAGGCACCCTCAAAGATGGCTCTAACCGAAGAGCGATCTCTATTATCCTTCCAAAAGGTGAATTTGTAAATATTGAGTCTATTGACCACCACAGCAATAGCATAGGCTTCTGCTCGGCTTTTAAGTATTCATGAATATATAATGCTGATTTTGTTTAAACTTTAACAATGATTTTCTCGTTATGAACTGCTCAAAAATCCTCATGCACTTTTCACCAGAATGAGCTCAGCACAATTATGAGATGAGTGGATTGCTAACGCCCAACAACACAGAGTTAATAAAATTGTCATCAGTGTGAGCACTGAGCAGCAGCTCCATCTAGCACTCCGTGGTTAGCATATGAAAAGCAAGAGCAAGGAGCTTCTGTATTCTAAGTGCTGAGCAATGGTCCGCCCAGCCTGAGCAGGCACATCAATCCAGACTCCCTCCCGGGGAGATAAATGAGAATTCAGACAAGTATAAATCATCACAAGAAAGCACAGACCCATCAAGTGACTGACATAGGAGACGTGGGTTCCAGGCACAGCCCTGTTACTTACTGAGCACCTAAGTGACCTTGAGGAGGTCGTACAATTTTTTGGCTTCCACTTCCCTATCAGGAAAACAAGCACACTGGCCTAGAAGCCCCCTTCCCTTCCTAACCGTGTGGAATTCTACATTCTCAAAACATTTACTGAGTGAGGCTATTGGGAGCAGCACCCGAGTGGCTACTGCTCAGGATTAGCTGAGCTTCTCATCTTACTGGAACCAGCTCACTCACATAAACAGAAGTCTCATTTCTCATGCTCTGTGAAGGTTAGCATTTGCAGGGAGCTGGAGTTAGAATCAAGAGCTAAAGTGAAAATCCAAAAAAAGTGTTCAGTTTGGCTAGGTCTCCCGATCTGAGACATTACTCCTGCTTAAGAGAACTGTTCATGTACCTTGAGTGACTCTCAGGGTCAAGATCATCCAGTTCATATCTTTATTTTGAGAGCATTGTCTGCCCCTTATCTATTCCTGAATTTCTACTGGTTCCAAGGTGATCTAGATCTGTCAGTCTAATCTTGATAGATCTTCAAGCTCCAGTTTCCCTCCACCATACTGTCACCACAAGCTGGAATTCTTAGTTCTTATGGCCTCGAGGTATAAGGTCTCCTTTGGAATATGACAGCTCTTTGTGGACCTCAGAAAACTAATCAGAGCTTCTTGTCATATCCAGATTTCTTTGTAGTAGCAGCAACACCAGGAACTAGATGTAGGTCTGGAATCACTTCTCAAGAACTGATCTGAACTGTGGTAAAGAAACAACCCTCTCGGCCAGGCTATTGGTTCTCACCAACCAGCTGGAACCCCAGCCACAACTTCACGTGTATTTAGTGATTATATTTAATTTTCATCCAGGGCTTTTTTTTTGACTTTCAGAAAATCTTTTCCAATGAAATTCTGTCTTTACATCTGAAGTGTTTATAATTGCAGTAACCTGAAAACACATGTCAAAGTTCCTGGGCTAGGTAAGGAAATTGCACATTGTTAAAGCCTTCAATGAAAAGCACACGTAGAAAACTAGTAATGCAATTCAGGCAGCAGACAGACCCAGGTGTATAGCACAGATTACAACAGATTACAAACATAACTATAGTTTAGCAAATAGTAACACCTTGAAACTACAGTAGCTTGTGTTGTCTTCACAACTAGATCCTTGAAGAAGAGGATAAGAGAATTGGTTTATCATATGATAGAATCTTTCAAGAGTTGGGCTAGATTTTTTTAATCACATTTAATCCTTACAAAAATCCCATGTGTCATGAACTGGTAACAGAATACGTCTTTGAACCAAGGACTTCTCTGCTAACAAAAATGGTACGCCCAGTCTTCTATCTTTTAAAGTCTGACCCATGGACTACCTGAACCAAACTTATCTGGTTTACTTCTCAAAGCCATGAGCCATGGGCCTCATTCTAGAGCTAGAGAATCAGAATCTCTAGGCATGGTTTTTGCTTGCCAATGTCTACAGGTGGCTCATATACACTTAGGTTTATTTTCAAGCTTCCTATAGCATACTGGCACCCTCTAAAGTCAAAGGCTGTGCCTCATAAATCTTCCGTGTAACCCTGGCAGCATCAAGCACAGAATTCAGCACCTGCTAAGTGCCTAATTAAATCCATGTAGAAACAAATTTGTTCAGATGCAGCCTTTTCCTTCAACTGAGCAACAGTGTCTATGCAGAGGTTAAGATGACAAGAGCCTTCACCACACAAACACAGAGTTTCAGAACCGAATACAAATGGAGATAACTGGGAGGAAAATATTTAGGAAATCTTAGCGCTTTCTTGTTCTGGTTCCTTCCACCCTCGCACCCTGGTCCCTGGGGAAGGCGGTCGCTTCCTGAGCCTCGGGTTGGGCTGAAGCAGCTCTTGTTAGCTCCCTGGCACTCCTGAAACTTGCCCAAAATTCCAGTAATAACTTTGCCAAATTCGTCACAAGAGTATAAAAGAAATATTTACAGAAAATACAAGTAAAATAAAAACAGATCTGTAGCTTATGTCCCCATTCACCTTGAGATTTCACGAAACACAGTGACAGTGAAAGGCTTTACTCACTCCAAATCTCCCTCTGAAAAGTAACTACATTTCTCTCCTAAAGGATGGGAGACTTGATATCAAAGGAGTGCTCCTTCTCTGTTCTTTTTTTATATGCATTGAAGGTTAAATAAAAATTTCCAAAATAAATATTTCTTTATGCAGAAAAGAGAAAGTTAGAAACATGCTTTAACACTGGACTCCTATTCAGAGAAGAAAACAAATAATGTAAAATCTGTTAAATACGGAATGCAAAAGCCACCCTTTGTCACATCCTCTAAACCCAGAGAGCCCACAAGAAGCAAAGCACTAATTTTCTCTAGTGAGCAGTTTTTAAATGTACATGTCAGCATAGCCTTAGTAATATATTCAATTAAAATTTAGCCAGATTATTTATTGATTTTACATTTTCCTGCCCCACTACTATCCAGGCAATTTTCTCACCATTCTCAAAATACCTCCCTGGCTTCCTGGGAAAAGGCTGATACAAACCAAGAATTCCCAAACAAGCGCTGAAATACAAAGCTAATTATTTCAGGCATGCCTCTGCTCCTGCAGCAGGTCTTTATGGGTTCAGGAAAAGTCTTAGGTCTGCTGCAGAGGCCAGATTTCAATTTGGGTAATTAGACTTTGCCCTACCCTTGAGAGCTACCCTGACATAGTTTTCTTGCTTTTCTTCCTGAGCCTTTACACATCTGCTTTTTTAATATTCTTAGTTCCTCCAAACTCTACTAACCCTCTTCAAGTAGAGAGCTTTAACCGCACATGCCTGGGTATTTCTCATCAGCAGAATCAGAAACAACTGCCCTGAATCCTTCAGGACCAATGCTAACATTGCTGCTCCCCAAAAGAACTTCCCAGTCCGCACCCCAGAAGGATTAATCATGGATTTTTTTCTATATTGTTTTATAGCTCTCTCTTACAACACACTTATTTCATTCCAACTCAGATTGTAGTTGATTGTGTGCATGTCTTTCTCCCCCACTGGAATGAAAACCCCTTAAGGATTTTAAACACGTCTTATTTCTCTCAACAGCTCCCATAGCCAGTAAATAACAGAATCGGGGGAGAATAACATTTATTAAAGCTTCCTATGTGCCAGATAGTGCAAAAAATAATAATAATTTCGCCAAGTCCAAAAAGCAATGAATAATCCTAATTTTAGAAATGAAAAAAAAAAGAATGGAAACTAAATGAGAAGCCTTATCCTACTCAAGGATGTTGATGAGCAGATAAGCAAGAGCTTCTGTATAGCCCATTTCTGAACCTTTATCTGTGTTGATGATTCAATCGATTGTATATGTGGAGTTGGAGTGTACCTCCCCCTAAAAGGAGGGTGCGAGGGGGTACATTGCTAGACTCCACGCCAAGGCTGTTGAAGTTTCCTCCACCGTGATTATTGGAAAGATCACTATGCAATAGTATAACACTCCCCCCACTGATTCTCTTCCCACTGGAATGTGATTGGTTCTAATGTGGGGAACAGATTAGTTTTTCCCACTCCTGGATCACGTGGATTTTTCCTTCTCACTGTTGTTAAGGCTTTCTAAAACAAAAGTCACAATCTAAGTCAGAATAAACAATAGAAAATTCATTATGTATAAAATAATGATATTCCTAAAATACGATTGTCCTTTCATTTATGCCTTCTCACAAGAAGGGACCTCCCGCGTATACTGTCTTCTTTCTCCCATTGTTGTGGGGACAAGGTTCTACTGACAGAGAGCTTCTCTCTCAGAAGCAGTGACTCTGCAGATGGCCCCTGCTCCCGCCTACCATTC
This sequence comes from Ctenodactylus gundi, assembly GCA_004027205.1. NCBI lineage: Eukaryota > Metazoa > Chordata > Mammalia > Rodentia > Ctenodactylidae > Ctenodactylus > Ctenodactylus gundi. Next base: position 598,038 of record PVKB01000061.1, read on the forward strand.
TGTCCCTACCAGATGAGTAGTCTCCTTCCTCTTGGATCATGTAACAAGGGGGGAATTCATGGACTGACTGCAAGACATAATCGAAAAACATAAAAATCTGTGATTTCCACTATTTGCCATGCCTATATCTCTAACAGAAAATAAAATAACATATACCTAATTGACAGGAGTGAAGAGACCACCAAAGCCACAGCGGCGGGGACTTTTCCCCTCGGCCATTAAGTCATGTAACTCATTAGAAGGTAATCTGCAGCCCTGATTTCCAGTAACCCAAAGACCAGAAACATGATTGAAATTTCTTTCTCTTGAATTCAAGTTCCTTGTTTTATCTGAAAAGACATATTATATATTTTGAGTATCTGTATTAATACTTTTATGAAGTAAAACTTCATAGTCTTTTCCTTAATGGAAACATTTACTCCTTTACTCAGCAAAAACTCAGAAGGTCTTCCTATGTAAGTAAATATTAAAATTCTTTTCACCTGTGCCCTCTATCCAGTGCTGGTGTTTATTTGAGGACACCTTGCAAGATCACATAGCGATTTCCTTTGGTGAACAAAGAGATTGACAATTCCAGTCCTCTTTGAGGAAAAAAAAAGGTAATAAAAATTAATGCAATGATTCAGTATTTTCGGGGATCATAGCAGAAGTCCTAGATGTGGATTGTCCTAAAGCTCTATTTAAGTGGAGACATTAGATTGTTGCTGCTGTTTTGTTTTGTTTCATTTGGCCCCCGGGTTTCACTGTTTCTATTTCTGGAAATTCATTAAAGATGTTGAGTATGTATAAATTTGGAGTCCCTTAAACCAGTAGCCCACTCCAAATGATTCTGAAATTTCTTTCCATGATTCTCTTTTCATTGTTTCTGTAAGGTATGAGATTTTGAGGTCCTTCATTGGATGTTATCAGCAGTGAGAGGAAAATATATTGGATCGAGGAAGTGAATGAAGAGTCATAGAATAATCTGTCAACAGGAAAAAGATAGAGTGGGGTGGGGGGGGGCCTTCTCATCTGGAATCACCCACTCAATTCTATTTTTGGAGTTGGTAGCTGGATGGAATTTTCCAGTAAGGGAATTTCTTGGCTCATGAGAAGGTGGTAACTATTTGTAAAAGGGAAAGAGCTCCGTTTGATCAATTACAGCTTCATCTAAAAAAGACAAATTGAACAACTTATGCTCGTCCTTTGAAAGAAAAGATTGACAACGGTGATGAGTACATTAATAATGACAGAAATGGTGGCATAAATATATGGTCGTAGAAGCCATTATTATCTGGATGAAATCAGAATCATGTTTCAAGTTAATTCTTCCACAAATTGCTTTTCTTTATGTGTTTACTCATAATAACTCTCAGACGAGTAGACTAATTTTGACAAAATTTAGTTCATTCATAAAGAGTACAAATTTGCATCACATGAAATCTATGAGTCAATGCATCAAATGACAGCCAACGAAGGCTCTCAAAGAACCCCGTGTTCTATAATTTGCAATGACTTTCAAAGCCTTCGTTCTCTTACCCTCTCTAGCTACAAGATAAATATCCCAACTTCAAGTTGTTTCACCCTTTCCTATACGTCACTTCTCTACATAACAACCTATTCCTTAACATCTAAGTTCCTTCTCCTTAAATGTGATTGACTGATGTGGTAGTAGACAATTGTGCAAACTAAGACTCAGAGTTACAGAATTACAAATATCCAGACATTTTTCAAAATGCAGAGGACAAGAAAGTCTATAAAATGTACACATGAGCAGTCTGAAAAGTGATCACCTGTCTCCACTTAGTCAAGAAAGCATTAGAGTATTTTACAATTCTCAGAAGGTTTGAAAGGTGGGAAATAAAGGTATCCCGGGAAATGGCACCGCTTGGGATGAAAATCCTAATGTAGTTGGGAAAACAAAGTTAAAAACCCACCAGGATGAAGAGGAACTTAATCTACTTTTTGCCTTCTGTGGAGTAATACTTAAATTTTAATATTCACATGGACCGCGGAGGATAGTGCTCAAATTCAGGAACTGATGAAATTCAGTAGGCTTGGAGGTGGGGACCAAGTTTCAAGCATTCAACAAGCTATAGAGGATGCACAAGATTCTGGTTCATTAGAGTAGTTTTGTGTATGGTTTTTTTGTTTTAAGAAAAAGACCTATTGAGATGGAAAAGGAAAATCTGTTAAAAGAAATAGTAAGTTTCTGAGGAAGTCCTATCGATGGCAATCAGAAGCCTAAAAATCTTCATCTTAATTCTATTTAGAAAATCAGTTTCTTTCAGTCAACCCTTCAAAATCAGTTTCCTCAACTTTAAAATAGAAATGGGCTGGAAGACACAGCTCAGTGGTTACAGTAGTTGCCTAGCAAGCACAAAGCCGTGAGTTCAATTCCCCAGTACCACATAAACTGGGTGTGGCGGTGCACACTGTAATCCCGGAACTCAGGAAGCTGAACCAAGAAGATTGCCCAGAATTCTAGGCCAGCTTGGGCTACACGGTGAGTTCAGTACAAGCTCTGGACTATGAAGCAAAATCCTATCTCAAATAAACAAACAAACAAAAAAATAGAAGCAATAAAATACACCTTATAGGAATAGTGATAAAAACTTAAATAAATTGAGACCTAACGCTTCTCAAAGACAAAGTGGACGGCAAAATGCAGGCAAGCCTTCTCGCGTGGACCCCGCCACCCCTTTTTTCCTCACCAGAGATTTCCCAGCTGTTTCAGTCAGCATTGTGACAGAAGTTACAAAAAACAAGGGCCCCAGGGTGCGGATGTTGAGGACCCTGAGATATGACAGTAGGGGACGCTGATTAATGGAACTTACAGTCAGTCATTTTTGGCATGCGAGCCCCAGGCACCTCAGCATCACTCAGGTCCCTCATCAGGAGCACATCCATTATGTTCTTGTGATTGATCACAGTCTGGGATCACAGCTAATGACAACTAATAACTTAATAAACCGCTCAATAATGAAGTGTCTGTGTGCATAGGAATGGTTCTATGAGTCCTCTTTAGGAAAGATTTTTTATGCTAATACTTCACTCATCTTTAGTCTTTTAAGTATTTTGAGGGCTTTAGTTCTATTATTTCATTTGAGCTTTAAAAGAACCCAAGTAGTGAGGTTTAAAACCCTCCGTTACATAGCGAAAAGCCATTTCTTCAGTTTGTGTAAGGTTCTGAGGAGGCGCGTGGTCAGCGTCTCTCCTCTGAGCTCAGCAGCCATTGAAAATGAGATGCCGACTCAGACTGTATCCAACAAATATTACACTTATTAAGGACCCTTCACCTACGTGGCAAAGGAAGGGGGAAAAATGCAGATTTTAGAGCATACGGTTAAATGTCCTCACGTCTGCTTCAAGTCTCTCACTAGCCAGGGAAGTTCAGAAAAATGCAGTCTTTCCTACGGCCACTGGCTTGTAAACATTCTTTAAAACTTAAGTAACACTTTTTAATATCCCATGTCCCAAAACACCAAGGTTATCATTTTTGTTCCAGATTCTTTCTGGCTCACAACACTCGTCAATTAATCTAGGGCTGTAACATTCTTATTTTAACAATGAGTAAAATCTGGGGATTGTGGTCCAGGAAGAAGACAGCCTTCCAATTATCTTTGCCGTCTTTAAGTCCCATAACCTGTGTAACTCTGTGTTGATATTAAAGGTAAGATAAATTGATAACATACTAAATCTAACAATAGCTGAAAGTTGTAACTCTGAGCTGCCAAGAAAAGCCATCCCCTCCATCTTCCCAGTAATGAATTAGGCAAGCCGCAGCCATCCCACTTCTTTAATCGAAGCTAAACAAAATGAATTACAAATAAAAAGGAAAAAAAACATTACATATGAAAGGGCTACTTGGTAACCTATATTTTTAGTCCAAGTGACAGTTTTAAAATTACAAAGGTAAAAAAACCTTTTGCTAAATCGGGTTTTAAACATGCTATTTATCAAACTAGTACATTTTTATGATGCTTAAAACTACTGTTTTCTCATGAAAGGTAAAAAATACAAGGTGTTGGTATTATTCTTCATTTCTATCACCCCCCTACCCGACTCCTGTTTTGCACTCGGAGGGAACAGGGAAAAGTTGTTTTTCTATGATAGAAACTGAGCTGTTCTCAGCAAAACTCTTAGAAATACATATTTTCATTCATGTCGCAGTTCTGTTAGATCATTTCCAACCCCAGAGCTGTTATCATTTCACAGGAAGAGGGAAAATGATCCTGGCAACAATCACAGAATTTCATGTCTGAAGGAGACCCCAGAGGTCATCAGGAGCAGCACATCCTCTCACAGAGGAGAGGACCAAAGTCAGAAAGGCGAGCAGACTTCCTGTCTAGGCTCTAGCCCCTTCCAGCTCTGGATTCTAATTCTCTCCGTGCCCAGTGAGTGATTTTCTGATCCTGTACCCCTTTAAACAGCCAGTGTTTGCTGGTTTTGCCCTCTGGATCTTTCCTCTTCTGCCAGCCAGGGTTAGTACCTTAACATACAAAATGACCCTAGCCTAAAGACTTGTAGAGTTATTGTGGACAGAGCCAAGAGCTGAGCACCTTTTCTGCAAGGGCAAGAAAAGGACCAAATACCTATTCATTATTTTTTAAAAAAAGAAGTGTGTGATTCTGGGAGTGAGAGGAAAGGAATTGCAATCAGGGGCTGTATAACAATGTTTTAGTTAGCCACCAACTGCACATTCGACAATGCTCTCTTAAGATTATAAAGAGATGAAAAGCTCCCACCACTTAGTGACATCATCAGTGACATAGGGCGGCAGCACAAAGCCTAATATATTTGTGGTGATGCTACAGCAGAAATCCTAGTGCCCTCCATTTGTACAAAAGTGTAGCAAATGTAATCATGTACAGTACATTATCCCTGGCGATGACAATGAATGACACTGTTACCCTGTGGGGACTGCCTGCAGTACAGTCAGCTCAGCATTATTTTACAGTATACACCTACATTATTTTGTTTATTTTTTTCACTGTATGACACTTTTGTTACACCTGCTTCACCCTCATACATCCCAATGTGACTGTGTCCCTTTGTTATATCAAAAAGTTGTGTTGAGTGATAGACCAATCTCATCAGGGTTTGTGTAAATCCATACTAAAACGTTCACACAATGATGAAGTCATCTGGCAGTGAGTTTCTCAGAATGTTTCCGATTGTTAAGCCATGCCTTACCTGAAAGAGAGAAGGGGATGGCAGGAGGGAGCCTCTCTGTAGAGATACCTCTGCTGGACCCCTTATTAGCTGTAGAAACAACCTTACAAATTTTCCTAAGCAGAAGAAAGAAGGAACTCTGATTTCAGAGGCACTTTCTTTACAGCTGTGGAATCTATGCCTCTGAATATAAATAGCTATGGCTGACAGGAAGTAGGCTGAAACTGTCATCAAGCGGGTGGGGGGAGGGGGGAAACAGCATCCAGAAGGAATCGCAGACCAGGTTCTGCCTCAGATCTTCCATGGGCCTCTGACCCAACCCCCAAGCTTTCCGTAGCTTTCTACAGTCCTCCAAGCTCACTTTTACAGTGGAAACCCTAGTGACACATTTGCTGAGGTCTTGTCTCATCCTATCCGCAGAACTCAATAAAGGTCCACTTCCACCTTGTCTCCTGACAACTGCCACCTGGAGAATCACACCAGCTGCAGTCTGGACAGGCGAAGACATTAGCAGATGAACATCAAGTACTGGCTAAATATAAAGTGCTGCACAATGGAAATGCAGCCGTGGGTCCTAAATTAAAATTTTAGTTCGCTAAAATTGGACTATCACCATATGATTCATTATTAATAAAAGAAAAATCATATATTCACATTTGCTAATTATTTTTGCTCATTTATGGCTAAAAAGGAGACAGAAAGAGAGTGAGAGAAAGCTTTAAACCCTGTAATTTGGTCACCAATTAGTCTTTGATTTACCCTGATGTACTTGGAGAGGTTTTTTTTTAATATTAAAAAAGGCTTGCAGCTGAAAATTTACATTTAAAAAGTAATTAATGCCATTTCAATGAAGAAATCCTCAGTATCCTACAGAATGATACTGAACTTCACGCCCCTTGTTAATCTGTCAAGAACTAATCATCAATAAGAGGAGGCTCCGTGGGTGCCGGGCTAGACAAAGTGTACAGAGGTCCTCCCCGAGAGTAAAGCGATCCCACACCCGGTGGCAGGTTTCCACTCGGCTTTATGGCTTTCTGTCTTGTGCCTTTTGTGGCATTGCTCGGAAGGGAGAATGGAACTAACAGTTACCTGTCAAGTTCTATTCCTTCTCACGGCAGCTGGGTGCCTCTTGGGCATAGACCAGCTGTGCTGCAGAGGAACCCCAGGACCAGTACTTCAGAGAAAAGCATCTCCTGTGTCAGCCACGTTTTCCTAGTCTCCGTTCTCCCTGGCTTCCTGAGACCCGGATATGCATATTCATCTCCCGGGCATGAGTTTCCGGCCCGTTCCTCGTTTTCTTCTGGCACTCACAAAACAAAACTCCTCTGTAGTGTAGGAGGGTGCAGTCAGGGGAAGCAGCTATTATTCATGGAGCAGTCACTGTTCTGCTGTACAAAGAGTGTCAGTTTTTAGAAAATTAACTTCTCCAAGGTTTTCGGAGGTAGATAACAACAAAATCTTTGGAAATCTTCATATTTAACCAAGAAGCAGTTATACTATCTCTTTTTACAATACTTTTGACCTTTGTGTGGTAAAAACTTAGGTAAAAGCAATTATTGCACTTTTTCCTTAAAAAAATTATTGAGGATTTTGATGTATTTTGATGTTCTAGTATGTGCAGTACATGATTGATTCTTGATCTCTCATTGTATTACTGCATCATGCAGGTATGAATATTCTCCTCTCCCTCAGAGCTCTCCTGCCACCAGCGATCCCCCCTGGGGTAAAAGGTGCAAGGTGAGGGAGGGGTAGGAATAGCTAGTGTGAACAGTACATATTATATTCCACAATAAATGTTAGACCTCTAACAGAGAGTTTCCATGCAATTGTTGGTTGATAGCAAACTGGATAAAGTCATTTGATCTTCGTTTGTGGTACCCCCATCCACTACAGGTTTAGTCCAATGCTCCAGAGGGTGTTACAGATACACATGAAGTTTCAATTTGCATTTATTAAGAAACAACTCTGCAGCAGGCATTTTATGTACGTAATTTCCAATATTCCCAACAAAGACAATCTTACATTCATTTTATTGATGAGAAATATGACATAAAGAAATCACTGGTCCAATGCCATTAATGAGCGTCAAAGCTTACATTCAAACAAGTTCTGTCAACCCCAAACCACTCTGTATATGGTCTTGAAAACAGGATTTCCTCAGCTAAAAGTTGTAACTGAAATTGAAACATGTGCCATGTAGCTTCTAAATAAATCCTTCATATTTATAAAAAATTTTAATGTTTAGAATAAAACATTATTTAAAAATATAATAAGTACAAAAGGTTCAGATTTGCTTCCCCCTTTTTCACTTGGCAGCTATTTTCTGGGTATCTCAATAGATGTAAAAGCCTTGACCAGTGGAAGGAGCAGGATTCGTCGGACGTGAAGGGACTAGTCAGCAGCCAACTTTTCTTTTCCCCAGCTCTCAGGAGCTCGAGGCTCTGGAGTCTACCTCCTGGCTGAGGTCCACCACTTCTGCACCTGCACTGGCCGGGTTGACAGGTAGAGCCCTGGCCTCCACACTGTCAGCTCTTGATGGATTCAAATCAGAGCATGGATTGCAAACCTGAGATATGAAGAGTCCTCGCGATTTCTGGGTGCCCATATCACCCCATCAACAAATTTCTTTAAAATCTAAGTCTCGGGATGTGATGCACGGACAATGAGACCTGACTATCCAGGTAACTCCTCCATTCCACACCCACGTCGGCCCTTTTCTATAAGATAGATCTTCCTTACTTATTTCCTCTATTAAATCTAGGCCAAGCCAATTTCCCAGCCTAGATCTGGAGAATTTTACTCTGGCCAGATACGAAGTCCAGTGACCCACCTTGTTCTTCTAGTCCTTTTCCCCAGAGACTGACACCTTTTTCTGGATCTTGGGGTGGCTGGAGCCATGCCATGTATGAAAGAGCCTCTGGTCCTATATGTCTCAAACACATCCAACCCCTGAACCTCAAGGTCCTGCCTTCATGATCGGACTAAGCCTGACCTATCAATTGTTTCATAAAATCAGACACTGTGCTTAGAAAACCCAGCAGTTTTCTTTAGATGGTGCCAGCTAATTCCTCCTTTCCAACCCCAATGAAAGGCCGTCCTCCCAGGGCCAACTCATCCCCACCGTAGGCTGCTGGCCAAGCTGCCCAAACACTTGGCTTCAGAACCCATCCACGTTATGACAGTTTCCACTTGCAAGGACTCTGATGCTCCTTCTACCACCTTAGTTACCTTTGCTTCACCACCAGAAAGATAGAAAAAAATGGTCTTTCCTGTCTCTTTAGGCAGCATGTCATACATCAAATAGTACTTATTAATTAGTGGAATTCAAAGTGACCCTGTAGCCTGGTCAGTTTCACTCGGTTACTCTAGTCAAATATTTAATGATCATCTAGGTGTTTGGGGACATATTTGGAAGTATCCAAGTTCTTAATGATTCAATTTTAGTGATTGTTGCTACTACGTAAACCCTGCTAACGGTCCAGCAAAGAACACTCCAGAGAGAAGGTCAAGCAATTGTCTTCTCAGGCCACAGATTCTGTGCCAAGGGTGACAATACAGAAAGACCTGTATGACAGAAGCCCAGCCCCGCCAGAGCACACCATTAGGAGCAGCACCACTCGTAGCCCAGCTCTGACTCCAAAGAAACTGAGAGCTGTGGAAATGACCTTATTTCTCTTGCCATTTTATCTTCTGCTAGGGAAAAAAGGAAAGAAAGAAAAACAGCACAGCACCACACACTACCAAAAGTAAATTTTTCAAACTCTGTAAGCCTCGAGACAGGAGCCTGATTGCTTGGGCTGACTTGCAGATACGAGGCACACTTGATTCGAATAGCCTCCTTCCTGAGACGAAGCCTGCCTCCCACACAGCCAACCTAATGAGTGACACTAACAGCACTGCTAACTGTGTCACTTCATTAATTGCTCAATGCACATTAATCAGATATTCTAAAAATTCTCTTGCATTTCCAAAGGCTCTTGTTAGAGCAGATTTTACAGAATTAGGGTCTCTCCTAATGAGATCAATAGCAACATCGCATTTTTATGTACTGCCTTACCACCAACTAACTCAAAAGCTTATAGCGCCCACAGACACAAAAGAAGTACCAGACCAAGAGATTGCCTGTAAACACAATCACTATAGAGATTTAACCTGGTCTAACCAGACCTAAGCAATGTTTTCCAGTAAACAACAATTTAAAATCTGAATTATATTCATAACGGCCTTGGCTCCCAGTGCTGGCCTTGTTTCATTGTATCTCAGTATCCGGAATGATAATATCAAAGAATCACAAAGCTTCCTTTTAAAAGTCCCTTTGCTGCCTTTGTGCCAGCTAAAATCACGTGTCCTAAAGATTTTATTCTACCAAAAAGATACCAAAAGGGATAGTCTGGAGGCAGAGATTGTCTTCCAGATCTAAGGACTATTTGGGATTGGATTTAAGAATAGACAAAAGAGATAATGCATTGAGATGTGAAGGAGACTAAGGTAGAAACCCCAACCAAAAATAGAATTTCTCCTCACTTAAGGTGATCCTGAAATTACAGTCACTGTTTTTTGTGAAGACATTTTAGTCTCCTGCATATAAAACTTAAGCAGGAGTGAGAAGGGATGGGGGGAGCTGAGAGTTGGAATCAAAAAGCTTTAAATCAAGTCTCACCTCTGCCCCTTCAGCTGGGTGACGCTGGCCAGCTGCTTCATCATGCTGGAGCCCAGTTCCTCGTCTGCAAATAATGATACTGCTAACTTCGTGTTAACACTTGTGCATACATTAAATGAAACTTTCACTGGGTTCACAAAACATGATAAATAACCCAAAAATGTTAACTCCTTTGCTCTTATGGTGACAGCATCAATATTGTTATCACAAATAAGTCAAAGCAGGGTAAGAAGTTAATACTGGACTGCTAACTCATAGGTAAGGAGATTAAAAAGATGGAATAAGGTCTCACGAGTGTGTACTTATCCCTAAACTCATTAAGTTGTATACATTAAATATGTAAAGCTTTTTACATGTCAACCATACTTCAGTAAAGATTTTTTTTTTTGAAAAATCAATGTGATCTTAGAGGCATAGTACCCTGGAGAGCTGCACCGGCTGGCAGCAGGATCAGACACACAAGGAAAAGTAAAGTCTGCAAACATTTTCCAACCCTAAGGTTTGGCCTTTGGCCTAAATTATGATAACAGCATTTAGACACTCTGCCAGAGGTGGCCCCAGAGGACAGGAGTAGGCTGCTTCTCCCCAAGGTTCCTTTTGTTATCCATCCCTAACCTTCCTGTAGCCCAATCTCAAGCAACATCACAGTAAACGAGGGAGGTCCTGGTGCTAAGAGAAACAGCGATCAGGAGAGGACACAAAGGCCGTAATCTGGAGACTTGGGGACCTGGCACAGCGTGGGGAAGCACTCCAGCTCCTGAAGAGCTTGCAGGAGCCCATAGCAGGAAGCTGCAGACAGAAGGAATGACCTGTCCTCCAATCGGATGATGTCTGCCTTAGCTGCTGACCTTCTTCTACCAATACTCGCATTGTTATGGCCAATGTAAAAGGAAGGAGCCAAAAAAAAAAAAAAATGGAAGGCACGCACAAATGAAAACGAAACCCAATTTCCATTCACTTTATCAAGTATCTTGTTCTAGCACTCATCTTATATTTTGAACATGACACTCAGTGGTGCATCAGAACCAAATGGTGAAAATACAAGAAAATATCACTCACAGAAACAACAGAAAAGGCAATTACAATGAAGCGTTTAAATATTCTGACAGATGAAACAAGGGACAGAGGAGCGTAAAGAAAGGACAGCCAAAAAGTCGAGGAAGATGTCTGAACAATATGTGAGAGTCACCAGGAAAAGGTGGGAGAGAGGTGTGCCGGGAAGATAGGGTGCACGCACGGTGGATCTACAAAGGGTCTTCAAGGAGGAGAAACTGAAAGCATTTCATGTTCAGAGGCAAAAAATAAGGTTAGAGAAATAATAAAATTTCCATGACAGAAGTCCTTATAAAACAGAAGTTCAGTGTTGCCATCTGAGACCTAGAAAATAAATCAGAATGTAATTTCCAGGTGTCAGTCAGAAGTGTCTAGGTTCTGCAGCACTAACGAGGAATCCCAAAACCTCAGTGCCTTGGTATCACAGTTTACTTCTCACTCCCACCAAATGTTGAGGGTGGAGCTGCATGTACAAGGTAAATGGGACGGGGCTTTGCTCATGAAAAGCACCCCAAGGACTCGGCATGACCAAAGTTTCATCTCCAAAAACCCTTCAGAGTGGCAAAGAGAACAGGGTAGAGACATTCGCACAGATTCTTAAACCTTCCACTGAAAGTGGCAGCTAAGCGAACTTGTGGAGGTCAGAAAAAGGGCTCCTCTCCCAGGGGCCGTGAGAGAAGCAAAGCAGAAACAGAGAACAGGCCACACTGCACAGCCTCTTCGTCTTCACTAGTGCTCCATTATAAACTAGCCCTGTCTTCCACCGGGTGTAGCAAACACTCCCCGTCAAAGATCTCACAAATTAAATATGGAGTGTCCCCAAAGACAGAGTACAAGTATCATCACGCCAGTTTGATTAACAAGAAAAATGAGGAGGAGTGATCTTAGATTGAGAAGATCCCTTTTCTTCCCATTAAAAAGTGGAACAGAACCAAACCCTTTGGCCCCTGTCTTTCAATTTAGCCTTTCCAACCCTATCTCCCAGTTACCTGGAAGAAAGAAGTAAGTGATGCCACGGGGACAAATGCCTGCAGAGAGCAGGAGTGCCCTTTGTCTGAGTCTCCAACAAGGACACAGATGTGTGGTGAGGGTACTCAGTTTTCCTGTCCTGTGTCTACGCAAACTGAAAGTCTCTGGCTCTGAACCAGCTAACGAGACGAAGTTCCACGGTACTGCTAGCAGGCAGTGCTCTGAGCCCTCTAGAAACGAACACTGAAAAGTTGGCCTTTGTTAAGCTCCATAAGCGACGCACTAATGTTTTCCAGTCTGCTAATCACTGCAAAGTTTGAAACGGACACGTTGCGAGGGTAACTAAAGCAGGCCAGGAGGATTCCCGAATGCAGTACTGTTTTAGGGCATGCCACTGGCTACCTAAGCCAATTGATTGGAGGATTTTAACACTTTCCTGACACTTCACACATGCATGCATGCACTCACGCACGTACATGCATGCACAGAACCTTCAAAGAATTTCGATTTCAGTGTATTGGCTTGGCTAGATGGAGCTGACAGGATGAGAGGGACCAACACAGACAAGGAAGCTCATGTTCCTCAAGTCACAAGTGAGTGACTACCAACATACTTTCTGAGTTTTTTTTTTTTTTTCACTTCTTTGATCATAGAAACTCTTTGTGGGGGAAGGTTGAAATACACAGGAGAGCAGGTAACAAACACGACCCTTATCTTGGAAGATGTCGCTTTCTTTCGAGCACCCAGATTCTCTCTCATCGTTCCACAATTATTATTCCAAATGATTAAAATCAATTTGCAATGATGAGTAGCTTTTTAAAAAGAAATGGGTAACCCGAAAGATGATGTGGTTGGTAAGTAAATCAATGCATCTATGAGTGACCATTCGAAATGTCAGAAAACAAAGTGCTCTAAAATTGTTTTTCCAGAAACATATTAGGAAGAGGCAAATACCACACTCTCTCCCTTCCCCTTTTTCCTTTTTTGCCTTTTGCAAAGATTTGAGGGGGTAAATCTCAGTAAAATCCAGCAATTTGTCCTAAATAAAACCAGAATCCAGACGCTTAGCCTAGACCCAGTCACATTTACTGAGGTTTCTATAGACCAATGGGCCCTGGACTCGGGGTGTGGTTCAGAGGGGAAAAAAAAGAAAAGAAAAGAAAAGAAAAGAAAAGAAAAGAAAAGAAAAGAAAAGGAAAGGAAAGGAAAGGAAAGGAAAAAAAGGGGGGACCGTGTTCAGCTAGTGGCCTGCACTCTGAAATCTCCTGGGCAACTGGGAGCAGTCTTCATTTCCTGCTTTCTTCTGAGGGTGATTTAGCCTCAGCTGTTTCTAAAGGCTTGGGAGCAGAGATAAAGATTATCTCTCTTCCTGCCCGTTTCTCCATCAGTCGTGAGCCATATATCTGGGGTCTAAGACATATGTGTCCTCGTCCTGGATATTGAATTCTGTGCTCACCTTCTATATCACTCACTTACTGCGTTTCCTCACCATTTTTTTCCCTTGCTTCCTTTGCCCCCCGCCCAGAAGTCTTTCCTAGAACAGAAAGATGAAAATCAATCTAATTTGACTACAGAGGCTACTCTCTTTGGAATATTTAAAGGAGATAAACGATGCCCTTCTGAGCACCCGTTCCTTGTTCCTTGACATATTGGAGTGCAGAGAGGCAGGTAGAACTGTCATTCAGAAGAATGGCTTCCCAGCTGCCCTCCTGGGGTCCTGCAGAACGGCCACACTTCCGGCAGCAAGGTGAGAAGGCAGCTGGGCCGCGCCGTGACCAAAATCACCTGGGAACCAGGCTCTCCCCTAGAATAACTCACAAACACCAGGGATGGCGGTGAGGAACCCGAACTGCAGCAATCTCTTTCCCAAAATGGACGTGGCTTTGCAGTCTCGTTGAAAATACTCCCAATAGCCAGCCAGGAGGCTGCAGAGGACTACATGATCCCTCTAAATTGGACCATTGTATTCAAGCTGTCATTTTTCATTTTTAAAACCAGGATCCCTTCAGGTAATCAGTAACCTTGAAAAGAACTGAACTTTCCAGCACAGGTCTGCCAAAAGTCCTCTGAGAGACTGAAAAAGTTAGTGAAAAATATAAACATTGGTGCCCGCGCTGCCCCTCCGCCTCCTCCGGCGTCCATCGCTATCTGCTTCTGTCTTCGCCTTGAATGTTCCACAAAGTTTAGACAGGTTTAGGTTATCACTCAAGCACTGTGACTCAAACTCGGGGAAATTGTTCCTGTAATGGAGTTCTCAATTTATTGGTCAATTTCACCTTGATTTTGTGTCACTGTTAGCTTCGCTAGCCCTTCAGCTTGTATTACATGCTCTAAAAATGTGAAACATTTTCAAATATTTTAAATATCACAGATAATTTTATTCAGTTCATAGTCTCCTTCTGGAAAGATAAATAAAAATAATTTTAAGGAAAAAAAGAGAGAGAGATTGTTCTTGATACTTGCCTTTTCATAAATAGCTAAAATCTGCCACCTTCTGGATTTTCTGGGCTGGCTGAGACAAGCTCACCTGCTTTTTAAAATCAGAAGCACAGATCTTCTTTTGCTACGCAGTGACAGTGCCATCTTGTGGCCATTTTGTAGACTTAGTTCAACAAATACAAATGAAATGAAAATGTAGATGGCTTTTTTATGGGGAAGAGAATACCCTATTAAAGAAATTCCCTCATATTAAAATTATCAAAAAACAATAAAGTTGTATATCGTTCATTAAGAGTTAAATGTAAAATTCAGGACACACAAAATATATTTGCAACATGAAAATATGAGGATATTAACAAAACTGATACGCACTTCCAATGGCAATAAAGATTAAAGATTAGCACCACAGTGACTTCGTTCTCTATCTAAAAGAAAATACAGAGGTGGAACTGTTTCTCAGTCTTTTTATCTGCTTTGTCTGAGGAATAGATTAAATCATGCTGTCTAATATTCAGCCCTACTATTGCAATGAAAGTAAGATCCATACGTTTGCACCTTTGACACTGTCAAGGCTGTGCACATAAACCATCCTGGAAGTTCTTCGGAACCTAAGAGAGTCCTATTTTGCAGAGAAAAGGACACATGCAATGTCTGACCCCACGGTCACTATGTGGTCTCATCCCTAGGCAGCCAACTGCCAGCAGAGCACAATTAAGGGTCTTAGGGCGTGTCTAGAACATCACCTCGTTGGTTTCTCCTTCCATATATTTGAAATCTCACCCAGATCCTCTTCTGGGAAGACAAAGGAGTTTGAGGTATTTCTGCTTCAGTATCAGAAAAGTAACAGCATCCATGTAGGAATTTGACAGACTGTCTCAGCCTATATAAATCTGCTTTGTGCTTGAAATGGAGTAAAGTATATCATATATATTTGCAACCTAGTGCCAGATATTATTCCAGAAGATCAGAATCAGGTTAAAGTTTATACTGACCAAGAGAAATGAGAAGTACAGCAACGTCATCCTTCATTTCCTTTTTCTGGTTCATGAAGGCACCGGCCCTGCCTCATCTTGGCAAACACTGTAGCCCTGAATGGTCTCCTACAGGCTTCGTGTCACTGTGGTCCTGCGACAGGGGCACAGGGGCAGTTGAGTGGGTGTTCAGGAACCTGCCAGTACCCAGACAGGTGGCAGTAGAGAAAGAAGTCTTTCCTTTGATGCCATTTCACATTCTTTGCTTAATTTGTGTTTGTTTGCTTGTCACTTGTTGTTCTTGTTTAGTTTTGTTGTTCTGTTTTGTTGGGGTGCAGCAGAGGCAGGTAGGGTTTGAACATGGAAAATAAATTAATAACCCTGGAAAAACAAACCGTATCTGAAGTTCCACTCTAACCTGACAGTATTTTAAAATTTAGATACAAGCAGCAGAGGCCTGAGCTGGCCCAAGTCCCAAGCCATTTGGGAACCAAAGCAAAGAATCTTAGTCAAGTTACTGGCCAGGGTATCATTAGCAAGGCTGTCTACAGGCAGATATTGATCACAGAGGACTCACTACCAGGTGTTAGATCCTCTTTGTACCTTCTCTCTCACCTCTGCAGGTGAGCTGCCTTACAGCCATCCTCAGATGAGCTGGAAGGGGGATGAAAGCACCAGCGGGTGGAGGTGGGGGATGGGAAAGGGGCACTGCCACTGGACCGGCAGCCCCAGGGCTTTGTAACCTTTGGTTGCACATAGATGAGGTTTCAATTTTTAGCTTCTATCTGATATCCTACTTGGGATGGCTGTAGCTCTCCAATCTATGGGACCATAACGAAGCTCCTTACAAATTCTCCTATCTCACCTCCCCCAAAGGGAAAAATAAAGCAGAAGCTGTGAAGATTGTCCGGCATGCTAAATTTTGGAGCTACTCTACCTAATATTGGATGCATGAGTACCATAACAGATGTAGGGACGCAGGCTATGTGGCCTACGGATGGGACGTTGCTACAGCAGGTACCCAGAGTGAAAGGCTGAAGAGGAGTTGGAGCCTAAACTGTGACTTTGCTCAAAACAAAGTGTCGGGATATGAAAGTATCTTTCTAGTTCCTTGCCCTCATCCTCTCTTAGTTATAGTTTTATCTTCTGTGATTTCAGTTACTCATGGTTAAAGATGTCCCAAAAATATTAAGTGGAAAATTGTAGAAATAAGTAATTCATAAATATTCAATTATTCTGTATGATGAAATATGACTCTGTCTTGCCTAGGCTGTGCCGCTTTACTTGGTCACGCTGTGTCACAGTGCCTGTGTCATCTGTCTCACCTCATTTTGTTGCACCAGCCTTGAATCATCTCACATCGTCACTAGAAGAACAGTGAGTACGTCATAACATATTTTGAGAGGAGGCGGAACGTATGCATATATATTTTATTATAGTATATTGCGATAACTGTTCTACTTTATTACTGTTGTTAATTTCTTATTGTGCCTAGTTTGTAAGTTAAACTTTGGCATTTATTGTATATGTGGGAAAAAACATATTTTTGGATGTAGGATTGGATATTATTCATAGTTTTAGCATGTAATAGTTATTCTCACAGATAAGGAGAAATAGATATTCCTTGATAATTCTTCTATACCAAACTCTTCTAAACACCAAGAATTGCAAACATTTCGTGAATCCCGAGTGTCCCTGGGTTAGAAGGAGAAAGAGCTCTTACATAGCTACCTGCTTGATGCCACGGTGGGTGTGAAGGACAAAGAAAAATGGAAGGGAAAAGGACAGAGGGATTCATCTGTGGGAAAGGTGGTTAGAAATTGAAACAATCCCGGAAAATGCTCAAGCAAAAACAAGAGGCCAAAGCCACTGTGCAGATCCAGGCCTCTCAGGCAGATGATTTCCAAGTGGATGAGTGGGTGGGAACTGGCTCCCACACCTCACATCCACTCGGGGCTCATCTGCTTCTTTATCAGTTGGGAATCGAGTGTCTTACTGAGAAGTGTGACAATAGACACTAGAAGAATTTTGCACTGTAGAAAGTATTTCAGACACTAACTCTAAGAGTCATGATGAGAAAGGATTGGTCCAAAGATGAAAGGGGCTAGAGGCAGGAAGGCTAGGTAAGAAAGACAATGGGTCCTTCACTGTCCACAGAGAACTGGAAACAGAGTGAGGAAGATTTGGAAGAAAAATGTGAAATGGAATTGATTGAAGGAAAGTCTAAGGGCAAGATGATTTAAATTAAGTAAAACCAGAGAGTGGTGATAGCATACTTGAAGTGACAGAGAACAGTTGTGGGTAGAAGCCAAAAGGAATACAGATTCAGACAGGCTGAGCTTGTGGAGATTACAGGGTATCTCAAAGGCAACTGAGATCACAGTTCGGGAGGTTAGATAGAGGGCTGTAGCCCAAATTTGATCTACTAAGAACATGAGCTTCTTAGAAGCATGAGTTGTTGGCCCACTTTGTTCAATGGTACATCCCAAGCTAGAGGCATCTGTTGAATAAACTAAATGAATTAATGTTATGATCTTCAGCCTGTAGAATAGAACTGAATGCACAGGAGGTAGGTGAGATTTCTCAGAAAGCAGAGAGCAAGGCTGAAGAAGAACCAAGGAGGATGTCCTAAGAGAAGCCCCTTAGGGAAGCTTGCCGTAAAGAAAGAGAAAGCAATGGCACTGTGCGTTGACATTTCTTTGTGATGAGCATGATTGTACGTGGATTGACCCATGTTCCTAGAAGATAAAGGGGCTCAATACGGGGATTATGTCTAGAGACCCAGGTATAGATGGGCACCACAAAGAGTGTCATTGCACTGATGTAATAACAGCATCAGTGACTGATGAGAGTAAAAAACCATCGTCATTGCCAGGTTTGAAAAGGCAGTTGGAGAAATAGCAGTGCTAAAGCCTGGAGATAACTGAACATTTGAAACAGTGGTCCTCAGAAGGAGATACACTTGTGGAGCAACACAGGCTCCAAAGCAGAAAGTCAGTAAGGAGGAAACATCCTGACCTGCCTCTTCTTCCACGTTTTCATCTGTTGTCAGTGCCTCCTATTGGTATAACTCAACTGGGAACCCAAAATAAAAGAAATAATATGATCCAGAACAGAGGCAGTTTTCTGGGGAACAAGGAAAGATAGAGAAGGGAAAAAGGAGATCTGGTGGGGTAGTACAAATGGAGAATTACCAGCACATAGATAAAAAAATTAAAAAGACACTGGAAAATAAATAAAAGAGCTAGCAGGTGCAAGAGTGAGTGAAGGTAACTGTTAGAGTATGAAATGGTACATACCGGCTTATGAGGACAGGAGTTCAACAGGGATGGTTTTGATGACACCTAGCCAGTGACTCCCCTAAGTGTTCTGTCTCTTTAGATGTCTAAAGTAGGTGCTGTGGTGATATGGTCCTTCTGTCTTTCAGGATGACACTGGTGCAGTGAGTTTCAGGGATATGGGTTGGCTGAGTTCTTCAGAGTCAACTCCAAGCATAGCATAAGGGTCTCTCCTACTATCCGTGCTATCTGTTGCCTCTCTAGAGACTAAAGACACCAAATCTTTACAGTAAGATAAGAAGCAAAGTCCACCACTGCAGCTCTTAAAGTTGCCCATGAAACAACCCAGCCTGGCAGATGTGGAAATACCTTTAGCTGCATTAGATATCCTCACAAGAATACTAGATGAATAATGGCATTGGCATTGCAATTTTAGGCATGAAGAAATGATGCTTAAGATTGTTAAGAAACTTGTCTAAGAGTATGCTTTAACAGTCTTACTCCAGAGCCCAGGCCTGTGACCCTTTGCTTCAAATAACCCATTCTTAACTGATTGCTATGTACCAAATATAGTTCCAAATATAGGACTGGAGGAATGATCAGGCAGGCAGCTTTCTCGGCCTCTTGGAGCTCACACGCCAGGCTGGGTAGGTGGGACACACACACACACACACACACACACACACACACACACACGCAGGCATAGATAGATACGATCATCTCCGATAATGATAAGGCTCTTTTTCCAGTGCTTGTTGTGTAGCTTTTGGATTCCCCCCAATGCTAAGCCGCCCAAATCTACAATCACAACACAAAGCCCTGATTGTTAGGAAGGCGGCACACCCACGCAGCAGGTCTGTCTCCTGTGTTTGTGCTGCACCTTCCCACCAAGCACTTGAAATGTGTTAAATAATCATTGCCATTCCACTGCAAGTGCATTTCTCTTTTATTTTAATCCTATTATAGAATTTTTTGATGGCAACCTGCTGTTAGAGTACATCTAACTATGTTAAAGCTCCCCAGGCCCCGAGCATGAAAGAACCTCTTCAGAACACACGCCAGGACAGGTCTACCTTGTTAGCATGGAAATGAAAATAAAAAGCCCTGCTCTGGGGCAAAGAGGAGGAGGACAGGTTCTAATACCGACGCTTAGGAGGCAGCGTCTCCTTGATCTCTCCTTCATGCTTCAGGTGGTGGTGGCCTGATGGTGAGAAGGATTCTTTTCTGTTTTCTGTCCAGCGCCTCATGCAGGGGGACTAGGAAGATAACAGGCAGCCCTTCATCTAAAGGTCACCTCTGTGGTACTTAGGTCACGGTTACCTTGGGCACACTGAAATTATTGGTTAGTGCTACCTACTAATCCGTTCTTGAACTTTGGTGGTGCTTAATTAACAAATTAGAAATAGAAATACATATCTCCTCTCAATCTCTCTCTCTCTCTCTCTCTCTCTCTCTCTCTCTCTCTCTCTCTGTCTTCCTCACTCACCCACAAAGACACAGATGAGAGTGGCCCTGGATGGCACAAATCACAGCTTTCTAGAAAAGATTGAGTTTAACTTCTGTAAACACTGTTACGCCTATGGCTTGCCACAAGAATTTATATTTTAATGAATTATTTCGCTCTAGTGAACGACAACAAACAGATGATGCATTATAAGCAGTACAAGTTAGAAAATATCCAAAGCACTTCAGCCTGCTAAGTATCAATGTGCACACCCAGGAGAATACATAATGGATGTTGTGAATAAAGTTAATAATTGAAGTCTTCGTGGATAAGAGATCTGCTTGATCTCATTTGCAATAGTGGTGGTGAAGGAGAGGTGATAATCTCCCTCAGTAAGCAAGTTGTCCCATAAGGAGGGCTCTTTTTTACCTCTTGGACACATGGCATAGGGTTATGATCAAGAAGCAACATAAAGGAATTAATACCTTCCAAATGTTGCTTGTGAATTATCTTATGTGAATTACAAAAGTTGCACCAAAGAGGTAAGCGCAATTTATTATAAGAGAGCTTGGACAGAATATTTCCAGATGAGGGACAGAAAGACAGAGGCAGGAACAGATTTTGCGGTGATTATCAGAGCATGATATACAATTCATGCTTTTAAACAAGAGTATAGGAAATCATACAGAATGAGCTCACCAACTCAATGGGGGATATTTAAAATACAGTATTTAACAGCTAGCTGAGTATGAAATTATTAGAATGGACACTGGCTGTACTGATACATTGGTCACAAACGTGCCCCACCCTCAACCCATGTGTGGCTCTCCTGCAGACAGAAGCATTAATTCATTTAGGAACAAGCTCTTACTAAGTGCATTTTATGGATGTCAGAGACCTTACACTAAATGCTAGTGATTCATACAATCAAAATATATGGTCCCTGCCCTCAAGGAGCTCAAAGTCTTGTGAAGAATATAAAACATAATTCAGAATAGGAAGCATTAAATGACCTAAGAGGGGTACGCACAAGCAGCTTCATGAGTAGACAGAAGATAACGTTGTGTATAGCTACCGGAAACAGTTAACTTCGCTGAGAAGGTTGTTATTTTAAATGGAGCTTGAAGAGTAAATAGGAATTATTCATGAGCAGCCGGGAAAAGGAGTATCCAAAGGAATGGATATCAGTGGAAATTCAAAGGTTGGAAAGTATGGGGCCGACTCAGATGCTGATTCCACATGTCTGTAGCTCAGCACTCATGAGCCCTGGTAATGAGACACACAACGAGGGAGGTATATTGGGGTCAGATCATAAAAGCCATAAAGGCCAGAGGAAGGAATTTGGAGCTGATGCTGTAGTCCTCGAAGCACTGTCAAAAATCATTTCAGCAGGAGAGTAGCATGATCAGAGCAGCATCATCAATCAACTCAACAATATTTTAACCTTAACAGGTAACGGTGGCAGCAGGCTGGCCCCAGAATGCCGAGCTCAGCTGTATAAGGTCAGGCGCTGGACTACGCGCGGCTCTTGCACCTCCGCCTGGAGCAGCAATTGCTTATTCAGGCTGTCAGTCACCAGCTCGCTCCAAGCGCCCTCTGTGCAGAGACAACCATGAACGCTTCTCCTACTTAATACTTAGCAGCAGGATTTTGCTCTGGCCCACAGCTGTCATCAAGCGCTAGGACAAGAAAAGGCTGAAGAGCCTCTGAGAGAGAGATTTGTGGGCGCTCCCAGTATTGCACTCCATATTCCTGTGCTCTTGGCTGACCGGGCTGGTCAATGTTGATTTTCTGCATGAGATAGAAAAGCAGAACTCTGCTGATTTCGTGTCTTATAGCTGATCGATGGGGTCAGAGCGAGGCCTCGGAGACACGCCGAGAGGGAGGGACTGCGATGCTTCTGATCGCTGCGTTTGTGCTGCGTCTTCTTCTAGAAAAGATGAAGGTCAAGGCGAATCCTTCTTTCAGCCTCACAGGGCTCAGGCGAGGTCGCTCCTGGGGTGAAGAGGCAATGAAGGGGGTGTTTCCCGCCACGCTGAGCAAGGAGAGGTGATATTTAAGGGCTTTTGAAGAAATGCTGCACTTTTAGCTGAGGGACCCCAAACTGCACCTGCGTTTCTGCAGCCTCTTCACTTGCTTTTTATATCCTCTCAGGCTGTCTCTGAAATTGCTGAAAGGTGGGAAATCTGCACCCCCCTTACTGAGGTGCTCCGGAAGACGGCAAGGGCAGGCAAAGACCTGGCAAGGAGGACTCAGGAGACCTGGCTCTCCGGTTCCTAGGTACATGAACTCCGGCTCTAATGATAGCGCCCTCACCAAGCCTGGTAATCCTTATCTCTGCAGCACTGCCACAAATAGCAGCTAGCAATTATTGCACATGTTTAGTACCAATGCCTTGCATGCAGGACTTCGCCCTTAATCCTTGCAAAAGCCTCCGGAAGGGACTGCTGCCCTTATTTCACACAATAAGTGGAAGTTCTAACAGGCTACACGGCTTGATCAAGGTCACGCAGAAATCAGCACCAGAACAGATTTGAACTCAAAATCTTACCAATTCACCATGCTGTCCCCTAGTCCTACTTTGCTCACCCGTGTGACAGGGATAATCATCCTAAGAATCAAAACTGAATCACACTATGTGGTAAACCCAGGATGGGCGGGGCAAATAGAAAGTGCCGCCGCGTGGGCCTTCTCCACCTCTCTCTGGTGAGGGGCGTGCCGGCTTTAGATGTGAATGCACCGTCAAAACCAAGCTAAAATAAAATAGCAAAAATCATACAAACTGAAGAATTACTACTGAGAAATTCTTATTAGCTCATACAGCACAAGTCGGGGAAGTAGAGACATAGGTCTGCTCTCCTGGGGTCCACAGAAAACCTGCACCTAGGCAGGCGGGCTAAGTGACCTCTAGGGCAAAGCAAAAGGAAGGACACGGGTGCACAGACACATCTGCCCGGAGCGCAGAGCCGGAGACGCGTCCCTGACAGAGCGGCCTTCTCCTCTCTTCCGCCGATTAGAGCTGTTTTCCATTGTTCTGCTCCCACATGGTTTGCATGTAAGAGCAGCACCGTGTGGACATCATTAAAAGTATCTTGACTAGAGGCTGGAATGAGACGCTGATTGTGCCATTAAGCAACAAATTTCGTAAACAAATGCAGTGCATTCCTCCCACAGCCTGACATCGCCGCCTGAAGAGCACCGCAGAATTCAGACAATTTATCTGCGAGCATTCCGCCTCGAGTGAGCTTCGGATTCCAGAGTGCGGAGGAACAGAATGGCGAATGATTGGCTGCAGGCACGCGCGGGTTAACGGGCACCCCTCCACGCCGTGCCCCACGCCCGCCCGAAGACAGCCTCAAGGGTCTCTGTTGCTGTTAAACCGCCATAGCTACAAAGCCACCGGTGCAGCCAACCGGAGCTACAGCCTCCCGAGCAATGACAGATTTAAAGGAAGAAATACTGTGCTCTCTCGCTGAAGGCGAGTTATTTTAATATAATGCCGAGATGACAGCTCTCCCCATTTAATCATCAGACTCCTGATTTTTTGTGCTTCGACGTTAGAATTTCTCACAATTGGGGAAACATGTTTCTTTTTCCATCCGTGCCTGACAGTTGCATGTTTGCAAAAAAAAAAAAAAAATCTGTAAACTTCTCCAATTATTTTTAATAAAATGTAAATGATTGTCTGCATAAGCCGTGTCTTCTCCAAGGGCCCAACCCACCAGGAAGAGAAGCAGTTGGCCGCCTTCAGACAAGGCTTCTGTGGCCCTGCTTCTCCCCTCGCGGTCCTTGCCGCGCAGGAGACACGCCTCGGTGTTCACCACCTGTACTCCGGCCGTTCTCTTTTTAGTAGCTTCTGTGATCAGTGGCTGTCAGAGAGACCGTGCATTTGATTATCTCTGCCTAAGTGGGTTGAAGCGTCCTGGCCAGACCCCAGCTGTAGCTCAGCTCCATCTCAGGCCTGGCAGCCATTAAAACAGGCATTTACATAATTCTCTAGTTTGCTAATTCATACAAGGTCCCCTAAGGTGGATCAGCACTCCGCTCAAACTCTTTTCTTTTTAACAGACAAGAAACCGAAGTAGAGACATGTTCTATCTTAATTAAAGATACCTGGTACAAAGGACCACTGCCAGGAGCCACACTCAGGGTGCCTACCGTGTCTTCTTTTGTGAAACCTTCAATAATCATCTACTCTCTTGAGGTGCTGGGGACGCACGGAAAAAAAATTCTTGAGAAGAGTTAACAAAGCAATTGAGCAGATAGACAAGTAAATAAATAATTTGAACACAGTGTGAAAGGCGACACAAACCCAGGTAAGCTCAAAATGCCATGGAAACACTTTCCATGGGGTTGGGGAGGGACTCAGAGACGACAGCTGAAGATGGTTAGGAAGGGAAGGGAGGAGGCCCCTGCCTGCAGACGGAGCTTCATAAGCAAAGACAGGAGACAAGAAAATAATGCCGGCACCTTAGGAGGCTCAGATAGGAAGATGGCGAGTTCAAGCCCTGCCTGGACAACTTAGTGACTCAGAAAGACCCTATTTCAAAACCAAGACTAAAATATAGTTTGGGTATATAGCTCAGTGTAAAGGCCCTGGTTTGGATCCCCATGCCACAAAAAGAAAAAAAAAGGAGGGGGAGGAATGGAAGTTTTCAAGCGCAGGGCCTCTGTGCAGAGAAATGGACATAGGCTCCTGCATAGAGAGCATACCTGAAAAGTACACTCAAAGACAGGAGTCAGAGGATGAGTAAGTTAGGCATGTACACAGCTGTGGAGAGCCTAACACCCACATCACAGTAGGCTACAAGAATTTCTTACCCAGGAGAGACCCTTCTCCTTCTGCCCTCAAGAAAGGATAGCACAAAACATCTGGCTCCCCGGTTAACGCCAAGCCACTAGGTCCCCACTATCCACTAGGACCAAGAAACAAACCAAAGGGTTCCCAAAGAGCAAAGCAGCCCCTGAGACTAATATATATATATTCCTGGCATTTTGGTAAAAAAGAATGAGCTTTGCTTTCCTAAAGGGAAACTACAGAAAATCTCCCTGTCCCTGGGTCCCTGCTAAATAGTGCTGTGCCCACCCATTAGTGCTCAGCCCACCTTCCCTCACAGCTTTCTCTTTTGGGTTTTACCTACTGTGCCTTATTAACTGGAGTGTGGGTATCTCAGAGAGAACCAGACTATCGTTAATATCCCTTGCCTGTCGCCTGAAAGGGAAGTGCTGATACGCATTCTCCGAAAGAATGATGAATCGCAGCCACAGAACCGGTTGCGGGCATGCCCCCGAGCTGCCACCTCCCTCTGATCTCATTCTCACCTATTTTTGAAGCGCAAAGCTGGGACTTTAGAAGTGGTGCTCTCGATAATAACGGAAGACATTTGCAGATCTGGTTTACCTTCCAGATTGTACTCTGGGTAAATAATTAGTGCTTCTCTCCGGTGGCCTGTGCTCCAAAGCTGCACAAGCGGAGCCAAGTGGGGGATACCGGAATCCCCCAGAGAAGGTCCTCGGAGACAGTAGCCTTCCCGGATCCCTCCGTGGCTGCGTTTTACTATGGGCATCTCGCCCAGCACCATGGACAGCGCTAATGGGCTCACTCTTAGCGGCAGCTCTCTCAGAATGCCTGGGCAAGCTGCTTCGAAAGGGGAAGTGTTGCTCCCAGCGAGGTGGCCACCTGCTTCTTAGCAGAGAGGGAGATCCAGTCCTGCTGACACTGCCACCGGCTCTGCCTTTGCAACCTCTCTCCGTCTGCTTTTCATGTGCGAAATTGAGATACAAATGAAACTACTGTGAGGAACCCAGACTCGTTCTCAAACTGAACACTTCAAAACGGAAGAAAGAAACCTCTCGAGGTGCCTATTTATTCTACCACGGCTCTGGATAGCCACCACCATACCACCTCACCCCAGGTCCCAAATGAAAAATGTCGAGGGCTGTTGAGCACGCTGCAAGTTTTCAGAGCAGATCCATGGAAAGTCGCTTAGCACAGTTGTCTCTGTAACTGTGACACATTGGAGAAGCGTGCGGCGCTCCACAGCCCTCGGCGGCCTCGCACTTGTCTGGGTGCTGGGGAAGCCCCGGGGTGAGAGTTCGGCACCACAGCCCATTAACACCAGCAGGGACACGACGCCTGACAACCACGTTCCCAGCCAGACTTTGTGGCTTAATCTTATTTGATTTAATGGATTTATTTCCTGAATCGGTGGGTCACGAATAGAAAGGGAATAAAAACAGTGCCACAGTGATGCCTTTGAACTAGACCCGTGTGCTTACCGGGTGTGCTGTCTTCCTCCCCTGCATGCCCATTTCTGAAGAGCACAGGACATACAGCCCCCAGAAATCTTATCCTGGAATCAGCTAGCCCCCTCCACCATCCCCACTGTCTCCTCCTCCCATCGTAACTCCCCATCTCCTAATGTTCTTATCCAATTTAGTAAAGCTGCTGGACATAGAAAAAGATTTAGGGCTTTTGAACATACCTTTCTGTTTGTTTAGCTCTTCAGCTACACATATATGACTGCATGCTTCCTAATTTACCCTGTGAAGGACATGGCAGTAAGTAACAACACAAAGTCAACACAAATCTCATGTAATGGTATGCCAGGGAGACTCTAATTGTAAAACTTGTCATTGCTTTTTTATTCTTTATGACAAACCTATGAAATTGCTATGATTTATTGCGCCCATTTTGCTGATAAGCAGACTGAAGCAGAAAGAGGAAATGACTAAGCAGATATTACTGTGCAGAACTATATACATTATTATGATGATGCAATCGTATTAATACAATAATAATATGACTAATGATAGGGGCCACCATGAGACTAGAAAATTTTCTTTTGAAGCAGCAGGGAAAAAAATGATAATCAAATGTCTGAACTGACAAACGGGAGCTAAGATCTGAACTCCACCACTTACCTAGGCCTTACAATTGTACATGTTTGATTTTATAACAATTAAATGGGAAAAAATATACATGACGGACTCAGCACGAAGTAGGCCCGTGATGTATGCACCTTTCCCTCCTTTTGGTTCCCACTTACCAGTTCCCCATCAAAGGGTTGCCTGGAGCACTGCTTGTGGTGACTTGGCGTTACCGTCTAGTCATATCATATCTCACTACCAAGATGTCTAGGTGAAACCTGTTGGCAATATGCCTAATCTCATTCCTACTACGGCAGGGCATCCAATAAGTACATAAATCACCAAGATGCCAAGAATGATTATCTCAGCATCAAAAATGTACCAAAGAAAGCCTTAATTACCCATAACCTGACAATAGAATCAGCAAATACATCTCCCTCAAACTAAAGAATGATGAGATAAGAACAACAAAACAGCCTTAAAATGAGCTTCCTTGCAAAGTTGGGAGCTTCCTGTAACTGGATATACTCAATCAAAAGTTGGACAACTAGCTGTAAGAAGATGCTGTGCAGGGGGTAATGTAGAGGTCACAGACACCATGCTGTCAGTGATTTTCAAACTGTTTGGAGCAGTACAACACAAAATAGGTAGCAGTGGAGCTATTCAAGGGGAAGAGGTGAGAAGCTTAGACCTTTCTATGAGCCCTTAAGGAATCCTTGTGAAGTATTAGTACTCCATGAAACTCTTTACATAAACTGGACTCGATGATCCCTAAAATTTTATAATCTGTGACTCTAATTCCATCAGGAATCAAGGCGATAAGAAAAAAGCCACATTTGCATAATATCTCGCAATTTGAAAAGTCTTCCTGTGGGTACACATTATCTTACAGAGTGTGGTACAGTGTGTACTAGCTAAGGTTCTCTGAAAAACCAGAATCGATAGAAAATACCTTTATAAAATTAGTTGAGAGGACTTATTCATGAAGCTCACAGACTCTGCCATTTGCAAGATGAAAAAAAAGGAGAAGTCTAAAGTGACCATCTGTAGGTGGACGAACCAGAGGATCTGGTAGCCGTCCAGAGAAGAAGACGGAGGCTGCAGAATAATGGGATGGAGGTCAAAGGTCTCAAAGTTCACTGTGGAGTCACTGATGTCAGCCTGCCCTGGAAATGGGAGATAGATCCGGAAAAAAAATTGGAAAATAGAGCCCCAAAGCGAGCCATGGGGATGGGTGCTCTTCCAAAATGAGCACACTTCTTTCCCTTGTGATCTGCCAAAGCTATGAGTCTACTGGTGGCTGCCACCAGACCTGGTGTGAGTCTTCTCAGTTTCTTGGCTGACACACCAGTGATCAATGGACACACCCAGAGCCACGCCTTGGTGATCTTCCAGGTGTTTCTTCATTTTAGTTGACAAAGCATAATTGAAAGTCACAAAATTACCCTTGTCAGCTTCACAGACAGCCACCGTTCCTTAAACCATACTAATTCCAAATACAATAATCAAATTTACAATTATGTCTAATAGGATATACCTGTCCTGCAGGCAGATGGAAATGCACTAATTTCTTCCCCAGGCTAGAAGGTTTTTTTCTTAGCAAGTCTTGATTCTTCACCTGGTGGGGTGACCCATGTCTTCATCCCTGAACATTCTGGTCTATTTGTTGTTATCTTGCCTGGATGGGGTTTGCCATTGACCTTAACACAGGACATGGGAATAATAGGAATGACCTAAGGGATTCCTGGCACTTGAAACACACTCTTGCTTATCTCCCTTGTGAAGTAGTCATCCAATTTTCTGTCGGTAATCTGAATCAAATACCTGCCAATAATATAGTTCTCATTTTAGCTTGTTCACTACACAGCACAAGGAGTCTAAAATGTCCAGAGAGAAGTCTTAGCTTTAAGTTCAATGAAATAATTGTTGTGTCTCCCGGTACTAGCCCTCTCCCTCTGGAACTAAGACTTCTAGGCCAACAGAGCATAATGTCATGGGAATCCGAAGTAAATATTTTGCTAATGGGTCACTAAGGATGATGGTAAATAGTATTTCTGATTTCCACACCTTGGTTACTAAACCCATGCATCCTGGCTGTGGAAGAAATAGTACCATATACTGGATGCTGATTCACAGCATATACAATGTTCTGGAGAACCTTGTCCCAACCCTGCAAGGCATTACCACCTAACTGGCATGGCAACTGCATCTTCACAAGACCATTACACCATCCTATTAATCCAGTTGCTTCTGGATGGTGGACAGCATGGTAAGACCAGTGAATTCAATGAGCACAGGACATTGCTCCACTCTTTGGCCATAGAGTACATCATTTGGTCATAAACAATGCTGTGTTGAATGCCGAGATGGTGGTGGGAGCACCCTATAAGTTCAGGATGGTAGTTTGGTAGAAGCATTATATACAATGGAGGCACACAATAACTTAGAATAAGTATCCACTCCCTTAAGGACAAAGTATTACCTCTTTCCATAATGGAAGTGGTCCATTATAATCAACCTTCCACCAGGTTACAGGCTGAATACCTCAGAGAATAGAGCCAAGTCAGGGGCCCAGAGTTGGTGTATGCTGCTGGCAGAGAAGGCATTCAGCAGTGACTATAACAAGGTCAGCCTTGGCGAATTGAAGTTTACATGACTGAGTCCATGGGCAACTTGCATCCCTTCCACCATGGCTGCTTTGTGCATGAGCCTATTGGGCAATGACAGGGTGGCTGAGGAAAGAGGCCACCTGCTCTCCATAGAATAGTCACCACTAAACAATTGATTATTGAAGTCCTCTGTTGATGAAGTCATCTTTTGGTGAACGTTTATCAATATATGGGACAAAAAATATCTTTGCGTTCCTCACAATATAAAAAGGTCTATTCACCCAAAGCTCATCTCAAACAGCCTTCTCATAAATACTCCAGTCACATTCTTTCCAGGTCATCCAGCCAGATCATTGGCAGCAGGCTCTAAATCCATATATAGTGAAACAGGACTGTTGGTCTTTTTTTTTCTTTAAAGTAAAATGTATGACCAGGTAAACAACCCAAAATCCTACCCACTTCAAAAATTTTCCTTCATAATTGCCCTTCAGGAATGTACTGGGGAGGAGCTGTAGCACTGTAGTTGTTCACTTTCATGTTATGCCGCATAACATATGGAACCCCCTACGCACCAGGCCCTAGCCTTCTCTTCCCCTGTTAGATGACGATACGGCACGCCACATAAGGCCACCGATGCATGTTGAGGGACAAAGGGCAGTGCATCCTCAGGGGTACCACAGGCATTTGGCCCACTTTTTCACGTATTTCACTTACAGTTTCGGGCTCACTGGGGCCCTGTCGTGTATACACTACCTCAATTTAAGTGCGGATTGCTGCCGCACATATCCAACTTTGTGACTCAGTAGACCAGTTTATAATGGGCAGCTCAGGGTGCATGGTGATCTAGTGTACCATGATCAAATGTTAATTTTCCTCGAAGGCCCAGTATCAGGCCAGAAGCTGTTTGTCAAAGAGAGAGTAGGTGACTGCAGATAACAGCAGAGACCTGCTCCAAAATCACAAAGGCCCTTGTTGGGATTCACCTGTATGGACCTGTGAAATGCTCCAAACAGCATCCTTACGTGACACTGGCACATCAAGTACCATTAGATCTTCTGGATCTTATGGCCCAAGTGTCAGAGCAGCTTGGACCTATCGTACAGCCTTATCTTCATATGAACCCCACTCAAAACTAGTGGCTTTCTAAGTCACTCAGTAATTGGGCTGGAGTCATACATTCAAACGAGGAGTGTGTTGCCTCCAAAATTCAAAGAAACCTATAGGTATTGAAGATATTGAGCCTCTTTTTTGATTATAGAAGGGAAAAAACTTACCCTTCACTTCAGAAGGAATTTCTCTCCATGCTCCACACCACTGAACTTTAAAAATTTCACTGCAGTAGAGGTTTCTTGAATTTTAGTTAGATTAATTTCCTAGTCTCTGACACATCAATTGTTACCAACAAGTCTAGAGAAGTTTTTACCTCTTCCTCACTTGGTTCAATAAGCATAATGCCATCAATGGTATGGGCCAGTGTGATACCTTGTGAAAGAGAAAGATAATCAAAGTCCCTATGAACTAAGTTGTGACACATGACTAAAGAGTTGACGTACCTCTGAGGTAGGACAAAAATTGTATTGCTGACCTTGCCAGCTGAAGAAAATTGCTTCTGGTGGTCCTTATGGATAGAAATGAAGAAGAAAAATATGTGAATGTTGGGGGACAGATTAGATGCGTTTCTAGGTACCTGAAGCTGCAGATTTGAAAATTTGAGCTCATTATTTGCTGTTAGTTGTTTGTCCTGGGATACCAAGAGCAGCCAGCTAGCATCACTGTATTTCTTAGTGTTTCAAAAATGCTCAAAACATATTGTAAATAGAGCAACTAGTATTTCACAAGCAGCAAATTAGGATAATCACAACACTATGTATTTCTTTAAACAGTTCACACCGTGAACCATCAGTACTGTCTAGACTATCAGAAGGAAAGACCACAGCAACTCCAAGTCATCATTAAATTTGAGAGCCAGATCCAGGAACCACTAAATCAGTTAAACAAATTCATCCTTTCAGGTCTGTTTCTCTAGAACCGCTCTCAGTACAAAAATCTGTATTAGTTATTATTTAGGGCACTCGAAAGAGAAAAGAAAAGAAAAAAAGAAAAGGAAAGGAAAGGAAAAAAGAAAAGAAAAGAAGAATAATCTGAAAATCCACCATCTCAGGTACCAAAGAGGGAAGAGTCATCCAAAACAGCCGGCCATGTCCACAGAGATGGGGGAGCCTGAGGATTCAGTGGCTGCTTAGACAGAAAGACAGATGCTGCAGAACAAGGGGATGGATCAATGATGAAACACTAACACAGTGTGCTCAGGGGCACAGTATAGTCACCAATGACAGTCTGCGTGGAAGGATGAAGAGACTAGAAATAGATACGCAAAGATGGTGGCGAAGACTAGAGCTTTCCCAAAGGGGAACACATTCCTCTCCTTTTCCTCTTAATTCTGTCTACAATACAAGGTCTCTTGGTTGCTGCCATCCACATCTGGGGATGAGTTTCCTGGCCTTCATGTTAGTTATCCATAGACACACCCAAAACCATGCCTTTCTGATCTTCTAGGTGTTTCTTCATTCATTCAAGCTGATAAAACATGATTAATGGCAATACCATATGAGTTCAGACCAACATACATAGTGATTTATGGGGAGCATGAATTTATTTGGTACCCTAGATAAGTTATGCCTAAAATGGTTACACTGTACCAAAGTAATATTATGGAGACAAAGTATAAGAATTCTTGAGGCTATGGGAAGAGGTTGAGGATGGAACACAAGCAACTCTATAAAGTCTACATAGAAGAAAGGTATGTTTGTAACTACTGTTTAAGTCTAAGCCAACATAGACCTTAAATTCTCTACCAGTCCTGAGGCCCAAATTAGGAAAGCAGCCCAGAAAAAAAAAAGTTTTTGAAAGGCAGAAAGTAGAAGTCTTTTTACTTTTGCAACTAACATTTGCAGCATGAATACTGTAGTGTACACTCCATAGGACACTGATAATGCAAGGCCTAGCAGATATAGATACGGACTATTGGAAGGCTGAAAATAAACTAATAGGTAATTCTAGCACAGGACTTTAAATTTTTTCTAAAGAAAAAATCACAGACCTGGTCTGGATCCCCACAGGAACTGCTGCCACTACAACTTGCTCCTGAACCACATAGGCGTCACCATCCGACCTGTGACTATAAACTGGGTCAGCATCAAGCGAGAGCTGCACATGTGTGATTCTAATTAGTGGCACCTCACTATAGGAGAGCTCCAGCTAAGAAAGCCTAGTAAATGGCATTGTTAGGACACTGATATTATCTTTGGGATCAGAAGTTATTCTAGGAAGGACGATAAAGCAAGTGTAGTACAGGCTAATCCATAATGTTCTTGACTGAAATAAAAAACAAGGCAGGGTCAAAAATAATTACAACTCTGTTAGCCTTATTTTCCTCTAGTCAATTAGTGAAAACGGACTGGAATTTCCATCGTCGTTCTAGAGATTGTATCCAGTTTACTATTTTATATATGCTTTCTCTAATTTTGTTCATAAACAAATATTATTCTCTGAAACATACATTTATTAGCGTATGACCCTAATGCAAGACCCTGACTCAGAATAAGAAATAAGTAAGTGAAGGTTGTAACTAAACATAAAGGCCGTGGGCTTCATCCTCAGTACCACCAAAAGAAAAGAAAGTCAGTATTGAAAGAGCCCTCTCAGGTAGACGCAACAAAACGACCTTGAAAAGGTAAGAGTTCTGGAGTCAGAAAGTCCAAATTCTGAATCCGCACCTTAGCAATTATATGGCTTAAGGACAGTTTGTTATTAAATCTTTTGCAATTACCATTTCCTCTTCTATTAAAATGAAGATGTTCTTGACTGCCTTCCCAAGCCATTGTGATTACGGAGATCTTGTAAATAGTTTTGAAATAGTCTGGCACAGAACAAGAGCTCAATAGATAATTGTTTGTTTTCCCTCATCCTTCTTTTTGTCAATTAACCAAAAGATTCCTAACAGTTTTGCAAAAGTTCTATGGTCCCAAGGAAATCACCCCAGTCATCAGCACCCCTCATATCATGATATCTGAATTAAATCACTTCCTCATTGAATGTGTCCATAAGTGAAAATTAATCCCATTATCTAAACACCTTAATATACTTTAAAGTTTTTAAGCAACAAAAAAGGTTTCAACTAATTTCTTTGTGCTATTTAGTAAAATGGCCCATTAAAATTTAGCAAGAATTTCAAGAAGTGATTGGTTCCTCAAGTAAGCAGACAACAGGACGGTGTAGGAGTCCAGGAGGTCTAATTGGGGAATCACACCTGTGCAAGATAAAAAGAGAACAAAGCAAGTTCTGGCATAAAAAGCCTTCAACCCATGATGCAAATCGCGAGTGCCTGAGAAGGAAAAAGAGCTAAGGAGCAGAACAGACCGAGGTAGGCTCTGACTGTGGCAAAGCCCTAACAAAGTCTTGGTCCACAGAAACTCCAGAGCAGGGATGTCAGAGGGACATTTTCTGTTGATGGTGACCTACCCTAGACATAATTAAACAGATATTCCTCCTGGATGGGGACACCCAGTTAGAACTGGCCTCACATACTCAAACCAAAGTAGACCCTGATGGCAATTACAGGCATAAACTTCCTGCTTTCATGAAAGTTCCATTTTATGCGGAATAAGCAGAAAAAAAATAGCCAACAGTGTTGCACACTCACAAAAAGGTAGTGCAGTGATTTGGTAAAGAAGGCCCATGGGAATATTTTGAATT
The DNA here is from genome assembly GCA_004027205.1 of Ctenodactylus gundi. Classification (NCBI taxonomy): domain Eukaryota; kingdom Metazoa; phylum Chordata; class Mammalia; order Rodentia; family Ctenodactylidae; genus Ctenodactylus; species Ctenodactylus gundi. The sequence goes on from PVKB01000061.1 coordinate 632,240, forward strand.
GTATGGTTCTAAATTGAGTGGCAGGGGAAGAGTTTTTATTTTATAATGCAAACATGACAACATGCAAAATTCTTGGGGAAGATTATTCTGGGCAGAGTTAACAGCTAGCACAAATTCCTAAGATGAGAATAAGTATACAGAAGAATCTAAAGATTTCTGAATCCAAACAGGCAGATGGATTAAATCAAAAATAAAGATATTACTCAGAATGTTGGCTTGAGTAACTGGGAAGATAAGTTCTATGAACTCATCCCTTAGAATATGAAAGTCTGCCTGAGAACTCACTAAGATGTACATTTTTCTGAGTAAGAAATAAATACACATCATTTTAGACACTTGGAAAAAGATATAGATCTGAAGCGTTGAGGAATGCCCTGCCTCTCTCTTCTCTGAATGCTCATTTTCATCTAGACAGCTTGAGGGAATGAAGGGCCCAGCCTCCAGGAAGACTACTGCTTCTGAAATGCACCATCTCTGAAAAGCTTGGAAAAAAATGGGTAGAACCTTTGGAAACAGAAAGTTAAAGACAGGTGTCTACAGGTATGGAGGATAGACAAGAAGAAAAAATGCTGTATTCTACTTTAAGAAAACAGTTTACCAACCTGTTTTTAAAAAAACATAAACACCACCAACATGAAAGTCACAGAAACATCACTTTGTGTCTGTCTGTGCTCAGTTCCTAAAACAAATCAGTCCAAAAGATGACTAGATTATCCCTTGAACAGCAATACCCCAGGATTCTTTTTGATCCTTTTCCAACATAGGAGTTTCTTCCACTTGCGTATGCTCAAGTTATCCATGACAGAGAATTATTAATTCTTATCCCTTTACAATTTGGAACTTCAATGAAGTTTCCCCATTTGTCACCTCTTTAATCCTTTACAGATTTGATGCCTCTCCGATTAATTTTGGGGATGAATATAATTTCAAAGAACATTTATCCAAAGTTGAACCCATGCTCCAGCTAATGTATTTCAACACTTTAGCTAATAGCTTTAGAGAGGTTTTTAATTTATATTTCACTGTATATTAAGATATCCTCCTTCGGTTAGCCTGCTTCTCTGTGAGAATATTTTTCACATTTCAGATCGAGACACCAAACACTAGAACTAAATGGTTGAGATCATTTTAAATATTATGCAGATACCCACGCAGGTCAGGTATTTTTAATATTTTCTCTTCTCTAATTTATTTCTGCATTTGTTCAATGTGGCTTCTCATATGTCCTTTTAAGTACCTTCTTAACTTTAATGACATTTCAGAAAACTATTTGAGCATGCTTTGTGTATAGAAGCTCCTATGTAATGGAAAAGGCCATAGGGATAATGAAGCAGAAAATATTTTGGTTTGAAGTTTCTAGCACAATAAGGATACAGAATGCTACCACCGGTGTACTCACTGAGCCTGGGCAAATCCCTTAACCTCTATTGTAAAAAATCAATGGGTTGACGCCACTCAACCCTCCAAGACCGACTTCAAGGCCACAGCCACTCCTGTGCCCTCCCATAGGTAGCACACCTAACTCATCTTCATCTCCTCTTGTGCCCATTGTTTTTCAGTTCTGTCCTCATCACCTCATCCCTAGCATCCCCTTTCTGTCATCAGTTTCTGTCACTCTTCATTCTAATGGAGGCGAAATCTTCCAACTTGCTCTTCTTGCCATCAACTCTATGCTTGTAAAATCTGGTTTCCTCTAAGACTCAAATTTGATCATACAATCCACCTATTAATAATTGCAACCTCAGTGCCCTCCTGTCTCAAGGTAGAGTTAGTTTCAGTCATAATTTCTTGACTACCTCTCAAACGTCAAGACCTTCTCAAGTTCACAATGAGAGGCTTTCAAAGGCTATTGGCTAGACTAAAATTTTAAGAACAAAACACAAGATGTATGAGGCAGATTCAACATTTGACCAAGTATCTATTTTCTTTCTTTACAGCCGTTTAGGGATTTTTTTTTAAGCTAGAGGAAGAAAGTAGTGCATTAATGTTGCTTATGAAAGAGAAGAAAGGGAATAGGATGGCAAATGTCATTTGGGCCTGGAGAATGATTTGAGATGAAATGAGTCTAGAATACAAGCTGAAAACTATTCAGAAGAGTCTGAAATTTTCTGTACTTGAAAAATGTAACCACATCGATCTGCCTGTCTATCCTTCTATGTATCTATCTTCTATCTATCGTCTACCTCTGAAATAGAGAACAGACCCTGATCTACTTGCCTACTGCTCCAGTAGCATGTCACAGGACAGTCTTGGTACCTAAAGAGTTAAAGATGGCCACCAGCCAAGATGCCCTGGGCAAAAGAATAAGAACAATTAATTCTGGTCCAAGTAAAACAGATGACTGGATATGACCCAGTTGAGAGGTAGGGGAATATTGAGGTAGAAATACCCGGGAAAGACTCTGGGTGTATGATACTCAGAATGAGTAAAGAGCAGTGGGAAACCAATGGAATCAGGACTTTCAATGCTATAATGACCCCCACCACATTCTCCAGCAGGTAATACCACCTATCTGCTCCACAGCGGTATACTGTCCCCAGGTCTATACAGTGGCTGACACATAACAAGACACTCAATGACTTTGAATGAAGAAATTTATTGAGTGACTAAACAATAGAACAAATTAACAAGAAGTGAGGAAAAAAGTATTTTTGATGATTATTCTTTATACATGCTTCTGTGAACATTCATAAATGACTAGGAAAGTTTCAGTGAAAGGTGACTTGTTGGAAATAAATCCCTTTCTTTAAAATAGAAATCAATGCCAGCCTTTTGGGGTTTCTGTCTGTATGATCTTAGGAAAGTAGTTTCCCCTATGGACCTCTCCTTCTCTATCTGTAAAGTGGGGATATCAGGCCATTAGCTAGCAGTTATTGATAACACACTCTATACAGGAACATTGTTAATCACTATAATGGCATTGCCTCCATAAGGACTTGGTAATACTATGCAGTAGTTATTATATTTAGATTACAGAATTTAAATATATTATTCCACTCGAATCCACACACTTGATTAAGTCCCTGGAGACCTGAGCTTAGATATACAAGATACCAAGTTCCAAAAGCTCAGCTGCTGCCCCAGCCCCTTTAAAGTGGCTGCCATTTCCAAAATTCATAAATATTAAAGAACGCCTTTGGCCCTGAGCACTATGTTTCAGAGCAGCTGTAAATCCCTGTTCTTATGCCACAGCCTTGGAAGTTTGTGAAGACAAAGTATCCTGTTGCTTTACATTTATAAATTAATTAAGGAATACTCCTTTGCAGCGGTAGTCTCATCTGTAACACTAATGGTCCCAATCTTTTATTTTGAATGGCACTTTAGAAAAGTCTCTGAACATTCTAAGTAAGTAATTGAAAATAGAAGGGGGAAATTGCCCAGACATAAACTTATGTCTGAAACGATAAACAAAACGTGGTGTGTACCTACTGTGGAGTGTTATTCCACCCTAGAACGGAAGGAAACTGTGGCACAGTCAGGAGTGAGTCGTGAAAATATTGTATCAAGTGAAATAAACCAACCAAAAGGCCAAGTGCCCAAGGACTTCATTCGCCCTAGTAGTCAATTGCACACAGACAAAATAGGGGAAAGAAGCAGGCGGGGCAGGAAGGTTTAGAGTTTTGGTTTTGCAAGATGAAAAGAGTTGTGGAGACCAGTATCACTACAGGATGAGTGCACGTGACATGGTAACACCACTGAAACACATCCTTAGCCATGGTTATGACAGTGAATATAAGTTTGCTAGAATTGAAAACAAAAATTTCGTATATTATTTGTCCCCCAAAGGGAGGGGGAAATAGAACCCACCTCTGAAATTTCAATCTTCGCTAGCTCCGTGGTAGATAAATTCCCTAGCAATGGATGAGTTAAAAGGTCCTTAGCAAGGGCCGGGGTGATTCCCAAGCAGGGAGAGAAGAGGTCAGCCTGCCGGGTTCATAGCAGGAGTCGGGCAGGAGGAACCAGGCAGCAGCCTCAGGGAGGAGGGACACAATGTCCCCAAGTGTTTCTTTTCTAATTAAGAATCAATCAATTATTTTGATACCATGAGCTCAAAATACAAAAGAAAAATAAGTCAATTGTTCCAAGAACTGTGTTTTCTTCGTATTTTTCTCAGTGCATAACTGATCCTGAGTAAGCTATTTAGCCTTGCTAGGTCTCTATTTCTTCCAGTGGAACAGGAGACAGGATAGGATGGTTTCTAATTTTACTTCCAAGTGTAAAATCCCAATCCTGTGTCAAATTACAGTTTCTACTCTCAACACCCAGCCAACACCCACACGCATACTACATACAGTGTAATTTAACATAATTGAGCCGATCTTTATTCCTTTCAGTATTTTAAATTTTCCTCAAGCAAATTGTCTTATTAAATGGGAAATATTTTTCTCCACTCTGAGGGGTATATTTTGTGCCTAACACACATTCTTTTCATTAATACAACCACACACTTCGTTTCAATTTAAAGGAAAATACCGAATTATCTTCTTGCTCAAAAGTCACCGACTGCCTTCATTAGCCTGGAGACTTCTTTCAAGAAAACTAAGGAGTGTGATAAGGTGAACTTTTTTTCTTAAATTCTTTTTCAACTTGAAAGGAAATAAATGTCCGTAAAACCACCTTTCACTTATGGCAGTTCCATTTTGAACATCCTGCAGCAGAAACAAAGAATGAAATAAAATAATATCCTTTAGACAAAGAACACAAGTGGGAGTCCATCCTGTATGATCCAGTAGGCAGCAGACCACGGAGCAGGAAAATGGCATTCAACTGCTGTGCAGAGGAGGGACAGCCAGCTGTGGTATTCTTGGCCAGCTTCCTTTCTGATGGACTGAGCTGTCTTTCTCATCGGTCAGACATTGTTTGATTGATCAGGAGACTGTCTAGTTGGCTGGTACCTATGCCATCCAGTGTTTAAGTATTTTATTGACCCTTCAATCATTCAATGATGGAAAGTGTGCTTTCTGATTTCACTCACATTATAAAATGATACAGGATGAATCATAGAAATGAAGAGAAGAAAAAGGAAAAGGGGACCCAGGAGTGCTACTACTACCGGCATATGCGGCTGTTTTATACCTACCGCATATAGATCATATAAATCAGATTTTTAAATAAACATAGTAGGTTGCTGCATTTGTAGCACAGCTATGTATTAAGCACCTTTTTGTTGTTGTGACCAATATACCTGATAAACAGTTTATAAAAAAGAAACAGAATTGTTTTGGCTTATGATTTCAGAAGCTTCCAGCCATGCTGAGCTAGCTGATTCTAAGGCAGAAAGAGTGTGCTAGAGCAAAACTACTTCTTTCACAGCAGCCGGGAAGGAAAGAATGTTAGAAAGAATGTGTGTGTGTGTGTGTGTGTGTGTGTGTGTGTGTGTGTGTGTGTGAGAGAGAGAGAGAGAGAGAGAGAGAGAGAGAGAGAGAGAGAGAGAGGCCCTGGAAGGAAGCTCTGCACAGGCTCAATTGGGTGACCGAAATATAAGGGAGAGAAGTCCTTGGTGGCCTGGCTTGACAGTGACACTAAAGGTGAACCGTGCAGGCTGTGGCGCCATGAACTCCACCGTTAGTGCACACACCAGACAAGCACTGTGCACACACAGGAGTTGATTGCCCACTGCAGCCTCAGGGCTAGACCTGTGGCTGCAAACTGGTTCAGGACTATAAGCTGGTGGCGCAGAACAGTAAATCCAGCAGCACCATTGTTCAGGAACTTAGGTGACCCACTTGACCAGAAGGAACAGCAGGTAAGAGGCAAAGTCGGTGAGGAGAGAGGAGGCTATAGATCTGAGGGACTTGAGCCCTGCAATAACAGACCATGAAAATTTGAATCCCTCACGCAAATCCTTGCATTGCAAGACCACCAGGGAATGCTGGCCCACAGGGCTGGAAGTGGAGGTGACGAGGTGGAGACCTTTGGATTGCAGGGCCCGCATCACTTCAGACTCAGCACAAGACACAGTGGGTTTTCACGTTTTCCTGACTCATACGAGCACAGAAAGAGCAGGGGCTGGCCCCATCAAGGAATGAGGAGGAAGCACTGAGCAGAGAACCCAAGCAAAAGCCGAACCAGTCTCCTCTCTCCAGCTCCCCTGTATGTGGTAGACAGTTGTCAGCAAGCCTGAGGGGCTTGGACACAGACACTTCCCACCCCAGTGGTACCGGAAACACTTTTTGGATTGTGAACTCACTTCAGAGGTATCTTGGACTTCTGGTTTTAGTTAGGATTCTGTTGTTGTTGTTGTTGTTTGTTAGTCTTTTCATTTTTTTCACTCGCAAGTCGTTCTTTGTGCCTTTCTCAAACAGCCTTTCTATTGACTCTGGATGCATTCTCACTCTATTTTGTTCATAGCTTTCCTTGTTTTCTCTTTCTTATGTTGCCATTAAGTATTGCACTTCCTCCTGGCCTTCAGCTACAGTTCTATCCGCTTTTCTCTGTCCTATATATTCCTCTGTTTTCTTTCACATCCCCCAAAACTAAACCTCTGTCTCAGTCCTCTTTCTCCCTGCTCCATTCTCCATTCTGTTAATAGCATTGTTAATTGTTGATAACTTACATCTATATAGCTTAGATTGACGTAAATCAATAATTTTTACTACTTAGACATAGCTCATTAAAGTATTTTTTCTATCATCAGCAATAATGTCGTGTTGCCTTTAACAGAGTCCTCTAACAAGTTACTACACAGTCTGTATAGACACCTCCATTACTAGTGTAGAACACATTTCTAATGTTAAGAGTAAAATGGTTGTATGATTTGATTACTTATTATGATATATCAATAGTTGGCATGTCTTGAGTTTCACCACTACTGCTGTTCTCTAACCCACTGTTAAAGAGAGTATAGTGGTTGTGTCCTACTAAGAGTGGATCATTTTAGTGGTTTGATTTAGCCTATGCAAGCAATACAGATTTTTATTTTCTTGTTGATAGTGACACAGTGTTAACTTTAATGGGACCTTTTGATAAGTTGGTATTAAGTTTATTTAGATAGATACATTGATAGTGTAAGCTGAACCTTTAATGTCAAACGTAGACTAGTTATAGTATTCTACTGGTAATTAGACCTTGTTAATAAATTGTCAGTTTAAATTACAATATTACTGCAGATTTTCATTCCTGTTGTTAATGACAGCTTACATGTTGAACTTGTTTTCCAATATATGCCAATAATTAGCTTGTTTTTGGACCAATTACAGTACTACATTTCATTTGTAGGGCAACAGGAGTCCATCAGAAGCTTAGTCATTAAGAATACACCAAATTAATAGCTTAGTAGTCAATAAAAATTAAAATCTAAGTAGACATAAGGAAATTCCAAGAAAAGACATAATTTAACAGGAGAAATCTCCATAGTAAGGATAGAGTTTATCAACACTATCTTATTTGAAGTTCACAGCAATAGAACTTTTGGCAGATGGGGCAATAAGTTACCTGTAAAAAATATCTAACTCCAAAAAATTTAACATCATGGGCCCTGAAGAAGTGGAACTTCTAGGAAAATAAGTCAAAAAGCAATTGAACTTAGGGGTCCATCAGCTCAAACAAGACATGTTTAAACAAATGCAAGAGATAATTAATAAATTTAAAAAGGATTTAACCAAGCAATAGTTTTAATTGGTAAAGAGCTTAGTAATTATGTATAAGACACAACAAAAAGATAACGCAATGCAAACATTTCAGTAGAAAAAGAGAGTTTGAAAAAACCTAAAGCTGAATTCTGAGATATGGAAAACTTAACTGAAAGCATTGAAAAGCTGCTTGATTATTATGAAAACAGAGTATCGAAGCTTGAAAATAAGGTTGATTAACTGAGCATTATGTTCAGTGATGACGAAATAAAACAGACAACAAAGTACTTGGCTACACAACTGACAGAAGACTCGAAAAGAAACAACTTCAGAATTATGAGAGCAAAAAGAAATAGAGGACAGCACAAAAGGTAGAAAGAACATATTCACTGAAATTATAGCAGGCAATTTCCCAAATCTAGGGGAGAAATTAACTTTGATGTACAGCAGGTGACTAAAATGCCAGATACCTTGACTAGAAAAGTATGTCCTCATCACACATCATAATAAAAATCCCAAACACTTAAGACAAACAGAGAATACTAAAAGCTGAAAGACAAAAGGAAAGAAAGAGAGAAAGAAAGAAAGAAAGAAAGAAAAAAGAAAAAGAAAACAACCTACAAAGAAAAACTCATTAGAATGACAGGATTTTCAGCAAAAAAAAAAAAAACCTTAAAGACTGAAAGCTCTACAAGAAAGTACCAACCCCAGACTTTATACCAAGTGAAATTACCCTTCAAAATTGAGGAAGAAGTAAAAAACATTACATGATGAAAAAAAAACTAAAGAAATGTATGGACACTGTACATACACTGATTGCAGAAAATACTTAAAGGACTCTTATACAGAGACAGGGAGACTAACAGCAGCAAAGAAAGCAGAGGAAATAAAACAATAAAAAGAGACGAATTTCTAATGATGGTGAAGAACAAATAATCAAAACTTCAGCAACAGATGATGATGGGATATGATTACTACAGTAATAAGACTCAAGGTTTAACAGTCTTAACTCTTGTCAAAAGACAGACTGACAAGTTGGATCAAAGAACAAAAACTAACAATTTGTTGCTTGTAAGAAACACATTTTACCCATGAAGAAACATACACACTAGAAGGAAAAGAAAGGAAAAGGAAGGAAATTAATTTTTCATGCAACTGGAATGAGAAAACAGAGAAGAGGAGGGTCAAAAGGCATAGGGGAAGGATTTACAACTTTGACATGATATATATGTGCACAAAGTACTCAAGTTAATGTAAACATTATGCATCGCACGTATGCATGGTAATGAGAAAAAAAGGAAAATAAAGAAAAGCTATACTATTCTCGTACTCAGCAGTTTTCAAGCCAAAACAGATCAGAAGAGACAAAGAAGGAAATTATATATTGGTTTTTAAAAAATCCAACAATAAGTCAGAATAATCAATGCAAGCACAGTAATTAAATCTACATGGTACTAGTATAAGAACAGACAAGAGGGCCAGTGGAACAAAACTGAGGATACTGAAACAAACTCAAACACTCACAGTCACCTGGTCTTTGACGCAGGGGCCAAAAAAATCCACTGGAGAAAAGACGGCATCAAATGGCAATGGAAAAAGTCGATCTCCACATGTAGGAAAATGAAACTAGACCTATATCTGTCTCCACACACTAAAATCAGATAAAAATGGATCAAAGAACTGGACATCAAAACAGAAACACTGAACTTACTAGAAGACAAAATAGATAAAGTCCTGGAAGACCTAGGGACAGGAAAGGATTTTCTGAACAGATCACCAACTGTACAAGATATTTAAGCAAAAATCAACAAATGGGACTACATTAAACTCAAAAGCTTTTGCACAGCAAAAGAAACCATAACCAAGATGAAGAGACAACCCACAGAGTGGGAAAAGATATTCACCAGTAACCCTTCAGACAAAGGACTAATATCAAGAATATATAAGGAACTGAAAAACATAAAATTCCCTAAAATAAAGGATCCTGGCAGCTGAAATGAAAAGAATCTTCTCAGAAGAAGCACAAGTGGCCAACAAGCATATGAAAAAATGTTCTGCATCATTGGCCATCAGAAAAATGCAAATAAAAACTCCTCACTGTGGTGAGAATGGCCTGCCTCAAGAATTCAAAAAATATAATTGTTGTTGAGGACGTGAAATAAAAGGAACTCTACTGGTGGGAATGCAAGCCGGTACAGCCATTATGGAAAGCAGTCTGGAGGTTCTATAGAAAGCTGAGAATGGAAATTCCATTTGATCCAGCCACTGCCCTACTGGGCACATTCCCAAAAGATATAAAGTCAACCTATCAAAAAGACACATGCATATCCATGTTTATAGCAACACAATTCATACTAGCAAAATCCTGGAAACAACCTACTTGCCCATCCATTGAGAAATAGTTAAAGAAGACGTGTAATGGTTTAAAAAGATGTGGTACCTATACAAGGAATACTTTGCAGCCATAAAGCAAGACAGGTATGAAGTATTTGAATGAAAAATGGGGCCCCCTAGAGGCAAGAATGCTCAGAAAAATGGACCAAGTACAAACGACTGATGATAGATGAGTGTCCCTCTTATGGAATGCACTAAAAAGGCCCCAACATGAATGGCAGGGTAGGAAGAGAGTCAGTGGTCAAATAGGAAACAGATAAACCTCTGAAAAGGGTGGACAAACCCTATGGTTCTAATATGTTATAGAATCTGAAATTCACGTATTTTTAAAAAATGTTAAATTTGATTCCATGTGAACTTTTTTATCAATATAAAATTTAATAAAGGAAAGAAATAGACAGGACAAGTAGACAAAAAACATTAACAAAGAAGTATTAGAGTTAAACCACACTGTGGAAGACTTGGACTTAACTAATACCTACAGAGTGTTCCATTTAATATCAACAGAATACACCTTTTTCTCAGTGGCACATGAGACTTTTTCTAAAAGAAATCAAGCGTATCCTAGGCCAAAGCTATGCTGAAATTAATATGAAAGCATTGAAATAATTCTTCTATACTTTCAAATTATCACAGAATAAAACTAAAAACCAATAGCAAAAGAAACTATAGAAATTATACAAATAATAAATATTATTGAAAGAACAATGGGTCATGGAAGATGCCAGGCAAGAAATTACACACCTCTTATAGTCCAATGACAACCAAAGCACATCACAACAGAGCTTAATTAATCAGTACTCACAGGGAAATGTATAGCAATGAATGCACACATTTCAAAAAAAAAAAGAGTAATCCCAAATAATTTAATGATGCACCCCAAGGTTCTAGAGATACATGAACAATCCAAATCCAAAAGTATCAGGAGAAAACAAATTATGAGTATCAAAGCAGAAATTAATGAATTTGAACCAAAATAATTCAGAAGATCAACGAATCACAGTTGATTCTTCAAAAAATAAATTAAGTTTGATAAACCTGAAACCAAACTAACCAAAGGAAGGGAGGATAAAAAACCCACATTAATGTAATTAAAAGTGAAAAAGATGAAATCACAACCTAGAATGCTAAAATCCAGAAAAATATTAAGAACTATTTTGAAATTATATCCTCCAATAAATTAAAGAATTTGGAGAAATTTCTAGATACCCATAAGATGACAAAATTAAACCAAGAAGATATAAAAAACCTGAAAAGACCAAAAACAAGTATGGAAATTGAGGCAGTAACAAAGTCTCTACCTACGGAGAAACATCCAGGACCTGACAGACTCACTGCAGAATGTCATCAGAACTTCAAGGACAAGCTAACAAGCTTTTTGATTTTTTCAAAAAATTGAAAAAGAAGAAATACTGCCAAACTCTTTTCTGAAAGCTAAGATTACCCAATGCCATAACCAGAAAAGACATAACAAGTTTAAAAATCTATAGGCCAGTCTCCTCGATGAACATAGATGCAAAAAAAAAAAAAAAAATCTTCAACAAGTTTCTTGTGAACAGAATCCAACAAGTCATTAAAAAGATCATATACCATGATCAAGTTGGGATCATCCCATTCATCCCAAGGATGCAAGGATGGTTCAATATATATATAAACAATTTAATATACCTCATAAACCAAAGCAAAGACAAAAATCATATGATTATCTCAATAGATACAGAAAAACCTTTTAACAAAATGAAACATCCATTCATGAAAAAAAAACCTTGATGAAAACAAGTATAGAAGTACCCTACCTCAAGCTCATAAAAGCTATTTACACCAAACCTACTGTCAACATTTTATTAAATGGGAAAAAATTGAAAGTATTTCCCTTTAAGTCAAGAACAAGACACGCACCACTCCTATTCGATATAGTACGCAAAACACCAGCCAAAGCAATCAGTCCACAAAATGAAATAAAGTATGTTTCAAAAAAGAAGAAGTTGAATTATCCTGATTTGTAGTCGAAATGATCCTGTACATATAAGACTGCAAAGACCATCAAAAGACTCTTAGAACTAATTAAGAAATGCAGAATACAAAAGCAATACAAAAAATCAAAGGCGTTTGTGTACAGTAACAATGAATCACTGAGAAAAACATGAGAAAAATTTCTATCTCCACAACCACTCCTCACAAAAATATTAAATACCCGGGAATAATCCTAACGAAAGAAGTAAAGTATTTTTACAATGAAAACTATATTATACTGGAGAAAAGAAACTGAAGAGGACATTATGAAATGGAAAGATGGCCCGTATCTAAATTTACAGAACTAGCATTGTCAAAATGGCCATACTACCAAAACTAATAGATTCAATACAATTCTATCAATATCAGCAATATTTTTCACATAAATAGAAAATACAATCCCAAATTTTATATGGAATCAAAATAGCCAAAGGAATCTTGAGCAGAAGGACAAAAGCAGGTGCTGTTACCATTCTGGACATCCACAGTGCTACAAAGTAACACTGATTTAAAATATATATGGTATTGGCACAGAAACAGGCAAGTGACCCAGTAGAACAGAACTGAGGAGACAGCCTTAGGCACCCTCTGCCATCTGACCTTTGAGAAAGCGGCCGAAAGAATAAGCTAGAGAAAGGACAGCCTCTTTAATAAATGGTGCTGGGAGAACTGGTTGTCCGCTTACAGAAGAATGAATCTAGATCCACACCTTTCACCATGTAATAAAATCAAGTCACTGCGCAGTGAGTCCAACACATAGATATTAAACTAGAAACTCTGGACTTTCTGGAGGACAAAATAGATAAAATTCTTAAAGACATAGGGTAGGTAAGGCCATCTTCAATAGACACCAGTCACACAGAAATAACACCAAGAATTAACAACTGGGGTTGTACCAAACTTAAAAGCTTCTTCACAGCAAAAGAAATGATCAACAGAGTGAAGAGAGAATGAACGCAATGGGAAAAAATATGCCACCCACTCCTCTGACCAAGGACTAGTATCTAGAATATACAAAAAAAAACTGGGATAAAAATAGACTTCTCAAAATAAAATACTCAAGTAAAAAATAAAAAGAATGAATGAATACACAGTTCACAGAAGAATAAGCACAAATGGCCAATGTGAAAATACATTTTTTTAAAGTTCGACATCTTTAGTCACTAGAGAAACTCAAATCAATATGACACTGAGGTTATACCCTGCCCTGGTAAGAAGGGTTATCATCAAAAATTCAAAAAACAATAGATACTGGTGAGGATATGGAGGAAAAAGGAACCTTTCTACCCTTCTGGTAGGACTGCAAACTGACGCACTCAGTATGGAAAGCAGTATGGGTTTCCCTCATAAAACTGAAAATAAATATCCCAATTGACTCAGCTACAACTTTTCTGGATATCTTTCCAAAAGAATTAAAAGCATGATGTAACAGATATTCGTACATACTCATGTTTATAGCAGCACAGCTCATAATAGCTAAATCATAAAAGATGCTGAAATGTCCATCAACCATCAACAGGTGAATAAAGAAAAGGTGGTGTGTACACAAGTGGAGTACTACTCTGTAATAAGGACAGATAAATTTGAGTCATTTGTAGGAAAAATGGATGCATCTTGCATGCTTAGTCAAGCGAGTCAGACCCAGAAGATTAAATATTGCTTTGTTTCTCTACTATGAGAAACCTAAGGTATAAATAAGTAATAGAACCAAACAAACGAAATGGTAGGAAGCAGGAATGTGGGAAAGGGTAGGAGGGAAGGAAAGAGGGAGGGAAAAGAATGTAAAGTCGGTGCAATATGTGTGTGATCAAATTCCTCAAGTTTAATGTAGCTATTGTAAAGCACAAAAATGTACTAATTAAAATAATAACCCCTGGGGAAAAAAGAATATAGTTCTCTGGATCATGACTCAGTGACCTGCTTCCTTCTCTCAGGCTTCACCACCCAACAGTACATCCAGCAGTGAACCCATCAGTGCATTAATACACTCATGACTTAAGCACCTCTGAGATCTAATAATACTCCAAAAGCCTATAACACATGAGCCTTTCTGGGGCAGGGAGAAATTTTTTTTATCTAAGCCATAACTGCTGAGTAGGCAAAAATCTGAAATAGCAAAGTACTAAGGGTAATGTAAACCCCTCTTCAGTCAAGGAGTGGAGTCACTCACTGGTTCCAGGTACTTAAATGTCATTTTCCAAGGCAAGAGTAATTCCTGAGTTACCTAAAAAATCCAGGATTATTTACCTTTCATAAGTCAATAGTTTGTTTTTAGGGGTCAGAGTGGATAGCTCATCAAAGATTCTGACAAATGCTACCCTTATCTTACTTGAAATTCTTCCCATGATTAAGTTAGCATCAAATAACACATATTGTTTAACCTATAAGCAATATAATTTCTAAGCTTCTATTGGGTTCTCCAATTTTATCTAAATATTGACTTCTCCAAATGTATCTAAATGTGTTCATTTACAACCTTATCCCAAAATAGATCTTTAAGCAATTACAAAAGTATAGTATAGGGAATTGTCTTATTTAAGTACATTTTGGATCACAGTTTCTGAAGGTCACAGTTCCTTCAAGAGTAGCCGGTAATGATGGAAGCACATGGGAGAGGCTTAGAAGTTCACAGGATAGCAAATGGAAGCTAAGTGAGGAAGAAAGGGCAGAGTTGCCTTGCAGGTAGGTAATCCTTTCAGGTGAAGCATCGGTGTTCTGTTCCTCTGACCACGCCCCACCTCGTAACAGCATTCAAATACCTTAGGCTTTTGAGTGACAATACAGGTCCAAACCACAACTTAACTGAGTAAGTAATGGAGGCCGTATGTCAACTAGCTAAGATCTCCTTTCAGGAGATGGGGCTTTATCTAACAAAATTCTATACACTTTTATAAATAATACAGAATTTCAAAGAGAAAACATAATCAATTGCATAGTTGATGTCTGTTGTCTACTTGAAAAAAGATACATTGGCTGGTTAGAAGCACTCATAATACAAAGAATAAAAAGAAATTCTTTGTTAGATCCTTTAAAAAAGGCAGCACAGTATAAGAGAATAATGTTCTCAAAGTAAAGACTTGAATTACTAGGGCTATGAGAGTAGCTTGCCTTGGATCAATCTTCTATCCAGATTAGTTACAAATGAATAAAGTATAAAAATAAAATAAAAGTTCTTTCTACATATCAAAAGTAATTTTATCACACACAGCAAGATTCCGGACAAACAAGAACCACAGGGAAGTGAGCCTGCATTTTGTGTAATGTTCCCCTTAAAATCTTTCCTGATCTAAATGTTCCATGTTGAGAAACCATCTTACAGCAGCAACACAGATAAGACTTATCAGTGTCACTCCTCAGGTACAGCCCTTTGAGCGGTTGTGAGGACAACCTGGGATCTGCAATCTAAAGACACAAAGTATGCACCCCACACACAGTCACAACACATGGTAGGACATTACTACTCCCATTGACATTATCATTCAAAGGAAGGAATCTGAATGAAGGTGGCAGAGAAAAGGGAACAAGAACCACACGCAGTCGTGATCCAGGCAATTTGAAATCCAGTTGGTCCTCTGTTGCCAGTTACTTAATTAGAGCTCAGTTCTGGGAGTTGTTTTCCACCGCTCTTAATTCCACCCTCCAAAGTGCCATCTCCTCCCCCTTGGCTATTAATTCCAAACTTCCTTTGCCACAAGAAAAGGTCCACGCCTGCACCTAAGTAAATGATTCTGTCTGATTCTTGCCCAGACAAAATCAGAGACCCAGAAGACTCATTTTGAATTGCCTCTGTCCCTTTCAGGCTAAGTTCATGATGTCTCTGAGATTATAAATACCTTAAAGATTGGTTGTGTTTTCTACAAATAATAGTGGGGTTCGCTCCATCAGACAAAAAGGTCACTTAGAAAGCTTTGTAATACAAGCTCCAGTTTACCTTGTGCTAAAAGTTTGCGACTGATAAACAACACCCATAAGATTCTCAGAAAAAAATGAATTCAAATGTTGTATGACACACACACAAATCCTTCAGAAATCTTAAGAAGAGGTCTTCCAATTACACACTTGAGAAAACTTTTGTCCTGAAATCAGCATTGCAGCACAGCAGAAATGCGAGTCAAGTATAGTTTTATACTTCATTATGTTTCAGTCCTTCTCTAATTATTGTTTGAAATTAGAACTTTCTCCTTAACACTTCGCACACTTTCTCTCTCGCTCATACATAGATAGAAATAACAAATTTTCCTTTGGACATTCTATCTGGAAATCTCTTCACCCAATTTTACTACTTAATTGGATCTATTTTCTGTTGTCCATCTATCTCACACAATTATCCTAAAAATTGTCTCTTCATTGCTGTTAAAAGTTTCATCAACAACTCCCTGAGGATCTTCCAGCCTCTTCCTGACTCAGAGTCCCAAATCTGAAACCACTTGTTTTAAGATTTTGTTCCAACATCCTACTCCTAGATATTATTTTTGTCTCATTACTGTGTAAAAACCATACCATAACCTATTTCTGTGTACATTTTAGTTACTTTTTTGTTGCCGGGACACAATACCCAACACCCACAACTTATGAAAAAAACTTTCCATTAGCTCATAGTTTCAGAATGTCTTGGTTCATTCGTGGTCAGCTGGCACTGGTTAAAGGGCTTGAGAGAGGCCTCACTGGGAAGATGCTGCTCACAGCATGGCAGGACAGGAGGCAGAGGTAGCGAGCAATGGCAGAGTTATCATGCATCCTTCCGGGTCATACCTGGTGCTCCACCTTTTCTGCCCTCATCCCACCACTTAACAGCCTAGGAAATCAATGGATTAGCCACCACAATTGAATCCCCTTCCAAACATGAAGCTTTGGGGGAACATTCCAAATCTAAACCATAGCCCCATGCATATGGCTGCTACGGATTATCTGTGAAACCATGTGCCATTAAGAGACAGAGACCTAGTCTGGAAGGGTAGGCTATAAGCATGTGTTGGCTTATAGGTGTATGGTAGAAGACAGGTATGTGGCAGATTACAGATTACAGGTGTGTGGATTAGATTATAGGTGAGTGTGGATTATAGATTACAAGCAGGTGGTGGATTAGGGGCTTAAACCTGCAGGGGAGGGAACCCTGGAGTTGGACCAGAAGAGGCAGACCACTGGGTTAGGACCTGGAGGGGAAAAATGCAACTGCATCTGTACCTCTCAGGCTTGGCTTCCTGTTCGCTTTCCTCTGAGGATCAGCCTCCACCTCTACCTCTGCCACGTGCTTCCACTGTTGCTGGCTGGATATATTACCTTCAAAGGAGCAACACTTAGACTCACCTTACCCTTTCAAAAATAAAATAATGGCATCCAGAAGAAAACGGAATAACATTTTTAAATGCTGAAAAATAACTACCAATCTTACAGAAATATCTTTTGTTACCGTATGATTTCATGTATAAAGGTATTTTTAATTTTATTAGTATTTTCAATACATAATAATAATAACACTTAGGTTGAGGAACAGGTGCATGTACACATCCCATCTTGATCCTTTTTACTTGCCTTTTCTCTGCCCGCCCTTCCCTTCCTGGTCTGTTTTTCTTCCCTATAAAGTCTACCTTCCTACTTTTTTCCATCTCTCTTCCATTTTTTCTCTTTGAATGTTATCATATTACAGAAACCACGTGACATTTGACCTGTGTTTGATTAATTTCACTGAGCATGGTGGTCTCCAAGTGCATCCATTTCCTAAAAAAAAAAAAATCCTCAAACTTATCTTTTTTATGGAAAAGTCATGCTCCATTATGTAAATATATCACACATTATTATCCTTTTCTCTGTTGATGGGCATATTGGCTGCTTCCAAGATTTTAGCTGTTGTGAATTGTGCTGCTATAAACATAAGTACATGTAAATCACCATTGTATGATGACTTTAACTCCATTGGGAAGATACTCAGAAGTATAGCTTGGTCAAATGGTATAACAATTGTCAGTTTTTTGAGGTCTTCTCATACTGCTTTCCAAAATGGCTATATCAGCTTATAATCTCACCAACAATGTAAAAGACTTTCTCCTACAACCTCACAGCCTTCATTTGATTTTTTTTTTGAGTTCTTGGTACCACCCATTCTTAACAATGTAAAAGGAAACCTCACTGAAGTTTTGGTTTTCATTTCTCTTGTGGCTAAACATACTGATTTTTTTCCATGTATTCAATGGCCATTTATTTTTCTTTTATTTTGGAACATCTTTTTTTCAGTTCTTTATATATTCTAGATAATAGTCCTTTCTCTGTGAAGTAGTTAGCAAAATTTTTCCCATTCTTTCATCTCTGTTTTTATTCTGCTTATTGTTTCCTTTGCTGTGTAGAGCTTTTTAATTTGACATAATCCCATCTGTTGATTGTTGGTGTTATCTCACATGCATTGTGTGGTTTGCTGAGAAAGTCCTTCTTATACCTTCGTCTTCTAGGGTCTTGCTTCTTTTATCTTCTGGCAGGTTCAGAGTTTCCATTTTAATATTCATGTCTTTGATCCATTTTTTATTTGATATTGGTACATGGTGAAAGACATGGGTCTAGTTTCATTCTTTTGCATGTGGATACTCAGTTCTCTCAAGATCATTTGCTAAAGAGTCTATCTTTTCTTTAGCACAGGCTTTTGGATCCTTTGTCAAAAGTCAGAGAGCTAAGGGTGCTTGAGCTTGCCCCTGCATCCTCAGTTCTGTTCCACTGATCCACCTGTCAATCTCTGTGGCAATACCATGTGGTTCTTACCACTGCTTTTTCTGTAATAATCCAGTATTATGATGCTTCTTGATTGTGTCTTGTTGTTTAGGACTGTTTGTTTCAGCTATTCTGTGTCTCCTTTGGCTCCATATAAATTTTAGGATTTTTTTCTAGTTCCATGAAAAAATGCTGTTTACATTTGATTGGACTTGCACTGAATCAGTATATCAATTTTGGTAGTATAGCCCTTTTCATGGTATTGGTTCTGCTTCTCCAGGAACAGAGGATTTCTTTCTATTTTCTAATATTCTCTTCAATTTCTCTTTTCAGTGTACTACAGTTTCACTATAAAGTTCACTCATTTTGCTAGTTATGTTGATTCCTAGGTATTTGATTTTCTTTGAGGCTATTGTGAACTTGATTTTTAAAAATCTCTTTCTATGTGTTTTATTTCTTGCTGTATGAGAATGCTATTGATTTTTGTGTACTGATTTACAACCTGCAATGTGGTTCAATTTGTTTATCAGTTCTAAGAGTGTTCTGATGGAGTTTTGGAGTCTCCTACATAAAGGATCTTGTCATCTGCAAATAAGGATTGTTTGACTTCTTTCTTTGTAATACATGGTGCCTTTTTTCATTCTGTTGCCTCAGTGCTATGCTGAGGAGTAGCGAGAGTGAACACTGTTGTCTTGTTCCTGATTTTTAAAAAAAAATTGACACTTTCAGTTTTTCTTCATCTAGAATGATGTTGGCAGCAGCATTGTCATACTGCTTTGTCAGTTTAAGGTTAGGCCTGCTCCTAGGAGCTGCGGGACTGGGCCTTCTCGTGCTCCATCCCTGTGGCATGCTGGTGCCATCAAGGTAGTCACTGGCACTCCACAGTCTCCACCTGGGAGCCCGCAGGACAGGACCTTTCCACACCCAGCTCCTGCTACACACCAGAGACTTCCAGGTAGCAGTAGGCAGTCCCTCTGCCTACATCTCAGCGTCCCCACACCTGGGCCGAACGTCCATCCTTGCTGATGTGTGCTGGAAGCAACCAGGTAGCTGCACCCAGTCATCTGTCTGCACCTTGGAGTCCAAGCAAATGGGCCTACTCTGCACGTTTCACTGCTGCACGTGAGAGGTAACCAGGTAGCTGTGTCCAGATGCTCACCTACACGTCAAAGCCTGTGCAATGGCGCCTACTCGCCACCCATCTCTGTTGCATGCCCACAGAGGAGTAGCTACATCCAACTAGCTGCATCCAGACCCCTGCTCGCACCTCAGAGCCCTTGCAGGTGGACCTAGTCACTACTCATCACTGGAGGGTCTCGTAAGGATCCACCTCACACAGCCTGCCAGAATATGAGAGCGCAGGACAAGCAGCTTCGTCCATAGCAGAAAAAAATCTCTCTAAAACAGGCCTAGTAGCCACTGTCAAGCAGGAAAAGACAAACTAGTTGTCCTGTAACAAGGAATCCCACCTCAATGACACAGGCAGCATATTACATAACCATAGAGCAATACTCTCCACTATCAAAAAAAATAGATATTGCTCACAGAGTAACCACAGCAAGCCAAAGGAATACTCTATGGCAAGATGAGAAAACACAGGAGCAAGATGCCACAGAAACCCCTCAGCTCACCCAAGGAGACCCGGATAGAATCAGAGGAAGATCCAAAATTCCTCAATAAAAGTAGTTAATCTACTGAAAGAATTCAAAACAGACTCACACAAATTACTCAAAATACTTGAAGAATTCAAAAAGATTTAACCAAAGAACTCAAGGAACAAACAAATGCAAAACTGTCATAACTTGAGAAGTTAATACAGGAAATGAATGACAAGTTCACAAAAGAATTCCAAAAATATGAAAAGATAAAAGAAAAGAAACAAAAGTAAAAAAAAAAAAACCTCCACAGAAAGTGCAGGGAACAAAATGAGGGGAGAATTTTTGATGCAGAGGATAAGTGCGTAATAATAGCCCAGACTGTTAACAACCATAAAATAAATCCAATACCCTCTTATTATAAAGTCTCTAAAGAAAATAGGAATAAAGGGACCCTACCTCAACATGATTCAAGCTATTTACAGCAACCTCTCAGCTAATATAATCCTAAATGAAGAAAGACTGAAAGCACTCACATTAAATTCAGGAACAAGACAAAGATGCTTACTGCCACCACCTAGTATTCAATATAGTACTGAAAATTTTAGCAAGAGACACCAGGCAAGAGCAAGCAATAAAAGGAATACAAATTTGAAGGGGAGAAGTAAACTATCGCTCCTTGCAGATGACATAATAATCTACATAGAAGATCCAAAAAATTCCACCCAAAGACTTTCAGAACTAATGAACAAATTCAGTGAAGTAGCAGGTTACAAAATCAATATCCACAAATCGCTAACATTCCTATATACCAACAATGAATCAAAAGAGGAATAAATCAAGAAAGGAACCCCCTTCACAATAGCAACAAAAATAAAATAAAATACTGAAGAATAAATGTTACCAAAGAGGTGAAAGACCTATACAAAGAAAACGGTACAGCCCTTAAGAGAGAGACTGAAGAGGACTTTAGAAAATTGAGAGACAACCCATGTTCCTGGATAGGAAGAACTAATATTGTCAAAATGGTCATACATCCAAGGCTATTATACAAATTAAATGCAACATTAGTCAAAATACCAATTATATTCCTCACAAAACTAGAAAAAACAACTTTAAAATTTATATGGAACCAGAAAAGACCCAGAATCTCTAAAGCAATTCTAAATAACAAGAGCAAAGCTGGAGGAATCACAATCGCAGACTTCAAAAGCTACTACAAAGCAACAGTGATCAAATCCAAGTGGTACTGGTCCAAGAACAGACAGGAGGACTAATGGAGCAGAATTGAAGATATTTAAATAAACCCAAACACCCTTTGTCACCTAAAAAGGGGGCCAAAACAATCCCCTGGAGAAAAGACAGCATCTTTAATAAATGATGCTAGGAAAACTAGATCTCCAAATACAGGAGAATGAAATTAGACTCATATCTGTCACCATACACTAAAATTAGATCAAAGCGGATCAAAGAACAGGACATCAAAAAAGAAACACCAAACCTACTGCTATATGACAAAATAGGTAAAACCCTAGAAGACATAGGAACAGGAAAGGATTTTCTGAGTAGATCACCAACTGCACAAAACATCTTAGCAAGATCCAACAGATGAGTCTACATTAAACAAAAAACTTTTGTACAGCAAAAGAAACAATCAACGAAGTGAAAGGACAGCCCACAAAATGGGGAAAGGTATGCACCAGGAACACTTTAGACAAAGGATTAATGTCTAGAATATACAAGGAACTGAAAAACATAAAACTCCCTGAAATAAATGATTCCATCAAAAAGTGGGCAGCAGAAACGAAAAGAAGCTTCCCAGAAGTACAAATGACCAATGAGCACATGAGAAAGTGTTCCTCATCACTAGCTGTCAGGCAAAGAATAAAAGAAATAGCACAATGGTAGATATAAGAGTATGAGCAACCACATAATTAACCGTCTTAGGCTAAAATTTCAGGATAGGTATTTTTAAAGCTATGCTTTTTAAAATACAAAATTCTAATATATGGACACATAAATACTGAAAGTAAAATAAAATTAGAAACAGACACACTAAAATAAAATAAGAGTGCAATATTCATATTTGCATAAATACAGATGATTGGAACATAATAAAGTGAATATGCTTAATAGTATTGACTTGTATACTTAAAATGGTTACTATGGTAAATTTTATGCTACATGTTTTCTACAATCACTTTTTTAAAATCTGTTACAGAAAGAAAGAAGCAGTACTGGAGATAAACAGAAATTTTATAATGACAAAGGGGTCAATTTGCCAGAAAGGTATAACAATCTACCAGAAAATCTATCTGTTTGAATTTACATAATATCGTGGTTTGGATCTGGAATGTTCCCCAAAAGTCTCATGTATTTGGTTGTCATGGATTGTCTATGGGATCATGTGCTGTTGGGAGATTAGGGCCTCATCTGGAGTGGTGGACTACAGGCATGTAAAGCGGATTACAGGCATGTAAAGTGGACTACAGGAGTGTAGTGGGAGCTTACCACACCTGGATCCAGGAGGGGCTGATAACTGGGAGGAGACGTAGAAGGATATACAAACTGTTTCCCACCTTCCATGAAAGACTAGACTCAACTTGCCTTGACTTGGCTTCCTGATCGCAATGTCAAGGGGCCACCTCTATCTCTGCCTCTGCCACGGGCTTCCATTGCTGCCGGCCACCCCTGAATGGACTGTGACCTTCTGAAACTGTGAACTAAAATAAACCTTTCCTCCCCTAATTTTGTGGATGTTGGATATTGAGTCACAGCAATGAAAAAGTAACTAAAACACATATTATAGCTTCAAAATACAAAGAACAAAAATTGCAAGAACAGAAAAAATTATAAAATCCTTAAGATAAAGATTTAATTGTAAATTTTATTTCTCTATTGTTTTACTGTTTCCCACCGAGGTGACTTCTGTCATAAATCCAAATCCTAGGTCAATAAAAACAAATTTTGGAGAGGGCAGATATTTAATTCCAGGTTCATAAATCTGTAATGAGTTGTCTTAATTACAGATATATTTTAAGATATGTAGCAGAATGCATGGCCTGCGTATCCATCAGATAATCCCCTGAAAACAAAAATATAAATATAAAAATGAATCGCATTCAGTTCTCCCAGAAGATAAATGACATAAAAGACTGTGGGGCAGAATTTTTTAACACTTAATCATTAAATATATAACTGTCTGTGGTCCAAATGATCTCAGTCACCAGACGTATAAGGAAACAAAAGTAAATCTGCTTTCACTTTGGGTGGGAGCTTCTGATAACCCTCTGCTTTATCAGATTTATGAAAAAGAAAAAGGCCAAGAAAGTATGAGTGAGATAAAACCCATGTCTGAAGCTGGACACGGTAGCGCATGATATAATCCTAGCACTTGGGAGACTCAGGCAGGAAGATTGCTGTGAGTTCAAGGTCAGCCCGGGCTACATAATGAGTTCAGGACCAGCCTGGACTACAGAGTGAGACCCTTTCTCAAAAGAAAAAAAAAGTGTTTGAATGTTTGAAGCATCATAGCCCAGGCCTCTGAGAAAAGAAGGGTGGGAAGTTACCACAACCATCAGGGACAGTGGGAACTGCATCACCCTCCAGCCTGGATTTGATGGATAGGCGCTCACCAAGCAACGCGCAGATGAATACAGAAAAGATCCCCTGACACACAGCCTCCATCTTTCCCCAGGCTCAGCTGTCACTTTCCCCTCTAGGCAAAACAAGCATTTAGCAAGAAGGAAACTTTTGAAAAGTAGATTCCCAAGTACTACCAGATGTAGGCAAGTTTTAGGGCTGGTACAACGTGAATATTTTTTAAACTATTCTTTACAAGCGGTGTGATTTGGACCTGGAATATTCCCCAAATGGCTTATGAATTCAGATGTTGCCTTTTAAGTCTTATTAAGAGGAAGGCCCAGTTGGAAGGGACAGAACACTGAGGCTTGACACAAAGGGGACAGATCACTGAGATATGACCTGGAAGGATATTTTCTAGCTCTGTTCTTCCTCACTGGCTTGCTTCTTGTGTGCCAGCGTGAACAGATTCCCTCCAGTTAGGCCCCCACTATGTGTTTCCACTATTGCAGGGTCCCTGCAAATGAGCTGAGACCTTCTGAAACTGTGAGCTAAAATAAACCATTTCTCCTTAAAATTGTAGATGTTAGGTATTCTGTCCCAGCAAAGAGAAGTTAAGATACAAGGTAACTGGAGAGGGCAAAATTACTAATAATCTATGAAAAAATTTTATCAATTTCCTTGGTTTACTTTACAAAACATAATTCAAGTTAAGACTGTTTCAAAGGAAAAAACCCTTCATGCAGTACAGCTGGGTTCTTTGTTTTTTCTATACATGTATAGTTAAATGGACTCTGTAAGTGTAAATCATTGTAGTCAATAATCTTGAAGCTTTGTTGAAAATACAAACTTGGACCTCTAACTCAATCATTTTCCAAGTTTTATCTTAGTCTTTCTGAAAGAGTATGTGAGATGTATACTATGAAACCCCAGGAAAAATATTGGTAGCTTTATGGGAGAAAATTCACATTAATGGCAGGACGATATTATGTAAAGCTACTCCCCAGCCCAGTTTACTCCAGATCTCTAAAATAATGTTGGAGGAAATGGTAGCTCCAAACTTGAAAATGATTGCTTGATTCATTCATCTACTTTTATAATACACTCAACTGGCCAAAAGAGAACAAATATGCTTGTCTGTCTTTTCTCATTCTATTGTATTTTAGTTCCAATACTAGAAAAGTGTTAATGAGTAAGAAAAATCAAAATTATTCAAGACAGTGAGAGAAATATTGGTAATCCACAAAGCTGAAGGATTAATTAATGTCAAAAAAGAAAATATATATTTGTGTCTATCTATATCTGTACTATGGAGCTAGATAAAAACAAGGTAGTTAGGTAGAGTCGTACATACATACACAAACACACACACACACTTCCAAGGGCACATTATCATTGAGAATGTTGTAGAACTATTCAGGTGTATAATGTGCTGTCTTAACATTAGTTATTTTGCACTGAACACTTTCAAAACAGATTTTCATAGTTTCTTAGCTTAGGGAAAAATGTTCCCCCATAGCAAGCATTATAAAAAGAAGTCAAATGTCATTACCATAACCAAAGAGACAAGAGCAAAACAAAAGTTAAATAGTTTAGGCACTTCAAAATTTTTTAAAGTACTTTTATTTTAGATAGCTAATAGCTTGTGGATTATAGAACAGGAGAATAGGTACAAAAGGCTTAAAATCACCTCAAAAAAAATCATCGAATTACAAGTATAACCCCTAAACAAGCCACTGTTTTCTAGTGTTTAATGCAAAACTCAAAATTGAATTTGCCAACAGACATGGAAAATTGAATTCCCCGGAGAAAGTTGAGAGCGCTTACATTTTGCTAAAGGAGAAGTAGAACATTAATGGAAGTTGCACATCTATGTTTTTTTAATCAAAATCTCAACAGGGCCCTGAACAGTAGTGTGCCTCAAAGGACGCGGTGTCACCGGTAGAGGAGGGAAAGCACCCTTAGGGAGACCAGTCCTGCCTGTCAAGAGCCCGATAGGGTGTTTGGCCGGAAGCGATCACCGCCTCCGTGTTTGCGCAGGCGTTTAGGCTGTTCATTTGCTCCTGGAGATTTGAGCAAAGAAACCAGCCAGATGAGTTGTAAGCGCTTTGAACTGCAGCCCTGCAGACCTAATACAATGAAGAAGCAACAAGCTACAGAAAGATAGTGAGGCAAGGCGGCATATGCACTGAGCCAGAGGGCGTGGCCCGGAACTGAAGCTCCAACGCGCACTGGAACCGGAACCTGGGTAAGTAACTTGACCTCAGTTGTCCCATGTGTAGAGGGAAGGAAAAGCAGGCACCTGCTTGCCCAGGTTGTACAGAGTATCACTGTACACGTAAGAGCTGCGCTGACATTGGCTATGACTTCATTAGCATACCTGCTGGGCACATTTAATTAAAAAGAGCCTTCCACGCTCTTCCAGGCCCGTTGCAAAGACGGGGTTGTTTGCGGGAAGAACTGGCGAAGTGACCTCTAAGTTGCTGTGGGGATTTGCCTGTCTCAAGTGGCTGTGATGCAAGGTGCTCAAACATGCAGAGTCACAACCCTCATTTCTCAGCAGTAGAGTATATGCCCCCTACTCCAGAAAGTGGGGTCCCACGGAGAGTGAGGCAGAAGGTGTGGGCAAGAAGGTGGCAGGGGGTGGGACTGAAAGGTACGCGGGCACCAGCACAACTGCCTTTTATAAAAATGGCTACTAAGAAATATGCCTTCTGGTCTTGCTGTGGTAAGAGAAGTCCTACAGGTTGTCTTGGCAACAAGTTAGAGGGAAATACCCTTAAAGGGGCTGAGTTCTTTCTGGAAGACTCTCTCATTATTTGGAAATGCCTCTCAGTCACCTCCCCAGGGGCCTGGCCTGAGTGGGGGAGTTCATCCTTGTCTCCTTTTGTGCTTCATTCCTCTCACAGGTGTCATAATACCTTAACAGAGTATTTGGGGAGCAGAGCAAGTGGTCCACAGGCTTGTTTAAATGGCATATTAACATGTGTCAGTGCAGATAAAGGTGGGCTACTGTGCTTTTGTGAAATTATTATATGATTCTTGAACTAAAAAAAGTATACTCGTTATTATTGGACTCTGATCTTTTATTTAAAGACCTTGTCAGTCAAGGTCACCAGTGGCTTCAAATCTATATTTCAAGGCTAAGTAACTACCTGATCTAACTTTACAAAAGTTACTATTTTATCAAAAGTTTCCACAAAGACTTTCTTAAGTCAGTCTTATACCACTGTCAAACACGTTGTGATTTCTAGAGATATACATCAATATTGCTCACCTAGTTGAAAAGTCACTTCAAATAACGGTCCTAGTAGCCAACCAAAAAAGATGGAAAAGATTAATTGCACTGAACAAAAAAGACATAAAGAGGAAAATCTAGGAGTATTTCAAATAAGAAACTACGTGAATTTATTTTGAAAAAAATAAAATGAAAAATATTTTTCATATTAATAATAAAAATTTATTAATTGATGATTATGTGCAAGGCATTCTCTGCTTTTTCTGAGTAGTATCTCATCTAGACTTCAAAAAAATCTCTGATGAAGTAAGTGCTAGTACTATTCCTACTGTACAAGCAAAGAGACAAACCAAACAAACAAAAGCCACAGAAATTATGGTATTGTTTTTGAGAAAGAAGACATTACATTTTGGCCACTTTTTACATGAACAGAAGAGTGCAAATCAGCGCAATTACAGGGTGATGGAGTGAATTACAAACACTGTGCTGTGCCAGAGGAGGAGACATGGCAATTTGTCAAATAGCATATAAATCTTATGTGACAATGGCAACGTAGATCTGGCTTTTAGAAAACCAGGCACGCTGTGAAAACCTGCTCAGTAACACGCAGGTCAAAGCATTCCTCTAAAATACAATGATGCGTTGTCAAAAGTTCAAGGAAGCTTGAGAGAATTGAGTTGAACTATAAAGTCAGTTGGAGCCCCATCTCCCAATGCGACGTTACTAAAAGGCTGCTCTGTACAACATCCAACAATAAGAATCGATGGGCATTAAATTAAGATGAGTTAAGAGTCTGAACGAGCATGGTAGAACAGGCAGCTGGGGTTTTTTCCTTCCCCCATCGCTAAATATTTCATCTTCCTCAAGCAAGTGAAATGACTAGCCCACACCTAATTAAACTGCATAGTGATTGTGCTGTGTCACCCCTTTAAAGAGTGACAAACATACGGCCTCACCAGCAGTGAACAACAGAAGTCAATAGCTGGCACATACTCGATGAAATACAAATCGAGATTAGCTAGTTTCACTTTTTATTCAGCAAATTCATGTCTGTAATCAATCCCGTGCATGTGTAGACTATGGAAATTGGTTTTAAATTGATTTGCTTCTTCCTTTGCTAATTACAGTATATGTGTAAATGAATAATCAATCGCTAACTCTACTCTTATTGTATACATTTCAATGAGCAAAACAATTCTGTCAGAGATATGTATTACTGTTGTCTTTTTAAAGAGAGGCTATTAAATATTTCACATAAATATTTCACATATCAACTACTTAATGATAATTTAAAAGACTCTCTTATTTGTTGAATAAATATAAAATTCCCCCTGCTGTGATTAGTTAATCTTATGGAAAGTTCTCAATTGAATCAAGAGTGTTCTAAGAAAAAAAATACAGCTCAATGATCTCTCAGCCCATATTATTAGCTTTATTGATATTGTAGGGATTGGACAATGAATAATGGTGAAGTCAGGAAATTGAAAGTTCAAGCCCCACATCCATCACCCTTAACCTAACAATTCAACCCCTGGGTATAAGACCAAGAAAAATGATTGTTTGTGACTATCAAAAATGTGTAAAATAAATCATTTATTCAAACACTAGGAGCACTCTAATGTCCATCAACTATAGAACGCATGAATAAATTATGGCAAATTCATCCAGTGAGGTAGTACCCCATAGTGAAAAAGCACAAACTACTGTAATGCATGCTACTACCATGCAAAGCATGCATGAAGCTCATAAGCATAATTTTAAATCAGTTGTCATAATTCCATAACTCTATTCATGTGAATTTCAAGTAAAGTAAAAGTAATAGATGTGAAAGATGTCTGATATTGGTTACATTTTAAGTTTGTAAAATTAAACTTGTATATATTTAAGATGTGTAGAATAGTGTTTTAATACACTGACTCCCCAAACCCTATGTCTCTAACATGTTATAGAATTTGGAATTCGTATATTTACAAAATAAAAAATAAATAATAATAAGTAAAATACACATATGGATGACAAACTGATGAGCTGAAGCCACAGAGCTAAACCCAAACTAATACAGTTTTCTTTTAGCGATGGGAACACTTAAGATCTACAATCTTCGCAAACCTCAAGCATACAGTACAGTATTATTAACTAAAGTCATCACACTATAATTAGATCTCTAAAACATAATCATTCTATGTAAGTGAATCTCTGTACCCTTTGATGAAAATCCCTGCATTTTGTTAGCCCTTTATTTAACATTCTAATTTCTGCTTCTCTAAACTTGAAATTTTTTAGGTTGCACATATGAATTCGTTCGTGTTATTTTTTTTCTGTACCTGACTTAGAGTATTGTCCTCCAGTTTCACTGATGGTGTTATAAGTGGTAAGATTTTCTAGGTTTAAGACTAAATAATACATTTATAGCCATTTCTCTGTCTCTATCTCTGGTTTTGATAATGTCCACAGCAATAATTTCATCATCCATGCACTATTAACAGGCACTAGGTTGATTCCATACTTTACCAGTTGTGAATAGGACTGCAGTAAACATGGGGGGGAGGAGCAGATGTCTCTTCAAGACACTGATTTCATTTTATTTTGGTTTGACACGCAGTACTGGGCTTCCTGAATCATAGAGTAGTTCTAGTTTTAAATTTTGAGGGACATCTGTTCTGTTTTTCATAATGGCTATATCAACCTATGTTCTTCATAGTGGCTACTTTTGGAAGTGATATTACTTAGGAAGGTTCATGGAGTAGGCTTCTAGGCAGCAGGAAACATTTCAGACTGTGGTGGTGACATAACATAAAATTTCATCTAGTATGAAACTAAATGTCATACACTTCAATGTTATCCCATAATTTTCAAAACATGGAGTTCCTTCTCTTACTGCATGACCTCAAATTATCCTCTCTAAATATGCTTTCTCATTTATAAGATTGGGGTAATAACATAACCACCTTGTAGAATGTCTGTGGGATATAAATACAATGACTCATGTAAAGCTTTTCGCAAAGAGCCTGGCATACCGAGTGTGTTTGATAAATGTTGCCTAATATTATTTCTCTCTGGGAATCTGGTCATAAACAGGCAGGATTTGCAAGTTATAACCCCCCTCAGGAATCATAATTAAGGTAGAAGCTAATATTACAAATACATGTGAATCTAGTTAAGAGAAACAAATGTATCTAATTCTCTGTTTATAAATTTGAAGGCAAGTTTTAAGTTCTTTATTTCTAAAAAAGATCTTTTACATATCATTTACATATCAAAATATATTTGGCCCTTCGTATTTATGGGTTTTGCATTTATGAATTCAACCAACTATAGATAGATAACAGAGAAAATTACATCTATACAGAACATATACAGACTTTTTCTTGTTATTAATCCTAAAACAATATAGCATAACAACTATTTACATAGCATTTACATTGTATTAAGTATTGTAAGTCATCTAGAGATGGCTTAAAGTATATGAGAATATGCGTGTAGGTTATATGCAAATATTGTACCATTTTATACAAAGAACTTGAACATGTGCACCTCTTAGTATTCGTCCAGAAGTCCTGGAACAAAATCTCATGTGAACAAGGGACTGCTTTATTCTAATACATTTTCAAATATTA
This sequence comes from Ctenodactylus gundi, assembly GCA_004027205.1. Lineage (NCBI taxonomy): Eukaryota > Metazoa > Chordata > Mammalia > Rodentia > Ctenodactylidae > Ctenodactylus > Ctenodactylus gundi. The sequence goes on from PVKB01000061.1 coordinate 662,946, forward strand.
TTAGATACAACCCCAAACATTTTATTTCTCAGTGTATCTTAAGTAAAGCAAAGTATATTCACATTTGTTTTCATCTCCCTGAAATCTACACCACTGGATCCAGATGCAAAAACTGATTTCTACAACAGAAATAGCAGCCAAAAAAGTTTTTAAAAAATACTCTCCAGATTCTTGTCTGGGACTGGCTTTCAAAAACGAATTACTGATCTTGAAAACTCCCAAATTTTTTCTTGGAAAAGCTTAGAAGTAAAAATAAGCAAGTGTTATTGTGGCTCTTGCTACAAAATCTCTTAGATTATAGGACTTATTATGAGACTATGAATGCAAGGTCTTAGCCAGCACAGTAGAAGAAACTTGGAAATTCTCCAACCTGTAGAAATTCTTGTACTATTGGAAATTCTTATTAGAAATTTTTCAAAAATTTTATAATAAAAATATAACATGTCAATCTATTTTAAAATACATGAAGTGGTAAAAAGGTTTTCATGCACAGGAAGGCATGGAGAACAGACAAGAGCTCACACTTCCCTCTATGCACTTATTGAGAAAGAGTGGTGGGCCACTGTCTGTCCTCAAGCCCCAGCCCCTGGAGGTGGCTCTGCATTCTGCCCCCTCCAGGTCAGTGTTTTCCATTTTTCTGTGATGATGGAGATGTTTTGTTACTTCACTGTCCAATTCAGGAGCCATTAACCACCGATGGCTACTGAGCAATTGAAATGTGGCTGCTTTGATAGAGAAACTAAATCTTGTGTTCCACTGAATTTTCATTCCCTGAAAGCAGTTACTTATGGCTGCTGGTTACTGAATGGACAGCACATTCTTGCCTGTCAGATCTTAACAACGCTAGACCTTTCCAGTAGGAGACATCAACAGCCTGCACTTGCAGACCCAACTCTTCCCGCAGTCTGAGCCAGTCTTACAAAAAAAAAAAAAAAAAAAAAAAACAGGATGCAATCTAGATGCCTCCATCCCACTGCGTTGTCAGCCTGGCTGTCCGTGGATCTAGTTAGTCACAGTGAAGCCCAGTTGCTCACCTAGCCTCTCGAGTCACTGTATTTTGGTCCCAAGTCCTCCTTATCCCCCTGCTCTTCTGCCTCAGTTTTCTCTTACAAGTAGCTGATGAGTCCTACTAGGAACTCTAACACAAAGGGCAGAAGCCATAGGAACTTCCTTTGAGTTCTTGCCATCCTGTTCCCTTTAGCCCCAGTCCCCGATCAACCTGCCATTAAGAATGAAATGGGGGACTGGAGGAATGGCTTAGCCATTAAAGCACTTGCCTAGCAATCACTACATCAAGCTCTAAGTACTCGAGTTCAATTCCCCAGCACCACATAAGCCAGGTGTGGTGGCGCACGCCTGTAATCCCTGCACTCGGGAGACTGAGACAGGAGGATGGCCATGAGTCCAAGGCCAGCCTCCGCTCCATAGTGAGTTCAGGAACAGCCTAGGCTACAAAGCAAGTCCTGTCTCAAAAAAGAAAAAAAAAAGTTGGAATGGGGCCCAGAAACACATCAGTAGCATCACTAGCTGACCTACTTGATTTTCACCCAAAAGCTAAAATCTGCATTGTTATCCCCAATAAACACTCCCTAGCCCCTTCCAATGCCAGGCTAAGATGATCTGGGGCCCCACACATTAGTGTTGCCTGCCCACAACTTCTGCCTCTTCGCCCCGGAGCTTCATGGGTAAGGTTAGGGTCTAAATTCTTTATCCAGGCTAACGTCATTCTAAAATAGAGTTAAATATCCGGTAGAATTACATATGCATTTGAAAGTATATTAACACGTTGATGACTTTTATTTAAATTTATAAATGACACTAAAGTATAAAATATATATTTATGTATTATACTCATGGGAATATAGATCACTTCTAATTGTTTTTCATAACATGACATGAATTATGTGCAATCATCATGTGTTCTATTATTGACTGCTGACATAATTTAAGGAATGAATATCAGAATAGAAAGCTCATGGGTGTAACTTTGGCTTACAAACGCTTGACCGGAACACAGATGTGTATCCTCAAAACATAACTGCCTACGTGTGTTACAGCCGTTCACAATGAAGTGGCTATTTCTGAGTGATGTCAAGGTGATCTGTCCCCTGAAGGATGATTTAATTCATCATTCTGCCCAGAAGAGGAGGAGGTGGCATTGCTGGCCTGCGGCTTTGAACTCCGTCATACACACTTGGCAGCCCTTCACTCTGGAAAACAGAGTTGAAAATAACATCGTTTGAGTTCTGAATGCTCCGGTTGGAAATTCACATGTCTCAGTTGGAAAATGTAAAGGACCTTTGAAGAAAGTGCAGTTCTACAACTATCCTCATGATGTGCTTAAAAAGAAAATTTTTGCTTGTTTGGGGTTCCTGATTTAATTGTTCAGGAAATGGTTTTTGGTCTAGATATACTGGAACAACTTGAAAATAAAACAGAATAGTTTAAAGTCTAAAAGAGAGAAAAATCAAAATACTATGTAGCAATATGCCGCAAAGCACAAACAACGTTCAGTTGCTTAGGGGCTGGTTTTCTAGCTGCTTCCTTGTTCCTCTTCTCCAGATTTTCTGCAGATGACTGTCACCTCCACAGGCTGGCACACTGAGGAGAAGAATTGGACATCAGGTTGAAGCAAGTCAACCAAACCATTTGCCAGGATCTCTGGCACAGGTTCCATGAGAGGAATGAGTGAAAATATAACGAGATTGGCATTCATTAATAAATAAGTTCTCTGTGTAAAGAGGGAGGTGTAAAAAAACTATTTTAAGAAAAATCTGATTTTCTAGCTATCAGCTCTCAATCCAGTCATCTTGCCATCACCTATGTGCCATCTTTTCCACAATTCTGCTAAAAGTTTTATAGGAAAATGCATTAGCATTGGAGTATAAACTGACCCTAAATTAAAATATCTTATTCAAAATTAGAAACATCCTTAGGAATGTAAATAGGCTATAAATCTTTTAAAAACCTATAAAATAAACCTGAACCTATAGAAACCACTGCAAAAACTCTACAGTAGAACATTAAGATCATAAACTTCAGAACCGGATTTTTTAAGGTTGAAAACTCAGCTATTATGGTTTGGATCTGGGATGTCCCCCCAAAGCCTCATATGTTTGCATGTTGTGGAACACAAATGGAACCATGTGCTGTAAAGAGATGGGGACTGGTCAGGAGGAGCAGATTACGGGCAAGTGGTACATGTAGTAGATTATGGGCGCGTGGCATAGTACAAGGTGTATAATCTGCAAGAGGCAGCTCACTGGAGCTTGACCTGGACAGGTGAATTTCCTGTCTGCCGTGTCGTGAATGGTCTTCTATTCACGGCTAGACCTCTGCCATGTGCTTCCGCCATTGCCAACTGCCCATAAATCGACTGAGACCTTCTGAAACTGTGAGCTCAACCTCTTCCTCCCTTAAGTTATGGATGTCAGGTATTCTGTCCCAGCAAAGAAAAACTAGATACCAGCATTGACAAAATTACTCCAAAAGCTCTTTCTCAAGATTCCTGTATATGAAATGGGATTAAATGACAGAACCTACTTAATCTTTTGTTGCATTGATTTAATTGAGCTAATAGTTACAAAACAACTAAAATAGGTTCTGGCACACAGAGAATGCTATTTAAATGCTCGTTAAATTAATAAAAGATAACTGCTGACTATAGGCTAGAGGAAATGTGATTATTGTTAGCAAGAAACTTTATCTTCCGAGACTGAATATATTGCCTTGATCACATTATCTGCCACTGCAGACCTGAACGCAGACAGCCTGGTTTCTGTGGTAGGAGGAAGACTCTCAGTCAAGACAAGAATAAGCCGGTAACTCCCTAAATAACATATAAGCAGTAGGAGTTCCAGTAATTTGATATTTTGAAAAGGCTAATTTAACATTAAATGATCTGGAAAGATAAATTCATTGTAAAATCTTCAACTTTGAAGATAACACTAAAATTTTCCAGAAAGTAAAGAAATACAGAGGAACTTTTACAAAACACGAGCACAATCTTATCTTAATTAAAAAGAAGCATTTATTTATCCCAATGTAAAGGGCAATTGTGATCGTAAGGAACAATCACTCAAGTTGCAATGCACATGCTGATTAGACCTCGGGCCTTTCACTTGTCTGTTCAATAAATTTGTTGGTTTTGTCTTGTTTTGTATACATATTCGATGAGAGTGATTCCACATGAGAAAGGGAAAAATAACAAAAAGATCTAGGAACCATGCCAGGAGGTGATGAGCACTCTAGAGGAAAAGAAAGAAGGGTGAAGAAGAAAAAGAATGACATGGAAGAGGAACAATTTGAGGTAGGGAAGATCTCATTGAAAAGACAGACATTCAAGCAAAGGCCTAAAAAAGGACAGGAAGCAAACCATATGGGTACGTAGGAAATGAACTTGCCAGGTAAGAAAACAGTAAAATCCTGAGGTCTGAGGTGGAGATATGCCTAGTGTACTCAACAAACAAGAAAGCCAATGGGAGGATCTAAATTATTAAGGGGAAGAGTATTAAGATAGCAGGTGGTAGAAGCAACCAAGGGCTAAGTAATGTAGAACTTTTTATTTTTTGTGTGGCTAATTTTAAAACATGGTCCTCAAACACAAAAGATTAGATATCAGTTGGTGTCTCTCATATGGGATAGCCATCAATACACTCACAATAAGATCCTAAAATAAGAAAAAAAAGGAAGGAAGAAGGATGGTGGGCTGTAAGGAAAGGAAAGAGACACTGAGAATGGAAGGAGAAAAGAGGAGGGAGAGGTCGGGAAGCAGGAGGAGAGTGGTATGTATATGGACACAAATTCCCAAACTGCATGTTATTAACTTATTGTTGAATCTGTAGATCATGTATATTCAAACAAAAATAAAAGTTCATAATAAAAAAACATGACCCTTAAAATTCTTTGAAAATCTTTCAATGCAGGGAAAGATCTGTGTTCCCTCCCCTCAAATTTGGGTGAGCTTAAGACTGCTTAGACCAGTCGAATGTGATGGAGATGACTGTGTCATATGAGACTGTGGGTCATAAAAGATGTGACTTCTGTCTTCTTGGATTGGGCATTCGCGTTTCTAACGCTGAGCTCTCACATGACTTTCCTGAGGATGCCGTGTTGTAAGGAAGTTAAGCCACATCCAGAGGGAGCATGTGGGTCCCTCTCTCTTCCCCAACTCGGGTTCTTAGACTTTGAATCACCCCAGCTCATACATCAGGCATTTAGCTGAATAAGATTTCACACAATTCTAGCTCCCATTCGTCAAATTTTGCCAGTTAAGTTCCTATCTTTGGAGCAGACACAAGCCATATCTGTTGTACCTTGTCTCAAATGACTCACAGAATCCACGAGCACAACAGGATGATCATTCTGAGCCACTCTGTTTGGGGCTATATTGTTACTCAGCAGTAGCGACTGGGTCTTCTCAATAAGAACCTGGAATTTCATTTTAAGTAAAAAGACTCTGAGGATCTGAGAAGTGATACCTGATTTGTGAAGCAGAAAGATCAAAACCATCTCTTATGTAAAGGATAATCTGCAAGAGGGCAAGAGTGGACGCACAAAGGTCACTTTGAGGGTGATTGCTGCTGACCAGGAAAGAAGTGATGGCCCAGGGAATAAGCGCACTGAGGATGATGAGAGGTGGGTTGAGTGAGTATATATCTAGAAATTAAACTCATCAGGACTTGTTGCTGCATTCGAAATTGAGTGTGGAGGGAAAAATCAAGAATATCATCAAGGGCTGGAGGAATGGCACAGCAGTTAAACTGCTTGCCTAGCGAGTGAATAGCCCTGAATTTGGTTCCCTAACACTACATAAGCCTCAGTGTGGTGGTGCATGCCTGTAATCCCAGTACTCTGGAGGCTAAGGCAGGAGGATTGCCTTGAGTCCCTGTCTCAAAAGATAAAAAAAAAATTCAAGAATACCATCAAGATTTTAGACAAAGTATGAACTACACAAATAAAGGTGTCATTTACTGAATACAACATAATAGGTTTAGAGACCAGAAATGAAGGGTTCAGCTCCCAACATGCAGAATGTCCATTGTTAACCCACAATGGACACGTTCAAGAGACATTTGGAAGTGTGAATCTGACGTTCTGAGAAAAGGCTCATTGTGCAGTATGGGTAAACTCACAAGTGCCTCCTTTTAGGAAAGATATCAACTAGAGAATATTCACAAGAAGGTAATCAGATGTCATTGCTTCTAAAAGTTGCCTCGTTTGTAAAAAAAAAAAAAAAAAAAAGATGGAACCAAATAAAGATGGGGTAGGAAGAGCCTTCATGGTGAAAGTGCACTTGAACCAGTAGGACATCCCACTAGCAGTCAGGCTTGAGTCAGCAATCTTCCTCGAGAAACTGAGGATCTAGCGCTCACTGTGTGCAACATAACACAACATCTCCCCATAACTGATTATACCTTTCCCTGCAGGAGCCGCATCCTGCACCTAAATACCAAAACAGAGAATTTCTCCAATGCAGAGAATAGGTTCATGTGAAACCTAGAAATAACATAGCAGTTGAATGAAACAGCATGACCCGGGGCTGGTGCATCATACCTTAAATGAAGTAAAGCCAAACGAAGTCATGTTCTCATTTGTCCCCAGCAGGTAAAATCCTACTCTGTATGCAATTTGTCTATTTTAAGAAAGGGGTTTGTGTTGTACTGGGAGGCTTGATTCTTTGGCTTTTTGGCAGCCTGAAATGACAAAGACACTCCCAGCATGAATGTCCACATTGATTAGGATTTTTTTCCAGGAAACATGTAAGAATTATGACAACTTTGAAAGAAAGAAGCTCAGTGTCACGGGCTTGACCTTACCCCCATTGCTTTGCAGTCATCTGAGGGGATGCTTTCTTGAAGCCCTGTCTACTAGTGTCAGGACTTCGGCTGTTCAATTCACCATCTCCTTTCCCACTCTCTCTCCCACTAAATTCATCTGAACTGGGATATATCCTGGAAGTGAAATCAAAGAATTTTTCTTGTTATTCATTTAAAAATGTACAAAAAATGTCACGAACACTGCTTAGAGATAATGATAAATATTCTGGAAACTTATACTCTGGAAAAGGGCGGAGAATGAGAAGGAGCTGAGATTGAATCCTTTTTGAAAAGAAAGAAGAGCAGCAATCAGTAATATTTTGCCCCTCTGGCATGAAAAAACTGCCAGAGCAGGCTCTGTGCTCCTCACCGGAAGAGCTGCGCGAAGGCCCCTAAGCCCTGAGGGAGGCTGTGTCCACGCAGGATCAGAAGGAAAGTACCACTGTAAAAGTCGCGAAAACACGCCGAGGCCTCCAGGAACTGTGACTGTCAAGCCCCCTTCCGTCATCTGTGGAGCTCTTTGCCTCGTGATGGTGCAAGCATGTGATCGCAGCACCCTGGGAAGCTGAGACAGGAAGATTGCAAGTTTGAGCTCAGCCTGGGTAACTTAGAGAAACCTGGTCTCAAATTCAAAAATAAAAACAGGCTGGGGATATAGTTCAGTGTGAAGGTCCTACCCTTGTTCCCTAGTACCACAAAAAGTCATTCCCCCAAAGTGGCCATTTGAAGTCCCAAGCATGAATTTTCCTAAGGCTTTGGACAGTAAAACCTATTACACGTTGGTGAGGTCAATAAGAGACCTGAAATTGCTGTCACCTGGGCTCGCGATTGCCCATTTCTTTTCTGAGGACATTCCACTCTCCTCAGAGCAGGAGAGTACAGCCGTCCCCCCCACCATCCCCGCCCCGCGCTCTTGGACCTCTGTGGAAATGGAGCGCTGTAGTGACTCCACCAAGACCCGCGAGCCACGGAGATTCAGCTCCTGAGGCCCTGGGGCTTGGAGCAGCGCCGCCTGCCCTCAGAAAGCTTCTTCCCCTGCATCCTAGCCTCCTCGTGGAAATAACAAGTCATAGTGAAGATGGCTACTAGGAGAAGGCCGCAGCCGCTGGCCAAAACACCAACCTAGACCATCAAAAGGTCAGGCTGCCTCCCTGCAACCTGCACTGCACCTGGTAACGCAAATCCCTCCTGTCTCCTGTGGCTGTACCAGCACCACTTCTCCGCCAGGTGGCGCCAAGTCCACGGGCGCCAGAAGCAGTGTGGCAGTGCAAACAAGATAGGGTTCCTTGTTACCATGACAGCTGTCCCTGGGACAGAGGGCTGCACTGACAGACGGACAGACGGCGCTGCGGGGACAGCTCACCAGCAACCGGGTGCAGTGCTAGAACCCCGGAACCGCCGTCACTGCGGGAGAAGGCGCAAATCGGCCCTCGTTGACGCCCTTTGCCCGCGTTTTCTGCTTGCAGTCTGATTACTAGGTAGTCCGAAGCGTGTACCCAAGCAGAAGCGGCTGAGCTGAACCATTGAGGAATAGTAGAGCCACCAGGGGCGACGCATGGCGGCTCAGATCCAACCCTTGCCACCTCACTATAACCTGACCACCCTCACCCCCACAGTTGGGGTGAGCCCCAGCGCCTCCAGTCTTGGCAGCGCTCAGCCAGCGCCTCACAGTCAAAGCGTCCTCAAGCTCTCAGCTCTCCAGTGACCAGATTCAAGGAGATGTTCAGTGAGGAAGGAATCCCCCGGGCGGCCCATGCGCACTGTGCAAGGCCTCGCGGTGCGCAGCGAGACCGCGCCAGTCTTCCGCAATCAGCGTCAGGTCGTCTGTACTCTAGCTATACTCAGCCTGCAGCCACGCTGCAGTCGCAATAAGGTAGCTAGCTGCCCGCTGAGTTGCCGGTGGACGGAAGTGCTCGTACCAATAGAGGGCGCTAATATTGTGTGGTACTATTTCCCCTTTGGCGCCCGAGTCCCTGTCCAAGGTGCTGACCAGCAACACCAAGCTCTCCGGAACCGCCTCTTTGGGCACCGGACTTGGTGGGGTCCCAGGGCCTGTGGATCAGGCCACCTCCACCCCTCCTCACTCAATACAGCGACAGCAACGGTAGTGCACCAGGGAAACCAGAGGAGTAATACAGATTGTTAGGAGTAACACAGCATTGTTGTTGGTGTCACGGATGACCTTGCAGGTGGCAGTGCGTGTCCCAGGACTGCGGCCCTGCGCTCTTACATCCAGCTTGTAAGTGTCTTGACACTCTCAGTCCCACAGGGTGAGGGGGCCCTAAGGCAGGTCCAGCTGCAGAAGGCACCTCCAGAGGTGCGCAGACACAAAAGGTGAACACCACGTCACCATTGGGGCCCTCGTCCGCGTCGGCCGCATTCACATCCAGCGGCAGTGAGCCCATGGGGATGCGTTACCCACCAGCGCCTCCTTAAACATGGCACCCTGAGCGGTGATTGAGCTGTGTTCATTTCTGTCCAGCACGTGCAGCTGAGAGTGACACTGGCAGAGTACCACAGTATCTGCAGTCCGGAGCTACCAGCTCCGGGCTATAAGTAGCCCACCTCTGGGAGTCCAGCCCTGAAACAGCTCCAGATCACGCACTGGGTGCCGTCCAGTTGTCTACCACTCCGCAGAGAAGGCTGCGTGGTTCTCCAGGACAATACACATGCTCATAGTTGTACCCTTGGACACCTCCATGGGGATCTGAGCCCTGGAGAAGTGTGGCATGTGGTCATTGATGTCCCTTACCTCTACCCAGTGGGATTCTCTGTGCCGTAACTCCTGTGCTGAGCTCAACCATTCCCACGCAAAGTTTTGTTCTTGTCTTTGACCTTGGCTTGCAGATAGCTGTTCCCTCATTCTTTCCCAACCATGGCAACCTGACTTCCGCAGCTGACATAACAGCTTTGCAGACCCTGGCAGTTGGCCAACTGATAATGACAACCCTGACCCCCAGGGGAGACCTGTCTCCCTTAACCCATTGCCCACCTCCCTGCTGTCCACACTTACCAAGCTATTTTGCTTTGTCGTTCCCTGGTCAATACTCAACCCACACACCAGTTAAACAGCCCAACCTCTGGCCCTCATGCTGGCTAATTTACCCACACTACATAAAAACTCTGCTCACCCTATAATCAGCCGTTTGGTGTCCCTGTTTACTTACTCCTTTTTCCCCTGTATTTCTTTTTTATAACCTCTTTTCTTATCCGCTGTATTCTTCAGTTCCTTGGCCTCCTTTATGTCCTTATGCCTTACTCCTTTATCTCTTAGGCTTGCTTTGCACCTGGCCTTATACCTGGACCTGCTAGCCAGGTATGAGGTCGGGGACAGGGGAGCTTACGCCCGGGCCTCATACCCAGGCATGAGGTCACAGGGGAAACAAACTTGAACTTCAATTTCTCTGGCTGCCAGTCGTATTTTGGTTTCTGCCAGGGTCCTTCTTTGACCTAACACACCACATGTGCACTGGCCAGAACTGTTCACATAAACTGAATATGTTGAAAGTTAGCACACATGGATGGGCCTGGCCACACAGCCACTCATGGTCAACTGAGGATCAGCTGCCCATTGGCCTTGAGCACCTAGATCAGAGAGCTGTTTAATTGCTTCATCAGCCAGAACTGGCTTGGCACCTTGCACAGAAAATTAAACAAAACATGGTCAGCGAGACCCCAGTAAGGGTGTTAAGGGCATCTACCTCATAGGTAAAGAAATTGCCAGTCTCAGTGCAAGACTAACACTAGTAGCAGCCACAGAAGCAGTGAAGACTCCAGTGCAACACTTGGTAAAGTGTCATCAGGAAATCTAGGCCTCCAGCAAGATGTCTTTGTCCCTCAAAGAGAAAAGCCAGTTGCAGCCTTTCTACTCAGACTTCCAATCCTCTCAAGACCACCAGAGTTAGCAGTATGGAGACTCTTTCCTCCTTAAACACATCTCATAACTAAATCCTCTCCACTACTAATTTTTTCCTGCTCCAGGCCTATGCATGTCTCTTTAGAAACAATAGAAGCAGTAATATGCAAATGAGCATTCCTTCAGGCCAGTCCCTGGAGTGTCCAGGGCCCTAAGTTACATTGCTCCCCTAAAGGGCTCACAGAAAGTTTTGGAGAGCTCAACCGCAGCACGGTAGGGAGTCGGTAAGATTCCTACTGAAGTTTACACTATCCAAATACATCCTGCTGGCTTCCCCACTTTGCATCTTCACCCTCTGATAGTAAGGTCAGGAGAGACACCACCCTCCATTCTCTCCTAAACACACTTACCTTTTCCTCGGAGGCAAAATTGCTCTTCTCTTCGGCCACTTGTAATGAACAGACATGCTGCCTACCATGCATTTCTTGCCACCCACAGTCATCCATCTGTGTGGGGTTGTCATTTCCTGTCTTGGAGGTTTCTGAGACACAGCTTCTCCGGCGTGAGGCAATGTCTAATCAGAGGAGAACTGTTTTCCAAAGTAATCATCTCTGAATAGCTTTTCTATAGCAGAGAAAACATTAATGATGAAATCTCAACTCCTTCATCTCCTTTTATGCCAGTAATTACTTATATGGGAGGAATCAGTGTCAGGCAGGGAGGTTTGTTAGACACGACTCACTATAAGGGATAGTTAAGGGTAAGAAAAAGATTTAGGGAAATATATTGTCCTCAGTCTTGTTAGAAAATTGCTGTAGACCAATTATTTTTTAAAAAGCCTTTGGCTGAAGAAAACCATGGGTGGCCCGATAGGCGGAAGGCTAAAGAAACATTAAACCATCTGTCTAGAGTGCAATAAATAGTCCTGTGTTAAATTCTTTTTTATGTGTGAAGTGTTCTAAATGCTAACCAGCCCCACATGTTAATGATGACATTGTTCCTCTTGCCACTGTGTCGTCATCAGTGCAGATTGCTCTTTAACTAGTCATCGTGAATCAGTGAGTGGGTTGAGTTATTAATATACCCAACCTTTATTTTTTGGCTCTTCCGTGATCTGTAAATCTATCGATTCCTACGGGGACCTGTCAGTAAATGACTATTTTTTCCTTCACTCTTAGGAAGACATTGACATTTATTTTAACACCAGGACTTATGAATTCAGTTTTGAAACCTAGCCACCTTTGATGAGACCATTCATTTTTGGAGGCTTTAATTTAGTGGAGCATTTTGCAAGGACTCTAAGAGCTAATAATCAATATCAGACAAGTACAGTGAGAGGTCTGAGCTGATTTTGGTAGCATGCCCTGAAATCCTAAAAAAGAAAGCACTTCATGTCATTTATTCTCAGCTTAATTTTGCCTAATGAGATATCAAGCTGAAAAAGAAAAGAGCTCTAATTCAGCGTTAGTAACACAGGATTCTTTTGAAGCCTGTATCCTCAGTGGCACATTATACAATTTTCGATGTTAAAACTAAACATCGCAAAGAAGCTCATGGTTATTCAGTTTCTGGATCTCTAGGGAGATAAAAGGTCATTGGTCCCTCCCTCAACAGCTTGATTCTTATGTATCCTTAATGTAAAAACTGAACTACTTCAGCTGATGCCTTTAAAAAGTACATGCTTTCGTTTCCATTGACCAGGAGAGGGACCCCTTTAACCACAGTCTGAGATTCTTCTCCATACTTCCTCCTGCTAGGCTTCGGGCTTGCCATTGTCATTCTTGATCAGAACAAACATTCAGAATGCTGAAAATGAAGAATAGTCCAAGACTCCATGTAAAAAATCCATCAAAAAATCCAGATAAAATATGAGAAAGGCAGACAATCAAACATATTACTTCCCCAGTGCTAACCATCTGGCCGCTTGTATTTGGAAACATCCCGCAATGATGCTTAAATGTTGATTGCATCCCCCGCCTTCCCTCCAGCTGCTTGACATCAAGTAGATCATCCATGGTACTGAATATGCTAGGCCATTAGTGATTCGTTATTAACACTATCATTGTTTCATAGTAAACAACCACCTTATTAAAATGTGGCTTTATGAATAAAGGACAGCTGGAGTTTCAGGAAAGAGACATTTTCAGAGGCAAAAACCAGTTCTGTGCCAGTAGAGTGACAAATTGAATAATATAGAAAGTGTATGATCTGTCCCCCAAGGGATGTGTTGTGGGAAGCTGTGTTTACAGCCCTGAGCTACTAGTATGCTCGTGTTCCGTTCTGTTAGCTCTGTTAGATAAAAATCTGTCTCAATATTAAAAGCACTGTGGCAGAGATTTGCTTTATGTTGCTTTTTTTTCCCCATTTGCCGGCATACTGCCAAACTGTAAGTCCATCACATGTATTTTGGTCTCTGTTGGAGTCACCTATAAAACAAAACAAACAACAAGGTCAAGGGAGATGCCACTAGCATAGGGAAAACACACGTAAATAAAGGAGTATTTTGTTCCTCTTGCTCAGTTTGGTTTTCAAATGGGAGGATTTGTTGAACTCCCTAGAGAGCTTCCCTTTGTTTCTAAAAACAAAAACACCAGACATGCTCCAGCCTCCAAAAATGTCAAGATATCATGTTTGTAACACCAGATTCACATTCTGACCACTTGAATAAATAGCCTTCCTATTTTGCTGAACATATGGCATCAATGTGTATGTGTATACAGTACAGCACATCATATGTAAAGTAACCAAAACATGAGAGGTGATGGGTTAACCTCTAATTTGAAACAGTGAGAAATATGCCCTTGCATGTTTCTCCTTTCCTGTTACATAAACTAGCGATATGTTTGGAAAAAGCCACAGGAAATCCCTAATGTGCAGATCTGGCTGGCTTTTTGTGTCCATGTGTCAGAATGAACATCAACATTTACGGGGCCCTGAGCTAGTACTTCCCTAGGCCAGAAAAGAAAGTTTCAATGCCATTTAGAACAAATTGTTCTGTGCTGTGTGCTGAGACCCATTTCATTTTTCAAGTGAAGAAACATTCTGGGCCAAATGAGCAAAATTTTATCAAACGCAATGTTGCTGTCTTCAAATAGTCAGTTCCAGAAATTGGAGCTACTAAATCTATTTGAAAGAAAACAAATCAAACTAACAGCCTTTATTTATTTATTTATTTATTGTACATCCTAGTTTTAAAAGGTTAAAGCTAATCTTCAGCAATATAAGCCCTCAAACACAAAAAATAATTGTCTGAAGTTATTCATAGGAAGTACCATTAGTTCTCGTTCCTCTTATTCCATTGCATACTCAATTAACTATTAGGTCTTGACTATGTAGTCATTAATAAGAGAAGTTGTCAGCATATTGCTGCTCTTTTCTGTAAAATCATTGCAGGGAAATAAGTCAGCCCTGAAGTCAAGCAAAATGTCATCTACAAGCAAAACACAGAAACAAATGATATTTTATCAACTACTTAAGTGATTTGAGTTAAATTCTAAGGAGAAATCACAGAAAACCACTAGAGAATATCAACACTAGTCGCAAGTTCCCCTTAACATAAAATAAGCATTTAAATCGAGCAATGTTGACTTAAAAAATGTTCCCCATAATGATCATCATGTTAAGACATGATCAAAAAAAACTGTATAATCTTCAAATACTGCATAAAACTAGTAATGTTAAACTACTGATTTTAATAATATCTCTGCATGAACTAAATTGAATCAATGAATAATGAAAAACATTTTGCTGTTTCAGTTCAGAAATGCCTCAGATCCCATATGAGCCTATGAGATTGACTTTGGCATGTGACTTTCAGCCATCGGCTAAAGGACCACATTTTATGTCCCTCTCGCCCTGCAGGAAGGAGGTGTTCTCCACAATTGTAGAATTCACCAAAGCAAGGGGGAAAATAGAAGGATAAAAATTGGGAAGCCATTTTCCTTTGTGCTTATTTTAATCCTCATCTGCTTTCCTCTTAGCTGAGCTCTGCTGTTCTTACACCGCACTCATATTCAGCAGCTATTTGATCACATACTAGGGACACAAAGAGGCACACAGCTTCTTTGGAAGAAAATACTTAAAACATTCACCGTCGGAGTTCAGAGCTGACCACAAGTGCCCAAGGACATGCAGAAAGTTGTCCAAAATACAACTGAGAAGCGATCTCAGAGTTTACAAGTAAGATTATAGCGAGGGACAATTACTAGGGCTGGAGAGAATCCAGGAGTGATGTGAAAAGTGAACAAGGTTTGCAGAAGGGCAGGCACAGAGCTTTGTGCAAGGCCCGAGTAGACCAGTCGGTGGAATGAACAGTTTAAGAAGGACAATATTTAGGACAAGTTTGAGTGTGTGGCACACATTAGGAAGACTTGGATGCTAAGCTTAAAAAGTCAATATTTCAAGGTAGTAGTAAGAAAGCACTAAGTTTTGTGGAGCAAGGGATTATTCATATTTTATTAGAATAAACGATACACATGATTGTATTCCCTAAACACTGATGAAATCATCAAAAAGGACTGTATTTTATTTCAAAGTTGAGCTAGCATCCAATACAATGACTGGCTTATAATAAGTGTTTATCAACTTATTGATTGAGACAGAATTGTATGGTATATCACTTTTGTCAACTTCAAAACTCCTGTGGTAGCAGAACGAGTTAAAGAGAAGCCACGAGCAAGGAAATAGCCAGTGAAGTAGTTGCTTGCCGTCTAGGGACAAGATGTTGGAGGCCGCAGCGGTGAGTCAGAAGGTGGGTTAGGTAAACATCTGAGGAGCCTTGCAGTGAAAGAATTGCCGGGACTCCGTGGCAGATACAGATAGAGATGTAGAAGTTGAAATAAATAAATTATTCTACAGATGAAAAATGGTCATACTTCCTCAGTATTTCTAATTACTGAGAAAAGCAGTTTTTCCAAATATATTTCCCAAAGGTTACTTCTACACACTACCTAAATGACCAAAGTCAGAAGGCTGCATCCCCCTGCACTTCAGGATTTTCAGGGAAGAATGTCTGCCTTGAAGGGCTGCTTTGAAGTCTAAGTAAGAAAATGTGAGAAGAACAGAAGGCCAGCACTTACTTCGCACTTGGTGGGATCTCAAAAGAAAACTATGTCCTTTGTTGCATGCATTTGCACGTTACATTCTGATTTATTTATTTGTGTATTTCTTACTCCAATGATGAGTTCTTTCAGAGAAAACAAACCATGTCTTCACCAAATCAATAGTCACATCCAATCTAGTGCCTACCACATGAAAGGCTCAGTTAATCACCGGGGAGCGTTCTACCAGGCTGTACAATTTCTGTGAAATGTCACATTGACTGAATTCAAAGCTAAGAAACTGACTATCATAAGCTTAGTATCTAGACCTAGTATAAGAGACTTCTGCGGTAAGTGAAACCTACCGAATAATATCTGCAACAGGGTTCAGCCACATGTAACAAAACTGGTCTCTGGGATCAGTTTCAACACTGTCTTGTCAGGACATATAGGATATTTGTTAGTTTTGTCTGCTCAGCATCTAGTTTTCTTTTAAGAAGCCATCTATTCACCAAATCAGCTGATAGAAGTAGGATATGATAGAGCCCAACCTTGGTGCTAGGGTGGCCACATGACCCAGGATTAGCCAAAGTAGAGCATTCCAGTCTTTTAACTACAATGAGTGATTCAGTTAAATGTGTGTGACCCCCAAAAAAGTCATTAATAGAGTTGCTGTACTCAGAATATGTAAACTGGGTTATGCAGACACCACGTTGGCAGTGCTTTCCTTCAAGAAAGTCAACATTTTGCAAAGAAAAGCTGAAAGACGTTGAGCAATTAGATGTAATGATTCTTGATCACTTGCTGAATTTTTTATTTAGTGAGTCCACTATTATGTTGAAGCCAATTAGTAGTTGATTTTCTGCCACTAGTCCCCTAACCAATCGTAATGAATTCCAAAATTGGGAAAGGAATTGTCAGTTACCAACCCTTAAATGAGTAATTAGCTGAGGGGATACAGGGAGCGGCAGGTGGGGAGCTTCGGATGACAAGTTGAAGGTGATCTGCATTCTTGTGATGTGTTTGCACAGCTGCTGGTAAATCGTTGTCCATATTTTGAGACTCAGATCATGGTCTTTTAAAACCTGAGACTGGAAGTCAGGAATTAGAAGAGCTTGACTACATTTGCAAGAAAAACATAGACTTCAGTTGAGCATAGTGCCTCTGAAAGTAGCAAATGACAAAAACAATGTCACTAGAAGGGACTCTTTCTGCAGTAGGCCAACAATCTAACAGGGCTCAGAGCTGGCAACCTTGGGAAGTTCAAGAGTAGAAAATGCAAAATGTTTCTATCAAACTAAAACTGTTAAAAGAAAATAAATCCAAAAAATTAGAGTGAGATCTCACCAAGTTGTTATTCTCCATCCCACCCCACCCCCATCAACTCCCTTAAGTATGATATAAATAACTCAAGAAAACTGACAATAGCTTCACAGTAAAAAGCAATTCCTGGAATGCATTCTGAGGTAAAAGAACATATTAGCTGTGATTCCCTCTCCAAGAAATTGTTCTAAGTGACACTGAAGAAACCCAGATGGAAATCATTTATGCTGAAGGCTAAAAGGCATGAACAAATCATCCAGTTCCATTGCCCAGAGTGGAAATTCCCAGGCTAGGAAGAAATTCAAACAGCTTGGATTGTGGAACTGATCAGATGAAAATAAATGATAGATTACCTGGCAAGCAGGAACTGTGTTAGTGGAATGCTGGGTTACCTTGGTAAAGCCCTTGGAATTTTATTCCTAAGGCACAACTCAGATGTAATCACAAAGGGCCGAGAGTACGTAGGATCAATTATCTCTGCATCCAGATTAGAAGGAGGCCACGCTGGCCGATCTCAGTATACTCACCTCATTTGGATAGGGAACCCTTGCATTTCCTGGCCAACAAACACATATGTGCTATGGACAAGGGCCACTGCATTCAAGTTTCCCTTTTATGGGTAGACTTTTAAATTGCAGTTGTCTGTTATTAATGTGCTAAGTTTATTACTCATGTCGCACACAGTTATACCCAACCTAGCCTGACAGTTATGCAAATCTTCCAAGGACCTGGCTTATCTCAGTGCCCAGTTATCACATTAGTTTTGGGGATTCCTTGAGAAAACTGGTTAAATAGCCAGCTGACAGCAACAAACACACCAAATATTCTAGTTAGCAGTACCCAAGGCACAAAAGCAGAAGTGCTGCTTATTTACCTGTTACTCCAGCTCCCCACCCCCCATGACAAATGCAATCAACCCCAGTATGAATCATCTTGTGTCCAGTGTCCTTACCCCTGGCGTGTCTGTGTCTTTCAACAATCACTGGATGTCTTTGTTGACTCATTTTGTGCCTATAACCTGCTGTCAGCCTGCAGATGAAGATTCCATTCAGTTGACTCACCCACCCTTCCAAATCCTCTTCCCTTGTCCTTTTAATCCAAGGCAGACAAGGCTCCCCCATGCCTGAGAATATACCTCTTATCTGTTTCTCTTGTCCTTGGTTGCCTTCTTCAGGATAGCTGACAGCTCTAAAAAATAGCTTCTGTCTGTCACATTCCTCAGCAAAGGAGCCTAGGGGAAGGGATTCGGGGGTCCTTCTCAGGCTGAGAGAGCCAAAGAGAGTCTGACCCATGCAAAATTCAGAGTGCTGATAATTTAATCTGCTTGTTCTAGATGCTGGTGCTAGACATAGTTATTTGGGTTTTTAAATCACCTAGATCAATTTAAGTATCAAATCCCTACTAGGGAATGAGTGATAAGTGGAGAATTATTGTGTGTTCCTCTTTGCCTTCAGAATTTACTCCTGTTTTTTAATAACCTCATAAACTGAAAACCTATTCATAATAGATTTGTTTGGTCAGGTGAAGACTGTAAGAAATACATACAGTTCCACATTACCATAAGGTTAATTTCTAAATTTATCACAAAGCTTAAAAGCTTTATAATATTTAGGAGGATACTAGATTTTTAAAAATAATTATGTCATTTTCTGATTAAAAATGTTATCATCCCCGTTGCCTCTGGAACAAGATACATTCCTGGGCCCTCCATGAAATCAACGCAGCTACCTTCCCACCATTCCTCCAATCTGCGGTGTATGCAATAGCCAATCAAATGCGTACTTCTCTGTTTTATTCATTCCCCCCACCATGACTTTGCTCATTCTGATCTTGTGGCTACAGTGTTGCTCCCTCTGCATATGTGGCTAAAGGCCACACAAGTACATTCATTAAAGCAGTCCTTTCCAAGCCTTGATGTGCCTGCAAAACATATGAGAATCTTTTTATAATTTTTTTTAATTTTCATTCCCACTATTTTTATTATTATACAAATGTAATACATAGTATTTACAATGAATTTGGGTGTTTCGTACATCTATGTATCACATCGACTTCACAATCCCTTCCCATCTTCTACCCTCCCACCCCCTCCCTGTCCCTTCCCCCGGCTCCAGCTATCACTTCATATGGTTCCAAAGAATGTCTGTGTTCTGGGTTTTCCAAGTCCGAGAAACCATACAGTGTTTAACATATTAATCTTCCACGCCTAAGTCATTTCACTCAAGTCACCACTCTACCCTAGCTTCCTATTCCTCTAATGGGTTCGCAGTAGCCAAATCTTGATATCTCCTCTCTGAATCCAACCGATCCCTTCATTGGGATATTCACCAAAAGTTTTTTTTTCCATATTTTCCTACATCTTTGTTGCTAATGTTAAACCTGGCCTTATCCACCAGTTCACACTAGAAAATAATTATAAGCATGTAGTGCAAAAGGATAGTTAATTTGGGAAAGAAGAAAAAATAATAAATAAATAAAATTCAGTTGCCTTATCTGAATACTGGAAGAATCTTTTAAAATGTCAATTCGGATCTAGTAGGTGCGGGGTAGGGCCTATGGGTCTACATTTCAAATAGGTGACACCACGGCTGCAATTCCACAGCTGCTGTCTCAGGTGCTAGGATTAGGGTTTACGCTAAGGCCAGTTCCTGGGAAAGCACCCCCTCACCACTTCAGCTGTGGTGCAGTACTCCTGCCTGCACTAGACTTACCCGTTCAGCCATGTGTCTTCAAATGAGTGTTGTGTAGCAAGCCTTCCTGCCCTCTAGAGGAAGGTGGGAAAGTTCACAGGGCACATAATAGAAACATCCAGGTGGAGCCCTTGGGGCTGAATTCCCCAGCACCACATAACCTGGTATGGTGGTGCATGCCTGTAATCCCAGCACTCAAGAGGCTGAAGCAGGAGGATTGCCATGAATTTGAGATCAGCATGAGTTTCGTAATAAATGTAGGATCGGTCTCGACTGCAGTACAAAGACTCAATTTCTACTGAATAAATAAATAACATCAAAAATGCCACTTTTCAGTGCTAATGTAAAGTTTAAGTCAGAGAGCGAAAATGTAAGTAAGCTGCTGTTTATAAAGCACTCAGCGCAGTGTCTTGTTGCATACAAGTGCTGTGTAATAACTACTAACTTTAATTACTAGCTGGAGTGACAGTTCTTTAAGGTTGCCAGGAAAATTCTAATACAGGTTAGCAAATTCCTTTAACCATTTTGGGGCTAGTGTACAACATCTCCTCTGTGATTTCACTGCTTTCTTTAAAGTTGGATAGTTATCACAAATGCAATCTGTAGAGGTTAATAACCACCAGCTAAAGCCTTCTTCCTATGTGTTAAAACTAAAAATACGTCAATGCTAACATAAAAGATTACCGAAATTCAGTCTGTCAGGTTGCCACAGCAACCGCTAGATGTCATCTTTGGAATATCTTCTGCTTCACATACTATTCGAGTAAGAACAATAAAGTCTACACGTTCCGCCATTTACTAGATAATTGGTTTACATGCAGTTTTAAAGAGTAATCATAACTACTCATGCATCAACCTAAGAAAACACACAATGGCAGCATATATTAGGAAATGTGCACTGCAAGGGACAAGATTCTGTTAATATTTAATTTCTTCTTTCTTGTGATTAGCTTTTTAGCAGCCTTCTAATTTAAGAATTAGCAATTCACAATTAAACCTTATTTGGGAAAAATTGACTTTTTGTAGCTTTTCACCCTTATAAGCAACATCATGCGTGCCCAATGGGATCTCCAAAAAAATCACACTAAAAAAAACTTACAATTTTATTTCCAAATATATTAATAGCTATAAACATTTTGGTCAAAATACATACAGGAGAAAGAAGGTGAGATACATTCACGTATGTAGAGATTTACATTTGCATATGAGTATACATCCATGTGTATACAGATACATGCATTCATAGACAGCAATATGTTTGTACATGACAATTATTTTACAAATATTATCTTTACCTTGCCTGTGAATGTGGCCTGCTCTTTTCCTTTTCATCCTAGAGTGACATTTCGTATTAATAAATACTCCTAGATGATGTCATGTTTAGCAATTGCCTTAGATTATACTCTATAAAACATATATATGTGCATGTACAATAATTTAACCACCACTTACTTCTAAATACCATATATAAGATTCACTTTGGCGGTTGCTGACAGCAAAATTCAAATACAGTCACTTAAACTAGATTGAAGTTGATTTTCCTTTACACAAGTAAATCTGAAGGCTTATGTGGGGATGCCCACCGTGTCAGGACCCAGACTCTGTGTCACACTCTTCCACCAGCCTTGTGTTCCAAAATGGATACTTCCACTCCCATCATCACATCTACATTCAGAGAAATCAAACAGTAAAAGAAAAGCATCACTGTTTAAAGAAGACTTCTTTTAGTCAGGTGCATTTCTTTTTTTTTCCCGCAACGGAATTTACATCCAGTGTATTTTGTTTATTTTGTGCATTTTCATAATGTCTGGGGAAAGTGAAGTACTAGTTGGCTTCCTTCATAACATTTTCCTTTTTAAATTTTATATACATACATGAATTCCAAATTCTATAACATATTAGAGATGTGAGGTTTGGCCATCCTTGCCCCCCTTCCCCCTCCCTTTTTCAGATATTTCTTTCTTTCTGGGAGTCCATTACCCCTCTTTCTACCCTGTTACCTGTGTTTAGGCCATGTTATGCCATTATTTCTGTGAATTTCATAAGAGAGACACCTTTCCATAGTCAGTTTTTTGTGTTTCACTGAGCATTATTGACTCAAGGAGGCCCCATTTTCATTCAAATGTTTCACATTTGTCTTTCTTTATGGCTGTGTAGTCTTCCATTGTTATAGGTACCACATCTTCTTTAACCTTTTCTCTGTTGATGAGCAGGTAGGCTGTTTCCGGGATTTGGCTATTGTGAATTGTGCCACTATAAATGTGGATATGAATGTGTCTTTTGGGTATTCTGACTTTATTTCTTTTGGGAATATGCCCAGTAAAGCAGCATCTGCATCAAATGGGATTTCTAGTCTCAGCTTTCTAAGGAATGTCCAGACTTCTTTCCATAATAGTTGAACCATATTTCACTCCCACCAGCAGTGAAGAAGAGTTTCTTTTTTTTTTTTCACATCCTGGCCAACAATTTTTTTTTTTTTGAGTTTTTGATGTAGGCCATTCTCGCTGGAGTGAGGTGAAATCTCAGCGTTGTTTCTATTTGCATTTTTCTGACTGGTCAGTGATGGAGAACACTTTTTATTTTCCCCCATTTTATTGATCTGTACAAGTGCAAAATTTAAAGTTTACATTGGAGTTGAACATTTTGTGCACATACGTATCTTGTCAAGGTGACAAGGGCTTTCCCCCCCTCCTTTGTCCCTCCCCCTACCTTCCCTTCCCTCCCTCCGCCCCCACCATGTCCCCCTCTTTAGATGAAAGACAAAGTGGAAAACACTTTTTTTGAGTGTTTGTTGTTCATTTGTACTTTTTTCTGAAAAGCCTTTTTTGTTTCAGCTGCTCACTTCTCGATGGAGTCATTTATTTTAGGGGGTTTTATTTTTATGAGTTCTTTTTATATTTTAGATATTAAATCTTTTTCTGAAGTATTACTGGTAAGAATTGTCTCCCTGTCCTTGGGTTGCCTTTTCATCTTGTTGGTTGTTTCTTTTTTGCCGTGCAAAAGCTTTTTAGTTCAGTGTAATCCCATTTATTGATCCTTGTTGAGATTTCTTGAGCAGCCAGTGATCTGTTTATGTTTTGCCCAGATTGCGAGACCCCCAAGGAAGACCCCAGGAGCCGATAGCGATGCTAGCACAAGGGAGTCTTTATTGCAAGCTCGAGCCTGGGCTTGCCCACTCCAGCGCAGTGGAGACAAAGGGAGAAGCCTGGAGCACAATTCGCACTCGATTTTTATAGGCAAAAACCACAAGATTGTAACAGAAACCATTCAAGTTATTTATCACAAAACTGATTGATTATCACACAGAATCTGGTGGAAAGTCCCTATCAGTTAAAGTTGACTGACTGTTTGTTTTGCAAGAAACTGCATATCTGGTGATATTTTCCAGAACCCTGGGACCCAGATTTAGCTTTGAGTGAGATACCTTTTCCCAATTCATAATTGTTAAACAGCTGCCTAGCTTCGGGAAATTGAAACCCAGACCTTTCCAGGAACTTTGAGAGAGTAGTTTAAGGCCTGTCATGGAGTCTCCGTGGCTTGGGTCTCTCATTCGGAAACTCCTTTCCAGCCCCTATGTCTTCTAGGGTTTTGCCTATTTTTTTTCTTCCAGTAGATTTAGTGTTTCTGTTTTGATATTCAGTTCTTTAATCCATTTTGATCTGATTTTAGCCTTGGGTGACAAATATGGGTCTAGTTTCATTCTCCTGTAGTCACATGCCTTTCTAATGACTGCAGAATAGCTGTGGGAGAGCCCATACACACGGCACGTTACTTGGTGGCTGTGTATCCATCCACAAACCAGCGTTTCTGTTGCTAAGGAAGAAGAAACAAAATGTTAGGAAAACAACAACCTCTAACATCGGTGTTTACCTGATTTGCAATTTTTGTTTTTGCTACGACATCCATTGTTGCACACATATCCGTATACACATCTCTAATGGTTTCCTTGTGATAAATTCCCAGGAGATAAGTTGCTCAGTGTAAGAATATGCCAGATTTTGAATTTTAAGAATAAGCCAGATTTTGACAGTTTTAATGAATATTGCCAAATTGTCCCACAGAAAAACCATACCGGTTTCTACTCTCATCAGCCATGCGAGTTGAAGAGAGAAAATGCTAATATGAGTTCAATTTAATTGGACTGTTCAAAGACTGCATATATATCCTATAACAGAGATAAAGATCCCTGCACCTCTGGAAAGCTAGAGAGTGAGAAGATTTAGAGAAAGAAAAACACCTCAATGCCAACTGAAAAAGCCTTTTTTCTATCTAATAGCATCAAAGGAAATGCATTTTAAGGCCAAGCAATAGAAAGAACATTGTTAGCTTTGGTTATTGGAAATACTTTAAAGGGGATTCACGAGAAGTGAAACAGCACAGTGTAGTGGAAAGAGCCTTGGGCTGCGTGCCAGGCTATCCAGGTTGAAGCCCAGGTTCTACCTGCCCTACGCTAGCCAAGGTGCGGAACCTCTCTGAGCCTCGTTTTCCTTGATATAAAAGTAAAGCACTTCATGTCTCCCTCCTGCTCTTGTGAAGTTTGAGTTTGGTAATGTAGAAAGGTTTAATCCTAGCCGATTTGAATTGAAACTTGCACTCTCCTTAAATTTTATGATACTGCTGCTCAATATTTTATATTCTCCATAACTTGTTAAAGATGAGTAATAAATTCTTTTTCTTCAATAAAAAGAATCATTCAATGAGCCTTTCTTCAAGATTTTATCTTTGTTGTTGTTGTCTTGTTACTTTTAATAACGAAGCATGTTGGGTTTGTTTTGATTGCTAGTTGTGGTACTGAACACTGAACACAGAACCTTCACGGTGAGCTCGGTCTCTCCCCTCTCTTCATCGATTATTTGACACAAGCTCTTGCTAAGTTGCTAAGCTACCCAGCTTGAGCTGGGACTTGTGACCCCTGTCTCGAAGTCTTGAAGTGCTGAGATTACAGGCCTCGGCCACCAGGCCCAGCTGGATGTTCATTAATCAACTTTTGCATGTAACAAAATGCACACTGGTAAGTGCACAGCTCAGTGGGTTTTGACAAGTGTAGAAAGCCATGAAATTGCCACCTCCTCGTGATGCAGAATGATTTCATCAACCCAGAAAGTTCCCTCTTACCACTTTGCATCAATCCCAGACCAAGGAAAACCCGGGCTGAATTGGGTGACTTCTTGCCAGTTTTACATGTTTTCAAATTCATATAAATGGAATCATGCAACAGATACTCTGGACCTGCCTTCACACTGTGTAACACTTTTTAGATACACGTTGACCCGTGTGTTTTGATCTCACTTACCTTTTTGTTTCTGAGCAGTATTCCATTGTGTGAATAGACCACCCTTTGTTTATCATTCACCCGTGTGACTGAATCGTTCACAATTTTTGACTCTAACAAATGAAGTTGCTATGAATGTTTTTTTTTTTTCGAAGAGAGACTAAATACCTACCAGCGCGATCACTAGACTAAATAGCACTTCTTTGGGGACTGTCACAAGATTTCCCCTAATGGTTTTTCCCTTCCACCAGCAGCGCCTGAGACTTCCAACAGCTCCACACCCTCACCTACATTTGATAAGCAGAGTCTTCCTCACTTGTACGTGTAAAGTGATATTTCACTGTGGTTTTAATTTTCTGTCCCCGATGAATAACAATGTCAAGCATCTCTTCATGTCTTTATGGACCATTTCTGCATTCTTAATACAATGTTTGTTAAAGTCTTTTTATACTTCAAGAGATTGTCTTCCAATTAACTTCTTATTAAGGCATGTTTTGTTTCTTTCCCTTAGTAAAATGTCAACTCTTTTCCAGATTTTAATAGATTCTTGTATTCTTGTTGAACTGTAAGCTTTCACCGAATATTGTAATCCTAAATTCTTTGTCAGATATCGGTGTCGTGATATCTGTATTTGTTCTGCTTTATGAACTGTCATTTCATTTTTTAAATGGTTTTGAAGATTGTTTTTTGTACTGTGAATTGCATCCAGGGCCTTTAACTAAACTACACACACACACACACACACACACACACACACACACACACACACGCATACTTTTAAATAGAATTTCCCTAAGTTGACCAGGATTTGTGATCCTCCCTACTTTAGCCCCCTGTGTAGGTGGGATCACAGGTGTAATTTTGATGCTGTTCTAATCATTACCCTTTAAGTTGGCTATTAGTACTTGTTAAATTCTACTCTAGGGAAAATCTTCCTATCTTAAGATTACAAAGATGTTTTTCTACCTTATTTTCTAGAAACTTAATAGTTACAGCTTTGATCTCTGTGTCTGCATTTCACTTAAAGATAATATTTTGTGTGTCGTGTAGAGTAGGGGTCAAAGCTTATTTTTTTCTCGTTGGGCATCCATTTGCTCCCTTTCCTATTGAATTATTTCATTACTTTTGCCAAAAATGTATTATTTGTGTTTGTGTAGCTCTATTTCTGAATTTTGTATTTTATTGCTTTGCCTATCTTTCTCATAATTCCAGTTAGTTGTCCTGATGGCTGTTTCATAGATAATAAATTATAAAGCCAAATTGTACAGGTCTAATTTTTTTCTAAATAGTTTTGACTATTTTAGCCTTGCTTTCTATGTAAATGTGAGGGTCCGCTTCTCAATTTCCGTAGAATGACATCTGGTATTAGGGCTGCATTGCCTTCAGCCTGTATTACAGATTGAAGAAGATAAAAATCTTGATAACTTTGCAACAGCCTGTCCGTAGCATGGCATATATGTTTATTTGAAATTTTGAAATTTTCTTCTAGAGATACGTCTTGTTTACAATACACAAGATATTTATATTTGTGTTCCATTTATTTAAAAATACTTCATGGTTGTTGATACTATACTAAATGTCCTTTTAAACTTTTTATGTTGTAGTTTGTTGCTGATATATGAAAACATGTATTTTTATTAATTTGGATGTAGCCCAAGACATTTTTAAATTCATACGTTGATTCTAGCGATTTTTGTTTATATTTTACAGATTTTTAAAGCTTTGCTAAGTAAATAACTTATCTATAAATATAGTCTTAATTTCCTCCCTCTCAATCTTTAATCTTCTCATTTTTTGGTCTTGCTTTATTTCAGTGGCTAGCACCTTTAATATAATATTGAAAAGAAATGATGAGAGGGGATAACCTTGCTATGTTCTAAGTCTTGGAGCAAGGTATTTGGCATTTCATGATTAACTATGATATTTGCTGTACATATTTGCTACTGAATAATCTATATATTGTTTTTCAGACATCCCTTCTATTCCTAACTTGCTGAGATTTTAACATATGCTAGCATTGAATTCTATCAATTTTTTTCTGTCTATTATAATTACCATATGATTTTTATTATTTATTTTGTTAGAGTGATAAATTGTATAGTTTATAAATGTTAGGCTTGACTTGGGCTTGAAATATTGATATGTATTGACTTTTTAAAAAATATCACTAGTTATGTTTTGTTTTTAACTTTTTTCTTACAGGAATAAGAAAATTATTGATAGTTTGCTTCTCTTGTGATGTCCTTAACAGGCGTTTTAAATATTACCTAGTAAATTAGAATTTACTAGCCTTGTTTTAGGCTGTGGAAAGCCATAGTTGTTTCTCATTTCCCCAAATGATTTGACTTAACCTTCAAACTCCGTCACTCCTACAAATTTCACGAAAGCTCAATGTTTTAGGCTTTATCAGATGGGTCTGGAGTAGACAGTACCACAAAACATAGCCTGTTCTTCTAAGGAACAAGCGCGCAAGGTGTTAGGACTTCTCTCCCTGTCTCACCCCAGGCAAGCTCCCTTCTTTGGAGCTTCAGCTGACTTAAGTAGCCTTGTCCTTTTATTTTTCCTGCCATGGTCAGCTGTCCCACCCTGCTCTGTGTAGGTTCTGCCTTCCCAGGCCACAGTCAGAAAATTGAGTTGAAAGTTAGACAAACGTTGGAAACGATTTTTTCCCTTCCCTTGGCGATTGTGCTGCTCATTGTTTAGTACCTAAAAACAGTTGCTTCAAATATTTTTCAAGTTTTAGAGTCACTTATGACAAAAAGCAGAAGGCCACAAGGTTTTATGTGAACTCTTTCGCTTATAGCTGCCTGAGAGATGATAGCAACTTCTGGAAAATGATGAAATGAATTTTTTTACTGTGTCAAAGCTAGATAGAAAGAAAGCTAGCTTCAGGTTGTATATGGAGTTTGAAAATAAAAATCAATGTTT
Organism: Ctenodactylus gundi; assembly: GCA_004027205.1. Classification (NCBI taxonomy): domain Eukaryota; kingdom Metazoa; phylum Chordata; class Mammalia; order Rodentia; family Ctenodactylidae; genus Ctenodactylus; species Ctenodactylus gundi. Next base: position 690,872 of record PVKB01000061.1, read on the forward strand.
CTTAGTCACCTTTAAATCTTCTCACCTTTTCCCCCAAATTATTTGTATGCTCATAGATTCCAGAAAATTTTTTTGCAGCAACTATCTACCAAATTAACCAGAAAAGGCCAAGTCAACAACTCCTGTTGCAAATGGAAAGAAAAATCGTGACAGAGACAAATACACTCTGAAAATGTCTGGATTCAAAGTTCTGTTCTACAGTCTTCTTGTCCTATGACATACAATACAAAAAAAAAAAAAAAACGCCTGTGTGCTTCACTGAGAATGATTAATATTTTTCTTCAATTAAAAGAATCAAGGAATCTGTTTATAAAGACTAGATCCAAACTGTTGTTTTCAACTTCAAAGAAAAAATGCAGGAGACTGCTGCCATCATTTCTTCTATCAGTTTTCCCATAAGAAGCTCCTTTCCCAAGTTGAAGTTTCTCTTGTTTTATTAAGCATCTATTACTGCATGTCAAAACAATCGAACGCTTAGCAGTGGAAATAATCACCATTCTATTTGCTCTGATTCTGTAGGCCAGCTATTCGGGATGAGTTCTTCAATGAGGCACTTTTTCTGGCCTCATCTGGGGCAGCTCATGTTGCTACAGCCACCTGTCATATCAAATGGGGCTTGTTTATCCAAGCCACACCCACAAGTCTGGTGGGAAGTGCTGGCTGTCCGGTAGGACTGTGTCACTGGCAGGCCAGAAGGCGTCTGCACGCAGTGGCTGAGTTCCCAAAGTAAGAAGAGAGGGGAAACCCTAGTGAGCCATCATTTGTTCAGCCTCTGCTTGTGTCATTACCAAAACAAGTCACAGTCCCATAGCCAAGCCCAGAAGGAATCTGGGAGGGGACTAAGAAAGGTGTGGAAACAGAGAAGTATGATTTATTGGTGCTGTTACTGCAGCAACCTACCATATTTGTAGAGATGTCAAGTTGTATACCTAATCCCTGTGCAAAAATGCAACAGTGCCTCTGTATCATAAAGTGCCGCTGCTACCAGAAGATGCAAAATTCTACAAAATGGGAAAGATGGGCTAGTAATTTCAATGGTCTTCTGTGCTCTGAGAATTTGAGTTCAGTACTCCATTTCCATATGGGTAGTTGGTATTTTCCTAGCATGCACAGATGCAGTAGTACCAGTTATTTATACCAAGCTTCCACTGCTACCCTGGGGTTGGGAAAAATTTAGACTCTCAAACTCGCCTGTACGTGTTGGCTATTTACAGTACACTAACCCAGATCTGATAAGTAATCATGGACCTAACACACAAACTCATAGACTGTTCGACACTTACCCAAACCTTTTATGTTACATGTGGGTAAATACACACACACACACACACACACACACACACACACACACACACACACACAAATGAACTGACTTGCTTTAATCACATTATCAGAAATAGAGTGAGGACTTAAATTTTGCATCAAGTTCTTTCCATTGTTAGAATATTATACTCTTAATAAAGCGTCCCACTGATGTTCATGTGTTCAGATCCAATCTTCATAGACTTTAGTCTCCTAAGCTGCTGCCTCACTCTATATACTTAAGATCTACGTTCTAGTCACATACTTTAAGTGGAAATTTTCGATTTAATAATAGAAAGAAAATATTTGTAGTTTTCTTTCTCCACAAAACTTAGATCTTCAGCATCTCTGTTCTATGACAAAATTAAAGCAGATCTGCATAGCTTTTGGTAGTAGCCATTGCATTCGGATGATGCTGCCTGGTTTAGAGATAGATGAGAAGGAGAAAGGAACGTCTTCCCCCGGGTACATGCAAAAGCGACTCCAGCTTCTCTCCTAAGCGTTCTTTTAACAAGAGCATTCTGAGCCCTGACTGTACTGAGCCTTGGCACCTCCGTGATTGCTTTCACATGGTACTCATCCTAAGAAGCGCTTTTATTCTTACGATTCACTTATTAATATGTGCCCCAGAGCTCTTCTGTGTCAGCACTTGGGGATCTGGGATGGTTTTCACCTAAAGGAACGACGGGAAGCAGGTTTAAACTATCCTCTGAGGGAAGAATGGAATTCTTCTCAATACGAGAGTAGGGGCAGGACACTGGAAATAAAACAACCTATTATCTCTTTCATAATCCAGACAAGAGTCTTATAGCAAACAAAAGAATCCCGGGACAAGAAAAGGGCCAAACGCCAGGACTTGAGGACTTTACAATTTTGTATATCTTTGTCTAAGCATGACTTGTGCAGTTGCCAAGGCAAGAGAATTCTATACAACTGCAAATCGCTAATAAGACTGTACAAGAAGACATGGAAAATCCAAATTCATCTTTACCAGATGAAGGGTGAGCTAGCAGGAGGAAATATAAACAGCATGGAGAGAGATACACAAGCAAGAGATGAGCACGCCAATTCACTCTCGTCAGACATCTCCTTAGAGCTCCTGTCAGCAGGAAGCCAATTACTTGAGAAAGAATGAAGCTTGTTTTATGAGCACAATATTACAAATGCAGCCCCTTCATCTGAACATCAAGGAAGAATTTTATATTTTCAATAGAAGCCAGCCGTGTTCTTCGATGAGCTGGTAGTTTGCCTTGGAGGTTAAAGCTATGGGACTGTGGGAAAAATAAACAAGCTCCGTAACTCCCTAAAATTAGCTCTTGTGATGAATCGGTGACACTTAATTTGTGATAACCTTTGATGGAGGACCGTGGTCCTTGGAGTGCACTAACGAGTACTATAAAATGTTTGACCTCCTAAGTTTCTTAAGGTCTCTAATGTGACAGGCATTTAATGCTTTTGGCATTGGGAGCGCAACACTTTCCACAGAGGAACAGAAAGAAAAAGCAAAGAGCACTATCCTCAAGTTCATGATTTACTGACATTATTATTATTTAATAATGTGATATTCTCTATAAAGAAATAATCTCTTGCAAGTTGGCACATAAAAAATTACTTTCATTAAAAGATCATCCTTGCTTTTATTTGGAACACAAAAACATCTAGTTTGTCTCATTTTGTTCATCTATCCCTTTCCTTCATACTCAGGAAAACAGATAGTAAGATTCTTAATTACTTTACACAGTGTGATTGGTTAAATACTGATGCGAAGTGCTTCCCTGTGCTCCTCAACATCTGCCAGATTTTATCCAGAGAAGAGTTGCATGTCACATGAATGAGAAAAGGAAAAGACTCTGGCCATTTGCAGATCTTTTGGGTGATATAAATATCACTTCTACACTGGAGTATAATGTTCACTGTTTCTAATATTATCATTTTTGTCCCAGAAGGCCACTCTAAGCTGACCATTTGGCCTACAAGATTAATTCACCAAACTTCAAAAGAAACACTTTAAAAGCTCTAAGAAAATATTTCTGCGTCACAGATAACAAAATTCCTTGAAACTTGAGTAAAACCAGATTAGAAAAGAAAGAATCTGCTCCATTATTTTTGGGTCTAGTTACTTGACTCCTGCAATTATCTTTTTCTAAGTAAGTTCTAGTGTTTGTTTTGAGTTCTTCACTGACACATGATTTATATAGAATTACATTGTTTAATTTTCAAATATTGGAGATTTTCAAGTTGTTGTTTTAGAAATGTTTTTAACCTTAATTTCTGTTACCAGAGGAGATGTTCTGTATGAATTTAATTTTTGGAAATTGTAATAGACTCCATTGTAGTTGTGGGATGCAATATTCTGTGTGTATCTACTGGTTCAAGTATTTGAAATGTATTCAATCCTTCTATAGCCTCAATATTTTTTCTACCTATCCTATAAGTTACTAAAATAAGTATATAAAGGGCGGAGTCAAGATGGCAATGGTGTAAGATTGCTTTGTCAGTGGCTTTCCATGAACTTAGATTGAAGACTGAGATTTAATAAAAGAAATTCCTTTACAGGTTTACTTAGGAAAACAGAGAAACAGCCAAATTTGAAAGGTGGCCAGAGGACTAGCAGAAAAACCATAAGAGGTGAGTGACTTTCCAGACAAGGATGGGCCTTAAGCCACATCAGATGGCCTGGGGTGGCCACGGGTAGCGGTAATCGTACCCAGTGAGCCCTTGAATTGTAAGCAGCAAGTGCCTATGGAGAGTTTCAGCCAGGATGGCAGACTAGAAGATGCTAGACAATCTTGTGGCCATGCACAACAGACAAAAAAAGCCCTCAGCCACTGTGTCTTTAAAACATGAAGGGACCTGCAGCTGAAACTTAAGCTTAAAGACTGCAGACTGAAAGCATGGCACAGGACTCACAGCCAGTCTTCTAGGCAGAGAGTGATTCAGAAGCATAATCGAAATTTTCCAGGGAATAGACTCTTGACACGTCACACTCCACAGAATTCAGGGAAGAGTACTAGCAAAAGAGACGGGAAAAAAAGACAATAGTCTTCTTGAAAGATTTGAACCCGATAAGAACAAGTCTTGAAAAGCAGAGATCTCATCACCCCACCACCACAGCACAGGTGGGAGAAGAGCCAGATCACCTGCGAGGGGGAGGGGAATGTAAGCACCTTAGGACAAAGCACCATCCTGCCTAGGGTAGAATCCAGTGGCTTTTATGCTCACTGCAACTTCATAGGAGCTGCAGGAGGCATTTTGAGTGGTACGTATTTACAGACTAAGACATAGGAAGAGAGAAAACTGGTCCCACTTTCCCCCTCGGTCAGTAAGGTTGAAGGTCTTGGATATAGAGATTTCCCATTCAAATAACACAGGAAATTTGGTTAGGTTTTGTTTGGTTTTGGACTTAGGTCATATTTCAATGTTTCTTTTGGGGTATGTTGAATTTGTGTTTTTTCTGGTATTTATTTGTGGGTTTTTATTTCTTTTCTTTTCTTTTTATTAGTTGTTAGTTCTCGCATTTCTTACTCTCTCAAGTTGTTCTTTATGACCTTTTCAAAAGGTTTTCTGTAGATTCTGGAGACATATTCTATTTCACTCATATCTCTCCTTGTTACTTCTTAACTTTCATCTCTGTTGTTTAAGCATATTCATTTTCTTCTGTAATTGGAGTTCTTTCTTTTCTCTGTTGCAGGTGTATTCTTTTGTTTTCTCTCTCAGGCCTAAAGCTAACCCTCAGTCTCAGTCTACTTTGTACCTAGCCCCACCACTTTTATTAATAGTATTGTTAAGTATGGTTAATTCATGGCCAAATGAGACCAGACCAGAAAGGTGGGCAGAGGACTAGTGTAGCATGGCATAGCATGTTGGCAATCAATAATTTTGTATTATTTAATTGGACATAGGTCACTAAGGTAAATTTTTTCTAAATTATCACCAATAATATAGTGCTGCTTTTAACAAACTCTAATACGTTGCTACAAAATCTGTTTTGACACCTCCATTTCAAGTACTGACCACATTTCTAATGTTAAAGTGGAATACTTGTGTGAGATGATAACTTGTCACGATATGTCAACAGCCAGTATATATTAAGTTTAACCATTGACATTGATATCCACCTCACTGTTAAAGACGGTATTGTGGTTGGAGCCTACTAAAGGTTCATAACTGATGGTGGTTTGATTTAACATAGGTAAGCAGTATAGGGACTGCTTTATTATTGACAGTGATATAGTATTGACATTAGTGAAACCTTTTGATGAATCAATATTGAGTTTATTTAGAGAGAACATTGATGACATAGACTGTGCTTTATAATATTAAGTATAAAATAGTTGTAGTATTAAACTAATTATTAGATTCTGCCAATAATTTTTAGTCTTAGATTATAACATTATTGTACATTTCCATTCATGTTGTGGACAGTGGCAAAAACATTGATCATGATTTTCAGTGTATACCAGTAATTAGCTTGTCATTAGCCCACATAGTACTATAAACTATTTCTCCTTCACTCGGAACTGAAGGACATCAGATAACCAGCAGAAGGTTGGTCACCGAGAAGATCTCCAAAATTAATTAATTAATTATTAGAGGAACAACTTAAAAGAGAGCATAAATATTAAAATCTGAATGAAATCAAGGAAATTCCAAGGAAAAAAATAATCTAATTGAAGAAATATACTCAGTAGAGAGAGAGTTCATCAACACTACCTGATCTACAACTCACAGCAACTGGATCACGGGAAAACAGACAAGAAGTCACCTGCAAAAACACCTGGCTTCCCAAAAGCTGATGTTATGGGCCTTGTCAGGGAAGAAAGTCAAGAAAAAGAGGTGGATGCCGTGGCCATTTAGCTCAAACAAGATACGCTTAAATAAATGCAAGAGATACTCAGCGAGTTGAAAGAGGACTTAATCAAACAGATAACAATCTTAATAGATTAAAAAGCTTAATGATTATAGAGAAGACACAAATAAAAGGATAAATGAGTCAATGCTGGAAATGAAGGAACATATCAGTTTAGAAGCAGAAAGATTGAAATGATTCTAAGCTGAATTCCAGGATATAAAAAACTTAGATGAAAACAAGGGAAACAGGTTCAAGCATTAAGAGGACAAATTATCAGACCTAAAGGATAAGGTTGGTAAATTGAACTATACGGCCAAATGATGGCTGAAAAACAAAAAGAGATGAAAGAGACTATATGCAACATCTGATGGATAAAGAGAAACAACCTCAGAGTTATGAGAGTGCAAGAGAAAACAGAGACAGCACAAAAAAGTATAAAGAATAGGTTCAATGAAATTATAACAAAAAATTTCTTCAAATCTAGGAAAAGATATGAACATTGAGCTACTGGGGGCATATATAACACCAAATAACCTTGACCACACACCAAAAAATCTCCATAATATATCAAAATCAAAAGCCTAGAACTGAACGCAAAGAGAAAATATAAAAGTTGTGAGAGAAAAACAGAAAGTAACCTACAAAGATAAACTCATCAGAATAATTGCAGATTTCTCAACATAAAACTTAGAGGCCAGGATGCCATGAATCAACATCATTTAAGTACTAAAACACAGTAAGTGCCAACCTAGACTCTTATAGGCAGCAAAAAAATACTGAAAAATAGAAAGAGAAGTTAAAATTTTTCATGATTAAAAATAAAAACTAAAGAAATTTGTGACCACTAAACTTGTACCACAGAAAATACTTACAGGAATCTTAGGCAGATATAGAGAGACTAGCAACACAAAAGAGCCCAGAAGAAAGAAAAAAAGAAGAGGAGAGTGATCTACCTATAGTATCGAACAAACAAATGGCACTGAGTCATCATAATGATGACGGGTTATAGCAAATATGCCACTATAAAAATGCTCAGTGTTAATGGTCTCAACTCTTCTATCAAAAGACACAAATTGATAGATTAGATCAAAGACAAAAACCAACAGTTTGTTGCCTGCAAGAGATGTACTTTACCTATATAGAAACATATAGACTGAAAATAAAAAGATAGAAGTTAATACCTCATGCAACTGGACCCAGAAGACAAGCAGGAGTAGCTATATTATCCTCAGGCACAGCAGATTTCCAGCCAAAGAAGATTATAAGATAAAATGATAGGTAATACATACTGGCTAAGGGAACAATCCAACAGGAAGAAATCACAATTATCACTACATATGTACCAAAATTTTTAAACAAAAACTGCTGGACATGAAAAGAAAAACAGGCCTCAATACAATTGTAATAGGTGACCTTAATACCATACTATTACAAAAAGGTCAACTAGACAAAAAATTAACAAAGAAATATTAGAGTTAAGCCATACTGTATGACAATTAGACTTAGCTGATATTTACAGAATGTTCCATTCATCATTAACAGAATACATGGGACTAGGCAATATATGGGACATTTTCCAAAACAGGCTGTATCATATGCCATAAGGCATATTTAAATAACTACAAAAGAATTGAAATAATTCCTTGTATACTTTCCGATTATAACACATGAAAACTAAAAATTAATAGCAAAGAAAATACAGAAAACATACAAATACATGAAGTCTAAATAATACACTATTGAGCAAACAATGGGTCATAAAGAAAACCAGGAAGGAAAATGAAAATTTTCTACAGTCAAAGAGCAGTGGAAGCAAATCATACCAGAACCTATGAGACACAATGATAGCAGTGGTAAGAGGGAAATTTTTAGCTATGTATGCACACATGAAAAAAGAGCCATCTGATATAAATAATTTACTGATGCATCTCAAGGTACTAGAGAAACAAGAACAAACTAAGCCCAAAAGTAGTAGAAGAAAAGAAATTGTAAAATCAGAGAAGAAAATTATGAAATTGAAACTAAAAAAATACAAAAGAGCAATGAATCAAAGTTAGTTCTTTGGAAGAATAAGATTAGTAAACTTCTAGCCAAACTAACCAAAAGAAGGCAAGAAACACCCATATCAATGCAATTGGAAATGAAAAAAAAAAAGTGAAATCACAACAGACACTGCTGAAATTCAGAAAAAACCTAAGAATTATTTTGAAAAGTTATACTCCAAAAAATTGGAGAATTTGGAGGAAATGGAGAAATACACAGATACATGCAAGATAGAAAGTTAAAACAAGAAGACATGTTACCTCTGAATAGACCAGTAACAAGTCTGAAAATTGAGGTAGTAATAAAATCGCTACCTACAAAGAAAGTCCAGATCCAGACAGTTTTCACTGGAGAATTTTACCAAAATATCAGAGAAGAACTATCACAAATATTTCCTCAAACTGTTTCATGAATTTGAAAAAGAAGGAACATTTCCAAACTCATTTCCAAAAACTACAATTACCCTGATATCAAAACCACACAAGGTCTTAACAGTGAAAGGAAATTATAAGCTGATAACTTTAATGAACATAGATACGAAAGTCCTCAGTAAGATTCTGGAAAACAGAATATAACAATCATGAAAAAGATCATACACCATGATCAAATAGGTTTCATCCCGGGGTTACAGGATGGCTCAACACTCATAAATCAAGAATGAAATAAACAACATAAACAAAAGCAAGGACAAAAATCATGTGATCATCTCAACAAATTCAGAAAATGCCTTTGACAAAAATCCAACATCTATTCCTGATAAAAATAGGTATAGAAGGATATTACCTCAAACTGAGAGAAACCATTTATGCCAAACCTGCTATCAGTATTATATTAAATGAGAAAAATATTGAAGGCATCTCTCCGTAAATAAGGGCTATCATGAACCTGTTTACTGTCACCACTTCTATTCAAAATAGTGCTCAAAACCCTAGCCAGAGCAATCAATCAATCAAGAGAATAAAATAAAGGAAATACATATCGAAAAGGAAGAAGTTAAATTATCCTTATTTGCAGATGTCATGATTCTCTAAACAGAAGCCCTCGAAAGCTTCACCAGATAACTCTTTCAGCTAATTGACAAAGTCAGCCTAGTTATAAGATGCAGAATTAATTTATAAGTATCAATAGCATTCCTCTACATTATTGATGAACTCACTGAGAAAAAGCTGAGAATAATCCCTCCCATTCTCAATAGCGCCTCTAAAAACAAATACCAGAAATAAACCTAACCAAAGAAGTGAGGAGCTTCTAATGAAAACTATATTATGTGGGAAAAAGGAATCAAAGAGAACCTTAGAAAATGGAAAGACATCCCATTGCTGGGTATGCAGAAAAAAATATTGTCAAAATGGCCATACTGCCCAAACTGATATACAGTTTCAACACAATTCCTATCAAAATACCAACATTTTCCACAGAATAAGAAAAAACAATTCTAAAATTCCTGTGGAACCAAAAGAGACCCAGAATATCCAGAGCAGCTTTAACAACAAGACAAAAGCAAGTGGCATCACGATTCTGAAAATCAAGTTATATTACAAAGCAATAGTGACTTAAAAGCACACACACACACACACACACACACACACAGTATTAGCACAAAAACGTACGAGCTGCCATTGGAACAGAAATGAGGATGCAGACACAGCCTCAAGTACTATCAGCTATCTGAGCTTCAACAAAGCGGCCAAAAACATGCACTGGAGAAAGGATGGCCTCTTCAATAAATAGTGCTGGGAAAAGTGGCTACCCACATGCAGAAAGAGAGAACCTAGACATACTGTTATCTCCATGCATTAAAATTAAAGTGTATAAAAAACCTAGATATTAAAATAGAAACACAGAACCTCTCGACCAAACTCTTTAAGATATAGGTATGGGCAAAGACTTTCTCAATAGAATGCCTGATGTAAAAGAAATAACACCCAGAAGTAATAACTGGAATTATATCAAATTAACAAGCTTCTGCACAACAAAGGAAACAAACAACAGAGTGTACAGAGAATTGTTAGAGTGGGGAAAAAATTTACCACCTACACGCCAGGCAGGGAGCCAGTAAGTAGAATACATAAAGAAGTGAAGAAAAGTAGAGCCCTCAAAATCATAGTCCAGATTCAAAATAGCAATCAAAATGAACAGACAGTTCTCAGAAGATGTACAAATGCCTAGGAAGTACGTGAAAAAAAATGTTCAACATCTTTAGCCATTAAAAGAGAAATACAAATCAAAACAAGACTGAGATACTGTTTTACCCCAGTGAGAATGGCTTTTCTCAAGAACTCAAAAAACAGTAGTTGCTGGTGAGCATACAAGAAAAAATGAAACCTTTTGCATTGCTGGTGGGGCTGTGAACTGGTACAACCATCATGAAAAATGGTATGAAGATTCTTCAGAAAAAAAAATTGAAAATAGATATTTCACTTGACCCAGAGATACTTCTGCTGGAAGAGTTGGAAGTACTGTATAACAGAGAAACATGCATACTCATGTCTACAGCAGCACAACTGATCATAGGTAAATCATGGAAAATGCCAAAATATCCACCAATATACCAATGAATAAAGAATACGTGGTGCATGTGTACACAGTGGGGTACTACTCTACCATAAAGACAGATAAATTCTCGTCGGATTCTCTTAGTTAAATGGATACAACTTGAGACCATTATGTTTGGAGAAATGAATCGGATATAGAAGATTAAATATCACCTAGTCTCTCCATCCTGAGAAATCCAGAGAATAAATAAATAATACAGTCAGCTGGGTGAGATGTTAGGAGTAAGGAAGGTTGAAGGGTTAAGGGGGGTGAGAACGGGGAGGGAAGGAAATGTGAAGCTGATATGCTACATACGTGCACAAAAATGTTAAGTTTACCCATTGTGTGTCACAAAAACACACTGAGAAAAAAATGGGGAGTGAGGAAGAGATTACATTTAAATTATATAAAACTGTAATGGATTTGTCTGTGTCTTTGTGCCTACCAGTTTTTACTTTATACATTTTGAAGGTTATTATATTCAAGCAAAGTTATCAGTGTTACTTCCTGGCAGATTAACTCTTTAATCAATGTATAATACCCCTCTATCAGTCTTCTTGACTTACTATTTGTTTGATCTGTTCTTTGCTTAGCATAAGAGCTTTCGGCTAATGTTAACAAAGAATATCTTTGTCATCCTTTCACTGTCAACCTTTCTGCATGTTCATTCTCTAAGTCATTTTTCTATAAGCAGAATAATGAGATTTCTCTTTTACAGTACTTGTCTTTTAATTGAAGCAGCTGATCTTTTATTTAACATACTTACCAATACAATGGGTTTAAATCTACTGCTTGCTACACTTTTTTTCCAACCACTCTCCGTGCCCCGTGTTTCCTTTGCTTCTATTTTTTGCCTTACTTTGTTCTAATACAATATTTTGTATTATTGAATTTAGACCTTTATTGTCCAGTATGTTATATTTACAAACTTTTCAGGAGCTATCCTAAAACAAAACACACTCCCTTGACTTTTATTGTGCCATAATGCGAGGACTTTAAAACAACATACTTTTAATCTCTCATTCTCCAAACTTTTCTATTTTTATCAGTGTCTATCTCCGAGATATTTACATTCTAAAAAGCATCATCATCATCATCACATATTTCCCTACCTATAAAGACAAACCCAACTATTGATCTTCACATTGACCTTATTTCTCCAGGCTTCTCTCTGGAATCATTTGAAGAATTCACACTAGTGTTTACTAAAGAGTAGGTCAGCTGGTGATATAATTGTGATCTTAGATTTCATATCCTCCACAACACTGGAAATAAATTATTATTATTAATTATTATTATTGAAAAATGACCTAAACTTAGGTGTTTTGTTAAAGCCACACAAATGGGTTAGATGGAACTTCTAATTTTTCTGTTGCCACCTAGGCTGTTATTCTCCTGCTTCCCCCACTCGTAACTTCTATTTCTAGCCTCTCTGTGAGTAGAGACAGTGCTGAGGATGGAATAGAGAACAACCACTTCCAAAATACACGCACAGTAACTCCCTTCCATTCCCACCAAACTGGCCCCTCATCTCCCTGCTCTGTATCTGCTCTCCGTGCACCTCTAGAGTGGGAGACCGCTGTGTGCTGACAATCGGGACTCTCAGAGTCCTTGCCTCTAAACATACTACTTACTGCATTGTCCGTTAGCCCATGAGAGAGTGTACACCATCTCACACTCAAATTTAGACTATGGGCCTCTTCCAGTTTAGCCCTCTTTCTGCTGGCCTATCTACGGGGGCGTCTCCACACAGCTTCTTGGCTTAGGATTTTTCAAGCTAGAGTCAGGGCCCAATCTCTGACCCTAGACTTTAAAAGACACAGGTTGATCTCTCCCGAGATTCCCTGTGCAGTAGTCTGCTCTCGTGGTGGCACAGGGACAGGTTTCTACCAGTCACCCTACCGCCAGGGTGAGGTGTCAGTGCTCTTCAAACAAACACTGCCTTCCTCTCCACACTGTCTACGTGCCACAAAGCAGGAGAAAGCTCACTTATTCCCTTAACCCACATGGAAGAGCAGGGGCACAAGAGTCTGATTCATTTGACAGTAAAGTGCAGACTTACTTTAGAAAAAGGTTTGGTGATGTCTTAGTCTGTTTCATGTTGCTAGAACAATGCCAGAGGCTGAATAATTTATAAAGAATATAGGTTTATTCAGTTCGCAGTTCGAAAGCCTGTGAAGCTCGGCTTGGAACTCAAATTCGGGTGGTCACATTGGTGATGCTCAGCCTTTTGTCCCACAGCTGCCAGGGTGTCACGTGGTGGGACAGAACAAGCTTGCTAACTTTGTCTCTCTTCCTGTTTATGTCAAGCCACAAATTCAATCATGAGTGCCTCTGCCCTTATCTAACCTAATTTCCTCTCAAAGGCTTCACCTTCAAACCCTTTAACATATGTTTTGGGAGATTAAGTTTCAATAGCTTTTTTTTTTTAACTTATTTAGTTGATTGGTTAGCAGTACGGGGGATTGAACCAGGGGTCTTCACACTGATATGCATGCCAGCCCCTTTTTAATTTTTTAAGCTTTGTGATAGGACCGCACTAAGCTGCCCACTGTATTACTCAGCTTTCCCGTAGCTGGATACAACCCCCAACCCACACACAGCTTAAAGGAGGACAGGTTTAATTTGCTTTCAATTTCAGTTGTGATCATCTGGCTCAGAGATAGAGACACAGAGGATGGACCTGAGAGAGCCAAACTGCCCAGTTCCTGGAAGGTGGAAAGCGGAGCCAGGCTGTAGGCTGAACAGACTCAACATGGGTTTTTGAGAAGACAAATACCCATAACATCACAATAAATAAAGGACTAAGGGATGTATTTCAACTCTCTAGTTAACCTTTATTTATTAACTTAGATACTCTTTATTAACTTAGATGCTGACCCTTATTTATTAACTTAGATATCGAACCCAGGGCCTTCCCCTGCCCATTTTATTTTTTAGAGACAGAATCTCACCAAGTTACTGATTTGCCCAGGCCGGGCATGAATTTGTGGTCCTCCTGCTCCAGCTTCCTGAGATGCTGAGATTATAGGTATGTGCCACCATGTTTAGCTGTTAGCCTCTATTAGAGCAGTGCTTTTGTCTCAAGCATCATGGGAAAATATTGCTATACTTATTTTGTATGCTTCCACCAAAACTCAGGAATCTTGTACTTAATATAACCCAAATTGCCGTAAGATGTTGTGAATTATTAACCATTTGGTTCCAAAACATTGCTTTTTAAAAATCTAAATGTTTAACATGATAGAATTTTTTTCCTCTAGGGAAGAAGATTTTCAGGGTTAGAAATGACCCATAGAATAAAGACTATTAGCACGCAGTTGACTTCCCCTTCCTACTGAGTGACATGGAAACAGCATTAAGGTCGGACTTTTAAACTACTTTATGTTAGCATCTCTCAGTGAACAAAACTTTCTTCTCTCTACGCTTCTATAGACTATGAAATCAGAATATTTCAAGGCACTATCATTATAATTGAAGTTTAGGAAATCATGTATAATGTAAATTCATGGAAGATCCTTTTTTCTTCATCAACTGACTCCTAAGCATTTACCGAGTATTGGCTTCTTAGGCTCAGTGACGAGTTACTAGGTCAAGGCCAAATAAGAGAAGGTCATTTCTCGCAAGAATCTTACAGGTCAATGAGAGAATCAGAAACATTAACAGATTATTAATTTATGGCTAAACAGAAAAATTCAAAGCCTGTTGGGAGAGGCCAAAATAGAGTGACCACTTTCTCTTGGATGGTCAAGAGGGACTTCCTGAAGCAAATGCAATCTGAGTTGTCCTCAAAGACAAGTAAGAGTTAGGAAAATGGTTCTTGGTGTTCTATCTTGGATAATTGAGTTGATGTCAGTGACACTGATGAAGATGAAAAATGTAGATTTAAAAGAAAATATCATACATGTGATCCTAGAAATGATGGGTTTAAGATACTTGTGTTTAAAAAAAGCAAAGATGTTGGCATGTATTTGGATATATAAAAATACAAAAAAACTCAAAGGAGTTTAGGCTAGAAATACAGGCTTTAAAGTCATCAACATGTAGTTGTTTTAAAATATAGAGGATGTATAAAACTATGAAGTGCAAAAATATAATAGTATTGTATTGTTTGGTTTGTGGATCTTTTAGAGATCTAGGAAAAGGAAGGACCCCCTTCCCAAGAAAATACACTGAAAGAACTTCCTGCATATACTTACTTACAGTCCCTGAAATAATTCTCTACAGTTCATTGTAAGAAAACTCTGGATTAAGAAAACATAAATTATAATCAGAGCAATGCAATGATGATCCCACAGGGCCATAATCAAAAATACTGATGTTCAATACAGCATACAAGATAAAGCAAAACAATGGAACTTAAAACGAAAAACAAAGTGAAATAGGGGTGTGGGGAGGACAAAAGGGGAGTGGGAAAGCCTTTGCCATCTTGACAAGATACAATTATGTGCACAAGATCCTCAACTTCGTTGTAAACCTTAAATCTTGTACTAATACATATCAATAAAATGGGGAAAAAAGATAAAGCAAAACAAAAAAAAAGTGTTTGAAAAGGTTGCTTTTATTAAACTAAATATTGAGGGGTT
Source organism: Ctenodactylus gundi (assembly GCA_004027205.1). NCBI lineage: Eukaryota > Metazoa > Chordata > Mammalia > Rodentia > Ctenodactylidae > Ctenodactylus > Ctenodactylus gundi. The sequence continues at coordinate 706,190 of PVKB01000061.1, forward strand.
TTTAAATAACTATTTAACTGTATACTACTACCTGCTTTTAAAACCATATAGCTTATAAAACACATGGCCACAAAAATTCAAAGCCAGAGGCGATTTTGAAATATACATGTGAAATGAAGTGGGATCTACTGATAGCACAGCTTCAGACAATATATCAGACTAGAAGTAACAACTTCCAGTGTGTAAGGATTTTTTTACAGCTCCAGAGAAATTGGCTTTTCTAAAACGTTCTCTTTCTCAGTACTGTACCACTATGTGTCTACTATAAAACACATTTTATTCCTTTTTGTTTACAAGATGACCTCCCCCCTTTAAAATTTTAGGGTCCTTGCATTTAAGAATCAATATTATTTACCCTTGTCCATAATACTGGTTTACCCACTCCTTCAACCTCCCACATACCTAATACAGTCTCACACACATCGATTAATATTTGTAGAATTAGCCAGCAATTTATTTTCAACCACAAAATCTTCTTACCCTTGGGAAACAGAGACCAGAAGTATGGAAGACTGTGGAAGTGAAGGCTCAAAGTGCTCTTTCCAGATGACAGCTGATACCTCTCATTTTTTCAGCAACTGACCAGGATAAGCATCACAATAAATATTATTGGTCACCCAGGGTCGCCACACCTCTCATGTCTGCATCATGCTGCATGCTATAAAATTAAGGGAAAGAAGATAGTAAAATCTGAAATTTCCCAGGACCAAGAAAATAGAATTCTGATCTCATACCACATAAAAAAAATTACCCTCAAGACAAAAGAAGACCATCATTTATGCAAAGTAAGGAACAAAACAGGTGTTAGTACAGAGAGTGATAACCCCAGGGGTCATAAACCCAATCCTTTGTTCAGCATAAATTGACACAAATCAAGAACACATGTGCAGAAATCGAATCACAATTTAGCTCTGGGTGCTGCGTAACACTGTAACCGAGAATGGTGGAAAGTGACATCTTCAAACATTTCCTAAGAGTCTGGAGGAAAGCCATTTCCTGACCTTTACAGTTTTACAATCCCACCCTCTAGAAACTAGAGCAGAATGTCACTGATGTTTTCAGAAAAAAAAAAAAAATTTGCTGTGGACCCTTGCTGATGCCCTCATTACCTAACTCCAATAAATCTTCTCTTTCTGTTTGCAAACGTATCGTGTTAGGGTTTCACTGCTGTACACAGAACGTCTCTGTCTGCTATAATATCAGACAAGGTCTGGTTTGGGATTGTACTGTATTGGGGCTTTGTTTTAGTGTGGTTTTATCAGCATGTTCATCTTGAGCTAGCTAAAGGGCACTTAAACCTTGGTGCCCCGCAATTCAAAAACATGAAATAAAATAAAAGCGCAGATGGAGACCAACTTCAAGCTAGCCCTGACGTTACGTGCGGCTCTTGAACCAAAATATACCGTCTAAGATAAGCTCTGGCTAGAACTGTGGGTTGCCTGAACGTTTAGTCTTTTCTATGGGAACGGAAGGTTTGTTCCTGTTCCAGCATCATTGTGTGGAGGCTGAGGTGGCCCTGGGGAACACAAAGCGTCCTTTTGAACTCCTCATGCCCTACTACCACTGCCAAAGAAATCCTAAAACAAGGAATAAGTTTGTCCTAGACAAGGAAAACAGCATAATAAACACTACACAGAATAGAATTGCTGCTTATTCGGCTGTTTATTTTTTCTTTTCTTCCTTCCTTCCTTCCTTCCTTTTTCTTTCTTTTTTCCTTGGGACAAAGTCCCATTCTCACTCTATAGTCCAGGCTGGTCCTGAACTCACTACGGGAGCCCAGGCTCGTCTTGGACTCAAACGTCCTGTCTCAGCCTCCTGAGTGCTGAAATTACTGGCATGCACTACCACACTCGGGTAATTTTTATCTGGTGTTGAGGAATCCAACCCAGGGCGTTCCACATGCTAGGCAAGTTCTTTAACCACTGAGTTACACACCCAGCTCTGTTTTTTTTTTTTTTACTTTTTATAGTAAGTAAATATTTGATTTCTCAATATTTTAAAATAAAATTGGGTACAGGAGGAAAGGGAAGGTGGTAAGACTACAGCAGTGAATAAAAAAGGAGGAGAAATATGGGGCTAGGGTTATAACTAAGTAGGCAGAGCGCTTACCAAGCATGTGCAAGGCCTTGGGTTCAATTCCCCAACACCATATACAAATTAGCTGGGAGGGATGGGACACATCTATAATCCCAGCAGTGGGCGAGCTGAGGCAGGAAGATTGCCCTGACGTTAAGGCCACCCTGTGCTACCTAGTGATTTCAAAACCAGCCCGGACTACACAGCAAGACACTGCCTCAAAAAGGGGGGGTGGGGGAACAGGTCTTGAAAATCGAGTTGTGACTGTTTAGCTCTGAGGATAAAAATCCAACAGTTGATCTTACTTTTACAGATTTAAGCCTTTCTGGGATAGTCTCTCAGTTACCCCACTATTCTATGTCACATGACAAGTTCATACCCATCAATACTCAACTCATTTGTAATTTATACTGTGTAACTTCCCTAACACCTTCTTTCTGTCCTTTTCTCAGTAAAGCCCTTCCTTTTTTTCCCAGTGTTCTCCCCTCTCACTCTGAGGGCACCTCGAGGGCCTTGAATTGTGTCCATTGCTTTCTCTCCAGAGCATGTCATTATGAGTGACACAAAAATTTGTTTAATAAGCATCTGTGGAATCAGTTGAAGTGATTAATATTAAAAATCATTTTAAGCTCCCAGCTACTAAAGTTAGACAGACAACTGACAGAACCCTACTTCCTGCATGGAAGAGCCAGTCTGAGATTAGTGATGCACACAAGAACACAGCAGGACCCGGAGATCAGCCTTCGAGGTCACAGCCCCTAGAGTAGCTGGAATGGAGACAGTTCAGAGAAGAATTTATAAGAAAAAGTAGCGAAAAAGAATCACTTACGCTGTTTGATTCACTTTCCAAGGGAAAACCGCTAAAAGGACTTTCAAAATGGACATTTTTTCATCAGAAAAAATTATTTGAAAATATTTATCCTATAACATGTCTGTGTGCTAAATAATAATATTCTGAGTAAAAATGTTGCACACCAGCATCAGGTTTACAGATTACATGGGCAAGGCTGAGAAACCTTCCATTCAAACACCGCTTGGTCCTGTTGTTGAGCTGCCGCTTAATGCCATGCTTGCCAGGACCAATTTTAAATGGCTGCTGCACAGAGTACCACGGACACAGTCCAAAGGTCACCTCGTACTATGATAGGAGTTGAACGCTCAGAGATAAGGGGCTGCTTCTCTTCAATAAGCCCCTTCTCAAAAGTACATTTAGGCGTGTGCGGGGTTGATAGAATTACTCAAGTGCTATGTCTGTGTCTTTGAGTGACTTTCTCCAGAAGAATCTTGCAACCCTCTGTCGGGCATGACAAAGTCTACAAGACAGTCTACAAAACACACACCATAAGGCACACACACACACATGCAGACACTCACACATACACAAATGCACACTCATCCCATGAGCACAAACACACGTTTATATACAAGCTCACACACTTTCTCTTCCTCTCTCTTTCTCTCTTTCCTCCCTTCCAACTCATTAATGAGCGGGTTGGCAGGCAGCTCAATGAAAAGAGAGCATTTCCCAGATAGCTATTACTGGTACCCACATGATGAAAAAAGGGATATCTAATAAGTGCCAATTCATTCCTCAGTTGGACTTTACAGTAGTTACTCAATAGTGACCTCTGTTCATCAGTTAAAGTCTTATTTCAAGTTAACACACACTGCCATGCACATCCAACCTTGATCTAAATATTAAGGGTAACTGGGAGGTCTTAAGATTATAAAAAAAAATCTCAGTGTCTTTAAATCTTAGATAATCATTCTAAAATCACAAAGTTAGGACTATTTCAAATAGCATTTCTTAGGTGTCAAGTATCTTGGTACTGTGTCTTCACATCACTCCAGGGAACAGACAAACCTTTATGTTTCTTTTATTGGCCTCGCCTTAGCTAAACTTGCTTAATCAACAGGACCAGGCACCTCATGGGTCCTACTCACCACAACATGCCCATGGTCAGCACCAGAGGGAAGGACTGAGGGACTGGGTAGGTAAGACATAATCTCCCAAGTTCACACCGACTTTTCTGGGAAAAATCAAGATGCAGATATTGGTCACAATATCCTCAACTCAGCAAAACAGAAGAGAAATCAGAAGCCTGTCCAAGACAACAGGCAGCCTGTCCAAGAAACACCCTTTCCCAGGTGTAGCCATAGTTCACAGATACACACATCAGCAGCCTTTCTCTCCAGGTGCGGACTTCACTGTGGAAGCTTTCTTCCTGGGGAGAAGAGACTTCAGCCACGCACAGACTTTCCATGTAAATTATCTGTTTCTTTCAAAGTGACGCAGGGGAAAAAAATGAACTCCGCTGGCACATAGGAACAAACAGGGAGTGTGGGGCAATAGTCCAATGATAGTAATCAGAGCAGCAGAAAATGTGCATAATTTCTCTTCTACCTTTTCCCTTAGTTGAAATGTTTTGACCAGAAAATCAGAAAATTATTTCAGATTTATACCTCATTAGTCTTATGTAAGCATCATTTCACTTTTACCAAAGGTAAGAGTTAACTCAAAGGCTTTTGTCCAATCATTTGTATTAAATAAGTGAAATCTTGAGACAGACTTTTTTCAACAGAACTTGGAACAATCTTATGCACGATTGTGTTACACGGAAGCAGCACATGCATATACATAATTTCTTTTAGCAAAATAGAGATCAAGAGAGAGTGAGAAGAGAAATGCAGAGGGGATTAAATAAGAAAAAGATCAGATTGATTGATAAAGGTGACCATACACACTCTGCATCTACCATGCTATGTGCGCCTCTGTTTACAGTACACAGATGAAAATGCATATATGAACTTATGTGTATTGTTATCCCATCTCAATCATGTTGGCTCAATTTTTTAGTCATGTAGCATCTGTGAAGCAACAATAATAAAAGTTATTAAGAGAAATTGGTCTTTAAAACTAAGCCAAAAGAGAGCCTTTTAGCTTGAACTAGCTGCAGTGTTCAATTTGTCTCTGGCTCAGATAAAAGTGTTCATTTGGAAAGCCAAGAAGATGTTTTGTTGTTGTGGCGATAATTGGCTCCAAACAGTCACAGTAATTAACAGCATCAGGTAGCTCCGGCAACATTTGGTCACCCATTGCCGACCCACTTGTGAGCGAATGGGAGGGTGTGAGGGTGACGGAACAGATGGGGAAAGGATAGGAATCTCACTGGCACCTTGCATGGATGCCTCATGTGGCTGTTCTCCCTGCGGCACCATCATTAGTGCCTCTGGCTTCCGAGCCAGGTCTGAAGAGCCCGTGGGCAAGTGCAGATGCTATCGGCTGTGCCGGCCACCCCTACCCCCATCCCACTCTATACCTTCCACTCACCTTGCATGAAGAGGGAATTTCTGTGCTTATTTCTTTAATCTCTGAACACTTTGCTTTCCCAGTTGAGACCTTTTTTTTTTTCTTACAGTAACAACTCAGAAGGGCCGTAGTTAGGGGTTAATTGGGCATAAAGACAAAATGTGAGAAGACCCAGCTGTTCTTCTCAGGAAAGAATCCAGAGAACCATTATAGCTGGGCACTATCTCGTCTCCTCAAAGTACCAAGAACCAAGGTGAAACCAGCCAGTCAGTCACAGGGAAAGAATGGCAATGCCTGTGAAGAAAGTGAAAGGAGGTGCCGACCAGCGGTCTGAGGACAGAAAGGGGAATAACTGTAAATATCTGTGCTAGAAACCATTGCACAAAAATAGAGTAGCTGACGCTCGTAAGCATTGCTATCTGCCAGGCACGGGAGTAAGCAATTGGCAGGACACACACTGTGATCTTGGTATGTTATTCTCGTTTCACAGATAAGAAATTATGAGCTTCGAAAAATGGTTTTAACAGTGGCTGAATACCATTCAGCTAGTAAGCACCATACTTCAATTCAGATCGGACAAGTCCCCTTTGAAGGCTGTTCTAGGTGTCAGGAGCCTGGAATTCTGTTGCGGCTAACTTCTGTGGGGAACAGCTTCAATATCTATTTTCTTCATAGATAAGAGCAGCCGTTCCAGGTGTGGTGGACAACTTCCCGCTGAAGAATCCCTTGACAGGGTTATTAAAAATGTAGATTTCTGAGCCCCTTTGTAAATTCAATAAATCAGAATCTAGTTGGCAAAGTGCCCAAGACTTCATTAGTAATTCCCCTGGGGCTGGAGCAGTGATCTCTAAAATATTTTCCCAATATGAAAAATTCTATGGCTCTGGTGACAGCCAGCAGATATGGCACCCAAGGAAACCATTGCATTATTCATGTTCAAATTCTGCTTATATGAAAAGTCACCCAAAAATAGTTTTATTTGATATAAATTTTACTCACCAGAAGTGATTTTTTATGACTTTCCTTTATTCTGAAAAGTCAAGCCCATCTTCAAAGGGTAAGGATTGATTTCTAAACACTGAGAAATGAAAAGCCCCAGGCTTAGGGCTCTAGAAGTGCCTGAAACCATGACAGCATTTTGGGAATCAGATCTCCATTGAGGTGATTATAAGAGAGGCAATATTCTTTTGGGAATAAAGTGATTTTCTTAAAAATAAAACTCAATTACCTTGATCCCACCTCCCAAATGGTAAACGGCATCAGATCGAACTATAGAATATTGCCTTTCACTTGCAAAAAACACTGATTTCAAATTGTTCAACCATGTGTGTGCATGTGCACACATGTGTGCGCAGGTGTGTGTGCATGCACGTGTGTGTGCATGTGTGTGCTTGTGTGCGTCTGCGTGTCCCGTCTGAATACGATTCCTTTGCCTAGAGTATTTAAATGTCAACTTGCCTGTCCACATAATGCCAAGCTGATCTCTGAGCGCATTTGCAGTAAACGTTAAGTGTTAACAAGATGAAATTCCTCTCCCAAGTGTCCAACCTGTGTCTAAAGTCTTCAGAGCCTAAGAAATGGTGAATATGCACAATTTCAGTAGACCAGTCAGCAATCAGGCTGGAGAGCTGACCTGTGTTCTTCCGTCCACTCCCAAACACAGTCTAACACACAAACGTGTGCGTCCAACTCACCGAAGCCAGGATATTTTCCCCCATCATTCTCCACCGTGAGCTCACTGTCTTTTGAAAGGCAGTTTTCTAGTCTAACAGATTTTGTCAGCTGCGTACTTTTCCACTACTCAGGCCATTTTCCTCAAACTAAGCATTCAGTCATTATCCGGAAGAACATGAATAGGGGAAAGAAATCTGAAAGTTAAAAATTAGGCGGAATGACATAGATTTGCATACTCGGGGAGGAAATAAAAAGGACGGGGCTCACTGTCACAGGAAATATGTGTGTCTGGTCTCCCTCTGCGTCTTCCTCCGCCGTGCCCACGTCGGGTGCCAGCGGGATTACTGGGCCTCGGCGAGCTCTGACTAAAGCTTCCGGTCGCTCTCACTCAGCGGTGAAATTGTCTTCCTCTGATCCTCGGATTATGGAGATGAGGACATGAACGTACTGGCACCAAGACCCCCTACCGAGATAGCTTTTCACTCTTTTCCGTGAGAAAAAGATCAAAGGGAAACGGGCTAATTAGCATACCAAAGGAGACAAAAACCCCTAGAGCTTTATCGTTGTTGCAATCCAATAATAAACACCCGAGTACAAAAAAGATGATTTGATAATGACACACAGAATTGAAAGCCTTTGAAATAGCAGCTTCTAGAAAAAAAGATTTTTGGAAGTGAAAATATCCATAATTATACAGAATAATGCCTACACGCTGGGGAGCGGCTCTTCGTCCCTGTGAGAGCAGCTTGCGCAACTACTTCGCCTAAGAACAGCGGTGTGGCCTGCCTTTATCTCCACAGCTCAAAAAAGCCTACAAAAGATTTCAAACCCCTTCCCAAGTAAACATTCAGCTCTTTCATATTTCCAAACATTAAACACAGGATTCTTTTCTTTACAATAAGCGTCCCCTTTTCCCAGACCAGAGCCCAGTCAAAGACTTCGGCTCCAAACCAAGGAAATTTGCAAACTCTTTGAGCCTCATTATCTTTCCCTATAGCTCCTTCCGGGTTAGAAGCCGGTAGTCTCTGCAAATATGGACTTTTTTCAAGGGAGAAGAACAAAGCAGCTGTTTAATTATAAACAGGTCACTCGAAGACATATGCATAGGAATTCACCAGGCCTGTGAACAAACAGCCTTGAAAGAAAATCAGACCTCCATGTTTTGGTTGTAATATTAGAATTTTAGCACTTGCATTGAGGGAACGGATGATTTATCCCCAGAATGAATTCTTTGGTAGTCACAAAGGGTTTGACTAAATTGAGAGTCTGCATACCTCTCGCTCCAAGATACGCACAGGCAACTGTGGCAACTTCGAGCCTTTGGCCACCAGTGGGCAGATGAATGAACCTTCGGGGAAACTGATCTTCATTCAGATCAACTTCAGCACCTCGCTAGGATAGGAGACGGTAGAACTCTGACTTAGAGGATGGAAAGATGTGAATAGGGAATTTTTGCATGGAAGAACAGAGACTGCCCTTGAGCTAAAGTCCACAGTCCATCTAAAAGGCATACTGGCCACAGTTACTTTGCCTGGAGGTCACTCATGTTATTATAATAGACTTGTCTGAGACCCCTGGTGCCTAGCCATTTGCATTAGAAAACCCAGAGGCCCAGGTTATTAATAATATTTTATACTGTTTCTAACTAAATGAATCATTATTAAAAAGTCAAATGGTAATGAATCGCTCTCTCCTTACAACTCTTAGCTTAAATGAGTAATGACTCTTCTATTACAGATTTTTTTTTGAAAATCAATAAATGGATGAGAAATAAGACTTTGACTGCCCATCCCAAAACTGACTTTTAGCCCTGAGGTCTTTCACAGTGGACAAATTACTTGAGAATATTAGTTGATAAGTTTCATATAGAATTCTTTTTGTTGTTGTTCCTTTGAATAAATTGTCCATTTGCAATGAAACAAGCCTCAAATCGGGATTTTTGCATGGAAAATGTGTCTACAGGAGTAAAATAAACGTCATTTGCCCACCATTCCAAAGTATTAATTAGACTTAGCTGTTTGCCAGCAAAATACCAGAGGAACCCAGGGTGATTAGCTTCGCTAATTGGAATTTCAAGTGGTGCTGATAACCACACAAAGATAATAGGATTATACTTTCCTTCATTGAAAAAAAAGTAGCTTTGTCATAACTGTTTAGATGGTGTTTTTAAGCTGTTTCACATCTAAATTCCCCCAAAGAATGGGAACACTTTTTTATCCTATTTTTAATCCTATAAAAAGAAAGAATTTTTTTCTAGGTAACAGCAAAAGTAAACAGGAATGTCTCGCCCTATCTCTTGCCCTGAAAAGACCACAACTAGCACTGAAAAGACCACAGAAATAATTTGGCTCAGCCACTGAAAGAAAACCATGCTGAAGCAAATAGATGATCCTGCCTCTTACTACAAAGATGTGCTTGGCTTTTATTTTGGTTTGCAGAAATTCTCAGATGTTTACGAACTCCTCACCTTCATGGTGCCCAGACTACAAATACAAGCCATTTTTGTGAAGGCTGGGCAAATGTTACTATCTGAATTTTGTACATTAAGAAACTATCACTTGAAAAGTTGAGTCTTTCTCAATAATTTTTTTCATTTAAAACCATTTCACATTAATAGAAACATACCCACTTCCCAACTTGATGGGTCCCACAACAGTGACTGGAAGTCAGGGTCTGAACAATTTCCTCAAGCCAAATGGCCTTTCTTGGGTATTCAGATACCTGTAGTTAGTTGATCATAAGAAAAAAATAGAGAGAGAAAGAGAGAAGAGAGAAGAGAGAAGAGAGAGAGAATATATATAGCCACATCTATCTCGTGTGTGTGTGTGTGTGTGTGTGTGTGTGTGTGTGTGTGCGTGTGTGTGTGTGTGTGTGTGTGAAGAGCAGGAACTCTACCAATAGGTCATTCTTACTATCTTGTCATCCCCTCTGATGTCCAAGCAAGCTCTTGCAGACTACAGAGTAAATTATCAAAAATTTTAAAAAGTGCCAAGAAGACATAGGGTGAGGCTGGCGATCTCAGATATTAAATATTCAGAAAAGATTACATATTCACTTCAAGTCATATACAAACACAACATAAAAGCACAGTTTCTTACTACTTGCAAAATTCTGGTGTATATGGAGTATGAATTTTACCATTTAACTAATTAAACCTCCTTCATAACTTGAGTGGCCACAAGATGCTTTCTTAAATAAAAATATAAAGCCAGGCTTACACTGCAAACTTCTTTGGTCTAAAAAACAATTGGATGAATTTAATTACACAGCCACTGGCTCTATTCACATGTGATGACATGTTTTCTCCAGCACAAAGGCTTAGTCACATGGAGAATCTCAAGAGGTACAAGAGGCCATTTGGAGTTGCCATAGCAACTTAAGGAAATCTAAAAGGCCAATCTACCCTTACACATTTTCATGGCAATGATTATTCATATGACATTACTAAAAATAAGCTTTGAGGAAAGTCCAAAACAAAACCATTAGCCTGATGAGGTGGTGCATGCCTACAATCCCGACACTCTGGAGGCTGAGACAGGAAATCAAAAATTAAAGACCAGCTCCAGCAACTGATGACTTATAAGAAAAAAATGAAAAAGGACTGATGTTCATTGTGAAGGCCCAGAGCTCAATCACAGTACCTCACTACTGTGAAACAAATAAATGAATAAAAGCAAAAGCCATAGATAATTTTAAAAGAATATAGAGATATGTGTATGGGTGTAAAGAACAGAGGAACAAGAACTTGTAGATCCTAAAGTTCTTTGTAAAAGAAATTAAGCAGAAAACAAAGGTTTCCTAGAAGAAACTTAATGACAGCGGACTCCAGAGATACACATAGGTCTTTCAAAAGTGCAAAAAAGGTTGCTGTCTTTCGTTGCTATGACTCAATACCCAACATCCACAAATTTAGGGGAGAAAAGGTTTATTTTAGCTCACAGTTTCAGAAGGTCACAGTCTATTCAGGGGTGGCCAGCAGCACAGGAAGTACATGGCAGAGGCAGAGGTGGAGACAGCTTCTCAAGACATCACAACCTGGAGGCCAAGTCAAGGCAAGTTGAGGCTAGCCCTCCAAGAAGGCAGGAAGCAGCTTATATATCCTTGTACGTCTCATCCCAGTGATCAGCCCTTCCTGGATCCACGTGTGGGAGGTGTGGGAAACCTGACTACCTGCCGATAATCCAATTTACATGCCTGTAATCCATACCTCCAGACTAGGCCCCACTCTCCCAACATCACATGGTTCCAAAGATAATCTGTAACATTCAAATACATGAGACTCCTGGGGAACATTCTAGATCCAAACCATAATAGTGGTCAACAGGCAAAGGAAGGTGAACTAAAGAAAAGCTTTATTTACTTTGAAAGTTTCCCTTACATTATCAAGTATTCAAAATAGATACTTTGATTCGTTTGATTTTTTAAGATAAATGAGGACTAAGCTTCTCATTCTAGAAGATAAGCTTCACTGAAGAAAACCATTTTTTATATATTCCTGAACCTATTGCTAAATATTCTGTACCTGAATTATAGGAAGGACTCAGTAAATATTTCTTTCTTTTTTGGAAGAAGAAAAAAGGAAGGGAAGAAGAAAAAAGTAAGGAAGAGAAAGAGAAGAAAGATCTTTTCTCTTTCAATCTCATTGCAATCTAAGTCCATGACAACTGAATCTTTGATAGTTGAGAAATTTTAATAACAGCCATTAAAGCTATGCAGCCCTGTCAGTGTTGATCCAGAAGATATAGGAGACCAAATTAAATGTGTACTTATTGCTTGGAGGATAGAACTTGGAAGAGATTTTTGTTTGAATTTCAGTATTAGCAGAGAATAGAAGGGCAGAGAAGAAACAGATCGAGAAAACTGGATAAAAAGGGACTTGAGTAACATACTGGCAGAACAATTAGTAAAATGGTCTTTTGAGTTAATTTGGAAATAAGAAATTGACACCCAGAGTGGAGTATTGCTGCAACAAATGCCAAAAATGCATGGGGCCTGAGATTGCACAGAGGGCACAGAACCAATAAACCCCAAGAAGAGTCTAAGTGATAGTAAGAAGGGTGGCAGGAAAATTGCTCCTGAAAGAAGGAAAAATAAATATTCACATTATGCATGGCCAAATTAATTAGCAAAACTATCACTTGCAATAACATGGAAAATAGAAAAATACCTGATTAGCCTTTGGACCCTGCTACAGAACCATGAAAAAAGTGATTTTTTTTCCATACATGCATATATTAGAGAGATCTGTATAGAATGTTGAGTGTAGCACTTGACATTTTTTAGTTTCTGCTTGAAATAAGTTTTGGTAGTAATGAACTAAAATTTAACTAGTTTATTTTTCACCTGAATGTAAACAACATTCAAAATACCATGGGTTTAAAAATAAAATTTTCATTCTGGGTGGCTACTGAAGTAATAGTTTCAAAGTAAGAAATTGCTGGAGAGAAAACATCAAATCTGGAGTACTACCAGTAAAATGAGGCCTCAAATAAAATATCAAGTTAAGGATATTGTTTTTTGAGACATCATAAACAGTCCTCAAGGTTTAACTCATTAAATCAGCTAGAAAAAAAGAGAGAGTAGGAGCTTCTAAAAATATTAAGGACACTCCCCCCATCACTGTGACTTGCCAGCAAAATTGGAAAAGGTTCAGTCCTTTAAAAAAAAAAAAAAGTATCTTCGAGGGTGTAAACTTGGTCTAATGAAGTGAACTTCTAGAAAGATTTTTAAGAAATCCACAGTTTCAAAAAATATATATGTACTAGTTCAACAATGCGAGGTTAGATTAACAGAAACAGAGATAGTTCAAAGTAAAAGAATCCTTTATGCTCTTCATACTCTATGAGCAGGACAAAGCTGAAACAGTAACTTGGATGGGGTCATGACCCAATGAAAGACACTTCCAAGGCCTCAGAACAAGGTCCTGAGTGGGGCATTGGCAATATGTGCCCAGCTAGATTGCTGATGGGTGAACTACTTGTGACAGCTATACCACTGTCCTTTATGAAATGGGACCTTTAATTGCAATTTTTCTGTTTTGGGTCCACTGTTACATGTTTGTGGTAAGGGGCAAGAGTGGGAAACATAACTTATCTCTTGAGATCACAAGTATTCAGATTGAAAACAGGCAAACAGGTCCACTAGACCTGACTTAGATGGTAAGATTCCAGATTTCAAGCCTGAACCAGATGCTATCACGGAATAAGGTGCCGGAGCAAAAGTGAGCGCATTGTGTCTGTACAAAGTGTTCAGAGAACCCAAGCAATTATAGTCATCCAATTGTCAAGTAAATGAAAAAGATGTCGGACACTCCAGCCCAGCAGGCATGGGCTCCCTTCACCTACCTTGTCCAGGCCACCAAATCATAAGTAGACCCATGATTGCTCTTATTAAACCACTAAGCTTGTGGGTGACTTATTTTACAGAAATAGACTATGGAAATACAGTGTATATTTTCCCCCTTTGTAATTATTTTTTCTTTTTATAAATATTTTGTGTGAGTTGATTTTCTCATGGCTTGACTTTAATACTTAAAAATGTGTGTTGGAAAGGTCTGCAGTTTAGGTATTTAAGGATTCTTTTCAGCTAGGCTCCAGTAAATGTCATAGAAATGATAATATTGCATTTTGAATTATATGATAAGGCAAAAATAGTCTTAACTTTCTGATAGACGACTCATATTTTTAGAGCATATTGACATTAAGACCATAGGCACATTATTCTTCCCCAAGTCCTCTTCTATTTCCTTATAGAATCTGTCACTAGATGTAAATATGTCATCTGCTTGTTTGGTCACTCCAATGTTATTTCTTCCCAGCGCAAAAATGTAGCCCCCAGTCCGTTGTTTTCACTCAGGCTCAGCATCTAGAGTTCTAGCTAGCACATAGTAAGGGCTCGATAAAAACTGTATGAAAGATGACATCAGATGCTTTTTAGAACCAATGATAGTGCCCAAGATAGACATTGCTAAAGTTCAACAGCATTAATAGTCCTCTTTGCTCTCCTAATATGTGGAAGACAAAATCTCTCGTAACTCAGAAAGTTGAATGAGTAGTGTGACCAGTTCTAGCCAATAGGCTGAAAGCAAAGTGATTATCACTTTTCATTTGAAGTATCGAAGTTCCAGTGCAGGTTCTTGAGTTCTTCTCCTGTCATTTAAATTCTTGATGCTTCATGGTGAGATGGAGTTGCCTGGAATGACTTACTCCAAAATGGAGGATGACCTCCTTGGGGGAATTGCCTGGATCTACAGAAAAGTTTATCTGCACAAGAAATAAACCTTGTTGTATTAATTCAGTGAGTCTGCATGTTGATGCTGTAGTACAACCTGACATATCCTGACTGACACAAGAATTGTGAACATGGTAACTACAAAGTGTAGACATGCATTCATAGATTCAATGGTGATTGTTGGCTATTTACTATATACAAGGTAATAAATAGGTCAAGAAATGGAAAAAAAGGTGGATTTATTTTCACCTTCAAGCACTTTATAGTTTCTTAAGAGACATAAATTATATACATGAAGTACTGCTGTATAAGCTAAAGATTGTGAGTGTCATTATACAAATACAAATAAGGTGCTATAAAAATTTGACATAAATACAGTAAGGATTTCTTAAACCCACATTAGTGTGATAATTTGTAAAAAGTGATGAGTGACTTTCTGCTCCCATTATCCATAGCACAGAAGACCCAGTTGTTAGGCTTTCTGTTCCCTCTCTTTCTTGTTTCTCTGTACACGTTCCTCCAGGCTTATGACAGGTTGACCTATGTCTCCCAAAATTTACATGTTAAAATCATAATCCCCAGAAGCTCAGAATGTGATATTACTTGGAGGTAAGGTCTTATAGAGGTAATCAAGTTATAATAAGATTACATGCATGGGCCTTAATCCAAAAACGGGTGTTCTACTAAAAGAGGAAATTTGGAGTCAGACCAGCACACCAAGAGAACACCATGTGAGCCTTAAAGCAGAGAGTAGGTAACTTGTCCATGGCTAAAGATTGTCAGAAAACCGTAAGAATGCTGGGGAGAGGCATAGACGTCATAAAGAACCAACTCACCTGGCACCTTGATCTTGAACTTAAAGCCTTCAGATCTACTAGACAATTTTCTGTTGGCTAAGCCACTCAATTAGCGGTACTTCGTACAGAAACCTTAGCAAGCTAAGCCTTAAATAGCTACACAAAATAAAAGAATAAAAGCTTGTGCCTGTCATCTTTAGCCAACTCCATGTCCCATCTGCCCATTATCTAGTTTATTCCTCCCTGTTACTGACAACAAATCAAATTGATTAGGAAAAGGTTAAAAATAAGCAAATTTTTCTGGCTGTTATTGCCTATAATAATAGAAGACAGGAAACAACCAGTTGGAGAGATAGGGGCTGAGTTGATTTTTTTTCCAAACTTTTGATTAAGCTACTGGAAAAAAAAAAGACAAGAATGTATACACATTTGTGTGTAAATGCATGCATGTGTGTGTACACGTTTGTGTCTATTGCTTTCTGTTTTATCATTCTTGGATTTGAGTTCTCTCATTGTTCAGTGAGTATCTTTTAAATATGATTTTGATTTCCTCAAAGTGGAATAATATAATACAAATTCCAAATTTGAAAGTGCTCTAAAGTATTTCAGTGTTTCTCAGATTTACATGGATGGGTATAGCGTTTGGATAATTTGTTTCATTATTATTTATTATTATAAATTTCTAACGCGTCGACTCTTGGCACCTCGCACACACCAATACAGAGAGCTCGATACGTAGTAATGGCCCTAGCACTTAGAATGCTTCATGCAAATGCTTCGGTATGTCATTTCAAATTTAGAAAATCAAAATAATTGGGACTCACATAAATATCTGTGGTAAATTCTATCATCTCTTCTGGTGACAACTTTAAATTGTTAATGTTTTTAGTTACCTAGTTCTGACTTTTTTTTTTTTTTAATGTTCCTAGTTTGTAGTCCCGGCTCGGGTTCTGAACATTCATTTTGCTTGTCCTGAAGGCAAGCCAACCATTGCTGATATACTTACAGAGTGACGAAATGTGCGTGGCTTTGCTAGGCACCTAGCAGAACAGACAAATTGCACAATCTCTGCCCTCTGGGGAGGATAAAGAGAACCATGAAAGAAGTGATTTTTTTCCACACATGCATATATTAACATTTTATTTTATTAAAAATGCTCATCTAAAGAACAATAATTTCCCTTGAAGTTAAAAAGTTTTATGATAGATCTAATAATAAAGGGAAAAGGGGGAAAGGTCACAGGGACAATAATAACAATTAGCACTTACGTTGACACACTCTATCTTCAAAGCTCTGTGTGCAAAATTAACTCATTATCCCTCTCAACGTTTTTGTCAAGTTTATAAAGCTTTAGTCTGTTCTGGCATTCCCTCCAGTACAACTCCATATAATATGTGAACATGAATTTGATTTTTTCTTACAAACACAGTTGGAGCTCTGAGTAGCCTGCATAGTGACTGAAACTCAATGGGTATTAGAGACAGGGGAGAAAAAACAGAATACTTGCCCAGTGATGTGATGAACACCTATGGTCTTAAGTTACTCAGGAGGCTGACCCACAAGAACCAAAAATTTGAGGACACCCTAAGAAACTAAGGAAGAGCCTACCACAAAAAAAAAAAAGGCTGGAGGCTGGGAAAGTAGCTCAATGCTTTCTGGGTTCAATTCCTAGTATCAAAGGAAATAAAAGTACTAACTGGCTCGTTAGGTCAAGATTTCACTCAAAATTGAAGGCTTTGAGTAGAGTTTGGGTCACCATTTTAAGCAACCAATGGTATTTTATTAAATGGGACTCTTTTATTTATTTGTTTCTCAAAAACAGAAGCTGTGTGTTTTTTATCTTGGTACCAAGGATGCTTGAGCTGGTTCACAGACATTCATAGACAAAGCAAAAATGAGTTCTTTTTTCATAAACAGTCATCAAACTGAAGAACAATAGGAAAGGGCCTACATCCTGCCTTCTCAGAAATCAGCACAGAAGAGGAAGCAGGACTCATAGTCAAGTAACGACTGACACAATATGGAAAATAGAGCAAAGTGTTAGACTACATAGCACGGACATGAGTGCTAGGGGGAAACTGGCTTTTTTTGCCTCCACAGATCATTAATCCCGTTCTCTTCCTTCTGGTTCCCGTATGACCACATAGCCTTTTACCTGCAGGAACTTGGATAAGGCACAAGGTATTACATCTCCTAGTCTTTTGACTGAAGAAAATTTGTTCTTCTGGGAATTATGTACACACATAAACGTTTCTTTCTGGACAAAGCTACAACAACAACAACAACGGCAAAACCACATGCAGAAGCACACAAAGCATTAACTGGACTTTAATATTACTCTTAATCTAAATTAAATATTCAAATATTTAAGGAAAAAATACCATGTCTCCAAGCTTTAGTGATGTTTAAGATCTTAGTAAATTGAAAGACAATCTTTTTCTGAAAGAAATTTTTATCTAAATTCTCCCTAAGGTGATAATTTGATTTTCATTCTTTTTACTTACATGTATTTTTACAGAATTTATGGAAATTCTTAGCCTCACTACACATTTGAACCTGTTGGGATTTTTTTCCAGCAAAACTTGAATCTCATCAGGATATCCCAGCAGGTATATTTCAAAACGAAGCAAGTTTCCTAAACAGAATGTATCGGATTTCTCTGGAACCCAGACCTGTTTCTTAGCCATGACAGACACCAAGGGCAAATCCTTGTCTCTTCTTTCTTGCAGTCTGCAGGCATTTGTCTGCCCAGTGTCCTTCCTCTGTACCTTCCTAATTCCACTCAATACATCGCCATGGCCTCAGCCACATGTTAGGACTGCAGGCTACATCCTTCCTCTTGGGCTGCTCCGCTCCCTACAGTCCCTATACTCTCTTCTCCCTAAGCCAACCCTTTTCTCACGACCTGCACCAGCTACCACACAATTGTCTCTAAACCCCAGAAACGTCCATCTCTGCCCCGGCTGGTGATTCAGTCACAGTGCTAGGCCCTGTTGGTGGAGTGCAGGAGAAGGAAAAACGTACCAAGAGGCTCCTTTTTCTTTCTGATTATAGGGCCATTCTTCCTATGAAGTGCTGAGCTATTCCTTAATGGCTGGAAGCTCCCTTGTAGTAGGCATTCAAGAGGCCCCATGACAAAAACCCTGCAGCAAGCTGTACCCTCATCCTAGCAGGTAGCTTTCTGCTTGATTATCCAGCCTACATCACCTCGGAGGCCTCTGCCAATCGCTGCACCTCGCCAGATGAATCACAGCCTTGATGTTCAGAGGAAGGACTTTTTCCAAATTCATTCCATCTTGAAAGCTCTCCATTGGCCCTGTATGAGAAATGACTGTCCCCTATACCTTATTCCGGTTTTCTTAATAACTCCCTCCATATTTAGTAGGTGGTCTTTAATTAATTCATAAACTTCATGCAGTACTACATTTTCTTTTTTCAAATTACCATTGTGCTTTCTGTCTCTTAAATTCTGTTTCACTGCTTCGATTCTTTCCAAATATAAATCAAACTGTATCAACGCCTTGCTTAAAAACCTGCATTTGCATTAACTTCTGATCCTACACAACGTTCAACCTAAAATACCTCTAGGTCCAAAGCACAGGTGTAGTTGGAAACTGTGACCCCACAGCTTGACTTTCCCCGTGACTCAGACGACCCAAACAAGGATCGAGATCTTCGTCTTCCTTCTCGGCATGAACGTGATATCTGGCCACCAGGTCCGAATGATGACTCAGACATGCCCTTGTCTCTCTGTTTACACAGATCACCTCCCACTAGAGCTTCTGAACCACAATACAGAAGCACCCTTTTCACTATCACAGAGCTACACAGCTCCCAAAAATAAAACAAATACAGCCACACTAGTGGCCACTTCTTTCCATCCTTCCAGCTCAGTTCAAAGGCTCTCAACATAGTTTCTGAAGTGAGATGACATGGGCTGGAAGAACTCCAGGTGTGTTAGAGACAAACTTTCCTCTTGGCTTGAGTTTTCTCACATACGGTTGGCTCTACCTCTTTTGATTTACAGGGCCTGCGGCATGTGGCAATGGATGTAGTTCCAGCCTGCGTATCTTGCTCTCTTTCCCACAGACACCACCGGGCGCCCAATTCATCACCTTTTAACAGCACTCTTCAGATTTATCTGTCAGGGCAAAGGATCCAGATTAAAAATGAAACAACCATTTCACTTGCTTGACAAGGGGAGACCTGGTCCGCCAAATTTCCATTCCTATCACTGAAGAACAGGACTTTAGGAAATAAATAATAAATGCTTTCTGACCGAAGGCCACCTAGCCCAGAATATTTTAGGGGTTCTTATCTTAGTGCAACAATTATTCCAGTTAATAGGTTAAGGGATATCTCTATATAAGATTAGCAGTAATCCTTTCACTCCGTTGTTCAGTACTTAGTTGAGATGCAGGGCACATGTCTCCAAGGATTAGCTTCCTCTCTCCTTACTTATACCGTGAGAGTGATACTACTTCCTGCTATGTTCTCTTGCAGAATAGAAATGAAGAATAGTTACACTAGGGGCGTTATTACAATCAGGCTCTTTTATATCTTTAAGGCAATTACAGGCAAAGACAAGAGTGCCTAATGCACAGCATTCTCAGAATTTGTCATTTCATCATTTCATCTAGCCTAGCCATGATAACATCCAGATGTTGCCCTATTGAAAGGTGTTAAATAGAATAAACCTCTAGCCAAGAGTACTTCCTTTTATTTATTTTGAGGAGTTCCAAAATTTAAACTTTATATTTTTCCTTAAAACATCAGAACTTCAGTGACTTAGGAAATATTGTTCTGATCTATATAATATCTTAGGGTAGAATACTAATAACAACGATAATAGTTTATGATTCCTTTTAATAAGCACTTATATAGTGTTGGTTGTGTACTTTTCAAGTATTAACTTATCTAATGTCCTCTGCGTACTTTTCCTGTACAACCACCCTCACCACAAATTCCTCCAGATTAATGCTTGTCCAACTTCAGTCAAACTATGAAAATGTTGCTTCTTCCAGGGTTGTTTACGTGTAATCAAAAAGGAGATGATACCCACTGGAATCATCCTTGGTAGAAGCCAGAGTACATTCAGAAGATTCTAGGCTCACTCAACAAAGTTTGTCCAGGAATTACGAGAAAGCTTAACCTTCAAAGTCAGTATTCTCCAGACACATTCTGGGCACAAGTTATCTGCCAATAGAGGCAGCAGGTTGTGTCTAGAGAGGACAACCTTGGTGTGAAGAGGCTGTAAACTCTGACCATTCAGCTACACCTTACAGACTATATAGCCTATTCTGTCTCTGTAGGAAATTTTGAGAATATGAGAAAAAGCAGCCCTGTGCCTCAGGTACCCTTTGGCCTCAAGGTGTTCTGGGCACCACTGGCGCAGTGTGCTGTGAGGGCTCTGGGCACAGAACCTAGCCTTTCGGCATGAAAGATGCTTTTTTTTCTTATGCAAGGGGGGTGGTGTTTATAATTAGCACAAAAGAGAAGTGACATTTATTCAGCAGTTTTTCATAAAATGCCCATAAGGTCCATGAGGACAAGAAGCACATCTTACTCACCCCAGGACCCCAGCCCATCACCAGCTGGTCGTCTGCATCAACAGAATGATCATAAACTGAACCAAAGTCAGGTTTTGTGATTCTTTTTTTTTCTTGTTCACAAGTTTATTGATGGCACCAAGAACTGAAAAAATATACAAAGTAAAAGAGTAAATTCTTAGATAGTACTAATTTCCTCAATAGCTAGACTTTGTAAGTACCTTTAACTCTTTTATTCTATTCTTGGTATAAGGCTAAAGCTAAAACTTAAGTTTCAGCCTTATTTTATGGGTTTTTAAGAAATTATCATTCCATCTTAACTGTCTTGAAAAGTCTGTAAAACAGGGTCTATATGGCCATAGAGGTAGAAAGAACCAGAAATCAAGAGGCAGCACCTGGGTCCTGGGTGTGTGTTACACATTTGTTCCAGACATTTATCAAGATCTCAGAAAGGGAAAGTCAAGTTGCCAGATCAATAAAGTTCCTGTCATGTTTTATTGCTTCGGATCTACAGAATGGCTTGGCAATTCCGTTCCTCCTGCCTGCACATCTCAAGCAAACCAGTATGCTTACGGTTGTCTCAGTCCATTAGGCTCTTAATCAGAAAACTACCATTCCCCTGGAGGAAGCTACTTTCTTCCAAAGTAGAGAAAGAGCTACAGGGAAAATATTCCTTGGGTGACTCATCAAAGCAAAGAAAGTTTAAGTCATGTACCCATGTACATCAGACTCGTCTTGCTCACCAGCTGGGTCAGTTCACAGGACTTGCTGCAGATACCTCACAACAGTGTGGTCAAGGGACGGCGCCGGGAAGGGCAACTTTTCCAGCATGGTACTGAACTTGCTGCAGCCTTCGAAGCACCCTGCCCCCGTCAGAGAGGGCATCAGCACTTGAGACCTAACACTGCATTTCCTCTCGACAAAGAGTGCTTGTACGTGCTGCCCTAGCAACGCTAGCTGACCCTGGAGAGCTGCCTCTCTTCATTAGCAGCAGTTCCGAGTGTTGCCAGTTAACAGGAGGCACCCTCCAGACAGGCTCCATCACTCCTTATTTGGCTTCACGAATCTGGATTGCAACCCAGAGACTCGGGTTTTAAGATGGAGCGGACAGAAATCAAGCAGAGACACAGGCCCAGAAAAGCACAGATAATAAAGAAAGATATCAGTAGGCAGAGAACCAAGGCAAAGACAAGATAGAGAGAGAGGAGAGGCTGGGGTGAAATGACATTTTTCAAAGCAGAGTTCATTATTCTCTTCTCAGACATGTTAGTTCTAGGTTTCTAATGCCACTCATGTGGCTTCCCTCACATTCCACGGGCTGACAATGGTTATTTCCTGACAGACCCTCCAAAGGGGAGTTGAGGCCTGGGTCAGGGCGACAGATCAACAGGAAGGAGAGGAGGCAGCTTTTCAGTGTGAAACATGGCTTCCAGGAAGGGAGGCTGTTCTCGAGGGAGAAAGACGCATAGCCCCTCCTCACCAAGGCAGCACACATTTAGAGCTGACTGCAAAGAAGAATTGTCTGATAAAATGTTTGAGGGAAATAATTTGAGGGTAATGGAGAGAAAATAAAGGCTTTTATCCATATTATCATGCCTGTGCCTGCTCATTAAGTCTCTTTTCTTCCATTTCCCTCATTCTTGTTTGTGCCTCTATTTTTTGCACAGAAAAAAGAAACATAAGGACCCACCATGTTTCTAGCAAAAAGAAAAAAAACGATGAGTAATTTCCATAATGTATTATTATATCAGGAAAATTTAAATTTAGTGTTATAAATCTTTTTTGTCCACAGAATGCACTGTCAATTTAAAGAACAACGGTTTGGTTCTTTCTACTTTATCATGTGTGAGTTTAATTAATCACAATGGAATCCTATTCAAACTGTTTTCCAACCCACGAGGCAATTGTCTCCTGTAGCACGATGTTTCCTTCTAACTAAGGACAGCACTAAACTGGAGAAAACATTAAAACCCTGATGCGCATCATAATGAACTCCATGCAAAGTAGTTATATTAATGTAATGGAGTTGAGATCTTAATTGCACTCGTGTTTATATTTGTAACCTCTTTTTTTAAAGCCTTTTTATTTTACTAAATGATTTGAACAACGAGGTAGGAGAGGTTACGCGGCCTGCTAAATAGAGTCGGGTTTCACCACGCTAGGGCGGAAAATGGATCTGGGAGGGACGATGGGCTAATTTAATTTCCTAAAGTAGGTTTTATTCTCAGTTGATAATGGCTAAAATTGCTCTGTGAAAGCAATCTTTCCAGAGCCAGAAAATGTTCCCTGGACGCTTAAAAAGAAGCATGTCCAAGAGCCCTCTTTGTTCCTCCCTATGACAGCCATTAGCTGCCACTGAAAAACCTCCAGCTTGAGAGCTGAATCCCGTGCGCAGTACTTTAGGCAGGTGCATCCGCTGGCCTTTGGTTTGAAAGTGCTGATGTAAGGTAAGATCGTTTCCAGAGGAAGTAAGGGTGAGACACATGCACAATAATGGTGGAAGAGACGTCATCCCTGGAGCTTCCTGTAAAACAGACATTCAATTAGGAATTGTTACTGATAGAATGAATGAGTGACTGATCAAATACTTTAGTTTGAGAATACAGGCCCTCACCTCTCCATTTTTTTATCTGTCCCTGCCCATGAGGCTCAGACCAAGAAGAAGTACCATAGACTCATCCTAAGTAACATCCACTCGTGTAGACACTGGACAAACATGACTCTCCTTCCCACAACTCAGCTACCAGAGAGGGTGTAAAGCTGTTCACCAGGTCCACAGCAGCCTGATGAGAAAATTCTCTCAAGTCTAAAGACTCACAGTTTCATTTCTTTCCTAGAACAATGAGTTATCGTTATATGTATGCACATAATTGCCTAAGCTGATCTCATTCTTTTGTTTGGGTTGCTGGAACTCAGAAAAGTGTTTTTGTAACCATCCTTCACCACCTCTACTACCACTAACCCTTGATCTGATCCCAGAAACTTTTTTAAATGGATTATAATAATTGTACATATTATACAATGGGATTCAGTGTGATAACTCAATATGTATATACAATTACAGAGCTAAGTATAAGGGAGAAAGTGAGGTTGAAAGTAGGAATTCCCCTGCAAGCAGGAGGAGGGGCAAGAGCATCAATTGACCAGCAATTATAGTGTAATTAAAGCAATGTAATTAACATTTCCGTGGTCTTAAACATTTATCATTTCTTTTCAGTCACGCTCTCTTGTAGTGGTTTATAAAATAATCATACATTGTTACCAACTGTAGCCACTCTACTGCACTGTAGAACATAAGAGCTTTATCTTCCTATCTAACTCTATTTTGGTCCTCATTGTCAACCTCCCTTTGTCCCCCGTTGTCCCCCAGCTGCTCCCCCCTCCTGGTCTGTAGTGGGCACTATTCTATTCTCTCTCTTGAGACCAACTATTTAAGCTTCAACATATGAATGAGTCATATGCTGTTTGTTTTCTGTGCTTGGCTTATTCCAAACAGAATGAGGACTGTCAGTTCCATCCATGTTGCTGCAAATGACAAGATTTCATTCTTTGTTATGGCTGAATAATATTCAACTAGTTTTTTTTTAAACATAAGCTTCTTTATTTACTTGCATAGTATACGTTTCGATGTGCCACCTCAAATTTTTCTTTAAGAAGGAAGAAGAAAAGGGAAGAAAGGTAATAAGATGAGAAAAAGATGTGGAACTAAGTATAAAGATGTCCTGAAGTGTGCAATCTTTCTAAAATATTCATGGTTGTCTTATTGAATTCAGGCAGGGCACTGGCTACTGAAGATTTTATAGTCTAATGAAGGAGGAGGTACATGAGCAAACAGGCAAGTGAGTGTAGAGTCTCACTATACAATGGTGAGCAACGTGCCATGGGAGCACAGCAGAGAGAGCCCCTGTGACAGTGTGGACCTTGAAAGTTCCTCAAAGTCCCATGTGCTAAATGCTTATCCCCACAGTGGTATAATGGGACATAATGGAAACTTTCAGAGGTGGGGACTAGTGGAACATCTACGTCGTTAGGGGTGTGCCTTTGAGTGAGATTACAGAACCCCAAGAGCTCCTCTTTTTCTCTTTGCTCCACCACTCATTCTCACCACAATGTGTTG
Organism: Ctenodactylus gundi; assembly: GCA_004027205.1. Taxonomy (NCBI): domain Eukaryota; kingdom Metazoa; phylum Chordata; class Mammalia; order Rodentia; family Ctenodactylidae; genus Ctenodactylus; species Ctenodactylus gundi. The sequence goes on from PVKB01000061.1 coordinate 730,943, forward strand.
TCTCACTATAGGCACGAAAGACACACAGTTAATCATGGACTGAACCCACCAATATTATGAACCAAAATAAGTCTTGTTCTTTATCAGTTCACTTTTTCAGGTATCTGTTAGAGTAATGAAAAGTTAATTAACATAATCATCAGCTCTGGAAAGGGGAATTGCTGTCAACTTCAACAAGAATTCAACATTACTCCAGATCTTCAAAATGAAAAGGAATTTTCCAGTCACAAAGGGAGGAAAGGGTATTTATTCCATGCAGAGGACATAACACATGTAAACGTACAAATGAATAACAGAGTATGCTGTTTCTAAGACATAAAAAGAAACTTTTTTCTTCCTAAGGACTGAACCCGGAGCTCTTGAACTGAACTACATCACTGTCTCTTTTTAACTAATTAATTTATGCTTTTTAGTACTGAGGCAGAATCTTACTAAGTCGCTAAGTTGACCAGGCTAGGCTCTGTCTTAGTTACTTTTCCATCACTGTGACTCAATACCCAACATCCACAATTTAGGGAAGGTAAAGTTTATTTTAGCTCAGTTTCAGGAAGTCACAGTCCATTCATGGGAATATGGTGGAATCACATAGTGTGATTGGGACAGGGTCCAGAGACTGGAGTCAGAGTCAGAGACAAAGATCCTCACAGCATGGCAGGAAAAAAAGCCAAGTCCAGGAGGAAGACCAAAACAGCACCCACCCCTTTCAGTCAGGTCTTACCTCCCAACAGCACACAGTATCCATATGTGCGTGAGACTCTTTGGGCAAGGTAAGCTCGGCTGAGAGCTCCTGTGAAAACCGAAGTTAAGCACTTCCAACATACAATGGCACGAGGTAAACATTCCCATTCCAAAGGGAGTAATAGAAGGATAAAGGCAATTGCACCAAAACGATTTCTTCTTTTTTGTGGAAGGAAGGGATAGAAAATAACTTTATTGGGATAAGTACACGGAAGAAAGTGAGGTTGAAAGTAGAATCTCCCCTGCAAGCAGGAGGAGGGGCGAGGGTACCAATCAATCAGCAATTACAGTCATCTTTTGTACATTTCCTATAGATTATGCATATTCATTTTTATGCAGATTTGATCTTTATTGATTGGTACATATTAGCGTAAAACTGGCTCATTGGCTTAAGATCAAATTTGAGAGCCCAAGATAAGACACCAGACCTCAGTAGGTCAAACGTTAAATCTTTAACTCTGGATCTAGAACACAAACTACACTGCAGCAATATATAAACTTGAAAGGGCTTGGGCCCCCCCACTGCCCCAGCATCATGGCCGGCTGCAGTCTCCATTCTCTCTCGATTGAGCTGGTCTCACCTTTCCTTGAAGAAAGATCCATGCTTATCCAGATTTTGTAGCTCTCCATCGTACCTTAGACTTCTCCTTTACAACTTCACAGATTGCCCACTGCCTGGCTCCTGAGGCCTTCCACTGAAGCTTGGGTTGAAGCCTCCATGAACCCACCATTCTTGTACTCTGTAAACCTGTAAAGCCGTGACTGGGTGGCTATGCCTAGGTTCACCACCTACTTGAACAATAGCCTGGTTCCCTTGAGCAAACACTATAAAAGTCTCTGAGTGCTTAGATGGTTGAATTCCAGGCAGCTGGATTCTGCGAGATACTTTTCCCTTTGGCCCTGGGGTACACTTCTCAGTCTTTCTCCTCTCTACTCTTGAGTTGGTAAAGGGTAGGGTCTTGTTGACTTTTGTCCTTATAATCTTCAGTATAAGTTCTTAGCTTTTTTTTTTCAATGCTAATGTCTTTAACTTCCCTGTGCTCTATGGCCCCACCACTGCAGGCCATTTTGGTCTGGCTGCAAATTTTTATGTTTTTTCTCTGTGATTTTTTCCTGTCTTTTGCCGTAGACTTGGCTAACAGCTGTAAACAGCAGTCATGTTAGAGTATGAATATCAGTCTGCCTTAAGATTTCCTCCACCAAATTAAGTAGTCCACCACCCTCAATCTCAGTTTCAGGAAAAGTCTCTGGACAAGGGCAAGGTGCCACCAAACTTTTGGCAGAGCTTAGCACAGATGGCTTTTAGACCATTTTCCAAGACAGCTCTCCTTCCCACTTGAAACATCTTGAGCCTGGCCTTTCCAATCCATTTTCAAGGCAAATTTTCCTAGGAATGTGTAAGGTTAATAGGTAGATTTGTATTGGGTAGGCTTAGAGCAGTTAGGGTTGCTGGGTTGATGTTCAAAAAAAAAAGGAACATGGCAATTCAGAAAAACCAGGACACCATGGAATACAGAACAATGGCAAACTTAAAGTTAATGAGGTCCTGGGGCCTGTAGTTACGGATATGGAACCCTTCTTTTAGACTTGGTGGTGCCACAACTGGGGTCTGACCTTGGGCCCTCAAATCTGATCTTAAGCTAATGAACTAGTTTTTACGCTAACGTGTACCAGTAACTAAAGACCAAATAGTTACAGATAAAGGAATATGCATGATCAATAGATGAAGTAAAAAGGTGATCTTAGCTGCTAATCTGTTCGTGCCCTTGCCTCTCCCATGCTTGCATGGGAGTCCCTACTGCCCACTTCACCGTTTCATTCTACTTCTCCTAATAAAATTACTTTCTACTTCCTAGCTCTCTTTGTTTATGCGTTCATTCTTCAGCGTCAACAGAGCACAGACCCTGGTTTTGAAGTCTCCAATAACACTTCTATCAGCATTCTGGTCTTCTGAGCACCAACCGGAATCTCTATCGAGTTCAGCTCAGAGTGCTCCAAGGCTTCTCCAGCCGACATCCTCTAACCTTTCCAAACTCCTCCCACAAACCAGTTCCAAACCATAGCAATAGGGCTATTTCTCTGATTCCAATTTCTATCTTAGTTACTCTTTCATCACTGAGACTTAATACTCAACATTCGCAACTTAGGGGAGAAAAAGTTCATATTAGCTTCAAGTTTGAAAGGGTCACAGTCCATTCACGAGTGAGTAGCTGGAAAATGGTGAAATCACAGGGTCGGGAGGCTAGAGACAGATCCTCACAGCATGGCAGAAAAAAATAAACAAATAAAACAAATCAGCAAGGAAGAGCAGAACCAGCACATGCCCCTCCAGGTCAAGCCCCAAGCATCCATTCCTTCCAGCTAGGTCCCATCTCCCAAGAATACACAATATGCATATATACATAAGATTTCAGGGGACACTCCAGATCCAAACCACAATGGGCTACAGTGCAATATTCATCCCACATGCTGCCTCAGCCTCCATGAGAACAGGGATCTGAGGCATGTGCCACCACATCTGGCTGAGAAACCTTATTTGACAGAAGGTGAGTGGAGGTACAGGACTTGAGGAACGGGAAGTAGATCACAGTCAGATCTGAGACAGCCCAGAGTGAAAACATGGAGTTTAGAGACACATCTCAAGTAAGAAGGCCAGCAGCGATTTCAAAGCAAGGAAACCATGTGACCAACTTTAGTTTCCCTAAAGGAGTCTATTTGGATTGGAATAATAAAAAAAAAAAAGACTGGAGAAAAAAATGAATAAAGAGTATTGGTGTTCAGGTAGAAATGTGAGGACGAAGACTAACAGAACATAGAATTCACTCTCTGAGAAGAAAGAGAACCCAAAACGGTGGTACATCAGCTGGGACACAGAGAATTTGACTGATGTCAGTAATCAACATCCAGACCAAAAAAGGAAGAAGATGCAGGGATGGGGACGGTAAAGTGTGACGTGCCGGAAGGACTTCCAGGCAGAGAGAAGACAGCTAAAAATATAGATCTGGAACCTGGACAATGTATGAAGGCAAAAGAATTAGATTTGACATTTTCCAGCCTGTAAATAGTGGCTAAAGAAGGAGAAAGATCAGAACATGGGCAGGAATAATACAGTCCGAAAAAAATATGGAGCACTGCAAGTGGGTATTGGTTTTAATCTTATCAGGGGAGTTACTTGATCTCTTTTTCTGGAGGTTTTAAATACAGGCTAAGTTTTTACTTTCCGGGATAATTCAGAATAGCCAGGTTTTTCTTAAGGCAGAACTGTCAGCTAGACAATCTTTCAAATGAGTCCAAGGAATTCTCTCAGGCAAGACACTATCATGTTCATGGGCATTTAGAAAAAATGGTCAGATAGGAGACTCCTTAAACTTTGTTCTAAAAGGACCATACAGTAACAAGAACATGAAGGCTTATCTGAGTGTTTGGGAAAGATTATGTGGGAGCCTCCAGGAGACGCATGCTACATTTGGAAGAATCAGTAGAAGTGAAGAACAGAGCTGTTTTCTAGTACCGTGGTATCTCACAGCCATTTAAAATATATCAGAAGCTATGAGCATCACTTTGAAAAAACAGAAGAGTGTCAGGTAGAAGTGGTAAGGACTGATGTTGATGTCAAGAGAGTATAAACACGAAGGATAGAGACTGCCAGCTAGATTTAGGTGTAGGTAAATGACATCATGGGTCAGGATGATGCAGGGTTTATAGAATTATGAGAACAAAGAGATGAGACAGAAAGGAGATGAACAGGGATGAGAAAAGTCCTTGAAAGGCAACAAAACAGAAGCAGAGGGGAGAAAGCAGCCATAGGAACCAAAATCACTGGTTGAGGGCAAGGTTCAAAGTCAATGAATAGTGTGGCACGTTGGTGGTATAGTGGTGAGCAAGGCTGCCTTCCAAAGTCACGGAATATAGCAAAAGGGAAAACAGAGTGACCAGAGAACACTGAGGGAGCAGAGATTAAGGGCAGACAGGATTTCACAGGGTTAAGGTGGAGATGAATCTGTTGGGAAAAAAAAAGTAAAGGCTGTTATTGAATCAATACAATTTTGACCCAATAAACAGACCTGAAGTAAGAAGCTCTGAACTCAAATACAACCTCTGGCAGTTACAGTATGAGATGATAGGTGAGCTTCTTAATGTATTTGAGTTTCCATTTTCTCCTTTGTAGAATAGAAATAATGACACCTATCTTTCTAGGATTTTTAAAAATTCAGTAAGATATGCATATAAAAGTGTGAAGTTATGCATACTGTAAAAGCTAACTAAATATTTTTGAGAATGAAAAAATGAATAAATGAATGAAGCCTAGATTATAAAAACCTTTGCTGCTTTCAGCTGAAATTCAGATAATGACCAAAGTGACTCATCAGAAACAGACAGTAAGACAGGAAGACGAAGGGAAACAAGACATAATTTATATCTGCTAGAGGTTGAAAAAATACCTTAAACCCTTAAGCCCAGGGCCTCTTCGTGTGATGAAAACAGACTCATTGTAAGCTTAACCGGTTTAACACAAGGTGATTAGGGTAGGATCTAACCCAATATGATTAGTATCTTTACAAAAAATGGAAACTTGGACAGAATCATACGTAAAGAGATGGGGCTGTGCCGCCACAAAGCCCCGAACACGGAGGGGCAAGGGCCACTACCAAAAACTGGAAGACGCAAACGATTCTCTCCCTGGAGATTTCGGAAGGAGCATGTTCCTGCTGCCAGCTTGAGTTTGGACTTCTATTCTTCCAAACTGTGAAATAAAGATTTTAATTTAGTACTTTATTACAGCAGCTCCAGAAAACTAACACAGCAGACACAGAGCTGAAGAGAAGTGGGAATCCACAGAGCATGCTGAAACCTGCCATCAGCAATTTCAACGACATGGCGGCTACCCCTTGCCATCCTGCAGGCTGGGTTGTCTTCTTGAGTGCAGTGAGCAATGTGCCGATGCCCGGAGTCTGCGGGAAGAGCAGACAGTGCTGGAGGAGAAAGAAGGCAAGACAGCTAGACGAGTCCAAGACAAGGCGGAGGCCAGGCTGCACAGAGACATCCATTCTATTTGTCTAACTTCCGGAAGAAAAGCAACACAAGTCAATATGCAATATGGAGTAGGATGTCACACGTATCCTTTTGAAAAGAAAAAAATCATAGCATCCAGGTTATTTTGGTACAAAACTCAAAATATAAACATTTACAACACATCTGCTGATAGCTACTGAAACAGAGAATTAGAAAATTGTCCAATATAGATACATAGTTATAACATAGATATTTGAAAATTCAATAAAGATCAAGTTAAATTTTTGCATTTGAAAATGAGCTTGTTCATCAGAGGAGCAAGGAGGAAGGGAACCTCCTTTGTTTGTGTGTGTCGGTGGCACTGGGACTTGACCCCGGGACTTTCACACAGTGCTGTAGCCCCAGCCACACTTTTATTATTGACCTTGGTGCAAGGTCTTGCTCAGTTGCTAGGTTGCCCCAGATGGACTTGGAAGCTCATTTATTAAGTTGAATCTGGTGCTCAACATGAAACACAGGCACTAGTCTTCTTGGTGGCTCTGTCTCATAAGTGAGGAAACTGAGGGGAAAAAATATGCCTGATGCAGTGGAATCCAGGGCTGGGATTTAAACTGTAACAGGCCTAACTAATTCCAAAGGCATGTTCTCTTCCCACATATTGTGGGACCTGTAAGTGTACAAATTAGAATTAAATTTCTCAGGAACCAAAAATGCCAATAGCAAAAATTGACTGATATAGTTCAAAAGGAGATTATGAAGGTCACCACAGCATCCTGTTCTCCTTGGAGCTTGGAGTCCAGTTTGGGCATTTACTCATCTTCCAGCCTCTCCTAAAATTCTCTCTCCCTGTCTCCTTCCCTCTCTCTCTTTCTCTCTGCTTCTCTCCTCCAGCAGACTAGTTTTCAGGGAAGACTTGGATTCCATTGGAATTGTCCCGCTGCAGAGAGATAAAAGCCCAAAAACCCAGCTCCAGTTTCTGAGGACCTCTAGCCCCACCCCCAGCCAGGTGTATATTCCACACAACCTGAAGTAGCTCATTATAATCAAGGGCTGAATAGTAAGATAAAAATTAAATTGACACTTTGAAGCATTAATTTAAGCACAAATTAATATTCATCAACATCTGCTATTTGTTCAGGTGAATGTTGAGCTTAAACAAAAAATAGCATTCTTTCCACCCAGAGATAAGTCAGTATGTATCAAAGAAAAAGACATTGGTACGTCCACTGTGTGCTGCCAGGAGAAGAGTCTGGCTCCCTGCAAAGTAAACATCCAAGACAGAATTCTCAGTAACCTTGGATACTCCTCAACAAACCATTTTTATTTGGTCACTGTTTTCTTTTGGACTCTAAAGACATTTCTGCTCCTTCTTGGAAAGGAAGAACTAGAAATCTGGGTGACGTTTATTCCATCTCGGTTCTTGGTAACCAGTGCTGCCCTGTTGTCTGCTGTTTGATCACCAGCATTGGAGCAGAAAAAATTTCTTTGCTGGAAAATTACCAGTGAAATTTCAAAATGTGTGTGAAGCAAAGTTTGCAGAGGACTAAGATAGGGTAGTGGTAGGCACGGCTCCTCAGAGGCAGAGAATGAAGCAATTACAGAGCAAAGCCCTGGCTGGCTGTTAGTGCCAAGGGGGATGTTTGATGGTGTAACACAGGAAGTACCATTGAGTCAATAACATCTTTAGAGAGAGGGAGTATTTTTTAGGTCATAACCCAGCTAACAGTTGTTTTGTTCCTTCCAAAAAGCCAGAAAAACCTCTGAAAGGCATCTCATGACTACAGGCTGGGGCATATTTGAGGGATATTTAGAAATACTACCTGTTTCCTGGGTAAAACAGTACTCACAGAGAAGGTGTTCCTTTACATTTCAATGTTTCTTCTCTCTGGGTCCTACATAATTGAAACGCAGTCACTAAAACGACAGAAATATAGTTAACAAAAATAGTAAACAAAACAAGAGACTATGTCTTCTGCACAGCTTTGGAAAGGACGCCCAGTAGTGACTGATGGACACTGCAGAAATCTTCTAAGCGTTCTGGTCCTGTGTTGAACACCACGGACAGATCTTGCAGACGTTTATATGCCGTGAGTGGGAGGAGAGAGCTCTAAGAGCAAACTCTACAAAATCAGATTCTGGGGGGCAAATTCCAGCTTTCCTCTTTACCACCCGCGTGTTCATGGGCAACTCAATTAGCCCCTTTTGGCTTCCCTTTCTTTACCTGTTGGATGTTATTGTTGTGATATTGAACGAGTGGATGCTTGTAGAGCATTTGCCCCATTATATGCTTCATGTAACTGTTGGCTGAAGCTAAGAATTTAATAACGGATGTGGTAAGTTAGAAAGCCTCTAGTAATTCTATTAGTAGGGATTGATATTGCTAAAGATGAAGAGTGAATGAGCCACGCTAGAGCTGGTCAAACCATTCTTCTTTTGGCAAGAAAGGGAAGAGAGAGATAAATAAGTTAATGAATAGCCATAACTGAGGAAGAAAACTAATGAATACACAAGCAAGAATAAAATTAAATCATGGTAAGAGCAATGTGTACCATGAGGAAGGTGGTGTGATACAGGCCAAGGGCCCGCGTGACCCTGAGCTGTCAGGGGGGTCTTTCTGAATGGGCAACAGTGCAGTGAAGATCTGCATGAGGAGAACCAGCCTTCTCCAAACACACTGAGGGAAAGAGACCCAAAATGCAGAATCCTTAGTGCAAAGCCACAAGGAAGATGCACACTTGGAGAATAAAAAATATAGGATGGAAAACAGGATGGCTAGAATGAAGTGGATGAAATGAAGTCTAATAGGGTTAGAAAAGAGAGGCTCAGCAGGGGCTGGATGTGTATGGCTATACACTGCAAAAAGAAATGGGTTTCATTCTAAGTGGAGCAAAAGCCAAAGGTGCAAGATGATATAATTTAAGATTTTATTTTTTAAATTAATTTATTTAGCTGTGCTGGGGATTGAACTGAAGGCTTTCACTCTGAGCTACACTGCCAGCCCGTATTATTTTGTGTGTTTTTTCAATATAATTTTATTGTGGTAAAAAATTCACATGACATAAAATCTAACATTTTTTTGTAACTGCATGAATTCCAAATTCTATAACACATTAGAACTATGGGATTTGGGGAATTAGTGAGCTTCTGTCTTCACCCCTTTTTCGGAGTTTCATCCATTTCTTAGCTTATCATTGCCTCTCTTTCTACCCTGCCATTCGTTTTGGGGCCTTTTTATGTTATTATTTTTGTGTATTTCCTAAGAGGGACACCCATCTATGGTCAGTCTTTTATGCTTGGTCCATTTCACTGAGCAATATTGACTCTAGGTGGCCCAATTTTCATTCAAATGCTTCACATATGTCTTTCTTTATGACAGCATAGTATACCATTGTGTATAGCTACCACATCTTTTTTAACCATTCCTGTGTGAATGGACAGGTAGGTTGTTTGCAAGATTTGGCTGTTGTGAATTGTGCTACTATAAACATGGGTACGCATGTGTCTTTTTGGTATGGTAACTTTATTTCTTTTGGGAGCATGCCCAGTAGGGCAGAAGCTGGATCAAATTGAATATCCATTCTCAGCTTTCTAAGCTACCTCCAGACTGCTTTCCATAGTGGTTCTACCAGATTGCATTCCTACCAGCAGTGGACTTAAGATTTTTAAAAATCACTCTGGGGCCATGTGCTATGCAGCTTTCGACAAGGCCCTTAATGACCCCACCTCCTGAAATGTGTGCACTTGTGTGTTCCCATTCGTTAAGCATGGGGCTGCAGCTGGTGATTTGCTTTTACTTAATAAAGCATAACCACAGTAGTGCTGGGATGTCACTTCCCTGATTAAGTTACAAAACCCTGTGCCTTACAATTTTTTCCCTCTCTTGCTCTCTTCTTTGCTTTGATAAAGTCAGATGCCATGTTTTAAGGTGGCATAACAAGAGGGACAACTGAAGATCTCCAGGCAATAGCTCACGAGAAATTGACCTCAGTCAAATGGCCCCCAAGGGACTGAGTCCTGCCTACTGTTGTCTGAGTGAGCTTAAGGACATGTCCTTCCCAGGCCAGCACTGAGATAGATTGTCAGAGAACTCAGGAAAACTGTGAGATTCTCCTCATTGATATCGCAAGTCATTCAGCTTTGGAGTAACTTGTTGAACTAGTACAGGTTATTATATAAAAATGAATTATTTTTTAAAAATAGTAGAAGCAAGAAAACTAGGTCAGTGGATATAGTAGTAAAGGAGAAAAAGATCATGATAACTGGATTAAGACAGAGGTAGATAAGATGAAAGCAGAGTGGGGATAGATCCCAGAGATACTTTAAACTAAGTAAATGAAAATGTGCTGCTGTGTTTGATACCATCTCTGGTTGAAAGCCTGGAGACACCACAAATAAAGTTTTGACTTGAAAAACAGGGTATACACAAAAACAAGGAAGAGCGAGTAGCAAGGTTGCAGGTCTAGGGGTGATGCCGAACTTTCTGCTTTAGTCACACTGAGGTTCAGATAATGCTCACTAAATATCTTTATGGAGAGACCTAATAGGCAATTGGATAATTGGATTTGACAGTCTGGAGTTTTGAGAAGAGACAAGGGCTAGAAAGTGAATTTGGAATTCAAGAGCACTTAAGGTGATGCTGAAAGTCACCAACAGATCGAGTTCTTTGGGAAGAGTATGAGCTACATGACTGGAGAACAAGCCAACCTAAGATAGAGGGGCACAAAAGAGATACCTCCTTATTCTCATGATGCTTGTGAATTAAGAGTTTGAAGACACTGAAGACTGCTCAATGACGCCAGGTGCCTCACTGGGCTGGTGGCTGGAGAGGTACACGTGGCTAGTGTAGAGGTCTGGCTTCTTCCAAGGCTGTCCTTCTCAGTGCTGTAGGCTCAGGATGCCCAAGAACCAGTTCCCTGAGGGAACCAGGTGGAAGCCTCATGGTCTTTTTTTACCTAAACTCAAGTGTTACAGATCATCTCTTCTGCTGCATTTTACTTATTACAAATGAATCACTATGCTCAACCTAAATTCTAGGACAAGAGGTATGGACCCAAGCTCTTCTGGGGAGGATTGTTAATTGCAAACGCACATTAAAATCACTACACAGCATTCCTATAGATATAAGAGAATCCTAACAAGAACCCCAAGGCACACCAACATGTAAACCATCAGCACAGAAGAAACAACTAACAAGGGGACTGAAAAGGTCATGGAAAATCACAAGGCAAGTGAGAGCATGGCAAGCAAAAGAAGGACCTGTTCCAGGAAGCGGTGGTGGTGACTGTGTTCAATGCTTCTGAAAAGTGAAGTGTCGTAGGGTCAGGGAAGACTGGAGCTTGGTGGGCGTGAGGTCCTGGTGACCTGGACAAATATGGAAGGCAGCTTAAATGGGGCAGGAAGAGACTGTAAGGAAATGAAAAAGGCACCAACAATACCAGACAGCTGTCTGTGCACTTGAACAAATAGGCTATTCGCAACCCCCCACCTCATAGCAAACCACCATAAAATTTTTGATTTAGAAGTTCCTCAGTGAATATACTTGAATATTTCTGATGTCAGAGAACTCATTACTTCTCACAGGAGCCCTTTTCACCATTGTCAGAAAGTTATTTCTTCACAGAAATGCTGCTCACACCATCCGTCTCTGTCTGTCGGGAACAGCATACTACCAAGTCACGCCGATGGTCAGATGCTACTGCAGGGCCCTTTCCTACGGACTAGGAAGTATCCTCAGTACCTCAAGACTCTCAGGTACTTCCTATATCCTCAACAGTATAGAATTTAAAAAGTAAACGTGGTACCCAGCTGCAGCGAGAAGATACCACCCTTGGGCCAACCATCACCTCTAACCTTGTGTTAAGTTTTGTCACACTGCCATCTCATATAGTAGTAAATAAGACCTATCAGGCGTTGCACGTGCTGAGCCTTAATCATCATCATTAGCATTTATATAAATGTTCAATTGTAACTAATGCAAAAATCTCAACCAATTGATTTACAGACAAGCTAGATGCTGCCAAGCCCAGATGCCTAGAAGGAGGTAGAAGGAAGAGGTCTTCAACTCCACCAACTCCACCTCAGGCACTACTACTATGGTGGCCTTTTGTTTTGCACTGAGATGAAATGCAATGGATCAGAAAAAGACTGAGGACATGGATGGTACAGGTCAGTTTCTAGCAGACCAGAGCTCTCTGAAAGATTGTAAGGGGGTGGTGCACAAACAGAGCCAGGGGAATCTGTGTGAGTTCCCCAGTTTGCCAGACTGAGTACACTCTGGGGCTTCTCTCTCTCTCTCTTCAGTACATAAAATTTATGAAAAGTCGAGTTAAAATTCTCTTTCTAAAATCCACTTACAATAGAAATGAACTAGCTTTTTGTCTTTTATGTCTTTTTGGTTTTGTTTTTTCTATGAACTGTGTAGGTGTATTTCAAAGTCAATGAAGTTAATATTTGTGTTCCTAGGCCTTTTTTTAATATAAGAAAAGGTTAAAGAAGCTTGCCAGGTGCTAGAGTGTGCCCAGGAGTGAGATGAGAAAAGTCTGGCTTGTTCTAACAGCTCTGCCAGTGAAGCTGGGGCACAGGTACACACCCCTGCAGGTCAGGCAGGCAGGAGGCGACTCCACAAACCTCGCCTTTTGTTCTTCACTGGTGCCCACCAGCATGGGGAGCCAGGGCAGAGGAGGCAGGTGGCCGGAGAACCTTGAAGAACCTGAAGCGGAGTCTTCATCACCCCTGCCGTGACTTGCTCTGCTTTGCTCCCACCCTGGGAGAGCTTAAAAGACTCTATTTGGCTAAGAAGAAATAAAACACAGGAGTTTACCAATTAAGTATTTGTTTTCCGGCTCTTCGTCCCAGATATTCTCGTTCAAGGTCTCATATGCCAATTTAAGATGAATAGATAATTTAGACGGAGTCTTCTCCAAGTCCATGAAACTCTCTCTAAACTCAGAAAGTTGAAGGAGTGGGACTTGAACCCTAAATGTGTTACATGTTTCTAGCTTTTTACCACATTGGCACATTCAGTAGAAGCATAATAATTCCTATGAACTCTTGCTGATGCCACCCGTCCTCATGATGTGGAGAAAAGTCATCAGCCATCTTCTTTGAGATCACGAGCTACATTTAGAACCTCGAGCAAATTTCAGAAACTGTCATGCCTTAATCTCCTTAATATTAAATTGAAAAAAATGTCTCCTTGTGGGTATATTCCTGAGCAATGGAGTGAAATAACTTCACAGAACTTCTGCCACTTTAATTTAACATCAGAAAATATTTATTCATGACTAAAATTGACGAGTGTCTTTTAAAATGTAACAAATGCAATAAATAACAAATAGATCTTGGATAAAAATGAATAACTTGATTATAGTACAAGTTTAAGAAACTCCCTCATAATTTGGGATAAAAGAGATAAATATGATTAAGTATTAAAAAGACAAAGAGATTGATCCTAAAAATCTAGAATTTCTGTGTAATAAAGAGTCCAGAATGAGAGAGTATAGTACTTAAAAATATTCAAACAAAATTCATTCTCAAAGTAAAAAGAAAGACTCAGGTCTTTTTAGTTAAACAAAGGATTCCCCAAAATACCACACAAAGAGCAAACTGATACGCCCATCAGGACATACCTTGCTTGCATTTTTTAAGTTTAAGCATGGGGGTAGGAAAAAAAAATCCCTTAAACACTGACATTTTTTTTAACTCACAGAGCTTTGCATTTAATAAAGGTCCATAAATTTCAATTCCTTAGCACTTCTCTTCTTCTAATCCATCCTTTTCAAGGATACCATTTAATCCCCCAAACTCTTGCTTTGATCATGTCCCTCCCCTCACCATAACCTGCAATCACTTCTCACTGAGCAAAGCACACAACCTAGATCTGAGCATTACTGATCTCACCTTAACCTGCCTTTTAAGTTGTATCTGTCCCAAGTACTGAAAACAAAGCCTTCGCTCCCCGGGCAGCATGATTTACAGTGCCCAGTTTTTCTCTTCTCCTGTCCACCTTCGTGATCTGGTTTGTTTATGGCCTTGTGTCCTCTGGGGATTCCGTTTTACTGATCTCTGCTCATTAAAAGCCCGAAAATCCTTTAGAATCCAGTGTACATAACTCTCCCTGATGACCCCACAAAGGATCACTCTTTCTTTCCTAAAAAATGTCCTAGTGTTCATAGACTGCTCGGTGGGTGCTTTGTCCTGCTGCTGTCCATATACAAGCCAGAGTTGTATGCTGCTATGGCTTGGGTCTGGAGCGACTGCCAAAAGCCTCCTAGACTTGGAACCATGTGGTGTTGTGTGGCTAGAGTGAATGTCTAGGGCTTCATCTGGAAAGACTGTGTCAACTTTTTGAGATTGGGGGTGCCCAGGACAGAGCTTTCAGGTGTGTGTTGCTGACTTGTGGCCCAGGAAGTAAAAGAGGGGCACAGGAGTACAGGAACAAAGAGGAAACATTGCTACAGCTTCTTCCTGGGAAGACTCTAGCCTTGCCCGAGTTTCCAGACATCCACTTGCTCCTGCTTTAACTTGGTTCTGTTTGCAATGCCTTGAGCACCTCTGCAGCCTCTGCCATGTGCCCTTCGCTGTTGCTGGCTGCCCCAAGAATGAATTGTGTGAAATGTTCTGAAACTGCTAGCTAAAATCAATCTTTCCTCCCTTAAGTGGTGGACATTGGGTATTTTGTCCCAACAAAGAGAAAATAACTAAGACATGTCATAAGATACAATTCCTATCCATTGATGTATTTGTTTATTCCTCACTTCCACTGACCTCGCCCTTGGCTGGGAACTCCATAAAAGCAGAGACTATACTTACTGTCTTTATATCTCTAACATCAGATACCACCATATGCTCCACAGATAATCACCCAAAAGGTTTATCCAAACATTTTTTGTTGAGAGGTGCTTGGCAGCTCAAATATTCTAAGTGTGAGGCATGTAATAGTAAATAAAAGGCCTGCATCGTGCCGAACAGAAATAGAGAGCTAGAGTCCACAGCATCTTGGAGGAAGGCATCCTACCTCTGCATGACCATAGACTGGTAGGAATGGGGGTTCAACATGGTCAGAGCATTTGAAATGTTAAGAGAAGCCGGAAATCCATATTCGTGTGTGCAAGATGTCTTGATACTTAACCCTTAGAAAATAAGATAAGTGAAGTGTGTATAGGCTAAACTGAATACAACTAAAAGATCCATGTTTGCAACCATGAGATTAGCACATGTGGTAGGCCACAGATGGGCAGGGAGCAGATTGACTGTGCAGAGTAACAGAGGATGCGTCTAGTGAAACCTGCTGGGTAGGACTTCCCACCCTCCCGAAGACCAACAGACGGAAAGCTGAGTAACAGCTGAGGGCGGACAGAGGGGGAGTCAGATTTCAACTCTTTAAAATGTCAACGTATGGGACAATGACTAACAGCTGCTCCAGGAATGCTGAGCCCGTGGGGATCCTCCCACCCAGCCCAGGAGATATAATGGACAAATCAGTGCCTGTTCTACCGCAACAACCAAATCTACCTAATACTATTATCAGGTAGGCAGCCCCACTTAGAGACAAATGTTAAGAAGCAACTTAAAAGTTGAGACATAAACACTTCAAAAGTGATAAAAAGGGTGCAGAAGGCAAACACATGCGACTGGAGAAATTATGTAAAGACACGGTCTTGCTGGGCATGGCGTTCCAACACCCGGGTGCACCCTAGGTAACTTGGCAAGACCTTGTCTCATAAATAAAAAGTTGAAAAAGGGCTCTACTGGAGCTCAGTACAAATCCCCAGTACTGAAAAACAATATTTTTATAAGATCAGAAACAAACTATGAAAATAAAAATTAATTGGCTGAAAGCCACAAAAGAAACAATATATACAACAATGAATCTGATTGGAAAATCAGAAAAGAAAATGAGAAAACTAACTCATACGAAATCAAGTGGAAAAATAACAAAATTAAAAATAAAGGAAAGGTGAGAGACTTGAAAAATAACCCAGGAAAGGCAACACATGCAAACCTGCTGTCTTAAAGGGAAAAATAAAGAACGAATGTAACAAAGAAAATATGTATGCAAGCTTATTTATTCATGTATTTATTTGTAAATAGATGAATTCTAGAACACATTAGAGATATGGGGTGTGGGGAATCAGTGGGCGTCTGTGCCCACCCCTTTCTCAGAGATTCACCCCTTTCCTATCTGACCATTGACCCTATTTCTACCCTGCCACTCATGTTGGGGCCTTTTTACGCCATTATTGTATGGATTTCATAAGAGAGAGACCCATCGATAGTCAGTCTTTTGTGTTTGGTCCATTTCAATAAGCATTATTGAGTCAAAGTGGTCCCATTTTCATTCAAAGGCTTCATATATGTCTTTTTTGGTTGCATAGTATGCCATAATCTATAGGCATCACATCTTCTTTAACCATTCCTGTATGAATGGACAGGCAAGTTGTTTCCAGAATTAACGTTATAATAAATTGTGCTGCTGCAAACATAGATAGGCATGTGCCTTTTTGGTATGTTGATTTTATTTCTTTTGGGAGCATGCCCAGTAGGGCAATAGCTCGATCAAATGGAATTTCCATTCTCAGCTTCCTAAGGAACTTCCAAGCTGCTTTTCATAAAGGTTGTATCAGATTGCACTCCACATTAAAAGAAAATTTTACTCTATTGGAAATTTTGAGTGTGGTGCTGGAGTTACTGCATTCTGGGACACAAAGCAAAAACTAATATAGGCATTCAAGCCAAAAATAGTAAGACACATGCAAAAGGGCAAAGGGCACGTTGGCCTTACCTCTGTCAGTTACAGAGAACAATGAGTAATGTCTCCAGAGTTTAACAGTAAAAAGGAAAAACACTCACATCGTAGCTGATCTTGGAGAGGAGGTTGGGGCAGAAATTCTACTTGCTGAAGATACTCATGATGATGTGGACCAAATGAAGCCTGCAAAATACAGAATCCACGGGAAAAGAGCTGGCTGTGGACATTGTTAAATGCATCTATGCAGAAAATAAGATAAAATTATGGTAGTAATAATTACTACATAAATGTCATATAGAAGCTGATAATATAAAATTGTAATGCAATAATTTCTCTATTTTTCTTAACAGTCAATAAACACTGCCTACATTTGACACATAAAATTTTTAAAACCTAATGACATTAAATTTTTAAGGGTTTTTCTTGTCTCTTGCTTTCTAAACTTTAGGAAATACATTGAAAACTAACAATTTCTTGGATTTTAACTAAAATAATTTCTTTTTAGGGGTTTGAAAACTAAGTAAAATAGCGGGATTTTAAAATATTTTAGGTAGCAAGATAGAAGGTTCCTAATTCAGTTTTTCTGCTTTTTTTCCCCTCCGCCCAAATTTCTGCATACAAAGATGAGTGCAGTGATACTGCCGGTTGTTAACTATGACATTTTTTGGAGGGATTAAGCTATTACTTTGTGCCTTTTTTATACAAGATTTCTGCACAACAAGCTGTATTGTTTTACAAATCAACAGAATGATTATTCTTTATGAAAATATGTAAAATGTTTGAGAGGCTAATATTTTTAAAAGGAAATAAAATTATTTTGAACCAAATATTAGTGAGCATGACCCATTGATGTGAAGTCTAGTTGCTTGGAATAACACATACCCAAGAGAAATTTAAAAGGTGGCACATTCTTAAAAGGTGGTATGCACCATTTCTTATCTCTGCTTTATACTAGGACACTTCAACATACTGATTTTCAAACTTGCTTCTGAGGAAGTTCACATGAACCAAAGTTCCTTTAGTTTCACCTAGATAAAAGCCTTTTCATCATGTTAAAGAGTTGTTAGTACTCTTCCCACACTTAAAATATAATTGTAGTAAACACAAAATATTTCTGCTGTGCATATATAGCTTCTTCATGTGTTTGGAAATTTTGAGACTCCTATCCTATACCATTTCTCTGAAAAAGAATGGCAATTATTTTGTATTCAATTTTACATACTCCAAAGTTTTCTTAACCAATATGACTCTACATCAGCCCCAAAATAACCACATGGTTGAGATCCACAAACATGGCAAAAGCCACCATCAGTGAAATCAAGACCAAATGAACAGGTGCACAGAATGTGTTGGGAGACAGAACCACATAACCAACAAAACATTAAATTAGAATAAATAAACCTTTCAATTCAAGAGATGAGAACAAGAAATTAAATGTGGCAGACTTGACTCTAAGTGGAATAGTTATGGTGGAGTGCCAACTTGACTGGGTTTGGAATCTACCTGTGGATTAATTAGTAAAGACACTCCTGGGAGTGTCTGGGTGGGTAGGGAAGATGACCTTGGGATCTATATCTGGTCTGGTCCCTCATCTTCTTCCCTTTGTCACAGTTCCACTCCTCTGCTTCCCAGCCACCATGAGCTGAGCATCCTTGCTCTGCCATGCCCTTTTGCTATGATGCTTCTCCCTTGGAGCCAAACAAGTGTGGACTGAATCCCCAGAAACTGTGAGACACAACAAACCATTCCTCTTTCAAGTTTTGGGGTCAGGTATTTTGCACCAGCAACCAAGAAAAACGACTAATACAGAAAAGTAGCTTCAAGAGTTGGGACATTGCTGTGACTCTACCTGAGCATGTGATGCAGAAGCCTTTGGAACTTGTTTATGGGAGGAGTTTGAAAAAATTTTATGTAAGTGCTATAGAAGCCCTAAAATACGGTAAGATGAGTGACTCTGGTCAAAGTTCAGAAGGCCAGAATGCTGATAAGAATGTGGACAGTAAAGACCAGTTTACAAGGTTTCAATTGGAAACAAGGGCTCCATTGGCAACTGGCTCATGTCCCAATGTTTGATAACATGACGTGTTTGGTAAACTCTGGCACATGGCCCATGTCCTAAGTGAGACTATGGGAGACTAAGATTAAGGGCCTTGGATTAATTGATCTGGTGGAGAAAATTTCAAAGCAGGACAATATTCAGTTGCAGCATGGGTGCTAATGGGTACCATGGGCCAGATTTATAGTGAAAATCAGGAATAAAAAGCTGAACAAAAAAAAAATTGAAAAACTTAAATTTTGACCCAAAAAGAACCACTTATAAAGTTAGAGCCGTGTAAGTGTGGCTTCAGAAGAGATTATACCATTAAAAAGAAACGAAGTACTTTGTACAAGGACAAGAGGAAATCTGCCTTTACAGCATCTCGGGAATTGGCAAGATACTACGTATTGCAGGCACAAAGCTGCAAGAGTATAAACCTTTGATTTAAGGAGTGAGTCCCTGGGCCCACTATTCAAGAAGTTCCACTTGTGAGAACGGTTCCCCAAGATTCACTTCACTGTTCTCAGCCATCCATCCATCAGAGAGGGCTGCTGCTATGGTCTAAGGCAACTGGTTAATTCTCCTACTGGCAGTAGACCTTGGTATTGTCCACTTGATGATGGTTTTTGCCAACATGAAGAATGTAAACAAAGTGAACCAGGTGGGTAGGGTGAGGAGGGAGGGAGGGGTGAGTACGGGGTGGGACAAAAGGAGAGTGGGAAAGTCCTTGTCACCTTGACAAGATAATGATGTGCACAAAATGTTCAACTTCATTGTAAACCTTAAATTTTGCTCTTACCCATATCAATAAAATGGAGGAAAAAGAAAGAAAAAAAGAGTTATAGGGCCAGGGAAGTTTATATTCAAAGAAAGTTTATATCTCAAAGAAAGGTCTTAGAGGCCAGGCAAGGAGTTATTGAGAAGCAAGTATATGAAGTTGGGGAAATTAAGTCTGGAAGTATAACGGAGACCCCAGGAACTGGACCATCTGCCCAAAAAAGAGTGCATGCCATGAGGACAACCAGTTCAAAAGAGAGGCCAGAGACAGGCTGCCAAGCCCCCCAGGGCTCAAGTCTCCCACTTTGTATCCCGGCTGCCAGAAACAGAGCTGAAGGGCTTCACGTTTGCTCTGCTGGGCTTTAGTCTTTCTTTGGTCCCATTCGATTATGTTCCCTTTATTCTTCTCTTTTGGAATAGGCGCATTTTCCCTGAGCCATTATACCTTTGAATTGTATAATGTGCTTTTTTTTTTTTTAACTGCGGTCCAAAGCTGATTATCTTGAGTCTCAGAAGTGACTTGAAACATGGACTTTTTAATAATGGTGGGACTGTTGAGACTTTGGAAAGAGATTGTTGTGGTTCAGCAGAAACAGGATAATGTATCATGTTAGGCAGAGTAATAACATGTGTGTATTTGAAAATTAAGTATGTTTTGAGAAGATGTAATTGGGTATAAGTTGACAACAGGTGGGGTGTAGTGGTTAAGGTAAAGTGCCAAGTTGATTGGCTTTAGGAGCTACCTGAGAATTAATATAGCATATTCCTGGGTAGACTGGCTGGGTCACAGAGGCAAAATTTTGAAATCCGTGACTGGCCCCTCTCCCTTTCTTCTATGGCACTGTTCCCTGGCACTGCTTCCCAGGGGCCATGAGCTAAATGTCTTCGTTTTGCCATGCCCCTGTGCTATGACAGTTTACACTTTGGAGCCAGCTATAGAAAGATTGAATTCCCTGAAACCATGAACCAAGTTAAAACTCACCACCTTTCCATCAAGGATGGCCTTTAAGTTTTTCCCTAGCAATGGGAAAAATGACGAATACACTAAGAAAGCACAAAAGCAGTCTCTGTTATCCAGAAATCAGTTAATGTCAGAGAAAGCATAGCAAAAACATGAAGAACAAGGATGTGCATGTGCACAGGCCCCAGTGAAGGCCCCAGACAACAGTTACGTTGGGGTCTTCCACTGGCTCAGCATCTCCTCCTTGATAAGTGTTCTCAATTTATCACATTGATTTAGAAGCCCAGACAGCACCACTACAGTTCCCTGGGTATAATTTTACCAAAGCACTTGCCACAGGATACAGTGAAGTTGATTTACTTGCCTGTCTCCACCAGGAGATTACAAGTTCTGTAAGACTAGATATTATATCTTACTTGACATTGTATCTCCAGCATCCGAAATGATTCTTGGCATAAGGTTCAAAATATTCTAATTGGATGAATAAGTGTAAGTTTGCATCTAAGGTCAGTATTTAAATGTAGGAGTCACGGCCACTGAAAAATAGCAGTTAATGGTCTAAGATAAAATGAATATTACTTCATTCCTTTTGTCATCAAGAGTCTCAACTTTGTAGCATATTATACCATGTAATTAAGTGCTTTCAACCACCTATTACAGAAATCTTTATTCATAATGGACAGGATAATAAGGAAAAATTCTTATCTCACATAAAAATCTGTGTGAAGAAAATGACCTCAAGGCCCTGCACATTTTCTATCATTCTGCTCAGATCAGCTGGTCTTCAAGTCAGCTGTCCTCACGATCACAAGATGGCCACCACACATGCAGACATGACAATTTTCAGCAAAAGAACTGAATCTCTCTTCCTACAAGACCCTCTACAGATCCGTATCTCTTTGGCCAGAATTTTGCCTCAGTACAAATATTAAACAAGCTGCAGATAACATTGACATTGGCTCAAAGAAGGTCATGGCTACATGGGGAAGGATCACCTGATCAAAATCAGCAAAGTGGGAAAAGGTATTGAACAGGTAACTAGTCATAATTGCTTTAATTGCATAAAAATGTCATTCATGGTCTCTCTTGCCTCTTGTCACTACCCTTCTCTCTTATCATTCTAGCCACCTCTGCATTCCAGCCATAGGTTTGGTTCCCTAAATATACCATGAAGTTTTTATTCCCCCAGATCAATTCTCATCTTTGTCCTTTTATGTTCTTCTTTCTGAAGTGTTCTGCTCCAGCTGTAAAACACCAGCTCATCCTCCAACTCTCCACTGACACATCATTTCCTCCTTGAAGCTTTTCTTGACTTCAAGTGGTTAACTACTCCATTAATGTTCTTCCTCTGCTCCTTGTCTGGAGCTTCTATTCAGCGTGCCTCATGTTGAATGACTTTTTGTTTTTTTGCCTTCATCTCTCCCATCAGACTAAGAAGCCCTAGTGAGCAGGACTGTGCCTGATTGTTCTTTGTATCCCAAGCTACCTTTGTTACTGTCAGGTATTTATAGGAACTGCACATAGACTTGATAAATGGGGCAAAACTGAATGACCAAAATTGAATCTGCCTGTGTATAAGGTTTCCAACAGTTTCTCTAATGTCACTCTTTCTGTCCTGAGGGAATCTTTCAAAGAGCAGTCACTGGACAAATCAGTGCTCTGAGCTGCCCTCCACATGTTATCCTGAGCAGGAACTCAGGGCTTAGAGTTCTGTGGAGCTCTGAATTCTCACTTGGAGAGCTGCTCATGTCCAAAACAGAGTAAACAACATTGAGGCTTCAGCACTAAAAATCTTACATCCTAAGAAACCTGTCAGGCGTGGGCAAACCAGGACAGATGTCACTGAGCCTCTAGTGGTCCAGTCAGGGCTTATCCCCTCTCTACCATTGCAACAGAATGTCACTTAAAAAGAAGATCTGCTCCTACCAAGTGCCTAATGTCTGGAGAAATGAGAAAAGTTATTTGTTATTATCCTCATTGAAGGAAGAAATGAAGATTTCTCACCTGGGGTTAAAGGTTTAGAAACTGTGGATAGAAGCAAGCAAATTATAGAGACCCTAAATGGTTGTCTGGGGAAGAGAGTTACACAACATTAGTTGTTTCTAAGGCAACAACTTCTCAGATTTATGCCAGAGCTTTGGAACGATTTCCCCCTAGAGCAGATGATTATATGCTCATTTATCTCCAAAGAAGCCTTTAAAACCTCTTCTTTCTCAGAAAACCTTTTTGGCTAAAATAAAAAAAAAAAAATAGTGTTTAAGATGGAGGGTTACTCTGAGCACTCCTGAATCCCCAGAGAAAGGCTCATAGACATTGCTCAGCCATCCTGACATTTGGCTACAATTCTACATGGCTTCTGTTCAGTGGTTTCATTGTTGCCATGTGACCTATTGCCTTGAAAGAAAATGCTAAGGAAATATTCAAATGGTTATTTGTATGTTAAGGTCTCATCAGAGCAGTTTTTAATAGACAGCAAGTCTGTTCTACAAAATGACATTGTGCAATTAGATTCACCAGTAATAATGAAATAAAAGTAGAGGCGAACTCCTAAGGGAAAGACCAGCCTCTTCATGCGGCAGTCCTCTTGGTCCCTTCTGAGGAACAATATCACAAGCTCCCTCTTTGTGAAGCTCTATTGTTTAAACACGTGTTCTGATTTGCATCTGGACTGTCCCGCAGCTGCCTCCTGTGCTTAGAAGGTAAATCAGTCAGATCTGTTAACCCATTGAGCTCCTGTGCTGTTAAAAGGTAGGGCCTGGTCAGAAGGGGCAGACCGCAGGACATGACCCAGAAGCGGTGGATCACTGGAGCATGACCTTGAAGGGTATAACTTGTTCACCAGCTCTGCTCTTTGCGCTCCTCTTCCTGTTGTGATGCTTTAACAGCTTTTATCCAGCTAGGCTCTCTGCCTTGTCCTTCCACCATTGCAGGACGCCCATAAGCAGACTGAGATCTTCTGAAACTGTGAACTAAAATAAAGCTTTCCTCCCGTAAATTCTGAATTTCAGATATTGGGTCACAACGATGAGAAAGTGGCTAAGCAGAAATTGGTACCAAGGAAATAGGATCATCGCTATGATTTTATTTGATCATGTGATTTGGAAGCCTTTCCAACTGGTTTGCAGAAGGAGTATGGTAAGGTTTGGAGATCTCAGCTAGAGAAGACTTAGAGTACTAGAAGCCAAGTTTGATGGGAAAGTCTACTCAGACCTGAGAAGAACAGATACCCAGTAGAAGTGTGGATTGGAAAGGCTGGGTTCAAGAGGTTTCAGATAGGCAGGAGAATTCTATGAGCAACTAGATTAGAAACCATGCATGTCATACTCTGTCCTGAGACTTTGCTTGAAACTGGAATTATGAGCAGTAGACTAATTAATGTGTAGAGGCAATTTCAGGATAGCCCAACATTCAGGCTGTCATATGGATACTGCTTACGGTTTTTAGTCAGCTCTACACTGAAGAATAGAAAAAAAATGGCAAAGCAAAAATATGTAAAATATTTCTGGATTTATCAGAAGGAAAAGTGCACTGCAAAGTTATGACCAAGGAGAGTACGTTTGCTTGAAAAGATAACATCAAATAGGAGTTAAGTATTCTGCGTCAGAACAATAGTAAAGGTTCCTTGAGGGCATCTCAGAAATTAGCAAGACTACACTCTTAATCTACTCCAGGATGCAAAGACAAAAGACTTTGCCTTGGAAAGTCAGCCCAGGGCATCCTTCAGGGCAACCTAGGAAAGTGAATCCTTAGGGAAATGGGCCATCTAAAAATTCAGAAGCCTCTGTGGCCTTAGTCCAAGAGGACCAGACTGTTGATCAAATCCGTGGCAGATCTTGGCATCATCTATGTGATGCCAGTTTCATAGGCATGTGGAATGCATGAGCTTGGGGGAATACATGGAGACTTCCACCCAGATTTCAGAAGAAAGCCTTGAAGGCCAGACAGTGTGTCCTTGAGAGGGAGGAGGTATGTGAAGCTATGAAGGTGAAGCCGAAAGTGCAATGGAGAACTGAGAAATGTGAAGACACCGAGAATGTGGATTGCCTGTTGTGGAGAGTGATAGGCTGTGAGAGAAGTCAGCCCAAAAAAGAAGCCGGGGAGATTGCAGCCAGAGGCAATGCCATAGGAGCGAGGCAACACAAGGTACCTGGAGCTCACATCTTGCTACAGCTTGTGCGAGTTGCTGAACATGGAGCTGAAGGATTTAATGGAATTGCAAGATTTAGTGTTTGCCTCACTGAGTTTGCTCTTGCTTTGATCCAATTTCTTCATATCCTCCTTTTCTCCATTAGGAAAGGGAACATGCCATCGTATGTCAAAAGTGTTTAGCTTTTCTTTGATTTTCACAGGAGCTCATAGCTAAATTTCCTTTGAGTCCCTTTGAAAGAGAGTTTGGACTTGGGCTTTTTAGCAGTGGTGGAACTGCTAAGACTTTGGCAACTCTTAGAGTTGAAATAAATGCCTTTTTCATAAGAAGAGGGGCATGAGTCTTTCGGAGGCCTGGAGGAATGTTGTGGTTCGGATCTGAATGTCAAAGCCTCATGTGCTTGGAAGGCAATTCAATCATGCTGGTTAATCCATTGATCACGGGAGCTGCTAAGATGTAACAAGGGATTGATCACCAGGGCATGACCTGGAAGAGTGTAACGCTCTCACCAGTTCTGCTTGCTGTCATGATGTTCTGAACAGCTTTTCTCTGGCTATGCCTCTGCCATGTCTTTCCATCTTTGCAGGCTTCCCACAAGTGAACAGAAATCTTCTGAATCTGTGAGCTAAACCTCACCTTTCCTCCTTTAATTTGTGAATGTCAGGTATCATGTCTCAGCAATGAGAAAGTGACTAAGACACAGGACACTTAGTTCAACCTTTATTGTGGTTTACCTCTCGCCCTGGTGCAAAGTGAGACAATCACCTCTCTATACCAGCCACAGTCATGGGCTTGCCCAACAACATCCTAGCCCAAAACTTACTCTCTACCTGATGTTGGTTATATCCAGCACTATGGAATGTGTCTGAGCTTCTGAGACGGAAAGAGAGTCATATCTGTCTCTTTTTAGAACCTTTAGATTATAAACATTTGAAGGTTAAAAGGTTATGCCTTACTTTTATTTGAAGTATGTTACCTTCGTTCAAATTCCAGCTGTCATTTCGAGCTTGTGTAGCTTTGGCAATTTGTTTAACTTCTGTTTCTCAAAAAAATATATATAATGAAGATAATAATAGCACCAACCTTATAATATTGCTCCGAAGAGCCAATGAATGATAATTAACGGGGTCTGATACATCATAAGCATTACACAACTTTAGCTATGATTGTTCTTTGTACTCTCAATATCTAGCATAGTCTCGAATACATAGCAAACACTAAAAAAAAAACTGATTGAAAAACTTCCACTCACAAGAAAAGAATAGGACATAAGGAAAATGCACTAAATTCTTATCCTTACATACAATCATTTTTATTGGCTTTGTCTTCCTTGTTGGCTAGGTGGAGATGTGTTCCTTTCTCTTTGGTTGGATACCAAGTCACATTCTTCAGAAGGCCTTAGAGGAAGGAGACAGTGGGGGCTCCGATCTTTGCACCAGTTCTGGTCCCAGCAGATCCACTAAATCTTAGAACTTTAGAAGTTCAGAGAAGATAAAAACACACCTGGTTAGCCTCACAGAAGAGTTGTCGTAATTGAACCTTAAAGAAATGTTGGTGAGGATAGAGAAGGAGCAAATGTTTAAAAGAAAGCAGCATATGATGCTTAAAAAATTATAGAGTATGTTCCAGAGATACTAAGTAGTCTATGTGGCACCACGAGGGACCCAGGGCGCTGCCTTGTCTTTCACCTCCCTGCCCAGTCAGACCCCAAGGATGGCAGACTGGCAGAGACAAACTTAGAAGTCATGTTAATAAGTTTGTTTTTCTTTCCCAGTATCTGGCTAGATCTTGCAACTCT
This sequence comes from Ctenodactylus gundi, assembly GCA_004027205.1. NCBI lineage: Eukaryota > Metazoa > Chordata > Mammalia > Rodentia > Ctenodactylidae > Ctenodactylus > Ctenodactylus gundi. The sequence goes on from PVKB01000061.1 coordinate 757,165, forward strand.
CCAGTCCAAAACATCAACCAACTAACTCTTGAGAACCTTGGAGAGTTAGAACTTGAATAGGCATTGAAAGCACAGATTTTTCAGATGACATCACCATACTTCTGTTCTTGTATAAAGCACACAACAGATAAGAGAACCATAATCAAAAGGCTGGAAATGCTAAAAAAAAAATCTATAGGTAGAAAAAATACAGGCAGTAACAGCAAAAAAATAAGGGCATACCTCTTCTTCTTACTTTATAGCTATGGTGGTTAGGAGATAGTGCAGTCTCACATGCAAAAGTATGAAGACACAGCTTACAGACCCCGTGGCTATAGGCCAGGACAGCGTACTCCAAAGGACAAAACTATGATGAATGGCATTATTCACAAGCATCTGACTTGCTAGGCTATCACGTAAGTTTCTTTGCATCAAAAAGTTCTCTGAGCAGCGATTCTTGACCTTCCATATCTTGTAGCTGAAGTCATTTTCTTTTATAACATTGATCCATCAATAATTTAGGTCTTACCATGATGGAGACATTAGCTATTCACAGGGACACTGTTCTTATATTCGTGCATGTGACCTCTAAGATAGCCAAAATAATCTCATGGCCTGAAAAAAAACAGCTCATTTAAAGTGAACCCCTGATTTCAAAGGAAAAATAATCCAGTTGCTAAAAAGAAAGAAAGAAAGAAAGAAAAACAGAAACAAATGGCCTTGATGTAGAAAATGGTGAAGGAAGAACGGTTATTATTAAACAGTTTTCTGAGAAGTGACAATCAAACACAATGTGTAGGCTTTGATTGGATTCTGATTTGAACAAACTAAGGCATTTTTAAGACAATCAGGAGCATTTGAACTTGAAATAGATACTTGATGATATTAAGATACTATGACTAATTTTTTTCAGTGTGAGCCTTAGTGTGATTATGGTGGATTTTTTTTCTTGTCTTTAAGAGATACCCACTGGAGAACTTAGAGAATTTCTTCTCCGAGATTTGCTTTACAAAATTACACCAAGTGAACCAGTGGAGAAAATTGGTAGGGTAAAAGATGAAACAGAACTGGCAAAATGTTAAAAGCAACTTAAAGTCTTCTGTGGCAGGTTCATGAGTTCATCTACTGTTCTCTTTAGTCTTGTGTGTGCTTATAATTTTCCAAAATAGAAGAAGTTTCTACAATCTTCCCAAGCCCACTTATATGGGTCAACTAAATGGATCACGCCATTACCCCAGGCACATAAACAAGGAAATTGTTCCACTTACTGGGTGAAGCAAGCCAGGAGAAAGAGCACTGACTGCCCATTCAGCCCTGTTGCCCCACTGCTGAACTCAAGCAAGTACAATCCCTCAGCTTTGCATTCCCTGAATATGAGTAGAAAATTAACAAGTTCCTACATATGATTACTGTGAGTCTATGACTTCACAGTTACCAGGTGTATACCACTGTTTGCTTGTCCCAGGTACACTCCTAAAAACCCGAACAAAAGAATATTCCAAAGCAGCTGCAGTCTTTGGCAGAGGCCCAGCCTCTGACGCTATCCTGTTCCTGTTTGTCACAGTGGAACCTGGCTCCACACTCCTATCTTCTCCAAGGTTGCTAAAACAGAAGTAGAAGAAGGAGTATTCTTCTCTTGGTCCCTAGATTGCTCTCTCAAAAATGGAGGCATTGAGTATCAGGGTCTCAACTCTTTTTCTTACTTAGACAGAGTTGGGTGCAGTGAAGGTTGCAAATCAAAGCATTCTACATGCCAGATTCGCAACTGTCCGAAATACCCCAATCATTATACATTCCAAAGTACAAGTTAACAAGTTAACGAGCACACAAACCTAAACATATCCAGGACTGCTGCTTTTCCTTCTGTAGGGGATCATACCCAGAGGAAAAACCCCACTCTTTTCTGTCTTCCAAGGTACTTTTAACAATATATATTTCCCCCATTTTATTGACATGTATTAGTGCAAAATTTAAGGTTTACAATGAAGTTGAGCATTTTGCGCATCTACGTATCTTGTCAAGGTGACGAGGACTTTCCTACTCTCCTTTTGTTCCTCCCCATACTCTCCCTCCCCCCCCCCCACCGCCCTACCCCCCTGTTTCACTTTGTCTTTCCTCTTAAGTTCCATAGGAGTTGTGATCTGGGACTCTCATATCAGAGAGACCATTCGATGTTTCACCTTCTGCTTCTGACTCACTTCACTAAGCATGATGTTCTCAAGTTTCTTCCATTTGCCTGTAAAAGCCTCCATGCTGTGGGATTTTATAGATGCATGGTATCCCATTGTGTATAAATGCCACAGTTTGTGTATCCATTGGTCTGCTGATGGGCATTTTGGTGTCTTCTATATTTTAGCTATTGCTAGTTGTGCAGCTATGAATATGGCTATACATATATCTCTGTTGTGTGTTGTTTTGGACTCTTGGAAATATTCCCAGGAAGGGTGTCGCTGGGTCGAAGGGGATATTTATTTCTAGTCTTTTGAGCGACCTCCATACTGCTTTCCAAAGTGGTTGTACAAATTTACATTCTCACCAGCAGTCCCCTCTGGGAGGTTGAGACAGGAGGACTGTAAAGTAGAGGCCAGCCTGGGCGACTTGGTGAGACCCTGTCTCAAAAATAAAAATGAGAAGTTAGCTGACAGTGTAGCTTACTGATATGACTGGGATTAATCACAGTAGCAAAATATATATATTTTTGAATAACAGGTACAATTTTAGTCATATTAGAAGAAGCAAAAAGACAATGCAGCACACAAATATGGTACAGGTAGAAAAAGAAAGAAAGAAATGAAAATGTAATAGCTGCCACTTACTGAACACTTACCACGTGCCACACGCTTTACATAGATTGACCACCATTCAAACCAGGCAGTACTATCTTCATTTCTCAGAGGAGGACATTTTTACACAAGGGGTTGGTAGCAAACTTAGGACTTGATATATTATTAGGTCTGATTCCAAAGTACACAGATCTGATTATAACTACTACTCATCAGAATGGATTGGGAACAGATCCAAAAAGATTTTGTATATGATACTGCATGTATCATATGAAGAATTTTGCATATGGATCATACCTAGAATTAAGGGGGGAAAGTAGGTATATATCACTTCTAATGCTTGATTATTTCCTATAGTAAGATTATTATATACTTTCTTCTCTTCTATGTATTTTTAAATTTCAAGAACAATCGCTGCTTTTAAAGGAATAAAAAATGACTTACATTTAATTTTTTAATATGGAAGAAGTAAAGAATTCTGAACTCTCTGCTTGTTTGCAATAATTATCTGTCATCTGTGAAAATGGGAAGCCATTAGCTGACCTGGCAGTACAGTATTTGCTCAAATACAGAAAGGCCCAAAGGACGAGAGACAACATCTGGAAGAGCTGTCAGTCCAAGGCTTAGGACCAAAGAGCAACATCCCCGCAAGCAGAGAAATGATCAGTCTCACATCTGGTCAGGTGTTATCTCTCTCTTGTGATTTTTCATCCTGTGCATTATTCCAGTGCCTGAATATTTATTTTTTAAACACACAACAGAGGAGTTATTCTCCACATCTGTACCAGCCAAAGTGTTAACAGCTTCCAGCCGGGAAAATATCTTTTCACTTTGCCTAAAGCCTAATCATTATTTTCTCCCTCCTACAGGAGTTTCAGTATCATATAAAGGATCCCAATACAAAAGGTCTTACAGATTTTTTTTTTACAAAGTTACTTGTAGACTCACAGTGTATAATTTGGGTGTAAATCTATTTAAAGATGTCAGTAGTTTGGATTTTTGTTCTAAAAAGAATTTTTTTTCTTTTTTTTCACCTTCTCATTCCTTGAAAGCCTAAATATAAGTGTATCCAAACTAAAAAACATAACAGAAAAAAGATGTCTTTTATAACTTTCATCTTATTTATTGAAATATCTCTTTCAAAAGTGAAATTACAGAGACATGACTCTGTACCCGATCTTTTAATTGTCTAAAATGCAAAGCTGTGTCGCACCAGCTGCGCAGGGAAGTGCTCCCACTCTTACAAACAGAACTTTGTGACAGGAATATTCAGAGCAACAGCTCTTCCCTTAGCCCAGGATTCCTACATGCAAAGTGGATCTGGCTCCAGTATTGTGTTTTCTCCTGTCAGTTTCAGTACCGTTTACAAGCCTGTACTAGTCAACTTACCAGGCTACAGCTCCTGTTAATGAAATGCGTTAGGAATGCATTTCCTGTACAAACCAATTTCCTTTGCTCCAAGGCGCAGACACAGCCCGGACATCTCTATCTTGCAAACCTCTCCCCTTTGCCTTCAGGAGATTAAAGAAGTGGCTTTCATTCCAATAGCGGGAGGTGGCAACCCTGGCCCCTCACTCTAAGTCTTTTTCCTACCCTGGTGGCATTCCTTTTTGCTCTTCTTTGGACACCAGTAATCTTTTATTCCTCTCTGCTTCTTTTTTTGTATGTATTATACTTTTAATAAATAATAATACTCTCTTCAAGCGATGGGATAATCCCAACAGTCTGAAAGTCTGAGGCAGGAGAATTTTAAGTTTGATTCCAGTCCTGGCAACTAAGCAACTTAGTGATACTGTGTCCAAAAAAAAAAAAAAAAATTAAAGGGGACATACCCTGGGGTGAATGCGCTAGGTTCAGTTCCCACAACAGTAAAATCAATTAATTAGTCAAATAATTAATTATATTCTCAGAAAGTTTATTAAAATGTGAATGAATGATATTGAAACAGGCTTCTCACTATCCAGAGCCCTCTCCACCAGCTCTCTACAGGATTCTGCATATTTGGCAATACACTCAGATGAACCACACCCAAAAAAGATGTTCCCCAAACAGGCCTGGCCATAGCTAGTAAGTGACTAGGGTCGGTGCCAGGATCTTCCCACCAGAGGAGCAAAGCTACTGATGTGTGGTATTAAATTCAGTTTTCTTTCCTGTAACGTGGTAATAATACTAGGGGTCTCGTAGGATTGCTGTTAAAATTAAGTAAGGCAATGAATGGGAAGCCCCTGTACATAGGAAATTATCAATACATGTTAGCTCGTTTGCTCTCTCCTTTGCCTTGCCTTCGTTAACTCACCCATTCAATTAATATTCAGTGAGCTAGCTTCTTCCCAGACTTGAATCACTTCCCAGTGGTAACATGAGTTAGTGCTTTGGGACATGCCTGGTCTCCTCCAGGCTAGCGGGATGCAATTTAGTGCCCCTTAACATCATGCACTAATTGGTCCCTTAGTGACCTGAAAGAGTTAATGTATTATTGTAAAATTTAGTCTACCACTTCTTGACAAAATGAATTTTAGCATTTTTATAAGTTCCTCAGAATGATAGTATACAACTCCCCTTCTTCCTTCACATATGCATTGCAATTTCTTAACAACAACGCTATAGTTTAAATAATAGAATTAGTCTATTTACAGTTTACTGAATACATTTTCCTGATCACAAAAGCAATGTACTGTTGGAAATCTGAGATATATAAATTAAATAAAACATGAATTTTTCATAATTTTACAACGCCTCAAAAATGGTTTCAGGTAACACTAGAAGCATGTTGTTCTGTTTTCTCCCATACTTTTAAAATTCCTATATATTATGCAATCCATAACTGATACACCTTCATGTATACTTAGCTATTATATGTTGCTTGTATAATTAAAATCAAGCTTGTCCAACCCTCGGCCTTTGATCTGTATGTGGCCCAGAATCTCTTTGAATGTAGCCCAACACAGATTTATAAACTTTTTAAAAACATTATGAATGTTTTGCATTTTGGTGGGGAGGGGTGGTAATTCAAATGATTTGATTCTGGAGTGCAAAGTTAATAAATCAGGGATGGCTAGCCCTTGGCCTGTGGGCTGCACGCTGCCTTGGACAGTTAATGACACTGTTCCATAAGATGGTAAACTTCTAATGTTATTATATGACTCTTAGCTATATTGCTCAAGCATGGAGACTATAGGTAACAAGTAGCCACTCTGTGGAGGAAGGTGCAGTGCAGGGTGCATTCTGCCTCCCATGTCCTCCACGCATAATCAGTGGAATCAAAGCCTTCACATCTGAATGTCACGTAAGCTAGGACAGTAAAACATGCCAATTGCTTACAGTAGTACTTCAACCTATCTATATGCGTGTGTGCCTGACACGAAGTGGGTATTGTTATCAAGGAGTTGTGCAAATTTTCTTATTTAATTATTAAACATAGACATTACACTATTTCATTTTGATATTATATCAAAAACATAAAGAGGAAGTTTTGTTGCTTGTATACATTAGCTATACTATGTTTTATACTCAGCCCTAGACAGCTCCTCTCCCTGTGTGGCTTAGGCACAAATGTAGGACACCTCTGATTAAAATTATATTATGAACGTTTTTCAAAGCCACTGAAACTCATTAAAATATTTTCATAGCAATTTAATATTCTATCACAGAGACATTCCATGATTTGTTTCAGCTGTGAGTCTTTTCAAGTAATTTTCTCTTTGTTTCCGTAGTGATGTTGAGACATAATACTTCATAATACATTCTAAAGCATTTGTGTTTTTTTCTTTAAAAAAGGTCAGATTCTTATAAGTGAAGCTATCAGATAAAAAAGAATATGTGGGAAGCTCCTGATAAAGATTGTCAAAGTGTTTTGCATAAGCCGATAACCCCAGGTAGTTTGCTTTTCACCACAGTCTGGCTGTTACCAGAGTTGTAGGCAAAAGTCCCGGCTCTAGGGATCCCAGCAGATCACCCATTGTAAAGTTTAGTCAAGCGAGCAGAAGAGCAGTGGTACAGGGCAGAACACGAGCTGTAGTCAGTGTAGCCACACCCGGAAGAACAAATACGGAAGTTCAAGATCTGTCTTGGAGTAGCTGATGAGAATTTTGAGGTTTTATATAAAAGAGAAGCAAAGGTAAGGGTTGGAAGTTTGCATAGCTAGGAGGTTTGCACAGCTAGCAGGGCAGGTAGTCTCCATGAGGCCATGGTCTGGGTCTGATCGACCATTATCTCCGGAAGGGTCCTGAAGGTGCTTTGGACTCATCTCTTTGGTTGAGGGGGCAATCTTTCAACTTGAGCTGATTGTTCCTGCCTAGAAAAGCAGCTTCAGTTCTTTTATGGGATAATTACTTTTACTTGGCAGGTGGATTCCTCACGAGGCAATCTGTGAGCAGACTCTCCTTTTCCTGTAAAGTGACTACAGGTTTCAATGAGAAGAGGTTTCTGGGTGCCACTCCAGGAAGTCTGGAAGAACACATTCTAAAAACTAGTAATTGACCACCCCTGCAAATCCTGAGGACCTCTTGGGTACCTGAATAGCCTCAGTCTTGAAAGGGGATAAGACAGATTAAGTACATTTCAGGCTGATAAATCTCATTACCAGGTTTTGGACAAATACTTCATAAGTGATAAACTCATCTAGATGCAGAACTGAGCAGAGATCTGACCCAAAATTTTAAGATAGTAAAGAAGACAGACAAAAAATGAAGATGGAGATGTCAGGCTTTATTCCACCTTCAGATGTCCACTGGTACCTGCTAAGTCCCTGCTATGTGGACAACTCTGTATATATGTGTATTTATACTGAACGATTTGTTGATCTGATAGGTAAAGCATTAAAGTTTATTTCTGCTTCTATTCCTATCAGTATGATTACTAATGAGGTTGAACATTTAATCTTGTTTATTAGCCACTTGTTCTATCTGTTCTGTGAATTGTAGGTTGATGTTATGCCTGTTTTACAGAAAATATAGCAGTTTTATTAGCAGTTATATTAACTCATTATATTTTAATATACCCTGCTGTTTTATTTTTAATTTTCAAAACACTTACTCCATAGAAAGGGCCTTAGACCTCCAGCAAACTTAAGGTATTTTTCTTGTTAATAAATACATCCCATCAAACTATCAATAATGCATAATCCCTTCACTTGCTTTAAAATTTTTATGATGTTTTTGACAGTGTTTAATTTTAAATATTAAAATCAATCTTTTCCTTTGCTGTTTAGACTACTATTTGTATGCTTGAATAGTCCTTATCATTTGGGATCAGGCAAATATTTACCTAGTGTTTCATCTAGTTTCTAAAAGTGGTCTCATCTTCCGTGTTTCACCTCCTGATGCACCTAGAATTTGCTCCATTGTATAACAAGAATGTGAAGGGATCTATCTTGAACATACATTGTCCAATGGCCTTCAAGATAAACTCACTCCTCTCACGGTTAATTTCACATCCGTTAGAGTCCATGTGTGTACTGGGCATTTCTTCCCACTTGTTTGCCTACATATGGGTTCATCTTATGTTTTGAAGTTTTGTAGATCTGGCTGTTGCCTTGCTTTTCCTTCAAAGTAGTTAATTTTTTCAAAAACATTAAACAAGTCATTTCTTTTAAAAAAAAACCACTAGAATTACTTGGTCAATTCACACACATTCAGCTACATACACATTCCTGAGCTAGAGGACTTTCCATCTTCTTTTCTTCCCTGTTCCTGCTACTGGAATCGTGGTGTTATTCAGGAGAAGGATGGACATAGCCTACAGGAATAAATTGATTTCCCAAGCTCCACTGTAATTAGATTGAACTAGTGAATCCATTTTGATCAATGAGCTCAAAAATATGTCTACAAAATCTTCAGAAGATGGAAGTGACTATCTTTGTCTATTATGTGCTGCTATAACAAAATACCCAACGCTGGAGAATTACAAAGGACAGAAATGTGTTCCTCCTCATTCTAGAGGCTAGAAGTCTAATGTCAAGGGGTTAGAATCTGGCCTCTGGAAAGGCCCTTCCCGCCACATCCTCTCAGGGCAGAAAGTAGAAGGGCAAGTGAGCAGGCCAGCCAGCTGAAGATGTGCTGAAGCCTGCTCTACCAGGTCCCGCTAATATGTATGTGGTGTGGGGGAATCAAATCCAGGGTTTTGTGTTCACTAAGAAAATGCTCTGACCACTGAACTAGTCCATCTCTAGTCAACATCTTAGCACTCAGGAACTTGAAGAAGGAGGATTGCCGTTGATTCAAGGCCAGCCTGGGTTACCTAGTGAGTTCAAAACCAGCCTGGACTACAGAGCAGGACCCTGCCTCAAAAAAAAAAAAAAGAAAAGAAAAGAAAAGAAAAGAAAAGAAAAGGAAAGGAAAGGAAAGGAAAGGAAAGGAAAGAAAAAAGTCCCTAACTCAATTCACTCCGGAGAAACCTCATGGGATAATAACCTCTTCCATGCCCTGCCTCTTGCTACTGCCACATTGGCAAATGCTTGAATTTTGGAAGGGCCGTATTAAAACCACAGTGTTATTCTTTTGAGGCTAGCTCGTAACACAGTGTGGTTTCTGCTTAGCCATCTCTCTGGTCACTTGCTGGGGGAAGCTAGCTGCCATATCATGAGACAATAACACAGAAACATTGGAAAGACCCAGGGTTGGTGACAGGCTCCTGCCAACTGCCATCTTGGCAGCGAGTCACCTTAGAAGTGGATCCCTCTGGACCTAATCCTGCATTCACGTGACTGCAGGCACTGCCAGCATCCTAATCAAACCTTTATAAAAGAACCCGAGCCAACTTGCCCCTGTGGAATTCATGACCCATAGAAACTGTAAAGTCATAAAGTATTTAGTCTGTATATTAATCTCTGCAGAGCAGCTATTGTTTCTCCACTGATTACAAGGATCATTTGTTCTGTAGGATAGATGACTAATATAGAGGTAGAGGTAGCTTCTTCTGGAGTCTCATCAATATTACCTGATAAATATGGAAAGATATGACTATAATCACTTCCTTCTTTCCTTTTTAACACCTTGAATGCAGACATGGCAACCATTTTGCAACTATTAAGCACAGTATGAATATAAAATTTGGCACATTATGGATGATGAGGCAAAATGATGGAAAGCCGGATGGCTAAAGATATTGCCAAGCAAGTGCAAGGCCCTGAGTTTCATTCCCCACACCACATAAGCCAGGCATAATGGCACATGCTTGTAATCCTTGCACTCGGGAGCTGAGGCAGGAGGACTGCCATGAATTTGAGGCCAACCTGACCTATGTAGTGAGATCAGGACCAGTCTGAACTACAGAGCAAGACCCTGTCTCAAGAAAAAAAATCACCAAGTAGCTGAAATGATATCATTAACTAGCTGGTAACAAATACATCTCACTAAAGGGGAAAAATACCTTGCTTGAGCTACTCTCAGCGAATTACTTAGCCATTACCACCACCAGAGGCCTTCCAAACTGACATTTGGGAACCGATGTTGCTGTGTGGTCAGCACAGAGCAAGGCACTTTGTGAATATGTCCAAGGTGAGTTTAGACCAGTAAATAACCAATTTTTAACAGCTATGAGGCCGTAAGGAATACACATAGACTTCCTTCAAACACTTAGTCTGAAGAAATAATGAAACATGAAATAAATGATCGCAGAATTTAGATTTCCTCAGGGGGAAAAATGCTTCAGAGTATTTAGCATATGAATAGACCTCCTATCACAACTCTTTTTTTTTTTACCTCCTGTGGATGTAGATTAGCCATGGTCAAATTGCCTGCAATCAGGTATTGATCAGAATTCTTGGCCCATAAAACATGAAATACAGTGAAAGCCTTTTTATTATTGGTGTTATTAATTATTACTGCAAAACTCAGGGCCTTCACGCTGAGCTACATCCCCAGCCCATTTTTAGTTTCTATTTTGAGACAGGATCTACCTAAGCTGCTAAATCGTCCCGTGTCTTAGTTCCTTTCTCATTGCTGGGACACAATACCTGACAACCATAACTTAATGGAGGAAAGATTTATTTTAGGTCACAGTTTCATAAAGTCTCAATCCATTTGTGGGTGGACAACACATTGGTAGAAGCAGATGGCAGAAGGAAAGGCTGTTTACAGCATGGTCGAGAGAAAGTCCAGTGAGCAAGGAAGTGCAGAACTGGCATGTACCATTCCAGGTCCTGCTCCAGAGTTCTGCCCCTTCCAGATCCAGACCCAGTGTTTTACCCTCTGCCCAGGCCTCATCTCTTAGCAGCACATGGCCTGTTAGGTGCTCCACAACACCCAAATACATGAGGCTTTGGGGGGGACATTCCAGACCCAAACCATAACACTCAGGTTGGGTTTAGACTTGTGATCCTCTGCCTCAGCCTCCCGGAATGCTGAGATTACAGGCCTTTACCACCAGAGCTGGCTATTTTCATTTAAATTCTCAGATATCACATTTCAGAGTAACTCTGTAGTCATTTAATGAAGACTATCCTCCAAACATGGTATCTTTTACTTATACATAAGTGATCTGTTCCCAACACACCCCACTGAAGTTATCTATATTTTTTATGTAATCTTCAAAATATAAACAAATGTTTTTTTTCATTTTTAACACTATTCTTATATGTTATAATATGTGTTCTTTTTAAAAATGGTATCATTCACAGGCTGGAGAAATGGCACAGAGGTTAAAGCACTTGCCTTGCAAGTACAAGGCCCTGTGTTTGATCTCCCAGCACCATACAGAGCTGAGCACGGTGGCACGTGTTTGTAATGCCAAGTCTCGGGAAGGAGGCTGAGGCAGATGGATCGTCCTGAGTCCAGGGCCAGCCTGTGCTACACTCCAGCCTGGGCTACAGAGAGAAACCCTTTCTCAAAAAAAAAAAAAAAAAAAGCCATGATACCATTCATATAGCTAGCCGAAGGGCCCAAGTGTTAAAGGCACATCAGGTATTGGTAAGGCAGTAGAGCAGCACAAACTCTCAAATCAGTGTTAACTGCCATCACCACATTGGAAAACTGCTTAGTATTTTCTAACACTGAACATATGCATACTCTTTGGCCCATCAATTTCAAGTCACTAAGTATGTAATCAACAGTAATGGCCAATAAGTAATGCAAAAGAAGTGTGCATGATTGGATATAACAGCATTGCGTGCAAGAGGCAAACGCTGTAAGCAGCCCAAATGTTCACCCTCAGCAAAAAAGGGAGAACACATCCCAGTGAAAGAGTCGAGTGTGGAGACTGGAGGCACTCGCGCCACAGCAATGACACTGATGACTTCACAACCATGATGCTCAAAGAGGGGTCACTCAAAACATACACGTTGTATTTATTTAAAGTAGCTTTAAAAAATCTCTGACCTATTGTGGTAGATTATCCTTGTTAGGGTAGGAATTAGAAAGGAACAGATGGGGGTCCCGGGGTGTTTCTTCACCTACTGGCACTTACATAAGAACATTCAGGCTACAGTCTTTAAAATTTCATCAGTTGTGTGCTTCCCTGTGATATGCCATACGTCCCATTAAAATGCTGCCATTTCTTTGTTCTTATTCTTGCAACATAATGTTTAAAAGTCACCAATATTTTTGCCTCATGCAAACACTTAACCTTTGCTTCAATGAACCAAAACAGAAAAAAAAAAACAATTTTTTTTAACTAAACCCAAACCAAACCGAAGAGCTGTAGTCATGTCAATTGGTCCAAAGTCTAGAGCAGTATATTTCTGGGTGGAAGATAAAATGAATAATACCAACAGTCAGTTTGACTTTTTCCTGCCCAACTTAAGCTAAATTGGGCCCCAAAGGAGGGACAATACAGAAAAGCTCTAAGAGTTCACCCCTGGTCCCATTTTCTTACTTCTGACTTAACGTGAAGGTGAGAAAAGAACAATACAGGAGGTTGGCAGGGAGGTGGCCACATCTGGATTTGCTGCTTACCTTAATGGGAACACAATAGGTATGGGTTGCTCTGCTTCCCAGTATCAGTCTCCCATGCATTAGAAGTGTAAGTGGCCATGACGGTGCCAAGGTTGCTTCTGACATCTACCAAAATTCATTCCCAGACCCAAGAATCTGACTACTGCATGGAAAACACTAAGCCTTGGTCCACCTCTGCTCTTACACTCGAACTAATCTACGGACCTATTTTCTCTGAATATAAAGAATGTGTGTTGAAGATCACTTCGCCTGTCCTTAAGATTTCTGAAGGCCTTTTCTGGAGGTCAGCTGTAGAAGAGGGTGTATCTCTGCTGTCAAAGTTGATCCAGAAAACCAGATCTCCACTTCTCACCCTCCAAGTTCAGGAGGTTTGCCCCATGCTTGATCATTTTTTCTTTAAAAAAAAAATGTGCTAGAATGGGATCAAAAAAAAATAAATACAGAAAATAACTTAAATATTTTATAATAAAAAATTCAAGCCTAGAGACATTCATCTAGACTATAGGGTACAAATGTGCTGTATGTTTACAACAGTTTTCATAATTTATGTATGATAAAGCTGCTTGTGTGCAAAACAGAAATGGCATACACCTTTACTTCTTCGGGTGCCCTGAATTTGGAAGTTTAACATAGTTCTTTGTTACACCTCTCCGGGATTTTGACAGATGCTTCAGGCTATTGATAAACTTTAAAGAGATTTACCAAGAACCTGCATTGCACCATTTTCTTTTAATCTGTGTACATAGTTGTCTAGCTATGGCTGGCTTTAAACCATCCAAAAGCCAGAAGCATTTTTAATCTTATTTGTTCCATGAATGGACTATTCATTAATGAGCTTATCTGCTTGGTTGCTTCTGGAGCTAAATCTTATTTCTGCATCTACTTTTTCTAATGACATTTTTTTTTGCTTTGATTTGTTGGACACAATTTGATTTGTTGGCTTGTTAGTTGTACACTGCCCAGACTTTAGAGTATGTTTTTTAAAAGACCTTTTAAATGTATAAGCCTCAAGACACTCTTAACTTGTCCCTTTTTAAAGGTAGCTCCTTCCGGATGAGTGTTATTTTTTTCTTCAAGATGCTATTTAAAGCTAACAGTATACGTCCACCTTTACCCCCAATTCTTTTTACCTTTGCATGCTGTTGCCCATAGAAAGCCCATTCTTCTGATAAAAGGCTCAAAAATTTTGTTAAGCCATTCCACTGCAAGAATTCTCTACCCTGCCTTTATCTTTTTAGATGGACCATAAGCATCTACAGATTTGCAGGGCAGGACCTTCTTTCGGCTCACTGCTCTAGGTGTGTGCGCATGTGATGCGTCTCTGGGGAGCTCTCTTCTAGACCTGAGAAGCCAAGATATCTCTGCCTCTACTCGCTCTCTTTCTATTGTCCGCTTTCCAAACAATTGTTCAGAGGTAATACCAACTTCCCTTCCATCCAAGGACAAAAAGATCTTGCTCCGTGAGCAGGTCCAACAGCCAAATTCAAAGTCATGTGCATGTCAGCCTAAATAACAACCCAAGAGCATTTTAAAGAACAGTGGTACTTATTTTAGAAAAGTGGGGCATTGCAACGGGGGAAACTCGTGCCATGGTAAACTATGGGAATATTCAAAGAAGCTGAGGCAGGAGAAACTTTTAAAGGATTATACCACATGGTACACCACATATTCTTAGACAATAATGCTTGGCTACAGCGGTTAGCAACAAAGATGGTAACAGTTCATGGTTAAACTGACAGTGACCGGGTAGGCACCCTTGGAGAAGTATTTGTGTGTATGTGCTGGACTGGGCTGAACTTTTAACAAGTTTCAGGTTCTAGCAGTCTTTTTGTGAACAGATCTTATCAGGTGTGTGAGATCTCCAGAACTTATGTATTTATGATTGGGGCTTGGCAAAATGACTCCATTTTGACTTTGAAAACTCACAATTGCTTACACAAGAAAGAGAGACACAGTAAAGGATAATTGGGAACGGAGGAGTGGAAAAGGACCAATACCCACATATGACAGAGGACCCCACTTTTTTTATGTACTTATCCTCTTGGTTAGCTTCAGGAAAGGCTTCATATGGCTGTGGGACCCACTTAAAAAGAGCAATGTAATTAATACTTTTAGGTCACACTAGCATGGTGTTATGGTTTGGCTCTGGAACGTCCCCCAAAAGCCTCATGTATTTAGATGTTGTGAGGTATCTATGGATTCCAAATGCTTTGGGGAGGTGGGTAACCACCCTGGAAGGGTGTAGTGGGTTGCTAAGCTTGTGACCTGAAAGGATATATTCTTGCCTTGGGTTCTCCCCGCCCTGATCCCTTTCTCTTGCCGTGCCATGAGCACCTGTTCTCCTCCAGACCCCGCCATTGCCATCTGCCCAGGCATGGACCAAGGCCTCCTTAACCATGAGCTAAAATAAACCTTTCCTGCCTCACGTTGTGAATGTCAGGTACTGTGTCCCAGCGATGAAAGAATAACTAAGACACATGAGTAGGGGGATTCTTAGGCCATCAAAATCCTCTGTCCTTGCAATAACCTACACCCAAAGTGAGAATTAAAGTTATTCGGCCTTGGAAGAGAAGCTTTTTGTTTGGAGATTTTCAAGTATGCTTGTCAGGTACGTGCCCATCACTGGTAACATCTTCGGAATATACTTGTCGTCTCCCTGACATCGGTAAATCCATTCGTTCTCAGCTGTAATTTATCTCTTGATAAATCATGCTATCAACTTGAAGTGTGAAAGCAGTACCCTCAGGACATAAAATACCACTGAATCCGCTGTTTGGTTAATTTATTACTATTATTAGGGAACTGACAGGATTACTTTAAAAATCGAGTCCCAGAGGCCTCAGATGTTTATCAGGTCTTCTGTACTGGAACAGTGCTCCATCACGCCTGGCTGACCTGGCCACTTCCTCCAGCCTTCTGCCATGAGTGACCCCACTGGAGAATTCTTGTTGGCAGGGGGTCGTGGCTGAAGGCAGTCGCCAGCTCCTCTCACATGCGCAGACAAATAGTAGGTCTGGCAATCCAGAGAATAAAGACTACAGGCTTTTTTCCAAGAAAGTAGAACTCTCTCTCTCTCTCTCTCTCTCTCTCTCTCTCTCTCTCTCTCTCTCTCTCTTCAGTACATAACCGTGCCGCATTATGTGCCTGGAGGTATGTGGCTGCACACTGACACAGTGCAAACATGGAAGCCCAGTTTTGGGAGGCAGAGGGTGTGCCCAGAAACCCCAACTCTGGTGATTCCTCACTGTGTGACCTTGGACGAATAACTTGATGCCTCTGAACCTGGATTTCCATAGCTGCCAAAATGATGTTAATAATAGATTTGTTGAGAGAATTAAGCTCAAATTATAGTAGGAGGCCCAGAGGGCTGTTTGTTTCCTCTTACTATAGTATTTTTAAAGGAAGAATTTATACCAATGCACCACCAATCTTGGTTTGCCAGCCATTTGGGAGTAACCACCTTTCAGTTCATTCTGGTTTATTTTAACTTGGAATTCAACACAGAACTGGGCATTAAGATAGACGGTAAATTAAAGATGGCTTTGTATGTCTTTTCATGCCTTTGAATCTTATGTGTTGTAGATTAGTCTTAGTCTTTTTTTTAAAAAAAGGCATATAAAACAGAATCTAAGTTGTTGTCAACCAAATAATATTCCACGATACTTAATCTTTTTAACATCTGGTTTAAACTCTGTTGTAAGAGAAAATATCCAATAGAAATTACCCATGAACCTGTGTGGGTGTATGCTGGTGGCAAATCAGGAAACCACATAAGCCTCTGCTGTTGCTCTTCCTGTTCTGTTTAGCCATTCCACAGTCTTTTCAATAAACCAGTTCCCTGGCTACCACAGGATCTTTGCATTTGCCAATCACTCAGCCTAGAATCTCTACTTCCTTTTACCACTTGATACAGATCTAAGAGCAGCTGTTACCTCTCTTGGGTAGCCCTTTCTAAAGTAATTTCCACACCCAATGCCCAACCATCACCTCATCCCTTGTCCTACTTTTTCTTCATAATATTTAATACTACTGACCTCTATGATTATTAAAGTTGCCACCCACTAGAATGGTAGTCTCTCAAGCAGAAAAAATGTTTGTCCGTCTGTGTTAGTTTCTTTCTCACCGCTGTGACTCAGTACCCAACATCCACAACTTAGGGAGGAGAGAGTTATTGTAGCTTACAGTTTCAGAAGGTCTCAGTCCATTCACAGGTGGGGGGCTGGAAAATGGTGGGAGCACATGACAAGGTCGGAGCGGGGCAGGGCCAGAGCCAGAGCTCCAGTGGCGGAGATCCTCACAGCATGGAGGTAGAGAGAGACTGGGAGGAAGGGCAGAACCAGCCCACACCTATGGCCCTTCCAGCCAGGCCCACCTGCCAACCCTACACAGTATCCATAGGAACATGAGGCTTTGGGAGATACTCCAGATCCAAACCACAACCACCATTACTACGAATGCCTAAAATTATTTTAACCTACAGAAGAAAGTGAGAGGAAGGCCTGGTATCTCCCGCCACTACAAAGGCACAAAAGTGCCTTTTGCGGCATCTCAGAGTTTACTTCTTAAAAGATTGACTCTGAAGACAGGAAGGTGCCCTGTCAGCTGAGTAGCATCAGCCCCACCTTGTTCTGACTCCCATACGCCTTCTGAACTTCTACAGGAGCTTTCAAACTGAGCTCCCTTCTCCAAGTCTATTTGTAAATTTTATCCACTGTCTTAGTCATCTTTCTTGTAGTTGGATACAATACCTAACACCCAATACCTGAGAACTGAAATGAGGAGAAGTTTAATTTGGCTTTTTTTTTCTTTTTTCTTTCTTTGGGGGCGGGGGAGGGGGTGTGGAGAATAAAGCTATACTCGCATCCAGCTCATTTATTTATTTACTTATGAGACAGGGTCTTGCTCTGTAGGCCTTTTATTATGTTGATTTTGAGACAAGGTCTCCCTAAATCACTAAATTGCCCAGGCTGGCTTTGATCTTGGGACCTCCTGCCTCAGCTTCCCAGAGTGCTAGGATTATAGGCCTGCACCACAAGGCCTGGCTTTGGTTCACATTCTGAGGGGATTCTGTCCATGGCTAGCTGGCTCAGAGACAGAAGCACGTGGTAGAAGAGGACTGGGGAGCTAGCCTGCTTAGATCATGACAGCTGGGAAAGAGGAAGTGCCAGAGAGGAAGGGAGAGGAGGTCCAACCCCAAGCCCGCACCTCTGTCCTTCATCCAGACCCCCCAAAGAGTGCTCTCTGCATCCCCAAGATAGATCTCAAAACTAACAATCTGCCTCTCCCCAGTAGCCACATCCACTCGGCATACTTCATTTCTTGATTATTTTCTTGCTTGTTTTCCTTTTGTTTCTTTGGGTATCTTTGGGTTAAAGAGGAATAATTCACATATGAAAAACAGCCTGTACTTAAAGGGTACCACTTGACTAGTTTTGATATATATATATATATATATATATATATATATATATATATATATGATAAGAAGCATGTATAGCACCCCCAAATATCTGCTCATCTCCTTTGTCAAGTTTCCTAGCCTGCTTCACATTTCATAGAAGTGACATCGTACTTACACACACACACACACACACACACACACACACACACACTTACTTATTTATTTATTTTGTCCTGAGTATTTTCACTCACCACACTTACTTTGAGATTTATCCAAGACAGGGTATCTATCTATCTATCTATCTATCTATCTATACTTCTTTTCTTTTGTCTCATAATATTGTATTGAATGAATAAATTGAAATTTATTTAGTTACCTGTTGACAAGCATTTGAATCGTTTTGAGCTTACAATTATGAGTAAAGCTGCTATTAACACACATGTGCATGCAAATCACTGGATAGGCATGTGTTCACTCCTCTTGAACAAGTACCTACAAGAGGGACACTTGATCGTGGGATGAGTGACTGGTTAACTTTTCAAGGAAATGTCAAATAACTTTCCGATAGAGACGTTCCACTTTATATCCCCACCAGCTGTTTGTGATTGTCACCGGTGCCCCACTTCCTCACCAACATTTGGTATTCTGACAGCAACAGCTAATTGAAAGACAAATCTGATCATGCTGCTCCTTTGCTCAAAATTATCCATCATTTCCTGCTCCCTCCTGTATAAGGCCCACCTGTTTACAAGCCCCCACCACTGAGGCTTCTTCTTGTGCCACCAGCATTCCTCACTGACTCTAGGCCCTCCAGCAAGCATTTATGCCTTTCCTCACTGTTACAGGTCAATTGTACCCCCTACCCCCAAAACGTATGTTGAAGTCCTAACTGTAGTACTGTAGAATGTGACTGTATTTCGAGATAGAGGTAATTAAGTGAAGATGAGGTCATTAAGGTCAAAATAATTTGATATAACCGATGTCTTCAGAAGAAGTATAGGCATGGATGGACATATACCAAAGAAACCCCACGTTGTCTCAGCCATTTTCTAGCTAGGACACTATGCCAGACACTTACCACTTACAGAGGGAAGATTTATTTTCTTCCACAATTAAGAGGTCTCAGTCTTTCTATAGTCAGCTGACAATAGCGGAAGGACACGGAGAAATGACCCGGTGGAGCACAGCTCCTTGCGACATCACAACCGGAAGCAGCAAGATCGGAAAGAAGCAGGGGTAAAAACGTACCCTTCCAGCCACCCCGTCAGCAGCCTGCCTTCTGCCAGG
Organism: Ctenodactylus gundi; assembly: GCA_004027205.1. Taxonomy (NCBI): domain Eukaryota; kingdom Metazoa; phylum Chordata; class Mammalia; order Rodentia; family Ctenodactylidae; genus Ctenodactylus; species Ctenodactylus gundi. Next base: position 776,505 of record PVKB01000061.1, read on the forward strand.
ACCACCATTTAGCAGAGCGTAAAATCAATGATCCCCCCCCCCCAACCAGTTAACCCCACAATTCAATTGCCTTCCGAACACATGAAGCTTTCGCGGGCATTCCGGATGCAAACTACAACACATGAGAAGACACCTGGAGAAAATAGGCGTCTATGAGCAAAAGTAACACATCCTTTCCTTTCAAGGAATCGTTCCTGCCCACACATTGATCTCAGACTTTCAGCCTCCAGAAATGTGAGAAAATAATTGTTTGGTGGTTAGGCCACCCACTCCAAGCCATCTACTCCGTGGTACTTCGCCTGTGGTTCCTCTCTGTGGTGCTTAGTTTAGGCAGTTCAAACGAAGAACACACTTGTCTTTTTAACAGAGAAGCAACTCAATTGTTGCTTTCTCTGTTAACTCTCCATTTCTCTTGCTCAGGTTTAATTGCCTTCTTCTTTTTGTGGTACTTCGTGCACATCCCTTCTCAGAACTTCATCTCACTGTTGTAATTATTGACTTAAGTGTTGGTCTGCCTTCCCCACTGGGCTATGTTCTTCTGGAGATTCTTTATCTTTGTATCCCAAACTGGTCCATTAGTCATCAGACACAGCATAGACTTCTAGGTATTTTTGTTGAATGAATTCTCTGAAACTAAGCTGTTCAACCATATTTCTTTTCTTGCAGACTTCTATTGTTCTTTTTTTAAAATATCAGCAATTCCCCTTTGTGGGAATTTATCCCAAAGAGAATTTTAGATAAGTACATAAAAATAGATGTACAAGAATATCCATCCCAGCATTCATTGTACTATTAGAAAAAATTATAATCAGCATAATTGTTGGTCAATAGAAATTAGTTACATAAATTATGGTATGTGCCACTAAGAAATATTGTGCAGCTGACAAAACTGATGACGGGAATCTATATTTGTTGACACAAAAAGCCCAACACCTATTACTGAACTTAAAAAGCAAGTACCGAAACATATGCATAGTGTAATACTTATACAAAATTTTATATGTGCATAGCTGTAGGTACCGCTGAATATAGAAATATATACAGGAAAATGTTACAAGTCAGTAAAATTCAGATACAGTTTTCTCTTCTTCTCTGGATATTCTAGAATTGTTCAAAATTTTAAGAGAGACAAATATTAATTTTATAACCAAACCAGAACAATGTATTAAAATTATTTCATTTAGGAAGGAAAAATATTAATTTTTTAAAAAGCAGAAAGTACCAGGCTGTACCATTGTGCTCCATCAGCCCCTTAACCTGCAGAGAAAGAAGGTAATTCCTCTCACTCTGCTAATGAGCCTCCTAAAAGCAGGTCAGCCCTGGGCAGACGGATGGGTGTCGGCCTGGCACAATTAGGAGCTGTTGAGCTGCTTCTACCTACCCTGCCTTGGTTTCAACCCCCAAGCAAATTCTGCATCAAGCTTTAAAAGCCTAAGTTTTTCCGCTATTAGCTGTTCCCTTTAGATACTTCAATTAGGCCGCTATTAAAATGCACAGGCAAAAATAACATCAACAGCAACAAAAAGCTATTATTAGTTAGAAATAAGATAATTCCAATTATTTCCCAGGTGAAAAAAAAATCTGGGATGTTAAATCCTGGTAGGGAAAAGGAAAGAAGAGACAGCGGGCAGGCATGATGTAGGCGGTATAAAAATTAGCTCACAGGGTCAAGAAGACAGAAAAGTCTCTCCGTCTGCCATCTGCAGGCTGCAGAAAGAGGAAAGGGACACAACTCAGCCTGAATTTGAAGACCTAAAGACACATAGTGTTGATGTCTGAGACAAGAGGAGATGGCTATCTCAGCTCAAGAAAAGAGAAAATTTGCCTTTTCTACACCATTTTTGGTCTTTCCTAGCTGTATCGAATGATGTCTGCCCACATTGGTGAGGGTGGAAACTCCTCATTCAGTCAACCCAGGTTCCTCCTTTAACAGTGCACCCACAAATAATGTTTTACCAGCTACACAGATAGCGCTTAGCCCAATTAAGTTAAGTTAACAAATAAAATTAACCATCACAGGCAACAAAAGGGTGACGGGACAGAAAAGCTAGAACATTTATAAATATGCTAGGGCATACCTACGGCTCCTTAGTGAGACACAAACAGCTAGAAAGTGGCCTCTCTCCCAGAGAGGTTAGCCATCTCATACACAGAGAGGGAGAGAAACAGGAGAGAGAGAGAGAGAGAGAGAGAGAGAGAGAGAGAGAGTGCACATTCAGCTTTCCATAAATGCATGCTATATTTCTTTTTGGTCATAACCTGAACACATGAATAATGATTATCAGTCACAATTATTTAGATGACAAAATAATATTGTGACACATTATCCAGTGCTTTTCATTCCCTATTATTTCCTGCCAACTTCCCTGGGGAAGATTATATTTTCCAAAGATAAGATGGAGAAATTTATATAATTTGTGCAATTTATAGGGCTTGTCATAAAAGGCAATAAGGCTTCTGCCTAATGAGATCTCGCCTCTCCTCTCTGCCCAAAGCTGCTACTGCCTCCTCCTCTCTCTCTCTCTCTCTCTCTCTCCCTCTATCTCTCCCTCTCTCCTCTTCCCTTTGGAACCCTGCCACAATGTTGTGAGAAAGCCTATAGCATGACAGCATGTAGATGGAGTAGCCATGTGTAGGTCTTCCAGCTGACTGCCCCAGGAAGGCCCCCAGCCAACAGCAACCTCCAGACACCGCATTCAGAAGCACTAAGATCATTTTAGCCCCTCATCTTTGATGATTTCCAGATGAGGCCCCAGACATGGTGGAGCAGAGATGACTTGCTTTCATTTTGCCTTCTCTGAATGTCTGACCCACAGAAACCATGAGAAACTCACACAAATTCATATAATTACTCCAACTAATAGCCAGTGCAACACCTGATCCCTTACCACTGCCCTCAGGTAAGTTATTAAGAGAAAAAATGTCAGATATTTTTTGAATTTTAAAATACTTTTTTAGAAATCACTCTCTGATGATTGCTTAAAGGTCATAGAGCTGGAGTTTAGGAATCCTAGAATTTGACTATCAAAAGGCACAACCCTAGAGAATTTTGACGTATAATATTTTTGGCCTAAACAATATATTTGGTGCAAGGTAAGATGAAATAATGAGTTTCCCATTCTAATAACATATGCAAACCCCTCCCCCTTCTTCTTTGCTGGAGAGAAAAGAGAGGCTATGGGATGGGGAAAGTGAGGAGGGGTTTGGAATCCCACAGAAGGGGCTTCATGACGGGACCCCGGGCAACAACAGACTAGGATTCATGGGTATCAGCAGATATCAATGAGTTTGACTGCAATTGTCAGAGACAAGGAAAATCAGACATTTCTGTATATCTATCCAGAGCTGACAAAATGATGACCCAGAACCAGTGAAGCCTCCTCTGATAATTTGTAAGTTCCAGGAGCAAATGAGGAAACAGAAAAGGAGTTAGAAAAAAAACCTGGTACAAGCACGATCCCCCTGGAATCAATCATGTTATGTAACTGGCCATCAGTGGAGGATGTTTGGACTACTATTTAAATTTACTTTTTTTAGAAAATTAAGCAAAATTATTTGCAGATCTGAGTGATGTCTTAAGAAATGTGTTACCTTATTCATTACTTTGAAATCCAGCTTCTGTATTAAAGAGTAATCTCCACAGAGAGGAAGCAGGTGAAAAGTCAAGGGCAGGTGCTCAGTGTGTATGTGACGAATGAGTAAAATAACCAACAGACAAATTCGAGGACCAGAACCATCTCTGCTCTGACTTTGACACTTCATGTCACCTTTAATGGGTCCTGATTCCCACTGGCCCAGGAATCCGTTTCCTTCATGTCACGTGATCTCTAATTATATCCCTGGTGCTAACGTTCCATGACATCATACGCTACTAAAGAATAGGTGTGGAGACACAAACATTGTTATGGTCTTGGAGTCTAGTATAACGCCTATAAATAACAGGCACCCAATAAATACTTTTTGAAGAAATGAAATAAAGGTAAGGCTATGTTTCACACTCTAACAAGGACAACGTATAATTTGGTTGCTTTTCGAGTACATAAATGTTAAATGAAAACTAAAGAGAAACAATAAAACGAAATGTCATAATGTCATTTTCACGGTACAGCAACACTTTCTAACTGCCCACCGTTTAAGGAGTAACGGTTTTATTGCCCGAGAGTCTGCCACGGTAATTTGTTCTGACTTGCCTCCCTGTTATTCTGACTGACATCTTCTCGGAGTCTTTTTTTGGTGGGCAGCTGGTGCCCCTGGTGCATTTTTTATCAGAAGTATGTATGTCCTATCATCTTTTATAATCCTCAGAACTTGAAGATTGTCCTTTATTTTTCTGACCTGAAATTAGGTTTGAATAATAATCAGGATTCTGGATCTTCTCAAGCAAAGGGACTTTATGAGAAAACACTGTCTTACGATTCTTCCAGGCATAGAGTTTCAGAGCTGAAATATTTTTCCTTCCTAGGATTTCATCTCATTAATATTCTCCTTTGCAATTCAAGTACCAAGAACTGGAAAAATCTCTGATTGTCCTGCAGCAATAGTATTAAAAGCTCCTCATAACATATAGAACCAGCGTTGTACAAAAATTTAGTGAAATTGAACATTATTCTCTGACTGCTAATTTTCCACCAAGATGATTCTGTTTTTAACCAAAAAAGAACAGGAAAGGTAAAAATCCTGAAAGAAAAAAATTTTTTTTCTTTTTAGATTACCATGAAGTCTCTACAATGATTTAAGCTACATGTACTATTTTAACTTTTTGTCTTAATGATTACTATCAGGATCTGCTAAAAAAATTTGCATCTAGAATGCTACAGCTGATCCTTTCATTTTTAATCTTCCATTTGGGAAACTTAGTTATAATTGTATAGTGATGATGCACTCAGTTTTAGGAGATTGCTGTAGCAGTGTATTCATTTTTAACCTTTATTTTCAATTATTTGCAGTTCGGGATTTAGTCTCCAAAGATAATTTGAAAAAGTTCTTCTTTTTTAATAAAGAAGCTAATTTACCCATTTTGCAATTGCCAGACAAACACATCTAAAAGCAAACATAGGCATGTGATCTCTGAGTTTTGAAATACTCTTATTAAATTTTCCTAATATGTTCACCATTAATGTAGGCTATACATTCCTTTTCCATATTCTATTAATTTTAATGTGCCTTTACAATGAGATCTACACAATTAGATTACAGTTCTTCTGGCTGAAACGGGTTTTATAGTTGTTTATCTGTGTTTTCCATAGCCATATAGAATAATAATACCATCACTTTTTTAAAAGAAAACATGCACTAACTCCATTAAAGAAAATATGTAGCTCTTCACTTCTCAGTATTGGTAATTTGTACAATTTTTAACAGCTGTTACAAGTGAAAGTCATGTCTATGGGGCAAATCTTGCTCATGAGACTGTCCCACTGGGATGACTAGATCTCTCTCCATGATCTGTCTTCTCCTGCATCCTCTCTTTCCCACTTCACATGAAAGTCACACACTACTCATTCCTTTGGCTTAATGAGATCTCTTTTTAAATGCAAACATATTAACAGAGGATCATAAATATATTGTCAAATCAAAGCATGGAACACTTAAAGGTAAGTTTAAGCATTTAATGATCTAAGGAGCAAAGACTCAGACTTTGAATAATAAAATATAATGCAGACATTAAAATAAAAGTAAGGCACACACACACACACACACACACACACACACACACACACGCACACACACACACACATATATATATAAGCAACCTTCCCCGTAGTATTTTCTTCGTGCTGTTGTTAGTATCTGTTTAGCATTTGCTTACATTTATGTAATTACCTTTGCCTGGGGTGCCTAGAGATCAGACTGAGACAAGATTAAAGGCCAAGGTTTCACATAAGGGCCTGTTCCAGGGTCACAAATAAGGAGAAAAAAAAGAAGAAAGGAATTAGAACAAGCATAAAGTGGTATATTATGGACTCAACTATATCTTTCTAGAAAAGTCAGTTGTCCAATTTTATGACTGCCACCCCACTTGTAGACCACTGTGTAGAATGACTATATCTCAGAATCGTTTGTGGTGAGCAGACAGAAAGCTCTAAACGCCAGAGTCCTCCAGCTTCTATTTATCCTTAATCAAAGGTCACACTGTCAAATGTCAATACCATACCAACTTTCCAGTTATGGTATCCAGTCCCTCCAGTTGCTTTACCGGAGAAATGAGATCCACAGCCAATAACCTGACGCTTCCTATGAGTGTGTTAGAAGCGGTAGGGAAGTTGTAACTCACCATGTCCTTCCCCATGCATTCAATTAAGTCAGATCTGAATCAAAAAGCAGCTGTGCTGAAGCCCAGGAGGTGGGAGAATGGGATTCTGGCTAAGGTAGGGGTGAAGAGGATTTCTAGTGAGCCACAATCCAGGCCTGGTGAGTGGGTGGAGCTCAGCGAAGATGGAGGGCATAAAATTCTGGTACCAAAATTATTTCTGTGTCTGTTTTTCAAATAGATGTCCTGCTCTTTGGTAGCCAGAATTCTATCCTGTCATTTATCTTTGTAGCTCCAAGACTGAACTTTGCCTTGGTAAAACACGTTTGTGTAAATATTCACCTGGTCGGCCATTTAGCGCACCAGAATGTGAATTTTAATTGTCAGACCAGCACATCTCTCACAGATGTTTATCTTTGTGCTTTTAGAGTGGGATTATTTTGAATCATTTGTTAAAAACACAAACGTTTTCCAAAACCAACACTCTCCCTCTGTACTGCAGTGGTGAGGAAGATAAGCATTGGACGCGTTGGAACCTGCCAGACGAGGGGATGTATTTGTACCACTTCAACGAGTTACCTCACTAGGTCTTGTTTTTCTTCTCTGAAAAATAGGGATAATAAACATTTTGTTGCACCATCGAGGAGTATACGAGGTTGTACTCAACAATTTGATTAGATTGGACGTGTATTTCCCAGACACCTATTTCCTATGTGGTTCAAGTTCAGGATTGGCTGAAAGGGGAACTTGCATTGAATTTGGCAGGCAAGGATGAGGCAGAGCACAGAGGAAGGTCAAAGTTCTTCTTCGCAGTTGAATACCAAATAGCAGTGCTTGATGGCAACAAGTACTGGCTTTTCTCTGCTCCCTTTAGAGCTTGTCTTGCTGCTGCAGCCTGCTGCCCAGCAACGTCACTGCCACCAGCACCACAAACACACAGAGCTGTGGATGACAGAGGCAGCAGCCTCCTACGGTTCTCTCCAAGAGCTTCTCCTGCCCTTCCGTCTTTGTAAGCTGTACGTACTTGTCAACTTGAATATCTCTGCGAGCACTGAGTTGTGCCCCTTGGGCAGTGCTTCAGAAGAGCCGGCATGTCGCAACTCTGACTCTTCAACACTCTCAGATTTTTTCAGCTCTGGGAATTGAACCCAGGGCCTTGGCACCGTGCTGCATTCCTTGGCCTGTCTGCTTTCTTGCTCGCCCTTCCTTCCTTCCTCCCTTCCTTCCTTCCTTCCTTCCTTCCTTCCTTCCTTCCTTCTTTCCTTTTCCTTCCTTCCTTCCTTTCTTCTTTCTTTCTCTCTGTCTTTCTTTTACAATAGAGTCTCATTATGTTGCTCAAGTGCCCAGGCTGGGCTTGAACTTGAGATTTAGCAGATACTCCTCAGCACTGCAGAATTCTAGAATTCCAGGCATGTGACCACTAGGCCTTCACTCCCCTGGCTCCTTCCACAGAGATATAAGAAGCCTGCTCTCTAGGGAAAGCCAGATAGGTAGTTTTAGATGACTTCTGTGCTGTATCTACTTCCAACTGTGAGCTATAAACATTAAACCACTGAAGGCAGAGACTGGGAAAGAAGCAGACGGGTGTTCTCAGGAGCCGTGGAAGTCTGCTCCAGAGCAGCCGTGAACGGGATCCTCAGCCCTGCACCATGTACAGCACTTCTGCTTCCCAGGATCATCTCATTCATTCAGATTAAGCAGAAGAGAGCAGATATCTGTGTAGTACAGAGCCTGGCACATAGTAATTGCTCAATAAATTGAAGTTGTGGTATCACATGAACCAACCTCATGTGGTGTTTGGATTTAAATCTGCTAAAGGCATGAACTTGCTTGCAACCAGCAAAGAAAAAACTGGTCCAGAAATAGAAAAACTTTCCAACGAATGCAAGAACAATTTTTATATAGATTACCACAAGGCTGTTGCTTTCTTTACAAATTAGGTAAGCAAATTCTATTTCCCACCAAACAAAAATAAATTAAATAAATTACAGAATCTTGTGTGCCTGTGGTAGTAGAAGGTTACATTCTACACATATTAAACATTTTTGTCACTTGAATGAAAGCCCTGATATAAAGAAGCATCTCTGCAGAGCGCCGTGGTGTCAGATGTAGAATTTTTGTGGTTAATATTAAAAGAATATCTCAAGAATAAAATTATAGATACTGAATCTGTCTAGAAGCTTGGATCTCTTTCCCAACAAACTTAATGAGAGACAAAAGCCTGTGTAAATTTAAATTTAAATACTACCCTTCCACTTCTGTCTGTACTCTTAACTTTTATCCTTTCCAACATTCTTTCCGGCTCTGTCACTATGGTCACAGAATGTAAATATCTTTATCTCATCAGTGAAGCACTTTCAAATGCAAAGCACCTTGACACATAGGGTTCCCTTTTCTTCCTGAGCTTATCAAATAGCATTATAGCTTACAGTCATTTTTATTTTAACCAAGGCCTTTGGTTTATAATTTTTGTTTGCACAAGTGAGAAGGACTTAAATCCATGCTCGCTTTGCAGTTGATTGCATGTGGAATACTAAATGATTAACTTGGCACTGACTCAGGTATTGAAAACACAATGAACTACCCAACCACTCATTCTCCTTCACCTCTGAGTTGGTGAAACGGCCAGCTGCTGCTAAGAGAAATGGCTCTCCACAGATACTGTGCAAATTATCTTTCTTCCTTTGCCCTGGAGCTGCACTGTTTGCTGATCCTCTTCTTTGCTTTACAAAATTCTACATCTGACGCCATGGTGCTCTGCAAAGGATGCTTCTTTATGTCAGGGCTTTCATTCAAGTGACAGAAAATTTCCAGTACCTCAGTCAACAATTGTTCCACGTTTACCTTTAAGTCATCAAGCTTATTTCTGTGGAGATTTAGTTACCTCTAAAGTGCACTCTCTCTGCAGACAGTGGCTGCCTTGAATAGGCTCTCAGAGGTGACTCTTCTTTTTCTTCTAATCTCTTTGTCTCTTTGAACTGCACTGTTGGGATGGGGAGGATTTCAGAAATCCTGGCTTGGACGGGAGGCAGAGGTAGAAAACAACATCCAGTTTAACTAGAGGCTGAACAAAATACTCCTTATCATGCAGAACTCACTACCTTCACGTTATTTCTTATGTAAGCCTATCAAATATGGAGACAGGGAAGTCATTCTAACCAAAAGAAATACCATGTGCTAAAGCTTGGCAATGAAAGAAAAAAAAATCCACGGTTCACTCTCAGGAAGGTCCTCAAAGACGGAACCAGAGTGGACATCACGATGTGACAAAACAAGAGAGCCGTTTGTCGCTCCTGACCTTTCATCAGCAGAGACTCCTTTTCCATCCCTGGGCTAGCGACAGATTAAGTAGAGGCCTGGGCAAGACTCGGTGGTGCGTCTTTCCTTACAGTTTGCTAAAGAACACCACCAAGATGGCCGCCTCGCACCTATTGATTAAGTGGGTCTTACATACCAAGTTTTATGGTTTTTGTTGTTTATCTGGCAAAAAAAATAGAAATCCACTGGCTAATTGTTAGCGTGGAATTGATGTGAGCAAACCTGAATTTGGCTGCAAGACTGCAGTCAAGGACTCGTCAGGAGCCGTTACCAACACTCCTGCCAGAAGTGACAGAGACTTGACTGAGGCAGCAACTGCAGCCTGGCAAGAAGGGAAGGGCCTTCATAAGAAGTTGCACTTCCCTTGGAGGCTTAGTGACACTTCTGCAGACTCAGGTGACTTCTTGGAACCTGGCTTGCATAATGGGTGGATTTCCACTTCAAGAGGAGAAGAGGGAAGAAAGTCATACTGAAAAGAGGCGAAGCTCAACATTTAACACCTTAGAATGCCTGGGGTAGAACTGCCAAAGCTAAGTGCCAGGGCAGCGGGTGTACAGGGAAACAGCTGTTTCTCAGGTCCTTCCTTTCCCTTCTGCCTAGACCCCACAGAATCCTCTAAGGTCATCTCCACTGCCCATCTCTCAGCATGTGTCGCCTCCGTCTCCTCCCCCTTCCCACTTTTCTCAAGAGATTTTTATGGACTCCCAGAACTTCAACTCACATTGCTCCCCTGAGGTCCAGACTTTCAAATTTAAATCCAGTTGCTCACAAAGCCCCTCAGTGCCCCATCAGTGGAACTTAGTGCATCATCTCCCGACCCACATTGTACCTGCTTCTCTGTCCAGCTTTTCCACTTTCATCACGATGCAGTCTCCTAAGTCAGTGATGAGGGTCAATCTCACCCTTCAGGCTCAACACTTAACTGTATGCAAAATTCTTGTCGATTCTAATTTCTGATCCCCATATGCCATCTTTCCCTTCTTCCCCTACCCCTAGCATTTCAGTGAAATTACTACTGTGTTTCCTGCCCTTGTTCAACCACTTTCTACATGGTCTCCCTGCTTCTCATTTGGCCTCCGTCCCAAATTGCCTTACACTAGGTTGCCAGAAAGCTTTCTAAAATGTAAATCTGATCAGGCTGTTACCCACACTGAAAACAAAAATTCAAGCCCTCTGTAGGAAAGACTACTAAGTCCTTTCTAGAGACGACACTGAGGTCACTGGGGTGTGAGCTTTGCCTTCACTCCAGCTCACTGCATAAGCTGCTGCACTACCTCACTCTTCCTGTGTGTCTTCTAGTTTTGCCTTCCATTCTGGTCTTGTCCACCCAGGATTCATCAGGCAGACCTTCCCTGCCATCTCCAGGTAGAGCTTGGTGCCTTCTCATTTACGCTCCAGTAACATGTTGTACAACTCTCTCTTCTAGCACTCCTCTCATTGGTAACGCTTATTTATTTTAACTCCATCCGAGACTATCATCCCTTCAGGATAAGGGCCATGTTTTTCCCAGCACTTGGGACAGTGCTTGGAACACAGTTCACTGAGTCAATACATAAACAGATATGGAGAAGCCAAAGAAAGGGTAACTCCTATGCACTCCCACCTATGGTTTTTTCAAGCTCTCTTCTAAAGAAACATTTATTTTTATTTAGAGCTTCCTAATAGCCAATGCATAAAGAGAAACAACAGACAATAGTGTTTGTTGTCTTAAAAAAATAAATTTTTACTTCTTCAATCAAGATAAGCTTCTTCCTGGTCATAAACTTTAAAAAGAATTCACTGCACAAATCCAGACACAAAAAGAATTCATCGCATGAAGCCTGACACAAAGAACATTGAACGATATAATGGGCAGAATCTTTAAGCAGTTTTTACAGGAACGATAGAAATATTCTTCACTTCACTGTTTCTAGGATTAATGCTTTTTTAAAAGATAAAGATAAAAGCCTAGTACTAAAATAAGATTCATAAAAAAAGTTTTCATTGGGAAAGGCTAAGCTAATGAACACCACACTTCAGAGATTTGTGATGATTAAGAACACAGTTTAGCACACATAAATGAGAGACTGAACACTTCTAAACCCGTTCTTAAATATCAATTGTCCCGGGCAGGGTTTGACAGGAGCTCAACGACTACCGCAAATTGAATTCTCTCATGACAGACTAGAAAACTCCCCCTCATTCAAAGATAGCTATCTGTAAAATGTAAATTCTTGCCGGTATGAGAAAAGAATTTGACCAAGTGAATAAAATTATACAAAATAAATGCTCAGAAATTGTAGGAAGAGAAGAGATTCTGGATCGGTCATCTAAACACACCACTTGGCTTTATTACCCCGCACAGAGACGGGGAACAGAAAGACAACGGTGCAGGCTTCCCACAAGCACTCCGAGACACAAGAAAGTTCATCTCGCTGCAGCCTTGCGTCAAAAGGCACTACGCACCCCCAAACCCCAAACCCGCTCCACCTCCCCACCCCCCCCCCACCTCCGGCTTCCACCTACAAAGACAGATGTGAATTAATTCACTGGGAATTAAGCCTTTAGAAATGGAGCTTTGGGTAATTGCTAAAGAAAGAGTAAGATACCTAGCTAGCTCATGATCCTTCAGAATGTTAAACACAATACAAGATTTCATTTTAGTCATTGCCCTGTTTGCAAGTGGGAAGCAGAACTGCAGAGAACAGGTCCCTTCAAGCCTGAATTTGGCTGCAAGACTGCAGGCCGGGCCACCCAGCTGCGAAGATGGCAAATTCAGAAATTCAGTCCCAAGAATGATCTTTAAAGGGATCATCTAAAACTGTTGTGATAATTATTTCCACAGCTATCTGCTAAATATTGGGATTTCTGATATAAAGAAAATGAAGGAACTCATGCTTCTAAAATAAAGCCACTTAAAATCAACAAGATAGTTTTCTGGAGCAAAGCAAGTGGATGTTGCTTCAGTATATTGATTGAAATGGAATCCAAACATATTGACTTATGTGTAATTAACAAAAGAGTTTAATTAATCTGCTGATTGAAAATGTCATCAATCTTATTTGAGTGAATTTTAATTCAAAGATAATATTACGAGTATTATGCTCGGTAATTTCACTTAATTAATCATAAAACTTGTTCTCACATATGCCTTTAGCCTGAATAAATCATAAAATAGCTGACAATTTTTCTTTCTAGGAGAAAATTAAAGATATCAATTCGAAGCACTTTATTTTATATTACCGCTGGATGTGTACTGAAGTGAAAATTAAATTCTGCAAAAGATACCTTCTTTCCTTTCCTCCCTGCTTATAGTCATATAGGACAACAATTCTTTTGTGAGCATTTCTATGGCCGTAAATAGAATTCCCTCAATTATTTTGAAGGAAGGGTTGTGTTTTCTCAGGCTTGAGGATATCTAAATTTGTTTTTCTGAAAACTTGGCAGAAAAGCAAGAGCCAACAACTGAATAATCTTTCAGATGACAAGTCTTCATTAAGTTGAATTACTGAAACAAAACTATTGTCAGTAATTGTCATTCTCATCACATCCTATATAGAAAACTAAAATGTGCAAAATATATTTTGAGTCCAGAAAGCACATCCTCCAAAACCAATTAATATTCCCAAGCTAGTCAGATACTAATTAGCAATTATTTCTGCCCAGTGATGCCCAGGCATCATGGTTTGTTAAATTTTTCCCTTGTCTAGGTGAGTACTTTATATTTCCTAAGCCACCAGACTATGTTCTGTGAATTGTGATGGTTCTTTCTAGAATAATCTACAGATTGCCTTTTATATACCAAATGTCTTTCTTCCTCATCCCTGAGGAAGACAAACTGTGTACAGCTAAGGAAAGGGGGAAATAGAAGTCAGCACAAGATGGACGTTTCTGATAAATGGGACTAAGTAATAATTAAACAACCCGAGCAATGAGCAGGAAACAGTGAGAAGAAAGGCTCAGGTGGAGAGGAGAGCTCATGTTCAGGAGGAGCTGAGGGGAAGAAGCCCACAGAGAAAATGGGTCAGAGTGGCCTTTTGTCCTGACTTCCTCTTCCATTGTGTGAGTCAGCTTGCAGTTCATACAGAGAGATCTCAGTAAACTAAAACTCACTTTCTGGGGACTCCTGAAACACTTTGTTATCCTTTTGATGTTAGTCAACAAAATTCTAAGAAGTTGTCCGTGGACTGAAGAAGGGGAAACTCGATGTTGAGGAATTTCAGGATGCTGGATTGTTACCATGACTTTCATTTTCTTTCAGCACAATGTTCCCAAAATAATAAGCGAATAGGGACCTTTCTCCTCCAAAGGATAGTTTTAAAATATAAGGTGGTCTGAAAATATCATTTGCCTTCATAGGTGGTAAAATTATTCGTCTTTAAATTATTAGTAAAACTTGGTCTTTAAATTAATTATTAGTAAAATTTGAGGTGCTGGCACTATGGTTGTGGCAATGGGAACAGCAGTGCTGAGGCACAGTATAATCAACAGAACGTAATGGGAGATGGCTCCAGTATTGACAGAATTCTTGAAACACCAGAAGGCAAAGATGAAGGTGTGTGGAAGTGTGAAAATTTAACGCCATTCTGCTTTGAACTAAATGGACTTGCTGTCAAACTTCAGAGTGAGAGCCATTCAGACACTGGTCCCCAAAGGACAGTGTCTGAACAATGGATTTTTCTTCGCATAGCTCATCAGACCTCAAAAGAGGGCCCTGCTCTAGACTATACCAGACACACACTCAGTGGTGCTGCCTGCCTTCCCAATAGCAAGAAGTATTTCCCAGCAGGCTCAGCATCAAAGAATCATCTGTAGCTAAACTGGGATCCGCATTTTGTCGTATTTACAGAATATTTTCACATGCTTACTTTTCATCACTGGCAAATATTTGATGAGTGTGAAAATGAAACCTTTTTTAAATGAAAATGAAATCTTTCTTATGTCATCAGTTCACAGAATTTGGAGATGAACTATAACATGATGTCCAAGGATAATCTGACGGCCCCTTTTGAGAAGAGGAAGTTCAGAACTGGGTGTGTGGGGAAAGTGAGATGTGAAGGCATCACAGTCTCCATCCTGAACCCCCCACACACATCTCAAGTATGTATCTCATTGTGAACACACCAATCATGTGTCCGATTCCTGCTTCTTCGGTTAGTGTAGGTTTTGTACACTGTAGCTAGACATTTAAATGGAGAATAAGTTATTCATGCGCTGCATATTTACCAGGGTGGCACTCATGGTAAGATTAATATTGTCTGTTTATAATGCTCGTTAAAAAAAGGATTGCTAAACAACCACCAGGGCCCAGTCCTGCCCAGGTAGACCCACTGTAAAGCGAATGAGCATGGAGGGCCTGCTCAGTGCTGCTGGGAGCTCTGCTCCTAGTTCTGCCTTTGGTTTTGCCCAAGTGCGCTAGAAGCTTCCATAACACGTAGTTCCTTTTCCAAGACAAGTGTTTTAAAAGTCTATCATGGTTACGCATATGTGTTATGTATATCCAAACAATAATACTTAAACAGTCTTACTGTGCTGCATAAAGCATATTCTAGGCCACTCTACTGGGAAAAAAGTTTGCCCTCTGCAGCAGCAGGTGCCTCGAGCCATCGTGGTGACCCTAGGGCGTGTATGTAGCCTGCTCCCTGGAAGTCCCCTCCCTCCACCCCTTTGTTGCCTGATTCATTCCCCAAATGACTTTACCTGAGAAGCTTTGGTGGTGGTATATAAGTGGTAGCTTCTATCTAAATTTACGTAACTTGCTTATAGATTATGCCTCACAGTAGCGATTCAAATTACACTATAGGAAAACTGTAGTGGCATAAACTCTTGCATACCTTCATTTTGGAAATGGTTCTAACTACTTAGAAAAGAGTCCTTAAGATATTTTATGCTTCCTATTAGTATATTAATCTTTTCCTCTAACCTAGGCAGTATTAGAGATGAAATACTGATGTATATATTTCATATTCCCTCCCCAAAAGTTCTGTGTTTGAGTTATATGCATATGTGAGGTACTTGGCAATATTTCACAAGTTCCAGTGGTGGTGAATGTTCATACTTTTTTTTCAACTTTGTTATAATTCAGCAAGTTAAGAATTCAAGTACAGATTTCACAGTCTTAAAATCTATCGGATGAAGCGTTCATCAAGCGTGCTGCAGGCCCCATTGCCAAACTGGTTGTAATGAGTCACTGAGAGCGAGTGAAAAATTGTATACCTAAGAAGGAAATATTTAAAGCCCTCTCTTGGCTAGGTGTATAAGGAACTTCTTTTTCATTTAATTTATTTTGAAATGAAGATCTTTGCTTTTTTACACATTTGAGGAAATAATTGGTGCTCTATTACAAGACAAGTTTGTCTAGAAAGAGGCATGGTAGGTAACATGCTGAGATTGCGTGAGTGGCTGAAGCCCTTCCAAACCTGCTCAGCCTGAGCATTGCACAGTACTCTCTTGTACCACCATCATACTGTATTGCAAAGAAGTTTATGTAAATAGTGAAAGAAATTATCCATTAATATCACTATAAACCTGTGGGGATAGTAACTTTTTAAACAAACTCACTAAATATTAAGATATTTAACTACTAAGTTAATAAATTCTATATAGCTTTGTGAAAAACATTAATAAAAGTTCTAGATTTTCTAATAAGCAATGGTGCTATTTTTTCCAGTGACAAACAATTCTTATTTTTATTAAATTGCATTTAGCCATGTCTACTGGGCACCTTTTATTTCCAAGGTGATGTGCTATGAGCTATAGGAAAATCAGATATAAAACAGTCTCATCCTTCAAAAATATAACTGGTAGGAAAAATGAGAATGGAAATAAGACAAATAGGCACATTAACAAATGACTCTAACAGAAACATAATGAAGAGGCTACAAGAAGACAGGGAGGCTGAGACAGGAGGATTACAAGTTCCAGTCCAACCCGGGCAACTTGGCACAATTCTATTTCAAAATAAAGATTTTTTTTTAAAATAAAAAGGATAAGAGTTGTATGTCAGGACAAAGGCTCGGGACTCAATACCTGGTAACACACACACACACACAACACACACAAGAAAGAGAGAGAGAGAATGTTAAGGAGGGAGAAATAATGAAGATTTTATTAGGAGATTCACATGTTCACTGAAAAATCTTGTTCTGCTGGTGGGCTATATTATACACACACACACACACACACACACACACACACACACACACACACACACACACACACACACACACACACACATATATATATATATATATATATATATATATATATATATATATATATATATATAACTGACCCATAGCAGTGAGAAAAATAAGCAAACAGAGAAAATTCTGACCTACTAGTTTGAATGGAAAGCATTTTTTCTTTTAATGGTTTACTGTATATCTTTTTCCAGATGCTCATCACTACATGCAACTGTCAGACTTTGTTATTTTGACAAGCAGAAGGGGAAAAATCTGTCTTCTGTTCTAATTCACATTGTCCAGATAACTAGTGAAATGACAATTTTTTCATTCTGTGTTTCATTTTGTTTAGCTTTTTTTTTGTTTTGGTACTGGGAGTTGTATTCGGGGCCTTGTGTGTATTATGCACATGTCATACCATAAGCTACAACCCCAGCCCTGTTATTGATCATTCCTATCTATCCAGTGATCTGGTCTCTCTACCCTTCGGATTTTTTTCTGTTTTCTGTTTGTCTGTTTCATACTCATTTTTAGAGACTTTTGATTTATTCTTGACACTGATCCTTTATCATGTACACAGGAAATATCATCTGCTAGTCGATAGCTTCTGCTCCATCTTGTTTATGGAGTATTTAGCCTTGAAGGAGTCAAGTGTATCTATCAGTACATCAATGGTTGCATTTCCTGATCTTTTTAAAGAATTCCTTCTTTGTTCAAGTTCCCTTTTCTCCACTTTTTTTCCAGCATGTTTTCCTTGGTAGTTTTAGAGTTTCACTTTTCATGTTTTTTTTTTCAGAAATTGTTTGTATATGGTGTGAATTACTAGTCTAATTCCGTGTCTTTTTCTTACAGAAAATAATTTGTTTCAGCACCATGTGTTTTAAAGAATATTTTCTCCCACTGATTTTGATGTCACTTAGTAACCAATCAAGCTCCATAGTTATGTCACTTTCTAGAGTTACTATGCTTTTCCACTCATTCACTTATAAATTTCTCTACTAACTTCATGCTGTCTTTAATACAATAGCTTTATAGCAAATATCTCAGTAGTAGATATTCCTATTGTTGTTCCCTTTCCAAATTAGCTTCTCATAAATTATTTTTATGAATATAGGTATTAAGATCATCAAAAATGTTCTATTGAAATTCTGAGGTGGGGACTACAAAGCCTTTATAGAAAAATTAGTTGATAATCTTTAATCTTTAATATCAGTTTCCCCACCTATGAGAACGACAGACCTCTCGTTTACTCAGGTCTTCTACATTCCTCAGTAATAGCACCTCTCCCTGAAAATTTGGCATATATTTATTAAGGTTTTTAGTGGGCATGTTTTAGTTTTTATCAATTTTGTGAATGGCACTTTGTTCTGTGTTATTTTTATTTCACTGTAATTCATAAATTTCTCCAAGGAACTCTCAATTTTTAAGATTAGGCCAACATATTTAAGTTCACATCTTTGCTGATTGTTTATTTCATTTGCATAATTTTTCTCTTGTATTTTCTAAATTTATTCATACTTCTAGTTTGTCTGACATTAGTATTGTCATGCTAACTTTATTTTTGCTTACTTATTGCCTGGTATATCTCTTTTTAAATTTAATTTTGACTTTCCCATACACTTTTATTTTAGAGACATTTCTTCTAAGCTATACATACACGTTGGTGAATTGTTATATTTGTTTAACTTTCAAAATTAAGAATTTTAATAAATGAGCTTGATCTCTTTGATTTGGTTTTGGTTCCTAAAAACATGATATTAGAACATTTTCATCTTCAGAGATTAATGACTTCAACTGGTAGTCTATAAAAATAAGGACATCGAGGTTAGAGGAATAGCGCAGCAGTTAGGGCACCTGTTTAACAAGCACAAGGCTTTGTGTTTGATTTCCTAGAACAGTGCATGGTGGTACACACCTATAGTCCCAGCTCTCAGGAGGCTGAGGCAGGAGAATTGCCATGAGTTCAAGGCCAGCCTGGACTACAGAGTAAGATCCTGTCTCAAAAATTAATCAATTAATTAATTAATTAAAAATAGGAGCTGGAGGAATGGCACAGCAGTTAAAGCATTTGCCTTGCAAGCACAAGGCCGTGAGTTCAATTCCCCAGCACCACATAAAGCCAGGTATGATGGCACACGCCTGTAATCCTAGCACTAGGGAGGCTGAGGCAGGAGGATTAACATCAGTGCCAGGCCAGCCTGGGCTACATAATGAGTTTAGGACTAGCCTGGGCTACAGAGGGAGACCTTGTCTCAAAAAAAAATTAATTAAACAATAAAATAAGGATAACCATGCTCTATCATAATAAAAAGTTCAAAGGAAGCATAAATCATCAAGAACATAGGAATCTCCACATTTTGGTAGTGGCTGGGAAGGAGGCTGCCAGAGTTAAGAGGAGTAACAATTTTCTAGCAGGAGGCAGAGACAAACTCTCTCCTGACCGGCAGGATAAGTCAGATTGGATTCCTCAAGTTGGATTTGGCCAATTTAACGTATGCATCCCCTGTGATAGTTAGCCTTGATTGTGTCAACCTGACCAGCTTGGGATCTGTTCAAGGGATTAGCAAATCACACTTCCAGATGTGTCTGGGGGAGTGGGGGTGTCATGTAGGCTTGATCTTCAGTCTATATCTGGTTCTTGAAACTTTTTCTCTGGCAATGCCTCTGCTCTGCTTCCTGGCCACCATAAGTAAGCATCTTTGTCATGCTATGTCCTTCTGCCATGATTTACTACCTTGAAGACATCCAATCATGGACTGAAACCTCTAAAACCATGAGCCAAATTAACCCTCTTCTACTCTCAGTTGTGGATAGCAGGTGTTGGGTTCCAACAATGAGAACACTGATACCTTGCCATTCCCACAGCCCAGGATCATCAGGACAGTGTCATTGTCAGCTTTGGCCTGCACTCATCACGTACAAGAAAGATCGTGTTGGGATGTGAAATCAACTTCAATGTCTGAACGGTTAGGACTCCTGTCATCATATTTGGAATCTTCTATTTGCTGTACATATGTTCTACTTCATTTATTCTGTTGTTCCCGTTTTCTGCTAATTAACCACATTTTTCTTGTTTCATTTTCTGTCACTAATTTAAAGTTTTACACTCTGTATGAGCTCCTTTGTTTGTTTGTTTGTGTGTTTGTCGAGACAGGGTCTTGTTCTGTAGATCAGCTTGTCCTGAACTCACTATGTAGCCCAAGCTGGTGTGGACACCCATCTCAGCCTCCTGGGTGCTGGGATTGCAGATTTGTGCCATCATGCCCAGCTGTTGTGTGATGTGGTAAGTTCAAACCTGGAGCCTGGAACTTCATAGAACTTCACTCTAATCGCTGAGCTATGCCTCCAGCCCAAGTTCTTTTAGACTTTAGAAGCTATACTAATTTTTCATTTTTCATATACATGTGAAATATAAATGTATATATTAAAAGACAGAGGAACAGATAAAGAAATTTAAATTTTGCTACTAACACCTAAACTTAATACATATTTCTGAGCTTCTTTTAAAGTAAATTAGAATCTCTATGCACTTGAACTCCCTTCAAAATTCCCCCTTGCAATGGTCCAATGCTGCATTTTGATGCTTTTCTTGTTCTGCGTTTTGCTTGATATTTGGGTTCTATTTTGTTTTAAGCACATATTATTTGCAATAATATTATTATGATTTTCATGTAAATTTAGAATTCTCACTAAAATTTATGAGTTTCCTTTGCTTCTTGCACCCTAATTCTTCCCTCTGAATAATTTTTTATTCAAAGTCCAACATTTAACAGCCTTGTCGTTGAGTACAATCTATTAACATTACCAGCCACAATAAGGTTTCTGAATCCTCGTAGGCCTAAAATGCCCATGTTAAAATTTCATGCTTCTATTTAATTTTTTGAATGGGCAAAATAAGCATATGGTACATGTCCAAGAAGTATAAAATATTCTCAATCCTAAACATTAAGATGATTCATTAAAGATTTCTAGATGTCTAATTATTGGCCCTTAAGACTTCAAAAATACATTTCACTACCTAATAGCAATTATTTCTGTAGAGAAGTAAGCTGCCAATCTTATTACTATGAGGTTGTAGTTAACCTTTTAATTTTTCTCCTCCATAGGCTTTTAGAATTTTCATCCTACTTAATTAGGAAGTGTCTAGGTGTGAAGTTCATTTATGAATCTATGCCTATGGATTATTTTCATATTTTAGTCTCTCGGGGGACAATTTTACAGTGGTTTTGCCCAAGCATTGTAAGTAGAACCAGCTCCAAATCAATTGTGAAGTTAGGATGATTGTCCCAGAGCTCTTGCTCCACGTAGTTAGCATGCATCTGGGCCCTACATCCATACACGATAGGCTTGGAGCCAGGGTCTAACCTTGGAAAGGGTGTCTCTGCTACTTAGCTGAGGCTCCAGCTGACTCCAGGTTACAACTCAGTGCACCGGTCAGTGGCCATTGATTTTTTGTGTTCTTTTTCCCTGTGACAGGATGGGAAGCACATTTCTACCCTAAACTTCATACATAACAACCAATTGTTGGCTGCCTTACCCTAATTCAGGGCTTATGGGCTTAACTATGTCCCCACAAGGATATGAAAATATAACTACTAGTGCCACTCTATCCCCCAAGTGACAGAGACATTTTGCTTTGCCTCCTACTCATCAATTTGGGTTCTCTTCTTGTTTCTAGCATTGAACAGTCTTCTTTTTGCTTTTAGCTATGGCCTATTTTAGTTTTTAAAGTGTTTTACCCCTCATTTTATTAATTTAGTTTGAGGAGCATATTTTCTTGTATTGCATTCTCTCTCTTGTCCTGAAAATGCCTTGGTGTTTACGATCCCCAAAGTGGAAAGCCTGGAAATCATACAACATTCCCCTCCGTCACTCTTACAAATCATTATTTGTTATATTTCTAAACATTTGTTAATTTTCCAGGCCTGTTGGCACATGCTACTCAGGAGGCTGAGGCAGGAGAATCACACATTCAAGGCCGGTCCCAGTGAGACCATTTCTCTAAATAAAACACAAAGGGCTGGAGACGTAATGCAGTGCTTACTGAGTTCACCTCCCAGTTCTATGAAGAAAGAAAAAAGTTCTCAACTCTATACCCTCTTCTCTCAGTCACCTTTACCACTGCCAATCTTTATTTTAGGCTACCAGTCTTACTATCTGAAAGACTTCTGGCTAGTAATAAACTTTGAAGTCTATTTTTAAAGGAAAATAACATTACGAGTGCCTTAGCACACAGTGTTTATAAATCTTTCCTCCCAAGTTTGACATTCTATTCTCTCTCAACCAGTAACTTCCCATCTGAACAGAAGTTAATTTTTTTTGTCAGTACTGAAGATTGAACCCAGGCCTTCTCAGCCATAGCACTTCTTTTCTTTTCTTTTCAGACAAGGTAAGTCCTCAAAGACTGGAGGAATGGCTCAGCCTTAAAGCACTTACCTAGCAAGTGCTAAATCAAATGCTAAGTACTGGAATTCAATTCCCCAGCACCACATGAGCTAGGCATCGTGACGCATGCCTGTAATCCCAGCACTGGGGAGGCTGAGACAGAAGGATTGTCATGAGTCCAAGGCCAGCCTGGGCTCCATAGTGATTCATAGTGAATTCAGGACCAAGTCTGGGCTACAGAGGGAGACCCTGTCTCAAAAATAAATAAATAAATAAATAAATCCTCAATAAATAAGTAAGTAGTTAATTTGCCCAAGCTGGCAGGCTTCAATTTGCAGTCCTCCTACTTGTGACCCACCACCAGAGGGCTAGGATTACAGGCATGAGCCACTGCACCCGCTGAAGGGTTCTGGGTGCATCCCTATCCCTTCTTCCTGAAATATACTTCCCCACCCTTTTCTGGCTCTCGGTATCTTGTCCACCGTTCCTTTCCCTTTCTGTTCCAACATGAAAGTGTTGCTAGGACTGCTGTTGACACAGTGTTGGTTTCTGTCCTCTGCGAGGCCTCCAGCAGCCGAGGGAAGTGACTTCTCGGCGCCTGCCTCTGTGTACCTGCCTTCCGGTGACCGGCTCTGGAGCAGGCTCGGAGAGCAACGATGTGTGCCCAAGGAGGCGGCGTTGCGAGGACGCGGAGGTGGCTGGCCGCAGCAGAGGTAGAGACTTGGCTTCAAGTACCACAATCCCCTGCGACAAAGGCTGACGTGCCTCTTTGTTTTCTGCCTCAGACAAGTGGAAACAGAGAAAGAATTCCCAGGGAAGCAGCCTGTGGATGGTGTCAGGGAGACGCGGTGTCACTTTGGAGTGGTGCTGAGGGTCCAGTGGCTGGTTGTGCTGGGTGACAGAGACAGAAGGAAAACTCTGGGGCAGAGTCCAGCCATGGAGCAGACACATGGAAGTCAGGCAATTAAATTAAAGGCAAAAACATTCCAGAGCATTTTTTCCCAAAGTTAACAAGTAGGTACGTATCTTAGTTAACTTCTCATCTCTGGTACACAATGCACAACACCTACAACGTAAAGGATGAAAGGTTTATTTCAGCTCACAGTTCAGAAGTCTCTGTCCACTTATGGGTGGCTAGCAGTGGTGGAAGGACATTGCTGAGGGCCTGGTTGGAGAGAGCTGTTCACAGCCTTGCATGACAGGAAACAGAGATTCGTGGGAGGGCAGAGCTAGAGTATATCCTTACAGGTCATGCCCCAGTGAACACACCCTTTCAGACCACACTGTACCTCTTAAAAACATGGGAAGTCACTGCACTAACTCTCAAACATAAGGCTCTTTGGAGACATTCCAGATCCAAACCAAAGCAGTACATATGCAGGAGGAGAAAGTCTTCTGGGGTCAATGTTTGGAAAATATTGGATTAAATAAAAATAGAGATGATTTTTAGTAATAAGTTTTCTCTGAAGCTTGAATTTGGTTAAGGGCTTTATGAGGCTTCAAACTATGAAAGCAATATCAATTTTTACAAACTTTTGTGAGACATTGTATTAGGTATCTCTGGCTGCTCCAACAGAACCACAAACAGAGGTGGCTTAAACAATAGAGATGCAACATATCACAGTTTTAGAGGCCGGAAGATCAAAATCAAGGTGTCTTTGGGTTTGGTTCCTTACTATTAGGAAGAATGCCCCATGGCTCTCTTGTAACTTCTGGTCATTTGCTAGCAACTCCGATATCCTTGGACTTTTAGGATTCAGCTGGTCTCTGCCTCTGTGCTCAAACTCATTCTGCTTGGTGGATACCTGTTTCCATATTTCCCCTTTTTGTAAAAACACCAGTCATGTCTGATCAGAGACCCATCCTATTCTAATAGTTGACTAATTATATCTGGAGCACCCTTACTTCTAAATAAAATTTAATTCTGGGACACTGAAGGTTAGGATGTCAACATCTGAGTCTGAGAAGGAAGCAATTCAACCTATAGCACACGGTAACAACCGGCGTGGAATATGCAGCAGGACCCACTGAGCTCAGTTTGGGCATAATCTGCCCAGAATAGATTATGTATCAGGAGGTACAGCCAGCGCAGGGCCAAGTGAGAGATATGTTCCCTGAGTCCTCACATGCACAGCAATCTAGGGAAGTTGATATGGTGATGGCAATTTTATAAATGAGAAAATGGATTCTGACCATTTAATGCACAATTCTCAGAGTACCCACACTGTGATTCAAACAAAGGTCTGCCTCACTACAAAAAAAAATTGCTTTTCAGCTTCAACTTGCCACTTCCTAAAAGAATCTGGACCTCATTAAAATGAGATCCTTGTTGTGGAAATAATGGGGTTATTTCTTCCACCCCACACTAATGCCTAATCCATACTGAAAAGTGGATGAGATTTGGAACTAGGCAGAGGCAATGAGGCTTCCTTCTCATCGTGGAAATAAATCTGTTTAATACATATGAAGCACTCCTGGTTAAATGTTTACCTTTTGAACCCTATACTGAAGGAAATGGTTTCCCGAAGCTCTGGCTAATCTTTTAGCAAACTGTCAAACTAAAAACTTGGGTGCTTCTTGATGAGGATTTTAACTGCACTATTGATTATAGTGCAGCTAGAAACCACTTTCAGTCTTATCTTCATATGATTTAATTGACATTGAGAGGTATTTTAATTGAAACGTTAGACTTCCTCAGTAGAACTACCCTTTGTTTCTAGCAAGGCAATCTAGCTTTTATGCTTTTAATCGCCATCTGTTGTTCAATAAATGTCAAATCGTTCCTAATGGTCTCTCTAAGCATAGGGTTGGCTTTTTTAATTTGCTTTTGTACTCAGTGTTCGTTATGGGCAAATGAGTCCTTGCCGTAAAAGAGTGCCATTTCTCATGGTGCTTCAGTCCCGTTAGAAGGAAAAAGTGATTAGAAATAAAAAGACAAGAGAAATGTTGCTTCTTTTTTTAAATTCTTCTCAGCAGTGGAGAGATTTAGAAAGTCTAGAAAAATGATTCCTCTCAGTAGTGCTGGTGATTTTACCATTCAAAGCGTAAGAAGAACAGGAGTCACTTAGACTCTTTCACTTGTTTGAATTATCTGAAACGGTACAGGCTAACAGATTAATTAAGGTAAACGAGGTTAGGGGAATCCACTGGACACAGTCCTACTCAAGAAGTACCAAGGGGCTCTTGGCTTTATAAGCCAACAGGGACAATTTCTTTTAATAACTTGTATTTTAGGGGGATAAAGAAGAAATCAGTGCAAGAACTCCATTATTCAGGATCCCCAAAAGACTTCGAACCAAGCATCCCACTCCCCGGCGATGGTGCAAGACCACAGCCACTGACTTCAAATGATGTCTGTCAGGTAGAAAGAAAGAGAAGCTCCCTAGGGAGACACAGAAAATGATAGTAAGATATATAAGAGTGTTTTGCTCTTCCTTGTCAGCTTCCCAACATCCTCCGTGAAAGGTCATCATCCGAGGTTAAGTAATCAAATGTCTTGTGCTCTTTTTTGGAGCCCTAGAGAGTCCTACAGATAAGGGTTATATGGCTGTTAGAAAAGGGGAGGGGACATTCATTAAGACTTGTGTGTATCAGGTCACAATCAGCCTTCTAACCAAGAAATATGCTTGATTGCTTGGATCAGGGTTTAAAATATTCTCCAAGAGCTGAGAAGTATATTCTAAGAGGTAATTAGAATTGGTTGAAATACGGGGCTATAAATGGGGGACTGGCGCGATTTTACAAGAAACAGATCATAACTCAACAATCTAATGACTTTTTCTTTGGAGAAGGTCAGCAAAGCTATTAACAAGGGAAGTGGGCACGCAGAGTTCTCCATCCCAGACTGCGAGTGAACTTTGAACAAAGTACCTCCGTCAGGATTCTGACTCTAATTACCTGGCCTGGCTGCCTTTTCTGCGAACAAATGCTGAGAGGGGCGGAACGGGCATTTGGGCTCCTGAGCGCCCTTCTGCTCCTCGCTAGCTCTCATCTGCCAAAGGGACAAGAATAAAGATGCTGACAAGTTCATTTTTCAGGCTCTGTAGCCAAAAATATAGCAAATTACTACAAAGATTAAAGTCCCCCAGACCCAGGCAGAATTTCCACACTAATAAAAAGAGATAAGGTTCAATGGCAGCCCCTCTACCGACCTATCCCCTGCTCTGGAGCATCGGACCACCATAGGACTTAAAAGGGGATGCCATCGCCCGGGCTCCAATTTGAAAACCTAAAGACAGATACTTCAAAACATGCCCACTTCCCCAACCCTGCCTTGACTCATTTATGCACACATCTACTGCGTCTCTCCTTAGGTTTAAATTAAGGTCAGAGAATTGTGTCTATTTGTGTTTCTAACTCCCCATCCTTCAAACTCAAAACAGTTCTGAGATGGTCCTCAAAATAGCTTTAAAGTCCTTGAAAACTTTGCTTTCTCATAATTAACCTCCCACATCTGAGCGGTGTAGGGGCCGAGTATTTCTTTGGGACTCGTTTCTGCTTTCTCAAGAGATCCAGCATCTGTCCTGTTTGTTGCTTCCCCTGGAGTGTGCTACAAAACTTGGAGTGATCTTGATTTTCACTTATCTCTTTCTTTGAGCCCACGGCTAAGATAACTCTTGGCATTGGTGACAATAAAACCAAACTATCGGACCTAGGAGTTCAGCTACAAATTTAATTTGGGTCTGTTGTCAATAGTCAAATTGTGAGGACAAGAAAAGACAGCATGTCATGAGTCCTCATACTTTCTTGCTCTATCATTGCTCCTCCCTCAACAGTAATGACTGGCCTGATGTCCTCTGTACATGTAGTGTAAACAACATATATGGTAATATTTTAAAATGTTGCCACAGTGAAAGATATATTATCATTAATTACCCTCAAAATGCTTCTTCTCGCCTCAAACACACTTGTTCCAACATTCTTAGCACTTTTTGAAGCAGTTCCAGAAGTCCTATTCCATGGGTGTCATGTGTGTGTGTTGGGGGTGGTGGGGATTGAGGTGGGTGTGGGTGTGTGGTGAGTGCTGCTACTAAGAGACACCTACCAGGAAAGCAAGCTTATAAAAATGTTGTGTTGCATCCTGCATCTTCATCCACTTTATTCTCTGGGTCTGACCTCGTGTATGAATGATCACAAAAAGTAAATGTTTTGAATCAATTGAGGGCATGGCATTGAGGCAGCCACAACAGTCCATCTAAAGACACCAAGAAGGACTTCAAGATTTGCTTCAGGAAGTGGTAAGACTAGCAGAATAAGTGGGTTCAAAGTAAGGGGAAGATTCATGCAATGTGCTTCTTATTGCAATAAATTTTTAAAAATGTAATCATTCACCATGTTTAATCACATTGCATACGTCTTATAATTGCCCTCTATGTGAACCCATATGTTCTATGATTATGTAAGTTCAATTTCCTGTGATTCCAGCTCTAGATCCTTACATTTGGCTCAACTCTTGTTGCTCCAGTGTCAGTAGATGATGTCCCTTAACCTGTCTTCTTTCATCAGTAGGACTCCCAGCCTTAGATTTCGCCCAATTCCTGCTTCAGTTCACCAGATACCCACTTGTTCCTTGGCCCTGTGGCTCTGGGCACCATGAGCTCACACTCTGGGGATGGTTCCCTATAGCAAGGTTACAATATACGGCCTTATCTACTCCTCAAATGTGTTTTTTATGAGAAGATGCAAGAAGAGCTTTTTCAGGCCTCCTACTGTTAAGAATTTTAAAGGTTAAGGCTTCCAGTAAACTGTGATTAGGAAAAAAAAAAAATACAGCTGAATAACTGCATAATCACCTGCTATATTTAGCAAGCTAGATTTTCAGAGTAACCTGGCATTTCTGTCCTGCAGCCTTCTTCAATGCCCTGAGAAGTCTCCTGGCCAAAGCATGCAATGCTTTGCCAGCCCAGCACCTGGAACAGGGCTAGCGGCCCAAAATATCTCAGTATCTTGCATAGCAAAAGGGAGTCCAACTCCAAAAGAAAAAGAAAGGAAATGACTTGCTATAAAACGGTTGGATGGGTTAGTGCTGGTTCATAAAGCAAAGATTTTTAAATAAATTTCCAGGCAGTCCTTTGGTTTCCGTGGGTTTATGTACAGTACAACCTTATTTCTTCTGTTGCTTACAGTGCAGTAGGGAGCCGTCTGGGATGGCAGGACTCGTGTCTTCCACAGGCAAGGCCTTCTTTCCGTGGTTTGTCTGCTCCCCGTAATGTCCCTTTCTCTTCCTTCCAATGCTACTGTGGTTTTTTCCCCCACAAAGAAAAGGCCACATGCCAAAAAGATTCTCACTTATACCTCAGAGTGGGGTGAGAGGAAAGAAAAGAAATAGTTAAATAATTAACAATCCTTGAGTGTCATGTGCCAAGATCTGTACTGGTTATACTACATATGGTAATTCATTCAAGTCTCTGGAACACTCGGTGAGATGCTTTGCTTTCATTTAATTCTCGTTTTACAGATATTAACCAGAGGTTTAAGGGAATTGCCCAGGGTCATTGAACCCAGCCAAGCTGATCCGCAAATCCACATTCCTAACTTCTTGCAAACTTTTGAATATTTTTCAAAAAGCCTCATTTTTTTTAAGGAACACTGGAGGAGAATAAACGTGAATCCAGCACCTTAGAAACACACCTTTAGACCCTGCCTGCACTCAGCTGTGTCCTTGCGCAACCGTGGTTCCCAGTGGCCCTGGGGGAGAGGAACGTAAGCAGAGTGAGATCACACTGGTCTTCTGAGGGATGAGGGGTAACTACGAAGCGGGTCACAGGGGTTTTTGAACTGCTTTTCCCTGTTTCTTCATGGGAAGGTGCCACGATAAAGTTGGAGCTGGAAGAATGGCGTAGCAGTAAAAGCACCTGCCTAACTAGCGTAAGGCCCTGAGTTTAATTCCCCAGCATCACACAGGCTGGGCATGGTGGTGCATGCCTGTAATCCCACTACTTGGAAGGCTGAGGCCGAAGGATCTGCATAAATCTGAGGCTAGCCTAGGCTACATAGTGAGTTCATGACCAGCCTGGGCTCCAGAGCAAGACCAAAAGTTGCTCTACTTTTAGCTGCCTTACACATGAGGGGATCTGGGTGTAATTTATGTATTTATTGATACCATGCAGGTCGAATGCAGAGCCTTCACACTGAGCTACATTCCCAGCACCCCCCCACCCCACCCCCACCCCCACCCCACCACCCCACCCTACCCCACCCCCCCACCCCACCCCCACCCCCGCTTTTTGAGAAAACTTAGCAGCCTAGCCAAGGGCCAATAGCTAGCCAGGATGGGCTGAAACTGGTGATCTTTCTGCCTCAGGCTCCCCCAGTGCTGGGATTATATGCCTACGCCACCTGGGTAGGTGAAATTTTTGGTTCAACACAGAGATTCATGGCTCTATAAGGTTTGAAAACCACAAAGGTTGAAGCAATCCTGCAGGTATTGGCTTCCTTAATTGCCAACCCCATCTCAGGGCTGATTGTACAGTCTGTGCTCCCCGGAGAGAAGAGGCAGGCAGGTGTAGGCCCAGTGTGCATCTGGAGCCATGGTCTGGCTGCCCATAGCCATCTCTGTGACCAACACCTCTCCAAAAACAGAGAGAGCTCCACAGTGAAGCAGAAACATTAGGAAAAACTGTGAATTTGTCTTCAGTCCAGATAAGCAAGCCTAAAAAGAAGTTTCAGGGTAAATGTAAACAAGACGAATCTGTGAGATCCCCTCCAGAAAATACAAATTATTTGAATATCCATTTTTTTCCCTTGGCTCAAAATACCTGCATTTAGTTACACAGTGCTCCTCTTTGTTTTTTGTGTTCTTTCTCACCTAGCTGTCCAAGCCCCTGTGAAATGTAACATTCACTGGCAGGTGAGCGCAAGGTGTGTGTGTGTGTGTGTGTGTGTGTGTGTGTGTGTGTGTGTGTATTTGTGTGTGTGAGAGAGAGAGAGAAAGAGAGAGAGAGAGAGAGAGAGAGAGAGAGAGAGAGAGAATGAAACTCAAGTCATGCCAGCCAGACTGCCCACTCTGGGCACGTGTCTCAGCAGGCTTCTCTGAAATAGAGAATCAATGCCCTGTGCCCAACCTACATCTTGGCTCATAACATAGATCATATCTGGGGAACTTTCAGATTTGCAGGCTTGGTGAAGGCAACAGAGCACATGGGTGGGCAAGGGAGAACGCTGAAGCCAAGCTGTGGAGGATGGGCTTCACCCCATTTCATCACAAGCTATGGGACATTGAGAGGTGTCTTAGATGAACCTCTCTGTCCCAGGCTTATCTTCTGTAAAATAGGAATAGTAATAGTGCCTGTTGGTGGGGTTGCTATTCTAAGCATAAAGTGCTGGCCTGTAGCAAGAGTTGCAAGAGCAGTAGCTATATATAGCTCTAGAAGCACCTGCCAGCCCCCTCGGGCCCTGCTATCTCAGCCCAGTCCTAATTCACTTCCGCTCCAGCAAGAGCTCCTGGCTGCTGTCGCCGCGGAGTGCAGAGGCCCACAGTTAAACCGGAAGATTAGCAGGAGTCCTTGGTAGAGACAATCAGAAGTTACGAGGTTCCTGGGGGAAGCTGACACTTCATTAGGCTTTCTTCCTGGCATAACTTAAAATTGAAAAGGCTGCCCCAAGCATCTTGTGATCAGAACAAATATTCTTCATTCACCCACCACATACTTATTTAGCACATTTAAAAAATAATAGCCAGCACTGCATAAACACTCCCTGTGTAAATGCTGTGCTAAGTGTTTTCTCCCTTCATTCACAACACTGTTACTCTTTACATTTTGCACGGGAGGCTCAGAGAGGTGAGGGATGTGCCTGCCTTGGGTCAGGTCATGTGGCAGAGCTAAATGTCCATCAGTGCCACAGTCCAGCTTTTAACAACTCTATCGCTTCCCAGCGTCTGAAGACCTTAGCCCCAAACCCAACCCCACAGGGGAGCTGCCTATCGGCTTCCTGCTCCTCTCTGCTCCCTTATAAACCGGAGGCTGCAAATCCCACCTCCTTTCCTGCTAACTCATGGAAAAATCCCCAGGCTTCTGTCTACACACTTAGACCAGAAGGGAACAATGCTGGAGTAAGCACCGCTGTTTAGCCACATAAAATCCAGGCTTCAGTTTAAACTTTACACACAAAACCCTTCTAATCTCTCTGCTACTTGGGTTCAGACAGAAGGTGGAAAGGGAGGCCTCCTTGTTTTCAAGTTATACAGGTATAATTGTGAGAAAATTTGTCTTGGGTGATCCTGTCTTAGGCATTTTTTTAAATTCAGGTACATATTTTGAATTGATCCAAGCAAAGACTTTTATTAAAAAGAGAAATGAAATTCTTTGTTTATAGTAATTATCAATATTTTATCAACAGAACAACAACACTAGGCCCAAAGTACAGATAGTATAATTGTAGAGTATCCAAAACTATTCATAGTGACATCAGATTGATATGCACTCCATCAGCACCCCAGCAACACATATACATACACACAAAAAGACAGGGAGCGAGGGAGGGAGGGAGAGAAAGAGAGAGAGGGAACCAAGGATGCCATGCCTGATGATTTAGCTCCACAGTCACTGTTCATATGCAACCTAAGTCACGTAGCCAACATCCCATGCAAGTGCTTTGAAGTTTTTATTAATTAAAAATCCACAGAACAATTCTTGTGGTTAAGAGCATATTTAGCACAAAGGCCTAGACAGGAGGCTAAGAGGAAGCCGCTCCGCTGTGAAGGCACTTAGTCTCCCATGGGCTCGGCCGTTGGTGAGAACACCTCAGACTGCAGCATCCCAACCCAGCAGGGAACCTTCCCTTCCACCCCTTCCACGGCTCAAAGAGCAAAGAGAGTATTCCAGACCTCTCCCATCTCCCAGGTCTGGGCTAGGGCTGAGAAAGCTTTCTTTCCCTGCCCTGGACCATGGTGCCTGCTCAGTTATGGCATCCAGAGCCAGCCCTTCTAGGGGTGGGGGAGGGGGGGCAGGGGGACAACTCCATCAGAGCCACTCATCCACATTCTTTGTTAGGGGCTGGTAGTAGGCAAAAGAGCACACTCTCTGGGGACTGGGGCCTTGAGTTTAGGGAATGGTTTCTCCCTTGCTGAGCTGGAGACTCACAGCTTCCTCCTCCACCTCTCCCAACCTGAGTTTCATCATCTGCTAGGTAATGGCAGTAGAATTTACTTTATAGGAAGATTATACGATGAAATGCACAACAGCACTTGGTGAATACTCAATTTAATGTGTCTTGGTTTGCATGCTCGATGTATTTTTTTCTTCCCAATGTAATTTAAAATAAAAAAAAATGGTTAACCATCTTGGCAAGGGTCTTAGGCAACGTTCTAAATAAGTAAAGCTAAAAGAATAAAAAGCTACCTACGGGTAATGAGAGTTCAGCTCATGTACAGGTAGAAATGGAGAGTAAATCCAGGTGAGAATAGCCAGGTGGGTTTGCTTTCTCCTTGAGTCCTTTGGGTGATGGCCGCTTCCACACCACTGATCTCAGGAACTTGTGTTATTCCTTTGTACTCCAGCCTAGATATGTACCCTCCACCAGTCCCTTGCGACAAAGCAAAGACTTAGCTATAGTATTCAATTTAATAACTATGGGGTCAAAAAAAGATAAATAAACAGGGAATAGCAAGTAACTAGAATGTAGATGTAACATGTGAATGGTGTAGTTTATTCATCTTGCCTGCATGTGGTGATTACATTTAACATTGTTAACTAAGCACTCCACTCTTCCTCACTGAGAGAAGACTTAGCCTCAGCATCCAGGTATCAACTACCAATCAATTTGTTACATCAACATGTGATTCCTAGTTTAGGTTCCTCAAAAAGATCAAATTTCAGAAAAGGGTAGAGAACTCCCTGGCATAGCCTCCACAAAGCTCACCCTGAGTCTGAAACTACTTCATTTCCAAGTGGCCTTCCTGGAATGACGTATGCCTAAGAAGCCAACACCTACCAATAGTGATGCCACACTCCTATATGAACATCAGACAGAGAAGGGTCCTTACAAGAGTCTCCACCTCACCTCTGGGTGGAGAATCAACACTAATGAATGCTTAAGCCTTTGCTAAAGGTGGACATCTCCATCATGCAGTCATAATTCCTCTCTGCTGTTATCTCACCGGGGACAATCAAAGTGCAAGCCACCAGCTGATTAAAATAATTACTTTATGTTCCATACTATACCTCTACAGAGTTCCACAAACAATGAAGAAAAAAATTCCCCAAAACTACATCAGCACCTATCTAGAAACACGAAGACTCTGATTCTCGGGGTACAGATTTGTCAAGGCTGAAGCTAGTGCCAAATAATGAGGAAATGCTCCCTCATTTTCTAAAGCTTTGTGCTTCCCCCTTCAATTTTTCTCAAGAAGAAAATGCTTAGTAAATGCTTTACTTATGTCATTAATCCTTCCAACAAATCTTTGAGCTGTGTATTCTTGGTACCCATTTTATAGATAAAGTAATTAAAGTTCAGAATAGCTTTAAAAAATCTAACCGAAGTCATACCGCTAGTCCCAGGTTTTTTATGTCGTGCTCACCCTGTGGTTCAAACCCAGACAGGCACAGATGAAGGGCCCTGTTGCCATCGTCCTGGCCTTAGTAGGTACAAGAGAAGGCTGATCCACCAAAGAAAACTTCAGCATTATCGTCCACACAACAAGACGCTGTGGGGCAGTTTGTAGAAATAGCTAGCAGTGAACAAAAGCTGAAATTTCTCTATGACTTGAGAATAGGTAATAAGGTAATTCCTTTTACTCATCAGCTTGGCGTCATAGCAAATAATAGCAATAGGTTAAGACTATTCCTCCAGACCAGGACGCTAACCACAACCAACCCGTGAGCGAGCACTAGCAAGTGATCTCTAACACAAGCCTCAAGTCACTCCCTTTATTCCAAGTGTGCTGAATCCAAGTCACCCCCATACCTCCCCTCCTTTGTACTCCAGCCTAGATACGTACCCTCCACCGGTCCTACAGTAGTGCTTAGTGCACGTCTCTTTGTCCACTCCATTCCAAACTCTTACTCCTTCTACCATCAATGTCAATGCTGAAAAGCCACCAATGAGTTGAATGCAGTAGTTTGTGCTTATAGAATCACAGCACTTTGAGAGGCTGAGACAGGAGGATTGCAAATTCAAGCCCAGTTTCGGGTACCTAATGAGATCCCACCTCAAGAAAAGGGGGTTGGGGGGCTAGTGTTGTAGCTTCATGTGAAGGCCCCAGGTTTAATATTTTTAAGAAAGCCACCAATGGCTTTTCTTTGCTCTTTAGGATAAAATCCAGTTCTGCATGACAGCTTACAAGTTTTTACCTGATCTGACCTGGTATCCTCATGGTTTATTTATTTACTCCTTTACGTGTTCAATGTCTACCCAAGTAGACTGTCTTAGAAAAGATGTTTTCTGCACTTCTGTAGGATACCTTTGTGCACTTCTATAACCCAATATCTACCACAATGCCTGGCTTATCCTAAACATTCAAAAATATTGGTTCTATCTGGAACATTAGATGCATCTACACTCTTCTAAAACAGCTTTCTAGAATTCTTGGTTGGTGGTAGAGAGGAGGCTTAAAAGTTGTAACAGACTAGGAAATCAAAGATCTGAGTTTGAGTGGTTGTATTGGTACTTTAACAGCATGAGCCCAGGAAATCCTCTTTCCCGGTCTATTAGTATTACCTTTCTCATGGGAAGATGTGTTGTGCTCTACTCACTCAGTAAGCTGTATTAAATGACTACTACTTTCACAACATTATTCTCGGTACTCGGAAGTCCATGATGAATTAGACATAAGGCTTGTCTAGAAGAAATTCACAGACTATTTGAGGCAAAGTAAAATATGTAAGCAAATAATAAATATGATCTTTGTGTGCTCTAACACAAAACCAATAACAGATGCTAGATAATACAGAGGAGCAGGAGGAGAGCTGTGTCTGGTGTTTGGAGTGGAGACCATTCTTAAGGTATATGTTGATGACAGATAGGATTTCCCCCTACGAGGATCACAGTAGTGTGTGGAACAAAAGCAAAAGTGTGAGACAGCATGCCCAGGGAACAGGAAATGATTCAAATGACCAATTCTTGAATACAAAAGGTCACAGGAGAACGATGAGTTTGTATGGGTGGACTCAAGTGTGGAGATTTTAAGCCCGGTGAAGGAGAGCTTCGCATAAAGATCTTATCCTGTAAGAAAAGGGTTTAAGCAAAATAAACCTAAATTTGTCCTTTAGAAAAAACATTCTGACAGCGATGTGGAGATTAAAAAATAGATGAAAACACAGCAGAAACTAAGTGTGTGGAGAGCAGTAGCACAGGCAAACTGGGTGCTCTGAAGGGTGTGTGGGGAGTGGAGGGATGAGGTATGACCAGCGAGAGACCAGGTAACCTTCTGTCTTCTTGGATAGTGAAAAACTCTAGGTTTGAGTGGTTGGTTAACTCCATTTTCCCAAACACAGCATATGTGAGAAGGAGCCGGTTTAGTAAGAAATGTGTCAGGTCCTTTTTTGACACTCGCGTCCACTCCTGTGGAAAGAAAGGAAGGCAGAATGCTGTCGCTGGTGATCGGGGTGTTCAGTGGTGGCAACAGTAGCTGGGACTCCTTTAGCCAAGTCACTCACCTTTCCTGTGAATCCTCTCCGAGATGGGAAAGCAAGTTATGATGGCTTCCTTCCTCATGGGGGTGTAGTGAGGCTTTGTTTAGCTATTTAAAGAGCTGTGCCACATTCTGATGAAAGGAGCTCTGTTAGTGAGGAGCATACTGGGACCAAACACAAAGAGATGCTCAAAAGGCTGCCTGAAGGGTAGGAGACAGGCTTGCAGGGGGTTTGTTCTGGCTTCGTAATTAGATTTAAAGATCCAGAGATGAAAAACAAAAGATACAGGCAGCAGAAGATACGGATTAGTTCTCTCTCCAGATGGATTAACATTTGGATTGTTTTTCCCAGATGTGGCTGGCCTGTATTAAAAACCTGCCATATTTCTCCCACAAGGGAGCACTCACGTGGAAGCAGTGGAGGCCTCCGGGGGACCTAAAGACACAGATGCCTGCTCCTCAGCTCACCGTGGGGACCTCACTCTGTAGAGGTGTGGAGGACGGGACCAGGCAGCGTTAGGCTTCGGCTCAGCCCTTCGGCATCCCAGGAAGCCCTCACCAGCCCCGCCCTCACGAAGCCTATGGGAAACAAACATCAGACAGAGGAGCCAGGAAGCCTGAAAAAAATAGAAAAGTTTGCTTGGTCCTAAGGACCAGATGGCTCCCTTTCAGATAAGTCTTTCTGAGTGTCTGCAGCACGCTTTCTTCTCGGCTAACCTTTGAGGCAGCCCCTTCTCTGACTGCACCTGGCTTCTGCCAGCTGCCCCTCCCCAATGGGGCTCTGTGAAAAGGAGTCAGACAAGTTCTGGGGTGGAGGAGAGAGAAAAACAATTTTGCCTCCAAGTGACATGTCTCTGGAAGAAATTGCAGCTTCTTCTGGTAGGACGCGGCCCTGTCACACTCATCCTTTCCCTCCGCTCCCCTCCCTTCACCATCTCTAGCACCTGAGTAGCCCTACCTATCTGTCAGACCGCCCTTCCCAAGAGTCTTCCCACATTCTCTCCTCCCACTTCTTGTTCTCCTGTTTCATTTTACTCACTTCACTCCTTGGTCAAATCTATTTGCATTATAGTTGCTTGGCTCCTAAAGTTTCTCTCCCCCTTGTCAGCCTCTGGAGAGCAGAGCTCTATTGGACTCACCTGGAAGCCTCCAGGGCCCACCATATTGAGGCTGTTTAGTCAAGATTTGCTGAATTCATTTGGGTAGGCAAGGTAAAACAGTAAGTTGGCCTGCTGCTGTGAGAAAGAGGCAAATATTCTCAAAATGAGCGGTTTTCTACTAGCTGCCTGGGTTTCATAACCCAATGTTATTGCAGGGGGACTTAGGGATGCCTGGTAGGAGCCATGGTTATAAGGCTGAGAGTATCCACCAGTCAGACCCGCCAGCAGTTTACAGGGGCAGTTTCATGTTTCTTGAAAGGGTCTGGTTTGGATATGCCTTGGTTGAATCTTGACTTTTGAGCTTTGCAAATAATTGTCAAGTCTCCCGGCCCTTCTGATTCTCAATTTCTTCAGCTGTAAATTGATGATTATCATCTATACCTTTGCAGATGTTTGCATAAATAGTATGTAATATAGGTGAAACCTGTGATACAAGTAGATACCCAGCACAGTGTCTGGCACCAAATAAGCGTGCAATCAATTCAGTGAATAATTCATGAATTGATGGAAAATATTAACTGAGAAGGCTCAGTCTGAAAATTGGGGATACATATCTCATGAGCAATGTTGGATCTTGTGATGCAGGTTAGTGTAAATGTTTACATATTGATGCATCTATAATTGGAGATATGAGAACCTGAGTTCTGACCAAGCTTCTCTGTCATCAGAGAATATTCTTAAGAACTTCTCTAAGCCTTGACCCAAGAGAGTGGTTCCAACATCTCCACCGGCTTAGTTTGTGTAATAAGCCATGTAAGGTTGTGGACTCTATTATGAAATGTCAACATATTGCACAGTCTATAGACAGCAATCTATGAATAAGTGTTAGCTTTTCTGTTTGCTATCATTTTTTCCCTTCTGCACTTTGAGTGTTTTGGAGTCAGGAACTGTGTTAATTTTTCTTCTAGCTTTGTATGTGCATTCTGAGCACAGAGCTTGATGATAGGAGGTGCCAATGATTGAAGAAAGAAATTAATGACCTGTCTTGTTGTTTTAAACTCAGAAGCATAGAGGTTATT
Organism: Ctenodactylus gundi; assembly: GCA_004027205.1. Classification (NCBI taxonomy): domain Eukaryota; kingdom Metazoa; phylum Chordata; class Mammalia; order Rodentia; family Ctenodactylidae; genus Ctenodactylus; species Ctenodactylus gundi. The sequence continues at coordinate 814,370 of PVKB01000061.1, forward strand.
ATGATTAGCAATTTTTATTCCATTCTATTGGCACTCAACGATTTCTAGTCAGATATGGTGACCAGTTCAAGACAGGAAGTATTTCAGCTGTGGAATCTGTGGAATCTGTAATTGCACTATTTCATGAATAAAAATAAATCAACATTTTTCTTTTTCTCTGTCTATTTATTAGCTCTGTGCAGTAATTGAAGACTGGGAGAAACTCTGTGTTTCTTCTTTTCTAATGTTGACCGACAAACTTATGATCTTGAATGCATAGTAATTATTAGTATTGATTAATTTGGTTTGCAAGTTTGGACATATGGCTTTATGCGAGCAATTCTGCGTATTTTCTTGACCGTAGGCACTGAAAAAGAACAGTCTCCATGACTACTGTGTTTCCTCTGAACCAAAGATCTACACTTTTGATGCTGCCCAAGCCCATGAGAGTAGGAGCAGAAAAGAGGGAAATGACCATTATCATGTGCCAGTGCCAGATAAGGACTGTAGCAGTAATTTCTCCTCCCACCAAGTAAATATTTCAATTTGTGGATACAATTCCCATCCCCCTTGAAGTTAGGTTTAGCCACAAAACAGGCTTTGGACAATGAAGTGTGAGCAGAAGTGAGGCATATCACTTCTGTGATGGAGTTAGGAGAGCCCACGTATACTTCACTCTCGCTGTCCCTCTGCCACAGCAATGTGCCACATGGTGGGACCTCCTTTAGCTCGGGTCCCAGGATGAAGATGATCTGGAACAGAGTCTCCAGCTGATTCCCTTTGAATATGTGGCATTATGAAAAAATAAATAGAGTCATTTAGGGTACTGAGATATGGGAAGTTGTTTGTTACTGCAAGTAGCATAATCTATCCTGACTGCTAAAATGTGTTAGTTCCTTCCAGTCTTGTTTTTGAGAAAATCCATGAAGTGTTAGGAGAAAATTTTAATGGGTCTTCTGCATTCTATATAGCTTGTAAGCAAAGCACTAACTGCCTTTGTTCCAGTATGCCTTCCCCCAAGACAGCCAGCCAGCAGCCTGAAAAAGTAGAGAAAGTGTGTTTCCACAGGAAAGGGCAGGGATGTTTAGTATTTATTTTAAATTCAGGATGCTCAATGTTGGAGACTCTTTCCTTTTACATGGGTCACTGTGTGTGCAGGCATCCGTCTAAGCCACTTTCAAGGAGATCTTGCATAAACAGAGTGATTTTCATGTTCTACTGTGCCGTGAATAAAGTCCAGGTACCTGACCCAGAAGTCGCACATCTTCCACCAGCATTTTTGAAACTGTGGCAAGATAATATAGTAGCTTAGGAGTAGGCAAAATCTTAGATATCTCAGAATTATTGAAAGTGGATATTAGCACTGCCACTTTACACATGATGAAAGTGCACCTTGCAGAGAATTTTACCCAATGCGGCCCTTTGAATGGTGTATGGATCCCATTATTTTCTATTGCTTGCCATAAAAAAATACTCAAAAAACAATTTATTTGTACATTCCTGAATTCATTCATTCACTTATTCAGCTAGTGTCTATTAAGTGCTTCGATAACTACTTTATCTCAAGCACTATGTTATACTGCTGTTTCTAGAGTTCTTTAAAAATCAGCTCTCAGTTCTCCCAACAAAGCCAGTGTTGATACTTAATGTAAGAAATTTTGAGATCATCATAATCTTGGTATATACTATGCCTATTTTCAGTTGTCTTCATCCAGTAAGCAAATGGCCAGGATAATACAGCCAAGAAGGCAGACTTCCTGCAATGAAACATCAAGATGCATTTTGCCTGTTTGCGACACAGTAGGCTTGGAAGCTTTAGAGGTCCCTGAAGGAAGTACGGAAGACCTATGTGGCCGAACACCTGTGGAGTCCTAGAAATTACTTGCTGCTCACCAGCAGCACTCAGACCAAAGCAGCGGCTTAACTTAACTTCCCTTCATTCTCCTCAGCAAATGGAAAGGAACCGGCGGCTTGGAGTACCTAAGCTAAAGTAGAGGAATGCACTTCTCACACTGCAGAAGCCTCAGAGGCTTAGGTCCAGGAAAAGAGAGCCAGCTCCTCACGTCCAGCTCACCCTGAAGGCCTTTTTTCCTAGTGAATCTGGTTAGAAAGGATTTGCTCCAGTAGGTCTGCGCTCAACTCTTGACTCTGATCTAACCCATTAATCACTCCAATAGTTCTGGTGCAAGGTTTCTCTTCTACAAAGTAAAACAATAATACCTGCTTTATTTAAAAAATAAATAAAGTATAACAAAGGAGGTCCTATATGGAAAGCACACTATTTAACACCTAGTAGGCTTTCAAGGAGTAGCAGCTGGTATCATTGCCATTACCTTTTCACTTTGGATGAATAGACAAAACATTCCTTTAAACAAACAAGAAAAAATTAGAGATTAGGTGCAGAGTCACTGGCTGAAAGCCAAAGGGGGAAGATAAAGTGTTATAATTGCCTCTCCTGGGAAAAGCAGCAATTCCAGGCAGCTGTGTGCTCCCACTCTTTTGCAGCAAGAGGAGGGCTGTGTCTGAGGACTTCTGTGTTGGGGCACGCAGTGTCCACCATGCACAAAGCACTCTGCGCATAACGCCATGGACACAGAGATGGGCAAGCTCACTCCCGCCCTCCAAAAGCTCATTATATGTAGAAAGTGGTACAGCGGACTGAACAAACAAACAAGCGTTCTGAGTGAGGGGAAGAATTTGCAATCAGTGATTATGGAAGGTGGGGTTTTGTTCTAGTGGAAGGGACTAAGAATGGATTCTTATAACAGTATTTGTGACGGGCACTGATGGATGAAATTTAACAGAAGTGTGGGAGAGAAAGACAAGTAGGAAAAAGGAAAGTAATGGGTATGACAAGCACTGGACCCACTCCGTACAGGAAGAGATGCCCTTTGGCTGGAGATTGTGCTGGGAACCAGAAAACAGTGGGCACAATGGATGGCCTTGGGAGCGTGCTTCATGTGGTTGTCGACAAAGAACAGCAAGCTCAGGACAAGGGGTGATGGCGGGATGACACAGGACGGCACTATTAATCTGGCAGGTGTGCTCAGGTGAGAGGAAGAATTTGGCAGCAGAGAGAGCAAACGGGTAAGTATGAAGAACTTGGGGCACAAAAGAATGGAAGTGCTGATCTCAGAGTAGCTGCAAAGAATAGGGAGGATAATTCCAGAAAGATCAAAATTCTAGACCCGAGGACGCAAAGCCTAAAGACAAGTTTAACCACGTTTAAGGCACGAAGTAGCAAGCATTTCAGAGAGAACATCTTTGTAGCAACCCTGGGATGGGGGTGCTGACCCCTCACTGCAGAGAGAAGATATGTGCCGGTATGTCTGAGAACTCTGCTCCCCAAGGAAAAATTAGTTAAGGATTTGTGAGCAGCTTTTTAGAAAGGAGAGTTATAGTCCAAAACTTCAGACTAACAAAATAACTTACAGGCTGAACTGCTTTGAAAGATCCAAAAGGCAAGCATGATGAAGGATACTAACCCACTGACTGCAGGACTTTGGATTATTTTAGCCAGAATTCAAAGGTCAGGCTCAGGTTAAGGTCACTCTCCAAACCAGTAAACACAAGGCCTCCTCTGGAGGGTTCAAAGCATCCCCAGTCAGGAACTTTCCCAACAGTGCCACGGGCAGACCAAGGAGAACCGAAGGAGAAATAAACTCTAGACTGACCAACAATGTTAATTAAGAATTTGACTATTCCTTTCACAAAAACAGACCAGGGAAAATCTTGTTGTATGCAGCTTTGAAAGGAAGTCACAACGCAACTTAGCAGTATGCATCAAAATTCTGACTCATGTTCATCACCTAATAATTTACTTTTAAGAATCTATATAAGAAAATGATCAAAAATAGGGACAATGATTTATGTGCCAAAAAGTTTATAAAGGCACAAAAAGGGAAAGAAACTGAATACAGTGGAACACACCTGTAATCCCAGTACTCTGGAAGAATGAGGCAGAAGGATTGTAAATTCAAGCCCAGCCAGTATAAATTAGAGACTTAACCAGAACTTGTCTTAAAACAAACAAACAAACAAAAAAAAATAGCTGGGGATATAGCTCAATGCCAAGACCCTAATCCAGTATTAAAGAAGAAGAAAGAGGAGAAGGAGGAAGAAAGAAGAAGCAGAAGACGACAACAACAAATTAAAAAGAAGAAAAAGAAAAGAAGAAGGAGGAAGAGAAGAGAAAGAAGCCAACCACAATAAGGCAATGCTTAAATAAGCAATCGCAAGTCTATGGAATGCTTTGTAGACATTAAAACCCATCTTTTTCAGTGACATGGAGGGGTACTGTATTCATTAGCTACTGCTACAACAAGGTCATAAAACCACATTTCCAAAAAATCATGTTTTGAAAAATAAATGAAATCATTTACAAAAGAAGGTTAAATGAAAAAAGGAGTCTACCGCACATCACCTGTATTAGGGTATCATGATAAAATATGTGTATGTGGTTACGTCTTTTGTCAGCCTCTCCAAAGCAGGTAGAGAAGTAGAGACAAAGGAGTAGAACTGACACAGTGCTTATTTCTGTCTTTATGCTTCCATGACCTGTCAAATCTTTCTCTGAAAAGTACACAATCACAAAAAACATTTATTGACGATTTATCACGTGCCAGGTAAGGTACTGGACACTTTATGTATATATCATTCCAGTTAACACTCATCACAACTACAAAATGGACACAATCCTGGACCCCATTTTACAGCTGAAAGATTACAAGCTTAGAGACTCTTTGTTCAAAGCTACCTGGATGGGAAAGAGTAAAAAGAGAACCTGAAGTCAAATCCGGTGGCCCTCATCTCTCAACACTCAATTATTGTATTTACTCTCGCCAACCATAAATATGTGTGTGTGTGCAATGCTTTGAATTTTAAAGTACCCTCTTTTCCTTTAGTGTTTTACTTTTCTGGGATATGGGAGGTTCCGTGGAAGAAGCCTGACCTTCAGGAACAAGACTCCAGTTTCCTGCCACATGATCTACCTTTTGTGCTAACGTCACCACAACACCCATGATAGAAACTTCTCCGCAGTGAGAGGAATATGAACTATAAAAAGGTCAGAGAAAACTACTTTCCATTGTTGACAATTAGCTAATTAAGTAAATTGTGTTAAGTGATTAACACTAGAACTCACCATTAGAGTTTCCAAGTAGATTAAGAACAAATAGGAAAACTTTTTTTACTTTGGAATAAAATGAAATGAGAACATTTTGTCCATTTCCCCCTTGGGAACCCAAAGTGAGTTGCTTTTATAGGCAAAGCAATCAAGGGGAGGTACAATGATCCTCACCTGGGCTCTGTGAGTGGTAAGAGGACCTTGGGTGAGTCGTTCACCCATGCTGGGTCTCAATTTCATTATATGAAGAGGGACTAGGTGATATTTCTGGCTCTGACGATCTCTAAGATAAAGGATAAAGTATAGAGGATAAACTTGTATCTAACAAAGTTAGTAGAGTCTGAAGAACAAGACTCCAACATTTTACATGAACTCTCTCTGCTACAAAGCACGCCTTCTTGTTTTCTTCCTCAGCCCAGATGTTCGAGCTGAAATCACAAGCCTCAGGCACAGCATTCTGCAGCAAATAGCCAAACTAGGAGTCAGGCTAAGGAGAAAATGTGTGATGGATAAGGTGGGGCAGAAAACAAGGCTCTCCCCTCCCCCATCAATGTCTGTCCGTGCGTACTACTGAGAGCATTGCGCTCTGACCTGCTCCCCTTTAAGCACTTTCTATGGGAGTAAAGGCTCATAATCCCAAGGATCCCTAAGCTAATATATAAAATGAGAAAAGAAAGTTATTTCCTGTACACGGAGCACCATTTCCCTACTGACAGTGCACGCGCACACTGGCTGGCAATGCCTGGCTTATTTTCCTCTACATTAATTGATATTCTGCTCACGGTACAGCACACAGGAGAGTCAAGGCCAAACACAGATGATACACAATAGAAACAGGCCAGGAGCAGGCCATTTTTTGAGAAATAGGTCTTGTTCCCCTCATATTGTTTTGAGATAACCAAAATCAGAAAGAGAAGCAGGCTCTCTTTCTGCAGTGTCTTTGAATGACAAATGCCCACACTGAATCAGTCCGGCATCTACCTACAGAAAATTCAAAGAACCAAAGTATAACTCTGAGCAACATGGCTCCCGCTAAGCCAAGCACTCTCTGCTCTTTACCTAACTTCGCTCAGCAGCAGGAACAATCACTATATAGTTAGTGGAGTTGGACGAGCTGGGTCAGACCTAGGTGCTGCCTCAAAGGAAGAGGAAAACTGAAACTAAACAAAAGATTGAGCCAGGCGCAATGGCACGTGCCTCTAATTCCATCTCTCTGAGAGGCTGGAGCAGAAGGGTCACAACGTGAGCCCAGCCTGGTAACTTGGCAAAACCTGGTCTCAAAAAAACAAAAAGAGAGAGCTGTGGATGTAGCTTAGTGCAAAGGCCTTATGTTCAATCCCCAGTACTGAAAGAAAGAAAGAAAGAAAGAAAGAAAGAAAGAAAGAAAAGAAGGAATATGGAAGGAACAAAAAGGAAAGAAAACATTGATAGTGGTATGTCCCCAACATACGTTAGGAGCTAATCCTCACAGCTGCTACATGTCATAGTTAAGGAAAGAGACACTCAGAGCGTGTGGGAAGGCTGACCAAGACAACACAGCTGTTAAGTCAATCATGGCAACGACAGCATTTTAATTCAGGTTCCAATTGCCCTGATTGCCCCCAAATCTGCTCAGTTTCCACTATGTTACACTCTGCTTTGAATCCGGGTTGTATTGTGCATGTGCATGTGTGTTTCTATCTCCAAATACACTAGAATGTGAGCACACGTCAGTCCAGCCCTGCAAACTCCCAGGCGCGTGCGCTGTCCCTCTCTCTCTGCTTCCAAGGGCCCCTCTCCTAGTGAAGGAGCCGAGAGAAACTATCAGCTTTCACTTTACTTCCGTATCTAGGAGCAAAAGTGACTACACCCTCACTCCCCTTTGAGCACCTGTGTCGCATGATGCCCAGCCACGTAGGTGAATCTTCTGCGTGTTTACCCAAAAAGTTCCGCTCAGACCACAGGGCCATAAATAAATAAGCTCACAATGCCATTTTCCCAAAGCCTCCCCTCTGCTGCCACAGCACTGTGGCTCTAGTGCTGAGCAGTGGTCTCAGCCAGCGTCGGGGCTGAGGGGGCACAGGGACTCAGGGACTGCGTATTTTACTTCAATCTGCAGTTTTTGGTGCCGGCTGATTTCTTTTAGGCCTTTCTGGTTTGCTTTTCCAACTGACTTACGCTTTTGCTCCTCACTAAATTGTTATGTGAAGTAGAAGCCATGCGTTTCCTTGCAGCTTCCCCAAAGCAAGACCAAAAAAAAAAAAAAAAAAAAAAAAAAAAAAAAAAAAAAAAAAAAAAAAAAAAAAAAAAAAAGTGAAGCAATGAAAGAGACAAACAAATGACTTCTTCCTAGAAAGTGTCTGTGGTGGGAGTGACTTTAGAATTAATTGATTTTGTTTTCATTTGAGACAGGGTCTTGTTCTGTAACATTAGGATTAATTGTTCGAACTGGAACCCTTCTGAGAGTGAAAGAGAGTCCACTATCAATATTTGTACCAGGACAATCAGCATAAACCTGACTGGCCCCCGGGCAAAGATGTCACCTTTCCTTGGCAGAATGTAAATTTCTGAAGACAAGGTACCAATCACTGCTCTTGTCTACACAGCATGAAGCATATTAGATGGTTGCTGTTGTAGTTTTTAATAATAACTATGAAAAACAAGAAGATAAAGCAAGAGGACAGGGAATGGAGAACAGGGACTCAGAAAAGGCAGAAAAATCGTGTCTCTCTTGCCTGTCTTCTCTCTTGTCCTCCTGTTCCTTAAACTGGCCCCAGGCCCTTCATTTATAGTTGGTCCCACCTTCCCCCAAATCCTATGCTCCACATTTTAAATTTTTTAGCAAAATCTTAAAAACCAAATCATTCCAAATAAATTCTCTTTGCCAAAGATATTTGCATTTTGACTGTGAATAAATTCCTAAGGCCAAGAATGGGTCTCAGCAGCCTGGGATCTACACCAAAAGCCTACTGCGTTCCCTTGTGTGGTTCCTTCATAGTGAAAAAACACCACCCAGTTCCTAACTTTGCCAGAAGATGTGAAGGGAATAACCTGGCCCTAATGCATGCTGAATCCCAAGGATTAGCTGATTCCAGGTTTTGCTGATACAAGGCCAATGAAAGACAGGCGCTGGGGATGTGTGATGTGTCAGGCTACACCTCTGCAGTGGATGTAGACCCCCACTGTAGGATCCCTCACATCCTGTCGACAAAAGTGAAGTTTCTTTCCCTTCAAGCAGCAACAACCACACAGACCAGAGGTCTGTTGCTGGCCCTGTCTGCAAGCCTAAATGAAATCAAAGCACACCACAAGAGCTTCCAGGGTAGCTTTTAATTGGGTGCACAGACTCCAGAGTCTATTAAGGGCCATTTAAAAACCAGCACCATTAACTATGTCACTATAGAACTACCTACCAGATGTGCAACAATCATGTTTACTGGTCTGCTTGCAGCTGGTTCTACCTTCTCTGGGCTCATGCCCCAGCCGTTGGAATGGGGGTTTTTCCATCTGCTTAAATGAGAGAAGCAAGATACAGCCTGGAGACATGTTCTCTCACAGGCCCACAGAACGCCTAGTGTAGACTCAGGGGGAGATAGTGTCAAGGTCAGATGAATGCACCTGTCTGATTTTTATTAAAAACAACATTTAAAAAGTATAACCACCCCATTGCCACAAGAGTACGATACTTTATGTTTCTGCTGGGAGAAGAAAAGCTCTCTGAATGTTTTATTCAGCAGAAACTAGAGCACTGTTATTACAAACTTTCTTTTCCAAACTAATTCCCTGAGCTTATGCTGCCAGAATTCCTGCTCTCCAGGGCACCTCTGCCTTCTAAGATCCTGCTAGGAAATCTGCCACCCAGTGCCAGCTAGTGGCAGATCATCTTAGTGGCACAGGAGCGCTCATTGTGGGTCCACCCCACCGGGTGCATCTGAGAAAACCAGATAACTGTTCAGGATCATATAAAAACCAGAAAATTCTCTGTGACTTACCTAGATTCTCCTCAGGTGGACATACAGCCTGTGGAGGAATTGGGAAGTCCCCAACTATAAATGCTACCGCACGGTTCTAGATGAAACCTCCTGAGAGCAGCAGCTTGTCGGCCAAATAACCCCATAGGTCAGACAATGTCACAAATGATTAACAAGAGGTATATAGAACACTTCAAATTCTAGAAATTTCTGAGTAGATCTACAAATAGAAGAGATTCTTCCCCAGAGACAAAAAAGAATCAAGGTCCCTGAGCCTCTCCTAGGACTTTGGTGGATCGCCTGGGAGTCATTCAACTTAGAGCATCATTTGTCTCTGATGGAGTCTGAAAAAGAGGCTATAAAGTTGTAAATACCAGCTAGCTCTCTTTCAAAAGCTAGTTCAGAGTCTTCACTGCTGAAGGAGGAACTCTCCCTTTAGGTTGGTAAAAGTAACACCGGTGTGTGATCATTAAAAATATGTACACATATACATACAGCTGGCCCTGAGTAAAGATGATTCAACATACAATCTCTTGACTTTATGATTGGGCAAAAGCAATATGAATGCAGTAGAAATCATGCTTCAAATTTTGCATTTGGAGCTTTTCCCAGGCTGTTGACATTCAGGGCAATACTCTCTTGAGATACCGGGCAGCAGCAATGAGCTGCTTTCCCAGTCAGTCATGTGACATGAAAGGAAACAACCAATATGCTACTGTGCTTTATAGGGTACCTGTATTCAACACGTTTGGATTAATATTTTTAATTTAACAGTAGGCTTATACAGAAATACTCTCACGATAAGTTGTGGAGTATCTGCAGTGATGAATTACCAGGGAATGAAGGAGGGACTAAGAAAAGCAGTTCTCAAAGATAAAATGGAACATCAATAAGGATGAAAGCAGTCACCACCAAATGAAGTCGGATGTCGGGATTGGCACGGGCACCGGCTTCCAATGCCTCGTATCATCTTCCTTGTATCGGAGGAAAGGAGGAATGAAACTCCATTTCCTGATCTTCTTTATAGATACAGTCCTGTGTGCGTTTTTGACTCAGTTAACAAAATCTGCTTCTGCTAGGTTAAGAAGGTAGAACAGTTTTTTCAAGTTCAGGGCGGGTAAGTGGGGACCAACAAGGGTGAGCATCTGGGGCAGTTGGACTCCATGTTTAATCTTTGGGTACCAGTGTGGGAGAAGTGAAGATGACCCCAAAGATAGTACCTGGCACAGGTTCTTGATTTCTGGATTACAGGTGGTGGTGTGACCTCAAAATCAAATGTTAAACTGCAGCCTGTTCGCTGCACCTCCAACCTTTCCGTTGATTTTGTGAGCACTAAGTGCTCTGTATTAAAGCTTCTCGTAATGCCCAGAGTAGTGAGACAGACCGGCTGACCGCCCTCCGGGGCATTTTCTTTCTGTTGAGCGCCTACTGTTTTCTAGATTCCCTTGCAGCTAGCTATGGCCTTGTGCTAATGAATTGTGAGCAAATAGTGGATACCGTCTTCAGACCACAGCCAAACCGACTTGCTGTGTAAGTTCCTCCACAACCTTTTTACTTCTGTTTCTTAAGAATGCCAAAATGGCCCTGGGAAAATATAGGCGGACGTGTTGAAAGCACACCTGAAATGTGTCTAGTCCTAAAATTCACTATTTGGAAGACAGTCACCTTTAAAGAAGAGAAGCTCTCTTCCAGAACAGTAGCACCAGGCAAAACCACAATTGAAAGCAAAGACAGGGAAGAAAGATGTTTGGAGTACTGGAATTGCTTTTCTTGGGCACTGAGGATTGACAACCCCAGACTCTTGTTTTTATTTTGAGTCAAAGTTTTACCAAGTTGCTAGTTAGAGCAGGCTGGACTCAAATTTTTCAATCTTCCTGTCTCAGCTTCCCACCAGGGAGATGTTAAAAGAAGTTACAAAAAGAACAAAACGGTAAAATCAATGGTCACCGAAGTACGGCAAAAAACTTTGTTCCAATGAAAGAATTAGGCTTATCTAAGGGAGCAGTTAGAATTTGTTTCTGTTCTTACACTAAACTCTGACTAAGTCCTCAGCGTAAAGGTCAGAAAAAGTCATCAGGGATATGGACGCAAACAACGTTATTGGGGGTTGAGGATACAGCACAGGCAAGGCTTTTGGTTTGATCACCATCACTGTGTGTGTGTGTGTGTGTGTGTGCAGGCGCATGTGCGTGTCAAAAACAGAGAACATGTGTGTTGACAAAATCCACCTAAAAGGAGAAGGGACTTGGTGCTTATGTCAGGCAATAGGTACACCAGTTAGCTCAGTAGTATTTATTATTTTACAATATATACACAGAGTTCTATATCTTGAGTATGTGTAATTTTTATTTGTTGCATTCGATAAACCTGAAGGAAAAAAAGAGAGGAAACATAAGAAACATGAAGTTATGGTACACTCCTTAGGTGGTGGTAGGGGAAAACAAATTCTATTGATGGCATATAAACCATAGCCTGTCCATCATTCCACACTCATCTGCCACCTTTCACATCAACTGAGCTCTATCTGAGCCACTGGGAAATCCTCAAATACTTCATAGGTCTGCTTTAATAACCCTCAGGGAAGCTAAAGTTTGGAAAACTGTCCTCATAGTGAAACTCCTGTCTCCAAGAGGTCGAAAGGCGGCACCCAAAAAAGTCGGCTTTGGGTGGACTGGAGGTCATCATTCTCCACTATGGACCATGACTTCATGGTCCAACTCAAATAGCACCTCTGACCCCTGAGCCAGGCCCGCTGGTCTGGTCCCCTGGCTGGGAGCATGCCTTAGAAATATGTCGGTTTTTTCTTCTCTGGTGCATCACAATTCGCCCTTTTGTTGTTCTGGAACATTCTGGAGCACAGGAGGCTGAACCTCCTCCATAGCGTGACATCTATTTGACACAGTGAAGGCCCATACCCAAAACCTCCCTGCATCATCGTGTTCCTTTTTTGTCAGGCTTCCCTTTTAAGTGGTTGCACATCAACAAGAAGGGAAAGAAACTCTTTCAAGGTTAGTGATGTAAACAAATACAAAATGTAAGTGTGAGTTACTAAAAGTAGAATACAAAATAAATATTCACCCCTAATCTGAAAATTGATAGCTTGTTAACTACAACAAAGAAAGTAGGAAAACGTGCATGTAATTCAGTCTTGTCCACAGAGGTGGATGGAAGTCCCCCGTCACTTAGGCCAAAAAGAAGGGGGCAGAAGGCTATTTCTGCAGCTCCTGATGGTCTGTCTTTGAAGTCAACACATAGAAAACATCAGCTCCAAGGATCGATCACAGAGGTGAATAAACAAAAATAGGATGTGCTTTGGAAACCTTTCAGGCCACAGTGCACCTGTTTTCAAGAGTCAATGATAGAAGCAACTGTTATTGGAAGAAAATGCTAACTCAAATCCTAATTCTATTTATATCTTGTCAACCCAATAACAACTCTGGACCTGAAATTTGAAATGAAAAACTGAGACAACTCGTTGTTAAGGGCAAGTGATATGTGCCAAGGACCTTACTAGATACTTCAGATACTTAATATCGCTTAATTCAAACAACAAGACTCTGTCCTAAATGGTTTTGGTCTAAATCACAGATAAAAACATGAGGTCTACCAAAAGTTAAGCACACCTGTGCAAAGCCACCACTTAGCCATACCGGCGGAAGGAGTCAAATCCAGTTTTGTGTGATTGAATCCTGCACTCACAACCATCTGTATCAGTAAGTAATATCAAGACTTCCCTGGGTAGGGGTGCTTAAGATATAGGGTAGAGATTTGGGGAGCAAACCTTGAATGTAGTTGGTAGCAAGGAAACCTCATTTGTCAGAAGTGTTGCCAGGGGGGTCTGATTGATGCCAATAGCTGGACCTCTTCCATTCATGACACCTCCAGACTCCTAGGGAACACTTGTAGGGGACAGTAGGTCAGCATAGCTCTCCACAATCACCTAACCAACCCCAAGAAAAATAACTTTAAAATGCAAGAAGCACCAAGAGCACTTGATAACACCCACCTTCCCTTTGGCTAATTTAAACCCACTACTGCCCTTCAGAAGGAAAATTGAGGAAGTCAGACTCAAAATGCTGTACGCACTATGCTATTCCATACTTGTGACATTCTGAAAAGAGAAAACCCACATCCACTGTGTAAGCAGAGAAAACACATCAGTGGTTACTAGAGGCTGGAGGATGGGGTAGGAGTTAACTGCAAAAGCACAAAGCAAGGTTTTTAGATAGGATGGAATTATGTTATTTCCTAATTGTGGTTGACTGTACATAAATATATATTTGTCAAAACTCATTGGATTGTAAATTAAAAACTAGCAAGTTTTACCACATGCAAATTACATTTCAATAAAGCTCAAACACACACGTACACACACATGCACATGTGCATTTCAAGCAGGCATTCATTGGTAAATCCACAGCTAAACTTTACACTGTATACCTGCATTGCTATCAACCCAGGAGTCAGAATCTCCGTCATTCAGCCTTCTTGGCAGGGCGATTTCCTGCAGGCAGTCTCTGCAAGCTGGTACCCCACGTCCCGTAGGAGAGAGGTTCTAAAGGGCATGTTCAGGCAAGCACTTCTGTAGCAGTTCAAATAAGAAACGGATTGCTAGAGTTGCCTTGGCTTCCTGACTTCTTTCCCAAATCTTCAGAGGTCACACTGTGGTAGAAACACTCATCTGGAAAATTGCCTTAAGCCAGATTAAATATAACATCACTTGTTTTTAACCTGTATCTCACATGACATACCTGTCTTTACCTTCACATCTTGTTGTATTTTGAAGTCCACACTTATCTCTACGTCAACCCAGGAAAGGTAGAAAAATCTTGCTAAAAATAACAGATATTGTAGCTTCCAGTTGCCTCAAAAAGTTTCACATGGATTTAAAATGAGCATTTCAATCAGAATAACGACATTAGCCTGGCCTGTATGTCCTTTCTGTTCTAGGTCACTTGTCCTCTCAAACCTTCTTTGGTGGCCGTACTTCTGATGCAGCCAGTTAGTCACTTTGTGTTCCATTTGAAGGTGATCCAGTGGTTTCTGTTTGATGTCAGTAGCTCAATTAGAAACACAACATAAGCCTCACAAATATGGGTAATCACACTGCGTAATCAGATCAGTCATGCAAATTAATAGGTACCTGAAGTCATATCCCAAAAGATGATAGGGCAGTCTTGTACAATAAAAACTGTCAGAAAGAATAGATTTTAAAAGGAAATGAAGACTAAAGAACCAGTGCAAGTTTGAGCATGTTTTAAAAAGTTATTGATATTATCTGTTGTTAGGTATGTGATCTCCTAGCTCCAAAATGTTGGGAAGCGGCCATATCCTGTACCTCACAGCAAGATCCGGACTAGCTTTCAAGAGCTTGTTGGGTATCTTTCAAAATGTACAAAAAATAAATGAAATGAGAGACAACTAGTTTTTATTGCAAAGCACATTTTAATCATTTATATTAAAAGATGCATTAGCTAGGGCATAAACATCAAAATAAACTAGCTAAGACCAGATGATAGAGCCATCTAAAAAAAAAAAAAAAACACCTCAACCTGCAAGATTTTTAACTGTTGCACTGACTTGCCAGATACTTTATAAGGGTTTTCTATATTTCTTTCTTTAAAAAAATAAATTTCATTTCTTTTGCTTCCAGGTTTAAAAAAATATAAAGTTTCCATGAAACAATACAACTTTCATGCATCACTGTATAATAAGAAATGTTATTATTTTATTACTGTCATTTGATATGTTACAGTCTCAGAGTCATGTAAATGAAAGCTCATGATGAAACAAAAGGAACTTAATTTTTATTTTGTGTTAGTCTCATAGAAAACTACTTGATGTATGTTGTTGTTTTTTAAAAAAAAATAAAAAGAGCCAGCAATAGAGAGGGGGTAGGAGAACTGGTTGATGTATCTGGTTCTAACCTTCTGGCCTTTTCTGGAATTAAATTACAAAGTAAAGTGTTCTTAGATTCCTATATAGGTAGAAAATGAAAAAGGGAAAACAAATGTGCCTCATCTGAATAAAAGATCCTTTCACCAGAAATTTCAGAGCACTTTATCAGATTAATATAGAAGGCTAACTTTTTCAGCTGATAGGTACAGATCATCATCCCCAAGAAAGCATAGTTGGAGATTTGGCCATTCATGAACGTTCAGATATCAATCTGCCTAATGATTACTAAGACTCCTTTCAAGCATTGAAGAAATAGTAGGGGTACAAAAAATAATGTCATTGAGCAAATTTACCTATACAAAGAACCTGTAGAATTTATACTGTGTTTCCTTTAAGTTCCTTAATTTTCATGTCACCCTACAGTAGGCTTCATTAGACCCATCGTGCCCTTTAACCTCCAATAATTTCATGCTGGAAGCACCTTATTTCATTTGGATAGTGCATCCCAAAAGGCAGATGGCACCCCAGAGAGATCACCAAATCAGGACAAATATCCCAGGTATATTGCATGTAGAATTCTGTATTTAGATATCGCTACTGAAGAAATACGTCTAGATTTCCTCACAGATATCTAAATAAGTGGAAAATTTGTTTTTGAAAGGCATTTTATTTCTGTTTTACCTTAACACCTACATACTTTATTGGGGTTCTGGTATCTGTAGAAAGATAAGATCATAGTTCAGAAGGTAGCCATCGTTATAGACATAGAGTTTTTGGTCAAGAGGGTGATAGTTAATGCTCTGTACTCGTTCCTGCATCTTAGGCATGACAATGGCCAGATTGCCTTCCTTTCCTGTGTTTGTGTCATAATAGTAAAAAATCTCTTCCATTTTGGTGTTCAAAGTACGGGTGGCGTAGAGAACTCCACATACCATGAACGTACTAGAAACAGACGGCTTGTACTGCTTGGTAACCCAAGTGTTTAGCACCTCAAGTGTAGTGTCATTGAGTTGGCTAATCACTATGTTACCAGTGCTGGCTTCAGTAGCGTAAATCACCCACAGTCCATGTTCATCTATATTAAAGTCAATATCTTGCCAATCAACATTAGCATATGAAAATCGGTTGTTATAAACAGCATTGAGGAGTCTGTGATTCACAGGCACTGTGTTGGTGGCCAGGTTAATTCTGGCAATGTTCCCACTATTGTACCAGTTAATGTACATGTTGTTGTTATAAACTGTTATACCACTACCTTGGCCAGAACTAATCCGAGATTCTCGAGCAGGTGTGTACAATAACAAGTTATCCAGTGTATTGTAGAGTCTGTAATATTGAAATACTCTTCCATCTGTTTCCAAAGTTGCCACCCAATACAGGGTTGTGTCTGGATGCTGTGGAGAGTAATCACGACCCCAGGCTCCATATTTATATGAAAACCCTCTCCAGTTGAGCTGAATCACAGACGGTTTGCTGATGTTCGCCACACCACCGTGACTACAGGTCCCTATAGAGATAAAGAAATATAAGGGTATTTTTAAGGAAAATGAGTGACAAGATGCCAACAACTTGGTCTCTTAAAAACGAAAGGTGTCTGTCAAGGGTGTTTGCCCTTTCAAGATTCAATAACAAAAGCAGTTATGATGGAGAACAAGAATTATCCTTGGTTTCAGTTTCAATGGGAACCCATTGCTGGATCTACAAATAACTCTCTTTTGTTTCCATGAATAGATGTTTCATATTAGAAACAGAGATAAGCAAAGTGACAAGAGCCATTACATTAAGTCTGGAGGGTCAGCCAGCCCTGGTGGCACAGGCCTGTAATCCTAGTACTCAAGGGAGCTGAGGTAAGGGGATCCCAAGTTCAAGTTCAGCCAAAGCTATTTAGTGACTTAGTGAGACTGTCTCAGCAAAAATAAAAATGGGCTAGTGAAACCCTGGGCTCAATTGCCAGTGTCACAAAAAAAAAAAAAAAACCTTAAAAAATGAACTTTGGACTGCCCAGAGGAGGGCCAAAGGTGGGGGACAGCTTGATGAGTTTAACGTATTTTTCTCCACCAGGAAACATTTTACAATCCTCCTCCAAGATAAACTCAGAAAAAGAAAGCTTTAAGTACAGCATTTATAGGTCCAGAAAGACGTTTCTACAATGATTAGATTTTAGCCTTCAGAAGCCATGAAGTAATTTTAGGGCAGCGACACCTGCTTTGTGCCAAGTGCACAGGCCATCATATAAATCGCTTGGGGACCATCTTGTGCAGTTCCAAGGGGCACCCTGCTGTTAGTAACCCATACAGTGCTGTGCCATGGAACGACAAGTATATATTTCATCCTTCCTGTTCTGATATG
The DNA here is from genome assembly GCA_004027205.1 of Ctenodactylus gundi. Classification (NCBI taxonomy): domain Eukaryota; kingdom Metazoa; phylum Chordata; class Mammalia; order Rodentia; family Ctenodactylidae; genus Ctenodactylus; species Ctenodactylus gundi. The sequence goes on from PVKB01000061.1 coordinate 831,671, forward strand.
GTCGTTGTCACAATGTGTACAATCAAATGGGACCAGACGCACTGATCCAGTGACTCTATATTCCCTATGACATTCAGGTAAATGACTCAGCCTGGGCAACTGGCCCTTCACGTTGTGCTCCCTCTCCAATGCTTGCCAACCAAAGTCTTTTAAGAGATATTATAAAATAAAATAAAATAAAATAAAATTCCTCCAGTATTTTTATGATAACTAAACAAAGAGATGAATGCATATTTTCTGGGGACCTTAACGAATACTATTTTTTAAAAAATAACTGGTGAGCTTGTTTATTGGGTAACAAAGAAAAACAACTTCAAGTACATTCTTAAAAAATCATTTTCCCTCATCCTCCTGCTCAAGACAGAGAAGGTGAGAGAAGCAGGGAGTAGAATATTAGTCACAGGTTCTGATTTTAAATGCTTAGAGGGAATCAGGGAGCCATAGAGGACACTTGAGTGCCCTGGAACCAAAAGCAGAGCTCGAAAAAATTGCCTGAGATTGGCACCATGGGCGTAAAGGGAGTAAAGCTCCTGCCTCTGCCTCTGCCCAATATGGAAAGACCCAATTCTTTTTCTTGCTAAATGCTTCCCTCTCAATCCTTCTCAATCAAGAACTGCTCAGAGGTGAAGCCATTACCAGAAATTCTGCTTTTATTTTTTCCAATCTGCTGGAACTTTTTGGTCTCAGAATTAAATATGTGCTCCTTAAACGCTCACATAAATCCACAATTGGTAGAAAGCCAGCCAACCAAACAGCAGGTAGAGAAATGAAACCACTCTGTATCCAACCTCAAATAATTTTGCATATCATTAAGCAGAACACAGTCACAGGTTTATTTTAATAATGTATGCACCATTTCATAAATAAAAAAGCAACGTGTGTTCAAGAGACTACTCTCCACTAAAGAAATAATAAATAAAATTATAAATTATTATTTCTTCTCCTAAAAGTGATCTCTCAGATGAATGCTTGTTTGCTTTTGTTTATGAAACAATGCATGAATTATTAAAATAAAGTTAGTGGTGTGTTCAGTTTAATGAGAACAAAAACTGTTCCAGTTTCCATATGTACAAACTAGATTTTCTGGTTAAAATATCTTCCTGAGAACTTATTTATTTATTCAACTGCATTTAGCTGAGAGAAAATGAAAGAAAGTTAATTTTTTTCAGATTGTATGTCTTAAGAATTGTTGCTTCATGATTCATGCCTCCTTGAAAAAAATGGAAATCAATAGTGACAAAATATTTCAGAAAAAATTATGATGCGTATAATTTATTCAAAAATTACCATGGGATTAAAGATAAACCATTCTGTCTCCAAATGTGGAAATCTGAAAGAATCAAATAAAGTTCTCAAAAATTACTACTTCTCTTATTATATTAATAATCTTATGACTTGTACAGTAGTATTACTACTTGTGCTAGTATTGATACTATTATTACTACTAACAATTATAATGGATCCTCATTGTACAAGCTGACCTTAATTTTAAATTGGTAAATGGTAAAAATATTAAAAACTGTATGAAATTTCAATTTCTTTTCCTCCTCTCAATTAGTCCTAAACTCTCCTGTTCGTTTTGTTAGTCTTGTTTTATCTTTTCTTCCCTTTGTACTATTTTTAGGGCTCTGGCAGTAATTCACAGGAAAAATAAATAGGGAAAAAAACTAATTCCTGTTGTCTACTACTACTACTACTTTGAATACAGTAGTGATTGACCATTGAAAAACTATGGTGGACTTCCCTACTCCTCAGTAGACCAACATGGAAACAGTATTGAAATAGGCAATCATCTCAGTATTCACTGCTCATCCAGAGTACTTGATCTATCCTAAGCTTCTACCTACTCCCCCTTCTCTCACACTCTCTTTCTTACCTTCCCTCATTTCTAGGTCTTGGATACATTCCATCTCTTTCTTATCCATTTCCCAACCTGATCCTTGGATGACAACCCATTGCCTAGCCAAGATCCAAGAAGTGGGAAGAATGAGTGAATCATTTTGCATTTTCTGGTGGAAGAAATGTGACATAGGATTGTCAGGAAACCACCGTAAGTAAGGAAGTAAAGACAACTTGGTGTGAATCAGATGAGTGAGTCGTTGAAACTGTCTTGTTACTCCTAGAATCACAAGTGTACCCCAGTGTTAGAGCATCTGTTGAAGGCAGCCTGGCACCATGAGAACCTTGTCAGAGAGGCTCTAACCAAACCCTTACTCCAATACTTCATAGCTACATATCCCTAAGCAAGTTATGTAACCTCTAAGCCATAGTGACTTTGTGTTAAAAAAAAAAAAAAACCTACTCTGTTGGAAAAAATAGACAGAAGGTCTATAAATGTAAGTCTATGAGCAGTAACATTCTCAATCTAACCACATCATGTTACAAGTAGAGGTTTACATGTCTGTCTCTGTTCCTGGGTAGTGGCTTCCAGAGGCTCCGTATCCCATTCTAGTAACCCCAGTACCCAGTCATACAGTGGAGCCAAATTATGTTTGGGGAATAATGGAACAAAAGACTAATCAAATCACCTAGACTCCAGGTTACCTTTGTATATAAAGGAATAGTCCTCTACCAAGCTACACATCTGATTTTTAAAAGAGCCTGGTATTTACTTCACAGAACATAAAACAAGGAACCTGCTACACAAATGTGACTTTGGTTAGCAACATCTTCACCACATAATTCATTACATCCTATCCTAGTATTCTGAAAATGTTCAGAGAAGCCACCTTCATGCTACTTTAAACAATCTCTTGGGTAGCCATGAGATTAAAAGCCAAAAATTACATGATTACAGCAGGCCTTAATAGTCAATCAGTGCATCTTCCCACCTGGGAAACTAAATTTGTTTGAACCAAGAGGAGAAAGAATTTATGATTACTGTGTCAGAATGAAGCAATTAAAATGATCGGAATCATAAAATAATTAAGACTAAATTAACTTTGAATTATTGGGTATATGCTACTCAACAGTCTTCTCTAAGCTTGGGATTTAGCCAGCCACCCAGTCTTTCACGGTCCATTGATTCACCAACCATTTACTGAGCATCTACTATGTACCAGTAAATCTCAGCAACTCCAAGCAAAACAGTGATTGACTCAGAACTTTTGCATCACATTTCACCAATGTACGGTCAGGTAGATTCAGAGGAAAAGCAGAGTGAAGTCAGTTGTTTTAAGATGGAAAAAAAAGTTAACGAGCAGAAGGCAAATTATGTTAAATTGGAAAGTTCTATGAAATGAAGTAGAAAAGAATGTCATTCACAGTAAATATATATATAGTGCCTTTTATTGAACTCAATATGCATGTACTGGTTATAAGTTCAAGCTGACCACTGATTAGCAAACGACAGCCACAGAAGAGAAACCCAGAAAATGCAGAATTACTTTCTAGCTGAAACAGGCAATACAGTCTTTTTTTGTTCTTTGCAACTCTGCAGTGAAGAAAAGCAGACAGCCCAGATTTTAAAGTCCCATGATAGTGAGTAACTTTAATTAAAGTCTCCACAGGCTTACAACTTTGCGGTGCCTGGGGATTTTCCAATTCTGCATTATCAACCAATCCAAACAGAAAGAGAGCAAGTGAAAGAAATTGATTTAAAAGCAGGACAAAAAGTCAGTTTAATATAAACATCATAAATATAATATGAACAAAGCTGGAGGAGGGCCAAGTGGCTTGGCATAGAGCCAGGTACAGCCAAGGTTGCAGGAAAGTGAGCGGAAATCTGGGTTCAATTTACTTAAACAATGCAACTGGGTTGAAATGGTTCGCAGAAGTCTAAGTGTGAAGGCCCGGGGGAAAGTTCTGGGAAAAAAAAAAAAAATCTAAGACATCTAATCCAACAGACTCACTTGTTTTTCCACCCTCGAAACTAAGTAATATATTTTCTACCTCACCATCATCCTTGGGTTATTGACACTAACACTGAGACATCAGGGCGTCCACAGGCAGTCAGGGAAGGAAGACTCTCGAGTTTCAACTTCAGCTTTGTCACTAACTACCTGTGTAACCTCAGGAAAAGAAGTAATCTTGCCACTCAAGTCCTTTTGTCTGACACACTTAGGGGGCTAAATTCAATGGCTTTGGATAGTCTTCTTGCTTTATAATGTCCTTATTCCGTGAGATACATAAAAACTGCCAGAAAAATCCATCCCATGGAGAATATTTTCTGGGGAACGCTTTCTCAATTATTTTAAGAGGCTAATTGCCTCGACTTCTGCCCCAGTGAGCCCTTGGCAGTGCAACAGAACCAGCTCACATTTCCAGCACATGTTGATACCGCTGAGCCCAGACCAAATAGCATTAGTTTGTTGTAGAGCACAAGCCATGGTCTTTGCCCCAAACATCCTCTATGTGTCAGACTAGGACGGATTCCCAAAGGCGAGAGGGAAAACATCCCCTGCTCAGCACCAACAAGCTTATAACTGTGGTCATATCTAATAGACATCTGAAGCAAATCAGCTACATTGACAAGGATCCAGAAATGCACAGTCCAAAAGGAAACAGGCTGTGAGTGTTGGAATTAATAAGAATAACAAAGGCCCGTATGATCTGATGAGAAGAGACAGTCCCAAACAGCTGAGCAGCTTATACTGCAGAGTGCAGTTCCCTGTGACATGGTGTCTCTGAAGGGTAGGCTGACTGCTGCAACGGATAGCCTGCCTTTAGTCCACCTGCAGAGATGCACCTCAGTATACAAGGATCTAGCCCAGCTTCTCTTTACGGGGAAGTTTTCACCGCAATTATCATCTTTAACAATAAAATCCATTGCTAGGGTCCGGGTGCTGATTACAGAGCCCTGATCTCCCAAAATGTTGTCTCACTAGTCCCCATAGCAACCCTACAATGCAGATACTATAATTCTCTCACTTCAATGTGGGTAATTAAGGGCTTTTTTCTCTAGCCATGTAGCTAGGACGCTCAGGTATTTGGGGTTTCAAGCCTATGTTCTTGAGGCCTCCAACCTGTTGCCTGCATTCATGGTTGTGTTTACAGAACTCCCTCAACTGAGCACCAGTGGGATTGGTGAGAGGCCATGATTCCCCCTCCTCTCCAGTCACTCACAGTCCTAGAAACACAGAAAGACACACCCACAAAGAGCACACAGCACAGGGAGCCACCCATCTCATCTTCACCGAATGCCAGGACACAGAATGGCATGTGTCCACATGCGCTTAGGAAAGAATACAGGAAAAAGTGAAGAAGATGGAGAAGAGATAGGAGAGAGAGAGACAGAACACCTAGCTTATCAGACAAACAAGCCAACCAGCCTTTCCAGGAAAGCACATGTGACACACAGATTCCAGAGGCTTCTCCATCCCCCGCCCCATAGCTCCTTAACACCATTAAGATGGTTTGCCTATTAGGAAATACAAAGGTAATATGTGTAACATGGATTTTTAAAAAATCACCTCACTGTATTTTTCCCCCTGTAAATGCCAAAATATAACAATGCAAGTACTTGGAGGAAGTGAAAGTCTCCGCTGAACAAGACTAAGAGGGTGTGAAGTGTGGGGGAAATTAGAACACGGAGGATTAAACTCACAACTACAAAATTTCCTTCCTTCCTCCACCACTATAATCCCAAATCCCTTCCCCATCTCACTCATGGCTCAAGGTGGGGCCTGGCTGAATGGTAAAAATATGGCAGACTTACCTGGAGCAGGAGGCGGGGCCACAGGAGTGTGTTCAACTTTAGAGTCCTCGCATTCCTTCAGCTTGTGCTTTAGTGCCAGGATTTCTCGGCGAATGGCAAGGACATTGTTTTTGTCTAGCGTCTCCAGCTTCTCTACCAGGAGAGTCATATTCCTTATCTAAGGAAATAAAAATTCAGAGTGACTTTATATTATTGTACAATTTCTTTCATAAACATTCCATGGCTGAATTTGTCATTTAGTGAAACATTGCTACAGAATACACTAGAGATTCTTCTGAATGGTTTCATTTGGAGGAATACATTTTATGGTTTAGCGTGAATGCCTGTCAGATTTCAGGCAGATGTGTGTGACAAGAAGAAAACAGCAAAGATTTTTAACAGCTTTAATAATAGAGCACAGCCTCATTCGAGGCATCCATAGGCATCCATAAATGTCCATTAAAGTTTATTTCTAATAACCTTCCTCTATAAACTCATGTTTACCCATGTTGTATTATAATTAAGTTTCTAATGAATAGTGAGGGCCAGAGAAAAGTTAAATTCTAAAATATGTAACTGGAATTCTCAATGATAGTCCATGCCATGACTGTGCAAGTAAATCCTCATTGACATGAATTACCAAACCATAATATTAATGTGGTTATCTTTATCCTCAGATCTTAAAACCCTTCACTAAAACATACTCACATGTAAATCTTTAAAGGAGATTGTCCATAGGTAGAAAAAAATTCCAAGAGGAAACAAGATTAGATGGCCATTCCAAAAAAGAAACAGAGTCTTAACATGTCCACGATCAGGTAAATTGTGGCTTTCTAGTCCCTGAGCATAAATCCAGAGCAGAGAAGACACCCAATCTAGCATGGCCACAGGCAATTGCTCAGATTTATGTTACCTCCCTTCTGAAGAACTTGAAAGGCTAGTTGTGGGGCAGGACTCTGTCCTTTAGATGATACTTGCTTCTTGGTCAACATGTTCCCAATGTGCCTAAATCACTATACAAAAACAGCCATTCACCAGAACCAGAGCGCGAAGGTGCCATGTGCCACGAGAGCAGCAGAATTAAAGAAAGAGATTCACATTCAAGTCCTGGAATCTGTCCACGTCACTGAAAAAGATTTAGTATTGATATGCTGATAAGAAGTGAGCCCCCTCCTTACCTCCACTTCCAACTGGCGAACAACTTCTGAGCTTCCAACAAAACTCTGCTTCAGCTGTATGATCAGTCTCTCCATCTCCTTCACTTCTATCTTGATCAGCTCGAAGTCCAGTTCTGTGTAAGAAATGCTATCCTTTTCCATGATCTCAACTCGGACCGTTAGGTTGAAGAGTTTCTTTTCATATACACTAATTAACTTGACGTATTCTTTCACCTGACGGGGAATCAAAAGCCTCAAGTCAATTCCCAGAGTAATATCTAAAAGCCCTTCTCCATTACCAGACAACTGAAGACTATTGGATTCCTCTCAATCATTTTTAAAGAAATAAATCAATATATATGTATTTGTGTGTGTGTGTGTGTGTGTGTGTGTGTGTGTGTGTGTGAGTGAGCTTAGCTTGGCCTGGAGTTCATGGTAATCCTCCTGCCTCAGCCTCTCAAGTGCTGGGATTACAGGGGTGTACCACCATATCCAGCTTAAGTGGTGCTGGTCAAGAGAATATTTAACTAGATGTTTTAAATTGTGATGGTTAATCTTGATTGTCAACTTGGTTGAATAGAGAAACACTCGGGATATTAATAGTACACTCTTCTGGGTGAGTTTATGAGGGTGTTTTCAGAGATATTGTGACAGGACGACAAGCTGAGAAAGAAACCCACCCTGGATGTAGATAATGTGATCCAAAAGACTAGGGTTCCAAATAGAACCAAAACAGATGATGTCCTCTACTAGCAGCAGCTCAAGCTGACTGCTCTCTTTCTGCTTCCAGGCTGTCATGTGGTGGACTGCTCCACCCCACCATGCTGTCTGCTGCATCACAGGCCTAAAAGTAACGGAGCCAAGTGACCATGGACTGAAACCTCTGAAACTGTGAGGTAAAATAAATCTTTCCTCTTTGAAGTGTTTATCTCAGATATTTGGTCACAATGATGAAAAACTGTAATACTATCTAATACACATTATCAAAATGCAGACTAAAAATCATAATAATATAACAGGAATAGGTTGAACTTTACTAAAAAATATTTTGCTTCAGAATTATCATTCACATGTATATTTTATATCTCTGTTTTAATGTTGGAAGACATTAGCCTTAAACTAACCTGGTTCAAATCAATCTTTTGTCATCTGTCCTCCTTCCAACACATTTGCTGAATGTTAGGGTTTCTCAAACCTCAGCATCATGGACATTTTAGGTAGATTTTTTTTCTTGTGAGAGACTATGCTGTGTATTGCAAGACATTCAGCTGCCTCACATGCCAGTAGAACCCTCCCCGCTCCTAGGTATGACAGTTGAAATGTCTCAGGATATTGTCATATGTTTTCTCCAGACCAATTACCACCATCATCACCTTCTCTTTATTAAGGACCATTGCTCTAAATTTAAATATTTTCTAGGAAAGGAAAAGGGCACTAGGTTGAATTCCTTCTTTGATGACCACATATAATAAGTTTTGAGTCCATCTGCCTTTTACAAAGTGACATAAAGACCTATGTCACTATATAATACATGAGCCCATCTGCAACTGTAAAGTGCACATTTCATTAAGGGCTTTCACATTTATTCCAAGAACTGATTATTGCAATCAGAACTTTAAATTACTCATTTGTTGCATATATTTGAATGTCTGATCATTAAGTTAAAATACTTCCAAAAATTCCCTTGATGGTTTAGTGTATAATTGGATTCTCCAAACGGTATTTCAGTAAACAGTTGGTGGTACTTTCTGTATCTGATCTCTAAGAGAAATGTCATGGCTTTTTAAGGAACCTGCTCATTAAAAGTTGCTGGGTTTACTTTTTCTTTAAAATCCTGATATGTCTTTCCAAACTGTACTAACGTCAAACTGATCCCCGACGCCTGGATGAGTGCAGAGTCACGTGTTGACCTCTAATCCATCTAATACCAACGGCAGCCCTAACTTCTGTCATTGTAGCCCTTCCACTTAACCCCACTGTGCAAATTAGAGTAGACTCACAGGCCACAGACCTAAAGGGCGAGGGCTTCAGGCAAAGAGGATTTTAATGAAAGTTGAAAATGCAGCCCTTGGCACTGCTTCTGTATCTCCTCCGGCAACTGATACTCACTGCCATCAGATGTGCCATCACTTGGAAGCTGATAGGGCCAGTGACATTTTGGTGATTAGAGAGGTTAAAAGAAAGTGTGTGTGTGTGTGTGTGTGTGTGTGTGTGTGTGTGTGTGTGTGTGTGTCTAGTATGTGTGGGCCAAACTAAATAAGTTCCCCTCAAAAATATGCACGTAAAAGTAAGGTAGCCAGGTGCCCATTTCTACAAAAATTGGGCACATATTGTTTATGTTTAAAATAATAATACAGTGCCAATCCATTAAAGAAATGGGAGTCTGAGAAATGAATATGCTTGTTGGCATCTGGCCATGGCAGCTCTTGAAACAAATGAAACACCCTCAACTTTCTGGAACATTTTGGTGGCTTGTCACAGCTGGTGCTCAGCAAAAATGAGTCAACTGTCATCTCAGCTGAGAAAATGTGGCCCTCCCCAGTTCTCACGGAAGACCACGGCATAGCCCGCAGCCTGCGACCTGTGAGAATGTGCGCTGCACCTGTCCTTGTTCTGTGACAAAATGAAACATCTCCACATCTATTTGGGGAAAACATTTTGGGGGGTTCATTCAGGTAACACAGGAAACTTCAACAGTGTTCAGAAAAACTGGAATTATCCACAGAGTTACAGAAGGAAGAAGGGAAGCACAGGCTCGCCAGGGGAAGCCTACGGGTGTGCCCAGCCCCACATTCCTGACATCTACAGCAGCTAATTTCTCCCTTTATTATTTAGAGCTGTGGTTCTAAACGTGGGAAGGGGGGGTGATGGTGGAGGGGGTGGAGGTGGTGATTTTGTCTCCAGGGAGCATTCAGCAACATCTGGAGACATTTTTGATTATCACAACACTATGGGGTTTGCAGGGGAAAGCAGGAATGCTGCTGGCATCTGGAAGCCAGGGATGCTACAAAACGTTCTAGCAAGAACGTGGATCGAACCTTGAGAGGGCACATAGTACCGACGTGGCACCTTGAGGTTTATCGTGATTGCTAGTTTGAGCATTGAAAGAGCATCATGTGTGTGCTTCACACCACCCACCTAATATTAACAGTGGTTATTCTATCTGTTATGCACTATGTCAGTGACACAGAATAAAACTCTGCTTAGAGGTTGGCTTTAAGGTGATTATTGTTTCTTACAGTACAAGCGGTCTTGTAACTAACATGGATGTGGAACTGTTTAATCTAGCTAGTAAGCTGAAGAATTAGTCTGGTTCCTATCTCTTTCTTGAAACTGGTAATTATAACTATGGCCACATTATTTAAAATAAGCAAATGTACTTAGAAACATGCGGCTGTCTTTAACATAGCCTTAAAACTGAATGCAAATTAGCCAACTGAGCCTGACGTAACTAACCATCAAGCCGTGGGGCATTCTGAGGGTAGACTCCCCTGAGCTAATATCTGACTTCAGAGCTCAGCAGACAAAGCACTTAATTTCTCTAAGCTTTAGTTTCTTCCCAGAAGTGGGGGAGAAGGGAGAGAGGGTATCAACCTCACACAATTATTGTGAAGACTGCAGATGATGGACAGTAAGTTCCCAGCTAATGGATGCATGTCCTATAAATTACAGGACTTAATAGAGAAGCAGTGGTCTCAGTGTTTTTCAATCTGACCTTTTAATTTATTATGTTTAACTGCACAAAGCATTGCTCAATCGATGTTGTTTGTTTACGAGTTACCTAAATGTCTCCCGGGCTGCCTCAGCTTTCTCATGCATGAGAATCTATTAGCAAATGTGTCTTATTAAATAACTTACCCCGAAGACCATAAGCCTCCAGAGGGGGGAAAAATCATCTCGAGCTGCTTTTGTGCCACCCCCTTCCTAAGTACAGTCACAAAAGGACATGTCACAAACAACATGAAAGTACGAAATGCTTTCAGCATCTTACGCAGAGGCAGCTCCCTGTCTACTCTGTGTACTGACGGATAATGAATCAATGTAGGGCAGTCAAAATCCTTTCCTACTGACCTGCCCAAAATGGGCATTCCCCCAGGCCCTTAGATAAATGGTGATTTCCAAGGCAACCCAGGGACAGCTGCAATAATTCACCCAGAAATTCAAAAGCCTTCAGCTAAAGAGATAACCTTGGATTTGAAGGCATTATCCACCCACTGCTTATCTTCTAGGGTCTGTGCTGAAGGATGCTAACAGCCTGGAAAGGAGGAAGGAGAACCCGGACCATCCCCAAGACTCAAAGTTCCCATCTGGCGAAACAAGCCAAGAGAACAATGACCTTGGGCAACTCCATTCACCCTTATAAACCTGTTTTTCTACCACTAAACTTGAAGAGAGGACACCCGGCCTGTCTGCTGTAAAGGCTTTCCTGAGAGGAAAACAAGAACTGGAGGCATTTGTAAAAACGCAAACAGATCCTGCTATTATTATCATTGTTATTATCACCAGTGACACCAGACTGATTATGTCAATCCCAGCTAGCAGGGAAATTCCTTTCTTCTGCATTTTTTGGACCAGCAATTGACTGACACTTTCAGACAAAAGTTATCCTACCTGCTCTGCAATTCTTCCCTGCCAGTTATTAACAAAATAGATGCCACCTCCTCTTCTCCCCCATCCTTATAAGATTGGAATTAAATGTCTCATACAAAAAAATCAAGCCACATACTCTCCCTGGAGCAGCATGAGGTTTCAAACTGTCCTTCACACTCCTGGCACCAGAGACTACACACAAATCAGTGGCTTCCACTCTTTCAAAGTAAATGACTCTAACTAAAAAGATCTTTACCTAGGGTCTTCCTCCACGTGTTATGTTTTTCTGCATAACTTCTTATCTGCACTTGATTATGCTGAAATAAGGCTATGAATATTAATGGGTGGAATTTATAATTTAGTGCTGTGCCTTTTCTGCTGATTAATTCAAGGACATTTTATTTCTTAAGAAACTAGATTCCTGGAGTAGCCAAACACATTTTTCTGGACACTCATTTAAACTTACAATACTTACCTACCAATTCAGGTTGAAAGTAAGGTCTCGGCTTCAGTATAATTTTTGTCTTAAGGGGTAACTATGTTGGATGTTGAGATGGCTGAGCTTAAATTTCTCATGAAAACTTATTTTGAATTTTGCAGTAAAGCCAAAGCTCTTTGTAAATTAATGGAATTGTGTTAAATAATGCATGATGTGATTATGCCCTAACTTGGACTTCACCTGTGCAGAAAATAGGCGCCTTTCTAATTGATTTGTAAGTTGGCTGAAAAGATGGAAGGGGTCAAACCTGGAATGCTAAGTCACTTTGCTCAAGCTGGCTCAGAGAAAGGTAAACTCTTTAGGATAACTTCTCTGGCTAGAGAAAAGCAATAATGTGCGGGTTGGAGTTAGGATTTTTATCAACACTGAAAGACTTATTAGTCTTGATTCAAATTTCTAGAGAAGCCTTCAATGTTGAGCTAACATTGGACACACCTAGTGAAATGCTTCCACTGAGAAAATAGAAGATAGCCAAAAGAAAGAGAGTGTGTGCAAAAAAAAGAAGGAAGGAAGGAAAGTTGGGAAAGGAAAGGCAAGCAAAGAGAAAGGAGGACAAGATGAAGAAGGAATCATCTACCCAAAAGTAAGAGATAATCAAAAGCCCCCCAAAAATGAAGAAAATAAAATAAAGAAGAAAAAGGAAAGAAAGATTGAGGCAAGACTTAGAAACAAAAGGAAATAACAATGGAATAGAAACCAACAAAAGTATTGAAATAAGAAAGAATGAAAGAGGTCAATGAAGAAGAAAAAGAAAACAAAACTGAGCTGGGCTTGGTGGAACAGGCCTGTAATCCCAGCATTCTGGGAGGCTGTAGCAGGAGGATCACCAGTTCAAGGCCAGCCTGAGCAATTCAGTGATTTAGCAAGACCTTGTCTCAAAATCAAAACTCAAAACTATGCTGGGGGTAGAATTCCTTGTGAAGGCCTTGTACCCTCTCCTCTCACCTCCTCAAACAAACAAACAAACAAAACAGCTAGAAGGGACATATCAACGAAAACCAAGAGGAAAAAGAAACAACAAATCAAAAACCGGAAGGTCGGAATTTGCAGAGAAAACTAGAAGCCTCTTTCTGACTGTACGAGGACCAAAGGCCCGAGTTAAGTGCCTCCCGGATGCGAATAACCTTAGTCCAGCTTTCTTGTCTAGCTCTCATCTTGCTCTGCTGGCAGGAGCCCAAAGCTGCGCTGTAGAATATACGCTACAAACATCGTGAGATACAACTCCGTATTCTTCAGTACAGTGAAAAGTAAAATGTCTATAAAGTCCTGATTTTTTTAAGTCTTTTGTTTTGCTTGGTTGTTGTGTGACCTTATCAATACTTACTATAGAAAGCTCTTTCTCAAACTTCTGAGAAAGGATGTGAGCTGTGAACTCCAAGCGTTCCACTCTGTCCACAGGAAAGGTGGTGTCTGGCAGGGAGACGGAGCACTGGCAGGTTCCACGTTCATCCACAGAGCCGGTGAAATTGGAGAATGGCTGTAAATAATAAGGCGAGTATCAGTAATAAGCTGGAAAGTGAGCCTCTTTTGGCCACGGGAGTGACAGAAATTGGCTTATCAAAAAGAGCAAATGGAGTCCAATACATAAATGAGTAGAAACAAGGGAAAACTGCTTTGATTTCACAAGGTGGTGATGACACAGGGCTTAAGCCCAGTTGTGTCCATCCTTCAGACTCCACCCCCAGAAGGCAGCCTTTACCTGCAGGATGCTTCTCCTCTCCCAAGATGTCTTAAAGGAGATCCTGATTGTCTCTCTGCAAACGGACATGGGGAAGTGCCGAGAGTTCTGAATTTGAACATCAGTCCTACCATTTACTCTATGAGACACTCCCAAATTTCAGTTTCCTCTTCTATAAAACAGAGATACTCTGCTCTCAGGATTAACCAAATAACGTGAGTCAAGTCTCTAAGACATGGTAGGTGATCTGTTTCTGTCACTTTCTCCTTCTGTTACTTATTTTCTGTCTCTTGCCTTTTCTCCAATCTGAGACCAGTTCCTCCCTCTAACTAGAATGAGGAAGCCATCAAAGATGGGGACTACAGTCACCACCTATGATACAAATTCACGTCCTCCCTTTGGATGGGAGTTTGGGTGGGCAACTGTGATTAGCATTCTTCAAAATGGAAGCAAAACAGCCGTTTGCTAAAGCTGAGCAGTGTATGAGTTGAGGTTTTGAGCAAAATTTTTAAATAACAATTCCCTCACTTATCATTTGCAGAAAAGTCATTTTAAAATATTTGGTGCTTCTTTAAGATATTCAGGCTCACACTTCGGTGCCACTGCATATTTTAAAATGACAGATTTGAAAGATCCTGTTTTTCTTTTGTCCCCTTTGAACTACCCCAGGGGAATTCTAGCACAATTAACATTTTTTTATTATTATTATTACTACTGCTGCCTTCCAAAGTCTTGGCAGCCGAGTGGCTATGCCTTTCCATGATCTCATCTGAAGGCTATCGCAAGCTCACCTGTGGAGCAGCAGCCTGAAGGGACTTTTTATAAAACTAAGAAGGACTGAGCAGCGGCTTTCAGAGTCTGAAGAGACTGGAGCCAGGTCTCTTGGAGTTCAAGCCAGCTGGCTGGGGCTGAGGTTTCATGCTCTACCCCTGGAATGCGTACCAACCTCCAAGACTCTAGAAGAAGTGCAGCTAAAGGATTTTGTGAACACCACCAAACCCATCTGTGGCCTCTGGGCCAATGAAGGCTTTTGTAAATAAGTTTTTTTGTTTTGTTTTGTTTTTGCCGAAGCTTCTTAAAGATGAGTAGAAGAAAAGAAATACATATGGGCCAAAACTCTCCATGCCAGGTAAATTCTTGACTTTGACCTCAATTTCCCTTTTGAATCATATCCATGTATCGTCATGAATTGGGGAGTGAGGCATAGGGATGAGCAGGTTAATACTGAACACGGGGGGGGGGGGGGGATGGATAGGGTGTAGAGGGAAAGGCTGTTTGCCAGGGTTGAATAAAGACTAAAGAAACATCATGAGCCTTTCAGAGAGACTGGCTTCTCTCGGAACCAGCTTTGTTACTCCCTCCAAAGGTAGATTTTGGCTGAAACATGCCAAAGCTTTTACCAGAAGGACCTACACATCATAGGCTTTTGAAGAAACAGCTTATTATAATAACTGTCTAGTGAAAAAAAGAAGAATCTTGCATTGCAATTGACAGGGAGAGGTTAATTAGCTGCACAAGATGGGGCTGGACCATTCTTCGAATTCTTTGAAAAGCTCTGTCAACTCAGGAAGCAGTGGATATCGTCAAGCAGTCTCTAGACAATCAAGTAGCAACCACTAGTTAACAACTTTTCGTCCTGAAGTTCACCTGAAAGACGGGCAAATAATTATGAGCCCCGCTGACAGCCATTCCACGGGTTTCTATTGAACATCTCTGTCCCAACACTGTGGACTCCCAGCTTCGATCCCGCTTATCATCAACCCAGCGTGCTCAGCTGACATCAAAATGGCCCATAAGTTTGATCAGTGTTTCCCATTAGAGATATTTCTGCTCCTTGAATTCAAAGACAATGAAGCTAATGGTGATGAGTCTCTCTCTGCGGTGAATGCTTAAACTGTGTGAGTGCAACATGGGAAATGGGAGACAGAAGACAAGTGCCTGTCTCCTTGGCCTTTGGCAGGATATGCAATCCCCCTGTGGAGGGCAAATAGGACTCTGTATGTTCCACGAAGCCATTCTATACAGCTAGCTATCCGCTCAGTCTGTGATCAACTAGCATTTACCAGTGGCTACAACACACCAGACTCTGGCATTAGAAGGCCAATTCCTCTTAGGAACCAAACCCACTGTCATTATAAAAGCTTTTGTGAGGATTTTTGTTTTTTGTTTTTCAGATTTTCTTTTCTCTCTAACCAGCCCTATAGCTTGAAAACAAAAGCACGTGGTTCCCGGTGGTTCCTATTGTTTCATTACTGTGTGGACCAGAGCACTGGGCCTCTCCCTTGTCTGTGGAAGGCCTCTCCTCCGTAGGCGAGGAGAGTGCTCTGAGACCTACAGCAGAAGGTACGACTCACATTGGTAATTTATGGTTGCAATTGGCTCTCATTAGCAGCCAAGTCTAAGTGCCTGCAAAGATTTAAGGCACAAAATAATGGTACTCAACATTTCCAAAGTACAGAAAATGATACGTTTGGAGCTTGCTCACTGACAGTTATAAAAAGGTTGTCCACCACTTTCCAAAGAGCTCATCAAGCCGACAGCCAGCTCTAGAAAATTAGGGTTACAGTAAGACTGACACCTAGTCCACTGTAAAAGAGAGGTTGGAGTTGAGATCCTGGTCACCAGAGAGGGACAAGGAAACGAGGGGAGAAATTAAAACCTCTAAGTACAATTTAATTACCGGTATTTATCTCTTTTTAAATATTTTCTTGTCAGACAACAGGAATTTTGAATTTCTCTATTTCTTAACCTATATTTTATCTTCTATTATTTTAGCTGATGATCTTACCCAGGCTTAGCTGGGTCATGAAGATTCGTAACAACTTTTTTGTTGTTAAAATCTAACATCATTTCAAAAAAAATTAGCCAATTCTAATTGTCCTCAGAAATTATTCATCTGCTTACTGGCTACAAAGAATCCTTGTGCTATTTATAATTCCCCAGTTTTTCTCTATTTCAAAACATGCAATTTTCATTTGTATCTCCTGGACATATAGGAAGCTGAAAATGGAGAGAGGTTGTTCACTGTGGACACTCTGAAAGCAAGTTATAACTTGGGCAAAATAAGTAAATTAGCATGAGAAAACCAATATTGAGCTATCCAATTAGAAATCTTGGTGGCTTTAACCAATGAGGTCACCTCCCTAAGCCTCAGTTTCAGTATTTCTAAAGTGGGACCAAATGTATGCATAAATATATCACAGTATTATTCAGCTGTAAAGAATAAAATGTTGTCATCTGCAAGAAAATGGAAGGATCGTGTTATCATGTTGAGAGAAATAAGCCAGGCAAAGAAAGAGAAATATTTCATATTCTTTCTAAAGCACAAAAGCATGACAAGAAAATGGACAGGAGGTTATTATTTGACAAGAGAAAGGGAACGGGGGTTGGGTAATGGGAGAATAGATACAATCAAAATGCATTATACCCATTGAAACTCTTCCCAAACATATATAACGAGGGACTGGGGGAGGGAGGCCAGGCTAGGGGGTAATGAGCAGTGAAAACGATTGCAGTATATTACATGGATGCACAAACCCACCAAAATGAAAGCCATACATTTGTGTAGCCAATAAAAAAGCATGAAAAAGAAAGAATAAAGAAACAAAATAAAAACAAATAATATAAATAAAATGGGATCGTTAATTTTACCTACCCCTTAGGGTTAAACAAGATATATTTTATGCACTTAATTTTGTCCTGGCATTAATTAAGCACGTGGTGAATATTATTGCTGTTGTTTTTATCTAGGGCCTGTCCAAATGGTTTGTTATTTACTCCATTTTCATTCTCTATAATATATATTCCTGGTGGTGAAAATGGAAACAAGGAAATGAAAGCCTCTTCCTCCCTTCTTGCATGTGCCCTTTCATGCAGACACGCCCGTGTAAGTCACTACCTGATATGTGAACCTGGAAGGGCAGAAGAAAGAGCTTTGATGAAGCTGGGACTCCCTTACTCCAAATCACATGGCAGAGTGGCTAGCCCCTGAGCTTTCACAGAACAGGGTTCCTGCAGGAAGGTTCAGAGGTAACATGGATAATTGCTTCTCATCCCCTCACCTCTCAGTCACCTCCCCATATGCCTATTTCAATTTCTTTAAAGAAGATTCAAAGACAACTCATCTTGGGAGGAACCTGGCTCACTGTGCATCCCACGTAGGACTCCTAGCTAGGTCAACCTTTTGTAAGGCATGGGATTATTTTTTCTTTTCTTGGGGGTTTTGGGTTTTGTGTGTTTGTTTGGGGCTTTTTTGTTAGTTTGTTTTCTTGTTGCAGTTATCTGGCACTGAAAATGGCCCTAAAGATTTCCTATAAAGAAGACTGAAAAGTTAAGATTCCCTCAGAAAATGTCCACAAATAGTGGCACTTTCTTAAGACTAATAACTCTACCCCCTTACTTTTGTTACCCATTTTCTTTCCAAATAAGGTGCAGAGAAATGGCCAAGGCTTCTACCAGAGAACTAGAGGCTGCATCATTATTCTTTATGAATTTGTGGGGGAGGTCCCTTGTAAGAAGCAAATTACCTGGACAAGTTTGCCGGGAGCTGTTGCTTACAGAATCTCTTCTCTGACAATTCCTATCTTAGACTGCCTATGAGAGTCACCGGAGGAGATCTTTTTTAAAATATCTAAGTTTTAAACATCTAATCTGTGGGTAGAACCCAGATCTACCTACGTACTAATTCTAAGGTGTAACCTCATTTGAGACCCTCTTTAAAGCATGGATTTTTTTTTTTTTTGTCCAAAGCCCCCAGCTAGAAAACAGGCATGTTATCTCCCTTGCTAACAAATTAATTATTTCACCCAGGTTTTGATTCATTTCCAAGGCACTTACAATGAACAGAAAGAGTCATAAATATTTTAGAGTGCCCAGGTCTAGCCATCCATGAAATTGTATTCAAGTCCTCCTAAAGCAAGAGGAAGGGAATATACATAGCTCACTGAGTCTCTGGGGTTTCCTCACCTGAGACGCAGCACCACCCTCTGACCAAGAGGAGGCCACCACCGGAGCTTCCCAAGGAACTGTAGTCAGACCTTCAGCTACAGCTGCAGCTGGAGTCCAGGCAGAGCCAGAGAGGCCTGGTTTCAAAGTCCCAGTGGTGGGACTGAGGAGGAACAGAAGAGCTAACAAGAAAGGAAGGCCCTGAGTCATCTTGCCCACTTAGCTGGAGCCACTGGCTTCTGCATAGAGCCCAGGGGCTTCTTATAGGGCCCGGTGGGGATTTCCCCATGCCTGCTTGTGGGGAAAGAGGAAGCAGCCAGAGAACACATGACACCCTTGAAAGGCCAGGACACCCAGGAACCTGAGTCACAACCACACCTTGCCACTGAGCCCCCTTTGTGGATTCAGATTATTCTCTGCCAAATATTAACTTGAATGTGCCTTATCAAGCACAAAATCTAGTTTCCAACCTATTATTTCCCTGAATAAGGTGAAATTTATGCAGTCTCTAGATGAGACAGAATTGAGGTTGTAGGAAGGAGAAGCAGTCCTTGGTCCTTTGCCTAGCAGCTTTCTTACGAGTTATCTTCCGTTTTGCTGCACAGAGAAAATTAGAGGCCTGCTCTAGAGTCCCGGGATTTTCTCTTTAAAGGTTTGTCTTTAGGTCCCATTGTCTAGGCTGCCTCTGACCTGGTCTGCCTCCAAACCAAGTTCTTTTAGCAGCCCCTTTATAAAGAGAAGACCAGCAAGGTTTTATTACATGGAAAACAAGACAAGACTCTGCACTATGTAATTCTCACTTCCGAGAGCTGGATGTAGGGAAGAGAAAGTAGACAAAGGGTCCCCCACATGACCGATAATCCTCATTCTCCAGGCCAAGATGCTGCCGAGACCAAGTCAGGGAGGCCCTTTGGGGGCAATTTCTCTCTCCATAGCCTCTGCCTCTTGTTTGACCAGGCCAGGCATTTGGAACTTTGTGGAAGATGGAAATGGAAGGTCTCCTCTCTCGCCCTGCTCCCCCAGCTGTGGACGTCAGGCTCTGTTTGCATCTCTCTAGTAGTGCACGTACACTTGTGACCCCTGTTTCCTCCCTATAGAATAAAAAGGTTGTTGGCTTGAACTTAAAGCTCAGCTCTGTCCCTTATGAACTGGTGGTCTTGGGCATGTCATGAAACCCCCAAGGATTACATCAGTTTCTAAATGATTAGAATTAAATGAAAACCAGGTCGGTATACAGACCTGTAATCTAGTCCTCTGGGAGACTAAGACTAGAGGACCCCAAATTTGAGAACAGCTGAAGCATCTTAGCATTTTCAAAGAACTTGTCTCAAAAATAAAAAAATAAAAATGGACTGGAGATGTTGGAGATGTATCTCAGTGTGAAGGCCCTGGGCTTCTCCCCAGTGCCACAAATAATTGCAATGATTAAATGAAATATTATACTGAAAGTTGCTTATAAGCTTTGAAGTGCTATACAAATATCAGATATTTGGTTTTGTGTTTAATTTTCCAAAGCCTACCTCAAGAGATAAGTTCCTGGGGTTCAAAATAAGGTAAGCAAGCCCATGCCCTACTCCATCCCTGCCTCATCCCAGGACCTTTTGGAAGCTTTCGTTTACGAGGTTCTGTCATGGCTTAATCTCACAGATTCCACAAACTCTCAGAATAAACACAGGGCTAAAGTGAAAAACAGAGTCTTAAACCCTTAGTGCACTATTCAGATATTCAGGGGAGGGAGCAGGCCAGAAAAACATAAGTGGATAAATAGAAAATAAAGAAAGGGATGGGGAGAAGGGGAAAGAAAGGCAACTCTCTTGGGTGCATCCAAGGTCTGCTTGGGTTGCATGCCTGATCTAGCTCCCCACACCTCCCCCGGAATGGGGGAACTGAGTGGACACTTTGTCCAAACCAGATTCCACAGTTTCAAGGCCTGCACTACCCCAGCCACCTCGGCTGATGTTGCTGTCTCTGTCCTCTCTGCACATTGTGATAGACTTGTTGAACTCAAGGATGTCTTCTCAGGCCAACACGATGCTCATTTCACACGGATGTGGCTAAAAGAGGCCAGCAAGGCTAGGAACATTTTCCCAGGAGCTTTCCAAAACAAATGGATTCACACACATTATATGCTCCAAAGGCAATTTATGGTGAAGATGAAGGCCATCAATGGCCTTTCCTGGCCAGCAGTTTGAGGGTAAGAAATACATTTTTAGGCCCTCATTTCTCATTTTCTGCCCTATTTGGGATTGCCAGATTTAGTAAATAAAAATGCAGGTTCCAGTCTCAATTTGAACTTCCAATAAATAACAAAGAAGCTTTAATAGAAGTATGTGGTATGCAATATTTGGGACATGCTTACACAAAATATATGTCATCTCTTTAACATTCAAACTGAACTAGACATCCCATATTTTATCTGGAAACTCTACCATTGAAGCAGACTGTGAACTGTGAAATTCATTGTTCCCTACTGGAAACAATTCAGCATGGCCTCTTTGGCCTGATGTTCTGGCCTCTGTGGTGCCCAGTTCAAGAAAAGGACGGGAATATGTGAGAATAAAAACTGGCACACTGAATCCATTATTCGAAGAGTGAATGCTATGAATATGGATACAGGAAGGAGAGTATGTCCACCTCCCATCTCGATTCTCCTTTTCTCCTGTTTCCCACCAAAGCAAAGGGCAAACAAAACCTGTTCTCATTTGCTAGTAGCCTCTGCCTGCGACTATAATGAGCTTTCCTTGACCCTTTTTTCAAAGAGTATGTTGGTGCTCTTGTCAGAAAAAGAAAAAAAAATCTCGTTAACAATGGTCACCCGTTGTCATGACTACCTTTGAGGGCTTCGATGGCCAATCCTTTAGAAGACCCCTTGCCAGAAGGGTTGTACTCCTGCAGAAATGGGGCAGCAGTACTCCTCCTCTGCCTTAGCCAGGAAAACCACCGCCCCACTGCGCTCATAAGCTGCTTTGTTCCTGTACGTAGCCATAGTTTCCAGAATAAAACTTTAATCTATTTGGCTGCTTCAAATGCACGAAAGCATGGCGATGCCTTAGCAATGAGATTATTAATAATAGTAGTTTGATCAGTTCCTCTGCAAATACCTTTGTCCTAAGAAACAACAAGCTTCCTGTTACTTGACAGCTTCAAAGACATGAGAAAATTATCAGGGCTCCAAAGCAAACAGTGTTTTATTTATAAAAATGTATTCCAACCCTGAGCTCCCTCTAGAGTGAGGGGTCACTGAAACTCACTTGAGTGATGCAGCATTCCTTACTGACAGCTTGAAAGAAACTTAATATTTATGCACTTCATTAGGGAAACTCCCCAAAGCTATACTTCCAGAACCATTGCAACACACAGGGAAGATATCCACATCGATATTGCCGTAACTTAATCATACTGTCATTAAAACACAATGCCAAACACACCGCAGCACTTTTAGAAGATAGTGTCTGTAGGTATCTGATTTGTACAAAGACCCACAGAGGCAGTGTTCAGTCTACAGACTGATATTAGAAGCTGTATTGGGGTAATCTTTTAATGTCAGGTGATTATGTCTCCAGCAACCCTCAACTCTCTGTGAAATCTGTTAGCAATACTAGTAATTGCATGTACAAATAATATTCAGCTGACACCATTCTTTCACTCTGAGAAGGAGTCCCTCAGTTAACAGTGAGTGTTCAGAGCCTACTCCTTGCAAATCATCAGGCCCCATGAGTTACGAAGAAAAGTGAAAACAAAAATTTGATAAAGAAAGTGCCTAATCATTTGCAGATGACAAGACACTCCAGGAAATATGCTAGAAATAAAAACAACAAATTGAACACACCACCAATTATATGAATACTGAGGAGATGACTGGGTAGCCCATGGTGGCCCAGCCCAGGTGAGTTAATGTCTGAAGAATTTACCAAATGGTAAATTCAGAATGCAGGCTATGGACTCTGGCTTCAAACCTTCAGCATTCAATCCAGTTCTCAATAAATATTTGCACACTGAGAAATATATTTAATAAAGTTATACTATCCAAGTTCTTAGCCAGACCTGTTTTCTCTATAGTTATTGCACATGTCTGGCCCTATACAACTCCTGCTATGAAAAAGAGATGAACTCTTGTTGCATCTATGACATGTCGTCACCTGGAAACGCTAAGTATCAGCACTACAACTACTCCAGGCAACATTTTCAGATTTAATTATGCTGCACTAATCAGTTTCCAATGGCTGTAATAAAATATGCAAGATAACCAGCAGAAAGTCTTATTTTGGCTCAAGGATTTCAAAGGTTTGGATCCAGGAATAATTAGCCTTATCGCCTTTGGGCCCATAATCCCCTTCAAGGACATATCCTCCAGTGACCTAAAGCGTGCTAAAACCTCCCCCGTAGGCCCTGTCTTTAAAGTTTCCACCACTTTCCAATACTGCCAAGCTGAGCAGCAAACCTTTAACACACAAGGCTTTGGAGGACATTCAAGATCCAAATGATAGCACGTACCTTTTACTTTTCTGTTCCTGTTGCTTCTTTATCCAAACTCTTTCAACCTTATGTTATGGACTGGATGATTGTGTCCTCCAAAAGCTGTATCTTGAAATCCTAACCCATAACACAATGAAATTAAGAAATAGGACCTTTAGAAATTAATTAGGTTGCGAGGATAGAGCTCTCATGATGGACTTTAGAGGCTTTATTTTAAAAAAGCATCCCAGAGAACTCTTTTTTTTAAGACAGTGTCTTGCTCTGTAGTCAAGGCCAGTCCTCCCAAAGAGGTCTTAAGATCCCAGAGGAGCATTCTCTCTAGAATCTGATAAAACTGACATCTTGATCTTGAATTTCCAAGTTCCAGAACTGTAAAAGTGTTAATAAGGAACTAAGTATACCTTGATATAGCAGTGCACACTAACACTCCCTGCAAATATTAAACCCAAGCAAAAGCTCAGAATTTTGCACTTAATAGTTATAAGCATGTTAATGCCCCGTGTTCAAAATACTGAGTAAAATACAGAGGAACTTGTCAGCTAAGTAACACTGGGCCCAAAAATACTGTGTAACATGTCAGACCTGAGCTTAACAAATATACACTAGCCATGTACAAAGCTATGGGACACTTGAAATATGACCGATTCAGTCTCAGATATCTTGAAAGTAAATGCATGCATGTGATTTCAAAAACTGAATATGACAGAAAAGAATGTAACATATATATGAATAACTTTATATTGACCCTACACTTGAAATAGTAATATTTTATTTATATTGAATTAGGCAAAATATTTTGTTAAAATTAATTTCATCCTTGTTTACTAGGATGAAATAATAAATTTTTATTATAACAAAATTTTTATTACACTTGTGGCTTGCATTGTGTTTCTATTAACCAGTGCTGCACTAGAGCAGACAACAGGATTAGCTACGGTGGAAAATCTTCTGAAGTTTACCAGAACGTCACAAGTTTTACTAAATGTCTCTTTCCACTCACAGGAGGTTGGCCAATCAAGTGGACTGCTGCCAGTGGATTTCAAATTTAACATTTCTCCACACGTGTTAAATGTTACAGAAGTTTTCTTTAAAGAAACTCAAGACAAAATAGGAAAATTATTTCTTTATCTTAAAAGGCTTATCATGTGAATGTAAATACACCAAGGCTTTTAGTGACACCTCTAGGTCTCTATAGGCCTTTGGAGATGCAATTATTATTCTAAGATGTCAAATTTAAAGAGCTTGCTTTACGGAAGCAAAGAAAATTTACAAGTAGCTGGCCATGATAGTGTACATCTATAATCCCAGCACTCTGGGAGACTAAAGCAGGAGGAAAAGTTCTAGACCAGTCTGGGCAACTTCGGAAGTTAGCAAAGCCATATCTCAAAATAAAAAATAAAAAGAACTGGGATGCAGCTCAGTGTGAAGGCCCTGGGTTCAATTTCAGTACCATACCAAAAAAAAAAAAAAAGTAGCAATTTCAGTATCATGTTTCCTTTCTTTTATCTTCAGAACATAATGTTAAAATGTACTACCAAGAATAGCATGCTAAATCATGAAACTTAGATGGATGAGTTTTGGAAAGCAATCACAACACAATGAAACAAATTTTGAAATTGTAATTTAAATGAAACAAAACATAATGAACCATTAAATGAAGCAAGGGCAAGCATGTGCAGGAAATATACGCAAATAAGTTTTACAGAACTACCAAATAATTTAACCTCCTTTATGGTCAAATAAACAACTGAAGTGAGCTGTCGGCTTGTCCATCCCAAACCTCCTTTAACAATCTTCACCTTGCCTGGCTATGACGTAGTATGACTTGGCCCTATGAGGCACAAAGCACAGTGAAAATGTGGAGCCCATGTCCAAAACTGATTAAGAGGTTTTTAGACAGTTACAGTGAAACATTAAACCAAACATGAGGTCCTTCCAGATGTGGAATTCTGTGTGGCCCAGATGCATATCCCTAAAGCTCTGCCTCAACTGCAATGAGGCATCAAATCAGCTTGGAGGTGTTAAGGAAGCACTTCTGTGGGAAGAAAATATCCAACAGGAATCGTGAAACATCGTTTTCCAGTCTGTGTCATCTCAAACTGAATTTGGCAGCATTGGGGTAGAAGAGCTAATCCTGGAGCTGTCACCTCTGCCTACCAAGCAGCAACTGACAACCAGCTACTAGAACCTCAAAATCCACACATACTGCGACGAGAGGGCCTGAGCATTCTCTGATATAATCGCACTTTTAAGAATTTTTACTTTGGTTGCTATGTTCTGATAGTACATGATTTCAATTTTTCCTTAGTGTATACAAATCTTGCTACTATACTTAGAGTCAGAATGACTATGGCTTTGATGTCATCATGAAAATTAATATTTAATGAAAAGCTTACAAGATTATTTGAAAATAAGTACATTTGTAAAGCATTAACCTGAATTTTTAAGTTTATTGCTTAGTTGCAATCCTCTGGTGCTCAGACCAACCATTATCCGATACAAATAATCTGTATCTCCAGCTTGACCCAGCATTTCCTAGCTCTCCCTGGGACAAACAATTTAGTTTTTCTATGCCTGTATGCAACTAAATTTTCTTTTGTATGTGTGTGTGTCTCTCTCTCTGGGTGAAAGTTTTAAGGTAGTTTTTTTTTTTTTTGTCTCATTTAGTTCCAAATTGTTTCATACATAGAATGTGGAAATAAAAAAATAATTTGCTTATTCATCAGAACTATTCATTGATTTATAAATATTTTAGGGTGTATCCTATGTTTCAGGTATTATTCTAAGTGTTGTGGGAGATAGCAATGAAACTCAAAGTCTCCTGCCCTGATGGATGTAATAATCTAACTGAATCAGATATTACACAATTGGAATAAGTAAATATATATTTGATGCTAAATATCATGAGAAACAAAGTCGGAAAAGGAAGTAAGCAAACGCAGGTGGCAGGGCCTGCATGCTCGAGTATGGTGGTCAGGAAGACCTCAGTGGGAAAGGAACGTTTGAGTCACTGTATAAAGGTGGTAAGGAAGAAAACTATGGGGATATCTGAAGGGATAATGCAAAGCCCTGAGACGGGGATTTCACCCAATATTCAATGCACTGCAAGGAGGCCAGTATGGGCCATGAAATGAGGTAGGGAAGCATAGCCTGAGGTCAGGGGGGTGCCACTTTATACAAGACCCTTAGGTTCCACTAGAAAGTTTTTACTTTGCCTAAGTGGGAGCTATTTGAGTAGAAAAACAACATGGTCTGATTCATACTTTAATAGGATCGTGTAACTGCCCCGCTGAGATCACACTGTGCTGAGCAAGCGCAAAAATGGAGGGGCTTCGGGTGTTGTCAAGCAGAAGACAAGGGGCGCTCAGAACAAGAGGAAGGCGGCAAAGACAGTAAGATACGACCACATTCTGAATGATGCTTGATGTTAGCCATAAAAACACAGTCTGTGGGCTATTAAAGAAAAAAAGGATTTGAGGACAACTTTGAAGTCTTTGCTCTTAGCAAATAGAAGGTTGTAACTGATGTGGCTCATGTCCAGAGAGGAAGTCCAGGGCTTCCATCTGGGAATGTAAAGCTGGCGATGGCTTTCAGACATCCAAGATGACATTTGGGTGGTTAGATAAATGCATCAGAAACTAAGAGAGAAGATTTAGGCTAATGATAAATGTCTAAGAATTAACACATCGATAATGCTTAAACCCATAAGACACAGAAAAATCAGCCATGAAATGCGTATTGATGGAAAAGAAAAGACATCTGAGATCTGAGTTTTGAGAGGGTCAAGATTAAAGTCAGGGAGACGCTAATGGGCAAGAAATGGAGAGGAACTGACTGTGAGGTCAGAGGAAAGTCAGCCAAGTGTGACGTCCTTGAAGCCAAATGAAAAAAGAATCTCAAGAAGGAACAAGCAATCGACTTTGTCAAATGACTCAAATGGATCTGATGATATGAGAAGACTGAGAATTGACACCTGGTTATAGCTACACGTTGCTCTTGGTAACCTTTATGAGCTCGGTGTCGACAAAAAGAGGCATGATGAGAAGGTTAATAGAGAGTGAAGAGGAAAAAATTGTAGACCTCAAACAAGGCAGCTCTGGGAAGAGTTTTGCTTAAAAGGACACTAACTACAAGAGACAGTGTGGAAAATCACCTTTAAAATTATAGAAGCATTATGTAAATCCTGGGTATGCTTGCAAGAACTGAGCTTTGTTGTGTACTAAATATACAGCCTTCAAAATGTCAGCGAGTCTGAAGCATTACTGTGCCCCATTAAGGCATTGTACCTCAAGATACTGCATCCTTACTACAGCCGTGAGTATTCTCTGCAACCACCAAGTCCTCCGGGAATTATAGTTCAAAGACTTCTTACAGTAATAGGCAGTCTACAGGCTTCTCCTCCCAACTTGGTTATACAATCAGCCAATGACATAACGAACAAGGAAACTATTCTGAATTACACACAAAGGAACGCTATCGGCCCTCTTCTGAGAAAGGCTTCTTTGTTCTTTGAAGTTGTAGAAATTTCTTTGGAAAAATTCTCAAGATTGTTAGGATATATTGTTTGATTACACAATCAAGATCTTGCAAAACGGGAAATTTCTCGTAAGAAAAGTATCCTTCCCCACTGCTTGTGAGAATAGGCAACACTGATGTATCATAGACAGTGGAAGTGCTCAGAACGAGCCTCTGTCCTGCTGACTTTAGAACGTATGTTAAGAATTTGTTCCTGGAAACATGAATTTACGTATATATGTACCTGCAAGACAGAATCCATGGAATATGACCTGAGGCTCTGGTGGGAAAGAAGAAAAAACATCCATTTTTTTCATATAGATCCATACACAAGTTCATTCATTCAACAGATACAGCAGCAAATCTGCTCTAGGCCAACACAGTCCAATGGAAATCAGCCTAATACATGACTTTAAATCTGCTAGTGGCCACATTTAGGAGAATAAAAAGCAGGTGAAATTAATATCAACTAATACATTTTATTTAATGTACTACAGCCTAAGATTCTTTTAAAAGTAGGTAATTATTAAAAATATAAATGAGAATGTAATTTTTTTGAGACAAGATCTCTCTCTGTAGCCCAGGCTAGTCCTGAACTCACTATGGAGCCCAGGCTAGCCTTGGACTCAAGGCAATCCTCATTGCCTCAAATTCTGAGTGCTGGGATTATTGGCATACACCACCATGCCCAGATTACAGCTTACATGGTGCTGGGGAATTGAACTCAAATACTTAGCGCTTGACTTGGCGCTTTCAAGTCAAGTGCTTTAACTGCTAAGCCCTTCCTTCAGCCTTCAGAATGTAATTTTTTAGCAAGATTTTGAAACCATGGTCTTCCTTAAACTTCCATATTGTTTCAGCTAAGAGGATCATACTTCAAGTGCTCAGTAACCACCTGTGGTTGGTGGTGACCATGTGAGATAGTGGAGCCCTGGGCATGAGGACTCCACGGGGACAAAACACGTTATTCCTGTGAAAAGCCTGTAAACTCAGAAGTGGAGGCCTAGGACAGGGGCAGCAACGACAGAATTAAAGGCAGTGTGTTACTGGCATGCAAGAGAAGAGCGTCTCGGAGAATTTGAGGAGGTAGAACTCAGAAAAGTTGTGTCAGGAAGTGGAGTCTCCCCCGGAAAGGAAGAAATCAAAATTTAAGAGGTAGGAAAAAAGGGAAAGAGGAGAGACAGGAACGGTGCCCGCGAAGTCCGAGGGATTAGAGAGAACTTGGCATATTCTGGGGGCCGTGCATCACTCGGTGTTGCCAAACCAGAGTCTTAGGAGGAAAGTAAAAATTAAACCCTAAAGCTAAGAAGGGCTTTGTGAGCCACAGCGAGGAGGTTGAGTTCCTTCGGAGGGTCATGAGAGTCCTCAAGGAATTCTGAGTAGGGTTCTTAGCTGCCCCATTTTCTCAGAGCCATCTGCTCCGAGCCCTCTGTTTCAGTGCAGAGGACTGAGAAGCCTAAACAGGTATGGTGAGCCCCTGGGAGCTCCCACCTGGCTGTCAGCAGGGCTACGAACCCTGCCAGCACCCTCGTCTCACGTCTCACGAGGCCCTTCCGTGGCTGGCCTGACAGGACGCAGGTGCATCTGACACAAAGGGAAATGTCACTGCTTCACACATCAGCTGGGGGTCGCAGAAGTGACCAGGAGGCGATGAAGCAAGAGCATCAGGAAACAACCCCTGGGGCGGAAAAGAGGGAAGTGGGAATGTCTCGAGGATGAGTGATGGCGGCGCCCTTGCTGCTGGCTTGCCTGAGGTCAGGCGCGAGTGAAGGGGGAAATCATAAAATCTCTGGCCAGGGGAGAAAGTGCAAATGACAGCAGGCCAAGGGAAGGGGCGTTCCTCCCCAGATATTCAACAAGGTAGATGGAGTGTAGAACACACCCACTTTTGGATTTGCAAGAAAATAGTCTATCAAGTAAACACAACTGGAAGGGACATGCTGTCATCCTGTGGCGTCCACATCCTCTGACTGTGGAGGGTCAACGGCTCTCCTGTCTGAACTTCTCGGCTCAGCCACCCTACGAGGCGAGGTGAGCTTGTTAACCTCTTTCTGGAGGTCAAGGAGGTTATGGAGTTTCTGTCATGAAACGCGGGACATGGGTAGAGAAGCCACGTCTAGGACCTATGTCTCCAGGTTCCTCTTGCACCAGAGCAACAAGAGCTAACTGACAGGAGAGGGAACAGGTTCACTTCTCTGCTCACCTTCAACACCTGGTGGTGCCGTCTTTATGGTTTACCTCCCTTTTTAAATGCAAATATCTCCAGGACAGTTTTAACCTCAAATTCCAATCCATGAATAGAGAGTAGATAACACACAGAAAAGGCTGATGGCCAGCAAGCAGCACAGCAGGTCGGAGGCATCAAGGACCCTGGGGGTGCAGCAAGAGGGCGAAGGCCCCTTTGCTCTCCTCATCCAGCTTTCTAGAATCAGGCCTGGGGCCACTTGCCGAGCACCTCCTGTGTCCTAGGCACCCTATCTCATCTTGTGGGATACCCAAAAAAGCACAAGAAATGCTAGAAATCTAGTTGGGAGTATATTAATATCCATTGCTGATACATTACAAATTAACGCACAAGTAGTAGTTTAAAACAACACAAGTGTTTTACCTCACTGTTCCGGAGGCCAGAAATCTACTACATGTCTCACTGGATGAAAATCAAAGTGTTGCCAGGCTTTCATTCCCTTCTCTAAGGGAGCATCATTTCCCCGCCTTCGCTAACTACTAGGGGCTGCTTGTGCTCCTTGGCTTGGGACCCTCCTCCGTCTCCATCGCCTATGAGAGCTATGTGGATCGTAAGTACAGTACAGTAGAGAAAGAATCACTTCCTGCTGGGCCACCAGAAAGGCTTGGCAGCATGGCACAGCGACGGGCTGTGCGTTGTGCAGCAGATACCGGGAAAACCTCGTCAAGGAGGGAATAATCTCTGTGGTCCCTGTTATCTGTCCAATGTCGAACATTGTGTTTCCCGGTGGCAGCAGCGGGCAATGCCACAGGAAAGAAAAGGACTCAGCTGTGATTGAGGTTGTCTGGGGAAACCACAAACACCCTGCTGGTTTGAGGACCTAGGAAGGGTGACGAAGGGCATGGATGCCAGGCCTGTAGGCCCAGCTCTTTCTCCTGCACTCCAAGCTGCATTGAAGATAGACCCAAAGCTGCACAACATGACGAGACAGGACCTGTGGGATCGAGAGGGATGAGGTGCGGAGGGCAGCATCCTCCAACACGCAGACAGGGAAAAATGGACCGAGTGAAGATACCGGCCCGAGAATGGAGGAGCAGTTAGGGCACAGACATCTTACAGATGGGACAGGAAGGGCAGGCTGTGGGGGGCTGGGCGGGGAGTGGGCCGTGCAGTGGCAGGAGGGGAGCAACACATTCTAGGAGCAGGGGACGGAGTCATCAGCAGGATCCCTGTGGCAAACGGTCTTGTGGGCAGTGGAGGTGCAGGGTGGCCTGGGATAGTACCCAGTTCAAGGTCTGCAAGGAACTAAGAACTGTGACCAAGAGTATTATAACAAAGGGCATGAGCATTGAGGTTACCCCCGTGGGAACACCCAATCCAGGGTCTGGGGAAGAAAGAAGGCATTGGGTGACAGAGGCAAATGACCCCCATCGGCAGCTGTGCGGCCGGCTTATGGCCTTATAAAAATACAAGCACCTTATCGGAAGGTTGTAATGCTTGTTATCAACCACAATACTTATCAGCCATGAGATTACTAATCCTAACAAGAACAAGGAAGGCTCCAAGAGGCTGTGACAGGTGGGTCTAGTGGCAGACCATCATAGCCTGGACCTTTGCCAAGAAGGGAAAGTTCAAGAGAAGCTATCATGTGGCTTCTTCATTAAGTAAATCAGAAATATTGTTCTCCTCTGTTGCTGTTCCTTAGAGGGGACCCTGAGCGGACAGGGAGGGCCATGAAGCTCGTTGACTCAGCACTGCCGCAACTTCTCCTGTGCCCATTGGGCCAAGCAGGGCCCCTGTCCAGTTTCCCCCAGAGCCTCAGCTGTGCTTCTGCAATGCCTCTTGAGCAATTCGTATGTCCACATTTGGCACAATGTCCTGTGTGTAACAGACCAGTCCATGCCTACTGCTTGCAAAGAAGGAGCATTTCCCCACATGGCCTTTCTCCATAAAACTCCACTATGGCAAAATAAAGTGTACTGTTTATGCCACTATATAAAATTCAAACAAAAAGATGGGCGAAACTAATGTCTGATACTTAAAGTCAAGATGAAAGTGACCGTTGGGG
The DNA here is from genome assembly GCA_004027205.1 of Ctenodactylus gundi. Taxonomy (NCBI): domain Eukaryota; kingdom Metazoa; phylum Chordata; class Mammalia; order Rodentia; family Ctenodactylidae; genus Ctenodactylus; species Ctenodactylus gundi. The sequence continues at coordinate 863,418 of PVKB01000061.1, forward strand.
CTGGGGACAGGTGATACTTTGTATCTTGGTCTGGGGCTGGTTATATGAGGAGCTTACAATGCACCCTTATATTGGTGTATATCCTATACTTCTGTTTAAAAATCTACTTTTTAAAAATGCTCTTGTAGGAGAGGGTCTTACATGCCTGGATGAAAGATCAAGAGAGCCAGGATAGAAGAGAGGAAGGGATATCAAGAGAAAGAAAGAAAGACCTTGACAATCCCATAGAGATTATACTGGGCTTTCTCCCCAGGAGGAAATCTAGTCAGTGTAGAAAACCACCAGTGGACCAAGCCCCACTGCCTATTGTGTAAAGGTCCTAGGGTCTCTGTGAAGGTCAGTTTCATGTGTCAGCTTGACTAGGCCACAATCCCCATTTGTTTGATCAAACACAAACCTGGGTGTTAACTTTGAAGTTATATTTCATATGTGTTTAGGATTTGTAATCAGCTAACTTGAAGTTGACTCTCCAAAATGTGAATGGGTCTCACCTAATCAGTTGAATTCTCAAGAGCAAAGACTGCAGTTCTCCAAAAAGGAAGAAATTCTGCCCCCAAACAACAACAAAAAAATTTTGCCTGAGTCTCTAACCTTTGTCCTCAAGACTACAACATTAATCTTACCAAAAGCTCCAGCCTATACTACAGATGTGTCAGCTCTCATAGTCACACAAGCACACATACACACACATACATACATATACACACATTCATATTCATATTGGATAGTCGCATGTTATCCTACTGGCTCTCTTTTGCTGGACAATGCTGAGTAATTCCATTTCTTTCCAATGAGCTATTCCTCCAAGACTCCAAAGCATCTCCCTTCAGCCTCCTCTGAGATCAGGCCAGGTGGGGCCAGCAATTCTGTTTTGAAGCGAAACCTGAAGTCGGAGACTCTTCTCCACGTGAAGAGAAATTTATGATCAGCCCAGGAATCAGAATCCTGATTTTGTCCTCTTCAAATTCAACTTGGCTGATGTCACCAGGCAAATTCAAATAGCCTAAAAAGAAGGAAGTAGCAGGAGAAGGAAATTTTGGTATAAATTTGCATATTTTCAGCTTTTCTTCCTATAGAGCCCCTATGTGACTTTTTCAGGATTCCAGGAACACCAAACCAACAGCCACATTCATGAAGGTGCACACACAGTCACCTAAACTCTTACCCAGTTCGATGCAGCCCAGTGGACAAAACAAACACAAATGATTCAAGTGCTTTAATCTTCTCCAAACACTGAAATATTGAGGAAATGTTTTATCTTCCATTGCACACGGAGGAGATTAAAAAGCCATGATAAATAGCACATTCTCCAGGAGGGAATGCCATATATAGGGCAATACATAATTCCCGCTTCTGGTACCGTTTGGGATAATTGTCCTGGTAACATGAAAACAGGAGGGATATTAATTTAAGATTAAAGCACAATTACAAACTCTGTCATATTCCTAATTTCTTGTAAACATTCCCCTGAATAATTCCACCTTTGCAAGATGGAAGAAGCAGACAATTAAAAACTGCATTAGATAAATGAGTAACTAATTAATGAATAAAAAGAACTCTGAAACCACAATGGGCCTCGCAAATTCTAAACAATAATTTTAACAACAGACCTTAGTCCTTCGGATCTCAGAATGAACAGCATTTGGGTGCAAACAGACAGCATCTCCCTCTGGACTCAGGCCTGAGAGAGCTGTATTCTTGATTTACAAGCTGTGGTAGCTTTTCACAGTAGTGCTGGAGGTGGCCAAGTCGCTACAGAGGCAGGTACAGGTGTCCAACAAACACATTCCATCTTTCCTGTGTGTGTGTATGTGTGTGTGTGTGTGTGTGTGTGTGTGTGTGTGTGTGGTAGTGTGGTACTGAGGATCCAATCCAGGGCCTTTGCCCTGAGACACATCTCTAGTGCATCTTTTGGTTTCTATTTTGATATAGGGTCTCCCTAAGTTGCTAAATTGCCCAAGTTGGGCTCGAACTTGCAGTCTTCTTGCCTCAGCTGGATTGCAGGCCTGGGCTATCAGGCCAGCTCCTATTTTAACATCATTCCTTCCCATAATGCCTGAAACTCTACCCCTTTCTTTGTCCTTCAGTTAGAAATTCTACCTGGATGGCGCTGCTATTGATCAGGAATTTCATTTGAAAATGCAAATGCTCCTATAGGGTAAATAGTGAAGGGGTGAAGGGGAAAAGGTTAATTGTTCATTGACACATTGGTATGAATCCCCTTAAATCTGACTGCTTTCCTCCCCAACACCCACTGAAGCCAGTTTTCTTGGGGGAATGGGCTACAGAATGGCTGTGGTCATTTTGCAGCAGAAGGTAACACTAGGGCAAGCATTTTAAGACAGGCCTGGCTACAGCCCACTGTAGGCGCATCTGAAGGGACGGAGACAGAATAAGACTCCAGGAGCTGCCCATTAAGTGGTAAATGGATACAGGAATGTGTTAAATATGCACAACAGAACAGTATTCAGCCGTTAAAAGAGTGAAATCCTGTCATTTGTGACGACAGGATGAAATTAGAGATCGTTAAGTGAGATAAGCCAATCACTTAAAGACAACTGGTACAGTCTAGCTCATATGTGGAATATGTATTTTTAAAAAAGATAATCCTGCATAAATTGTGAGTTAAGTGGTGATTATCAGAGGCTAGGGAGGGAAGGTGGAGGATAAAATGTTCATCAATGAACACTGAGTGTTTGTGGCTAGAGAGGAACAAGAAGCTCTGATGTGGTATTGTGTCATAGGATGACAATAGATAACAAATTATTTACTCTACATCTCAAAAAGCTAGAAGAAAGATTCTAAAAGATTTCACTGTAAAGAAATAAATGAGGAAAAGACATAATTACCCTAGGTTACATATTACACAAGTACACATATATTAAAACAACACGTGGTATTCATACACAATTTTTATGTCTTTATGTACTGGTTTGACAGCTTAAGTAGATGGCCACTTTGATTGGCATGGGAGCCATTTAAGAGATTATAGAAGTGTATTTCTGAGTGTGTCCAGGTGAGTCGTGGAGGCGAGACCCTGGAGTCTGTTTCTGGTCCCTCGTTCCTTCTCTCTGGTGCTGTTTCCCTGTTCTGCTTCCCATCTGCCATGAACTAGCCATTTTTCTCCACTCTGCCCTCCTGCCATGTTGTTCCTGCCACCAAGCCGGCTGCCCATGGGCTGGATCCTTGAAATGATGAACCAAATGAACTTCTCTACCTTTAGGCTGTGGGTATTAAATCAAGCAATCCAAAACAAGAACCTCTTTAGTGAGTCTCCACTACATATCTTCAAAGGAGCTGAGACTTCAAGGATGAGCATGGGGATGAGGAAGAATGGGAAGAAACTGTCATCTAAATTTGCCTTCCAGGTGCCAAATGAAAGTCAGGATGATTACATGCATCTTACAGCTGAGTACAAATTGAGACTCTTAAAAATTATTGATGACAAAGGCCACACAATAATGTGGTAAGTGCAAGAGGAAAAAGAAAATCAAAATAATTGTCATCTAATCCCAAAACCTGTCCCTTCAGCCACACTTCTTCACCACAATATTACGCATCTGAAGGAAGTGTCCCCATTTTTAGAATAAGTAAGTCAAGACTTTCTGAGATTAAAGTAACTTCTTGTATGAAAACATTAGGCATGTCCAGAAATTACAAACAATTTGGTCCCTCGTACTTCATGCTGACAAAGGTGTGACTGAAATGCCTTAAGCAAGACTATTAGAAACACTAATACTGCCCATAAACACAAGACCTAGGCTCAATTTCTCACCCCTAAAATCTAGCAAGAAGTTCTGACCTTGAATTAAGTCAATCCTGAGAGAGAAGCCAAGCCCACACCTGAGAGCTTTGTTTTAGCTTCAAACTAGATTACTCTAATGGCCATTGATAAGAGCTGCAATTAACAGTTCTGCTATCAGGAGTGAATTACCAACATAAAAGCCTGCAGTTATTAAAATTATTACTTAAGTCTGGGAGAGGATTAGGCGATAACTCTTTCCTGGCAGGTGCCAGGGGAAGAATGAGGTCGCTGGGCTCAGAAAAAGGTCTGGGACTGTCACCCAAGAAAGGTTCTCATGAGGCTGATCGCAGGCATCACACAGCCAGTGCTGCCTAGGACGACCTAGCTGAACCCCGTGGGAGCCCTCCTAGGCCTCCTGCCAGGAGCCCACTGGCAACCAACCTGCGCACTCATCTGCCTGAGCTTTCTCACCCAGCCACGACCAATGCCACGGGATCCTCAGCCCTGTCCTGCTGCCTCTCTGCTCCAGGTTCCTTTTCAACTCCTCATTCCCTCGGAGCTTTCTTGACCTGCTCTGGGTAAGGGAGAAGTCCCAGCAAGACCCTCCTTTCTTTCAGTCATACCCCCACCCCAGTCTCTCGTGTCCACACGGCCATCCCCCCAGACTCGCTTCCCTTCTGCCCCTAAATTGTTTGCAATTTCCCTGCCACTCCTCACTTTCAGCACAGAAGGTGGGGGCAGCCTGTCCCCATCCCTGTATTGTTTCCACCCTATCCAGGTGCTGTGGGTGCCAGCTACACAGTGGACAGCAGCTGAGCACCACCGTGGCCCTTCCAGTCTCCCCTGAGATTGTAGGTACTAACCACAGGGGATGTACACACATCCACGTAACTCCAGCCTCTGCTAAGGTACCTTGAACATAGCAGTAGTTAGCAATATCACAGCTAAGAGCTACATAATTACAGAGCTCACAGTGGGGGTTTTTTTATGACTCTTAAAGTGCTTAGGTATTCATGGCCAAAAGGCAATCAATAGGTTTTCCATTGTAGATGATATATTTGCATCTTAATGAAAACCATAATCCCATAAAACTCACTCTCTAAATTTACTCCTCCCAAAATGTTCATGGTTAGAACTTCAGTTCCCGGAATCCTAAGTGGAAGGTATTTGAAGAAACCCTACTAACCACAATATGTTAGTAGATTTCTACCCTAGACACATAAAACATAGGTCTGTTGTGCCATCTAGACTTACTACATGATGGCTAGTAGAGTTTTTGTTTTACTTCTTTTTTCAGGAATCTGAAGCTAAATTCAACAGAGATATTTTGCAAGACTCTGCATTGTTTTATAAAATCTGAATTTTACAAAATGTACGCCTCAGTTAACCTCAGACCTCACCATTCTCTATTATCTTACATCTGGTCTTAATCAACAGGCATGTTACTTGCCTACCACTACCTCAGGTTTTTTTTTTTTAACTTGAGAAGAATATATAACAATTTAAAAGTAATTTAATATCCGTGATGACCAGAATGAGCTAAGTAGAGAAGTATTACTATCCCCATTTTGTAATTGAGGAAACTAAAGCTCAGGGAAGCAGTGAAAAAGCAGTGAATGACTGTCCCATTCTTGGTTCATTGTTGTTTGCTTGTTTGTTTGTTTGTTTGTTTGTTTGTTTGTCTGTTTGCTTGTTTTGTTTTTTGTGGTCTGCCTACATTTTGTTGTCAATCAGTTTAGAGGGGTTTTCACAATGGAGGCCAGTGGCAGTCACCAATTGCTGCCTCCAAGATTGTCTGCTTCCAAGACAGTGTTGACAGCCAGGGTCCTATCTCTTTCAAAGGTCATTACCCTGGTCTTCATATTTCCCTAGAACAGTGTTCCAAGGCCCTTTGAAATAGTGCATGATGTGTGAGTGTGAACACTTTTATGTGCGGGTCAGCTCCCTTACAGTAGGTAGAGGCAGAATGAATGGACCACCTGGTGAACTATTGTTTTCTGATGCTCTTTCCTGTCCACAACACCTACCCATGCCGGAGAGGGCCCCCAGGGTTTACAGTTAACCAAGTAAAAGAACCATTATCTCTTCTTTCTAGTAACCTAGTAAATCTTTTGTACATTAGGAGGTAGAAGAGAGAAAAATCTCATTGTTTCTTAGAAGTATGTCCCCTGAAGGGGACCCAGGCTCTTTTAGAATTATCTGCCACCTACAGCAACATAAAATATCACCCAGAAACAGAAAGAGGAGGATACACTGTCTAGGCAAAACTTATCAAAACCAACAGAAAGTTAAAGTACTCAAAGTCTCTTGGTGATGATGGAAGGGGCAAATTTAGAAGGCAAAAAATGAACCCATAATACAGATTCAGCAGACCTCAGCAAGACGGACACATAGACCTCTCTTCCTTGCCAAAATATCTGTCTAGATTTTGTCCTATCCCTTGTACTCAGAATCTTCACGATTCAACTGCCTTCCTTCAACCTATCCATTGTGATTCAAAAGAAATTATAAACCTAGTTTTACTAAAGTCTTTAAGAACACGTGGGGCTTAATAATATCCTTCCATACTTCTTCTGTGGGCTTTCTGTTTTATGGGAATGGAATTCCAAGTCAAAGAAATGAATCTCTACCTGTAGAGTTTCTGACATCAACCCACCTGTGAGTGGGACCAAGATGCCTTTGTTGTCATTAAAAGAACGTCTAGACAAGCATGAAAAAGAGAAACCAATGGACTTATGAGAACATTTAAAATATCTTACATACCAGTTTTATTGTAAGTTTTCATTAACATAAAAGATTTCTTGCCTATTAAAAGTGGGAAGGGGTAGTTTAAATATTTCTAAGATATCTTTTAATATCTAAATATTAAAAAGCTATATAATTCCTAGCTTTGTATAGTGGCTGTATCACAGCCTATGAAGTTTATTGGAGGCACAATTGTTGCCAATTGGAAAAAAAATATGATTCTGAAACTTGGATCTCATGTACGAAACTATTCACAAATCTGGCCAAACGGTCCATGTGTTCAAGAAACACCCTGGAAGAATTATGTAAGTTCCCACATACCCTCCCTGACCAATCCACCCATCTCTGGGGCCAGCCTGCCAGAAGACCCAGCACTTACCTCTCTGCTGTGTCACCATCACCTACCTATTGCCTCAAGCCAAAACACCCAAATCTCCCTGGACTCTTCTCTTTCCATGGCCTCCACACACAGACCATTATCAAATCCCATTGTTCTACCTACAAAGCATACCTAGAACCTGACTACTCCCTTCACCTCCCTAGGCAGCTGCCCCGGAAGCTACCAAAGAGAAGCTTCCTAACTGATTTTCTACCTTTTTATTTCAATGCATTTTTTTAATTTGGATTTTGATTCGGGATCATGCTAAGTCACTAAGTTTCCCAGCCTGGGTACAAATTTGCCCTCCTCCTGCCTCAGCCTCCCAAAGCACTGGAGTTACAGACTTGTGCCACCAGGTTCCCTGTCTTACTTGTTCCCTTTTGCCATCTGTTCTCCCCCAACAGTCAACACGATGCTTTTAAAAAAGAAACTGAATATCACAAGGGTAAGAGAAGTAGGTCTTACTGGGTTTCATCATCCTCTCCTCCTGTGTCTTCCTTCCCACCCACGTGATTCATTCCCTTCATAACACTGTCTGAAGGTAACTATTCCATTTATCTGTTCAACAAATGCTTATTGAGCAGCTAAGATCAGGTGTAGTAAAAATCCTGGGAATATAGCAATGAACAAAAAAAAAAAATCTTTTTAAACAAACAAACCAAATCTGACTTTGAAGAGCTTATATTCTGGTGTAGATAAATAGAGAAATTTTATTCACTTATAGACTGTCTTTCTGCTAAAACGTAAGCTCTTTGGGAATAAGGAACTTGACTTTGATCATAGCTATATCCCCTGTACTTAGAAGTATGACTAATTATTGATGTCCAATAAATATTTATTAAGTGAATAAGTGAAAAAGGAGCCTCTTGAGTTCAGACTAGCTTGTCCCCTGTTCAGAATAGATATGTGCTTAAAGGCTGCTCCGGGAGAATGGAAGACCATCCAAGGAGAACCCACTAGAAGATCTCTTTCACCTGGTCCTTGCCATATACTAGGACAGCTGAGGCACAGTTGCTCCACCCACAAGTCCATTTCTGAGCTTGGACAACTAGCTTATACAAGAATCAAAATTGTCCTTTGAAGCCAACAGTCCCAAACTACCTTTTTGCCTTCTAGAAAGCCAGGTAGAAACCCCCATCTCAGGACAACTGGCTGCCTGCCTCTCTGTCATGTAGTCTCCTTCTATCTCCCCAACTCTTGGGACACAAAGCTCCAGAGGGACCCCTAACCACTCTGACGCAGGCAGCGTCTGCTCTCCCCTTCCAATGTGTTCACGGATGGAGCCAATTAAACTGACTGCTGTTTGCGTCATCAAAATCTCACGACCACCACACCCTGTATCCATTTCGTTTTGAAGAATGGAAGATATCCTATTCAGATTCCCACTAATAAATGAAGATCTCCATTACACAAAGTGGGTTAAAGATGCTAACTTGGGAAATAATGCCCAGCACCTCCCTCATCCAGAGCTTAAAATACTTCATAAGCAATATCTAGTTAATCTTTCCCAAGTCCTTAAGAGGAAAAAAATTATTAGCCTATTTTAGAGGCAAGAAAAGCATGGATAATCAGCATTTTCCTTCACAGGGTGGGTCTGGCAAAAAACGACAGGGCTGATTCCACAAGAAAACTCAAAGCATGAGACCATACTGCACTACCTTGGGAAACCGAGGAGAGAACTGAAGCAAAAATCTAAAGACCCTTCCCACTGTGATTGGAGAAGGTGTCAAAGAAATCCCATGTCACACAGCTCTTAGGACTCTGCCTTCTCTCTCTGTCCTTGGGAAGCACCAGTGTGCTTTCTTTGAGATGTAACAAGCTTTCATACTGAAAGATTCTTTTTTATCTCCCTGGGAAGTTGGGATACCTGGAGACTGTATTTTGAAATACACATATTGACAACCAATTACACAACTCTACTTCTATGGAGTTTCTCCTTTGTCAGATCATGCTTGGGTACCGGCTGTGGTCTGCTCAGAGCTGCTTCAGTCTCCTTGGAAAGTCCATTTCCCTCTTGGGACTTTTCAGCAGCTCACTTCCCTCGGGAGAATGCATGGGAGGAGGCAGGAAGTGAGGGAGTACCAGGAAGATGGGGCAAACAGGTGCCCCAGGAGGGGGACTAGACAGAAGCCAGTATCTGCAAAGACCTGTTCCACCTTCTGTGGCTCCTACAGCCACATCAGCATGCCTTTCCAGTCCCCCCAGGGCACATGCCAGAATCACCTTGAATCTGCCCTTCCCTGGACCGTGTTATAAATGTGGCAGGTCATATAACTTATCCCAGCATGATTACAGGCATCAGAGGCTTACTGCGATGGCCCAACCAGGGCAAATCTAGTCTGAGATCTGAGCACTCCAATATCCTAGAACCACCATATCCTAGCCTGGACATCATTCTTGAGCTAGATCTCAGGAATTTACCACCTCCCTTAAACAATGGCAAAATTATACACACACAGACAGACAGACACACACACACACACACGTAAATATGTACACTGCTAAAGGGGTCCCAGTTTTCATCTGAATCTCATAAGGCTCTATCCCTCAAAAATATTAAGAATTATCTATGCAAAAGAGTGACTCCAAAGAGGAATTTTCCAACAGCCTGACCAGAAAATTGAGAAAGAGGTAAGGGACAAACTGGCCTTTAGTCATTCCTTAGTACTAACAGGTGGAGGCTGTCCAGGCACCAGTGGCTATTCTAAGCACTCTCCGTCTATAAAGTCATTTAACCCTCATAGCAACCTTGTAAACAGCAGCTACTTCTCAGCCCATTTTACAGATAACGAAACTGGGGCGTCATGACACACAGCAAGTGAGAAATCGGCCTTAACGTGAAGCCAGGCCACTCTCAATCCCCGCACCATGGGTATGATTGTCCAGCTGCCCGCCCCACAGCTACCTGCCCCTCCAAGTGGCTTCTCTTCACTCAGGCAACGCTGAACTGTGAGCTACCAGCTGTAAAACCAAACCCTGTAGACATCCTGCACGGGGAGAGACAATGGTTTTGACACATCTTTTCCCAGAAACCACACTCTTGGGGTGATCTATTATAAGCAAGTGCTTTGCAAGCTGCATACCTCGGTACAAATGTGAATTAGGATGACAACTATGATCCACATTTTTTGCCTGATAAAACATAATAATAAAAAACCACAAGTGCTGCGGGACATTTCCACTTGAACCAGTCTGCTTTTTGCTTTATTTGCTGTTGACCACACTTTATATATACCAGTCACTCCTCACAATGTTAATTTAAATGCGTGGAATCTGACATTCCTGCCTAGAAGTCCTAGAAACATAAAACTCCCCCAACTAGAACATCTGGGCTCACAGCAGCACAGATGGGCGTGCCATACATTTAATGGGTTTTGGTTTTCTTCCAGTGCTCTGCCCCCGGTGGGCACTCACGTATTTTGTCAGTGTCAACGGTGATATTATAGGAAGTTGCATTTCTCCTAATGCCACTGCACTCCGTTTCTAATTCAAAATGTGCAATATAACTAAATATGAAGATTCAAAAATGAGCATGCAAATAAAAATCTTCATCTGATTGAAAATCTTCCTCACAAGATCTTAAAACTTCATAGTCATAGAAAATAGTGCTTCGATGCTTCGATCCAATCTAACATGTCTTCCTTCCCAGGTAAAAACATACCACAAAAATGGAGTCACAGAAAGATTAGACGATGAGGACAAAATTAAATTAGTCCTGCGTCTCACCTCAGTATTAAATCTGCCGAAAAAGGCTTTTAGCAGACTTCATACTTAATCATTTGTTCATCCATTCAACCATTTTCTGAGCATCCCTACGTGTCAAGCACCGTCCTCGACTCTTGAGCCGTAGCCATAAACAGAACAGGCAGATTCCCACCCTTGCTACACGTAGAAGTTCACGGAGAAACCAAAAAATAAGCCAAACAACAAGTGAGTCAACTAGATAGTAGTTTAAAAAGTAGGAAGTGCTATGGAAAAGCAGAGCAGGATAAGTCACCCCAAGAACTGGAAGGATGAGGAGCTGATTCTTAAATAGGGTAGTCGGAGCGGAGTTCACGAAGAAGGTAAAAAGTGAGCAAAAACATGATGCTGGTAAGGAGTGAGCCGTGTGGATACCTGGGAGGCTAGGGACGCAGGCAGGGGCGCTGAGGGAGAAGTGTGCCCGTTCTGCCACTTTTGAGGAACGACAAGAAACAATGAGTGGGCCAGGCATGTGGTGACAGAAGATGGTGGAGTTCAGAGCGGCCTGGCCTCCTCATGCACAAGGGACACCGCTGACGGGAGGGAACAGAGAGGAGGCGGAGCTGGCGGCGCTGCTCCAAGCGTCCCCTCTGTGAAGACCACACTGCATACAATTGGCCCGGGTCAGGGCATCATCGGGACCCAAAGCGCTACCGAATCCCTCGAGCAATGAGACGGCAGTGGCCAAAGTAGGGAGAGAGCCATGGGGATGGTGCCAGGTGGCCAATGTCCGGAAATAATTTTGAAAGTAGAGCGATGAGATTTTCCGATGGTTTAGACCTAGGATGCAAAAGAAAAAAGGAGAGTCTGTGATGACCGCGGTTCTGCCTGAGCGTTTTATTATCAAAGACAACCAATTCCTCAGTTCTCTGAATAATCAAGGAAAGCAGTAGGAGGGAGAAATGAAGTCCACTTTCAATGGCAGATAAGGGATATTGGTGAGCTAGGGATGGTAGCCCAGGGGGATGGCAGCCCCAATCGAGAAGAGGCATAATAGGTGTCTTTATTCTTTCTGCCTCTTGCCCTTTCCTTCCCACAGACACGGGGCACCCTAGACTTGAAGGATGGCAGGCTTATCTAGATTCAGCGTTTGTTTTATTTTATTTTATGGTGACATTTGTTTTGATTTTTATTCTTCAAGCTTCCAGGAGTACGCGGAGCGCTGATCTCGCAGCCTTGGGGAGCAAGTGTACCTACCATTCGTGGCTTCAGAGAAACGGATTTCCTTCTGGTTGTATTTCCTCTCCAACTTGCAGTCTATAGACAGAATGGGTTAAACAGAAATTGCATGGATTAAGGAAATGTCACGGATTTTTCTTAACAGATCTGTAAAATGGTTTGGTAGGTGACATATTAGTTACAGTCTAACCCAAGCCCAGAAGTTCATATTTGTTCTTTCTACAAAAAGCACCTCATTAAATCACTGTCTAGTCCGTAACTGGCTTTATTGGGACATAAATTCATTTCACTAAACCAATAAATGTTAATTCCTCACCCTGGAGACTCTGGCTGGTCTGGTTTTATCCTGCTCCAGCCCCTGAGGCTGCTATCAATTACTCATGTTTGGGTCTATATGTCATTATGGAACCACTTTAGCTAGAACTAACGGGAAGTGAAAGGACAATAAAGCTAAGCCTCGTTCCGAAGAGAATATACCAAAGAGGGCATTCACCTGAACCCCATTATTCTTTTCTATAAATTAAAATATCCTGGCATTCTGCGGCAGCAATCCATTATATTTAGATTCCCTGCAAAAGCCAGGGCAGGCGAGTGGCGGATACTAATGAAGGTTGCTGGAGGGTCTGGGGAGGAGAACATGCTCTGACTCCGAAGGTTTGGAGACCTGATTTGCAGTAACTAAGTGTGACTTTCAGCCAATCACTTAATGTCATGGAAACTCAGACTCATCTACAGCATCAGTTTCACAAACCAGGAGCAGGAGGAGAATCACCAGAGCTAGGATGGGGGAGGCTGAGGAGGCTGTCTCTGACTCTCTCCTCCCTCTCTTGTTTCTCTCTCTCTCTCTCTCTCTCTCTCTCTCTCTCACCCCCCACCTCTCCGCCTCTCCATTATTAACCTGGCTGCTAGGGCTAACCGCTTGTCCCATCACCCTCTCATTGTGATCTTAAACAAGTGATTTAACCTCTTTGAGATTTAATTTTCCCATTTGAAAAATAGGGCTGATCATATCTACCTTGCATTTTACCGTTGCAAGTTACACTGATAGGGATCATCTCTGTAAGGTTCTTAACATCCAACCAGAAACAGGGTCGATTTTAGAAGACACTAATACCACTGAAGTGGGATTCCATTTTTAAAAACAAAGGCATTATCTTCTCAACCAAATGTTCTTTCCTGTGATGGAAGGTTTCTCTTTAAAGCCGTCAGCTCTTTTTCTCCCTTCACATAGAAAATGGCTTCCTCTCTTAGAACCATATATAACTTCAGAAGCAAAGGGGGTAAAAAAAGCAGACTTGGCAAAAAGTAGAGGTGAAATGAATTCCTGTACATCCCATTCAGGATAAACTGCCCTTGGTGTAAAACAGTCAGTAACATTTTACAAGGAAAAAGTGCGGATAAATGACTGCAGTCCCAGGACGGTACTCCGGATGGCTTTTTATAAACCATGCACGCTGCCCAGACGCTTCTGCACCTCTCCTCCCGCCTTGGAGACAGTGTGCTAGCAGGGCTTCAAGCCAGCCGTGCCAACAGCGCCAGCGGGTGCAGGAGACCTTTCTCCATCTGCAGACTAAAGAGCCTCACACTTGCACTAGCTACCATCCTGGAACTGAGGGCATCCTTAGGCCAGACTTAGACCTGAAGCCTTTGTGCCAGTCTCCAAGCCAGGCATTGGACAAAGAAGAAATTGCAGAGTCAAAGGCAACTGACATGGGTTGGCAGTAGTCCCACTGAGGAGCCAGCTATACCATCCACAAACAGTATGACCTTGAACTATCTTCTACCTCTATAAGATGGAGACTTATAAAACTTACCATATAAGGTGTTGAGAGGATAAAGTGTTCTATTCAATATTTTTTCCTTTTCTCTGCATTTCTTTTCTCTGCACCTATCCATATGAAGATACTGTGAAATAACGAGAAATTGGTAAATAAGGAAACTGAGGCCCAAAGTGAAATGAGCAATTCTGCAAGTCTCAGACTCCTGTTCATCCACTACACTGAGTCCTGCCTCTGTATCTAACAAAAAAATCTGAAACTCAGAGAAGTAAATGGGTTCATTAAACACCTTTTCTCTTGGCAGATCTAGGTCCGGGAGCTTATTTCCAGTGCTACAATCTTTGAGCTAGCCTAGAGTCATAGAGATCATTTTTTCTTTCACCAGAAAAGAAAAATGAAGTTCAAAAATCAATGGCTTCCTCAAAGCCATACCCTAGGTACTGTCAAAAGACCTTGAGATCTTTCAGAATCCCTTAATGTGTCTCAGTGTCCTATGAGCTCATAGTCTACATATCTTTAATTTGCTTATTGAGAGCCTGCTATGTACTCAACACCATTCCTGTTCTCAAATTTGCACCACCTGGGGTTTTTTTAAAAAAAAAAATCCTCAGGAAAAGACAAGTAGGTGGCAAGTGTGAAGTGTGACCACCGGAGTAAGCCTGGGTGAAAGGGAGTTCATGATTAAAACAGTTTGTCGAGGCTTGGGGTGTTAGGATAGCTTTATCGAGGAAATTAGATCCAAGCTAAGTGCTGGTTAGGAGCTAGTCAAATGCAATGAAAGGAGCACAGTGTCAGGAAAAAGAAATAAGATTCAATAGTCAGTTTTAGAAAATGTGGCCTATTAAAAAAAAATTGGGGCACACAGGAAACGCATACACACCTACACACATATGCATACACATGGCTACAGAGGCAAACTAGCTAACTAAGCTTTTGAAGACAGTTTCAGGAGTTTAGCTCAGTGTCATTGGAGCAGCTTGCTAGTACAATGAACAGTTAGACATGCCTGTCCTTGGAAGGGCAAGAGTGGTCTTGCCCAGAGATGGCAACGTCCTTACTGGTAGCATAAACATCTGTTTTCACATCAAACCCAAATTTTCATAAACATCCAATGGAAAGAAATAATCATGTTATTGCATAATGCGTCTTGGTACAAGAAACCATTTTAACCATCCTGAATAGTCCTTCTTGGTTTCCTTGCAAACAAGGTGGAGAAATGCAGGTTGGAAAATAGTCCTAATCTATGGATGTATAGATAGCTGCCTGGATGCTTGCAAAGAGCTGGTTAAAGGACTCAGATCTTACTCAAGAGAAGACTCTAGTACCATGCCAAAGAATTCTCTGCCTGGCCCATGTTTTTTTTTCCCCTTTCTTTCCTTTTTCCTATATATATTTTTTGAGCCACGCCCAGTGGTGAATACCTTCATTTTCTATTTATTCATTTATATTCTATAGGTGTGTTGTGTGCCACCAAGCCCAGCCTTTGTGGCACTGGGGAATTGAGCCCACAGCCCCTCAACTGCAGGCCAGCACTTCTAACCACTGAGCTGCTCCTCCAGCCGCCCGGCCCATTTCTGGTGGGCATGCTCGGAGGCTTTCAGGAAGAAGTGGGAGGCTGGTGAAAATGAGTCCAACAAGCATTTTAGAAAGCACAACTTTAAAAGCATCAATAAACTCATATAAATGAAATTTGATGTAATGGGAACAAATGTAAAATCCTACATTTAGACTGAAGGAGTTTGCTATACTATGTGAAAGAATTTAATTAATAGTGGTTTTAACTGTATGGCATGATTGATGAAAAAATTAATATAATTCTTTGCTAAAACAGAAAAGGGAACTAATGAATAAAATCTGGCCCCGTTTCAGGCTGTTGAAGTTGTGTGGGAAAGGGAGTTCCAGAAAAAAATTTAACGCAGTATTTTGTGGAGATACCCAGCTACCCCTCGGGTTCCCCCAGGATGTACGCCCTTAGCCGGGTGCCCCTTGAGTCGTCCTCTCTTATGTGCAATAATGGTTGTGTATCTCCTGGGAAGATGCATCACAGGGAATGCTGTGACATCTCCTGAATCTCCACCTTGAACTCCACTAAGATGGTTGAGAAAACAGCTTCAGGTACAGCACCCAATGACTTAGAGAAACTGTATGTCAACTCTTTCTAAGTCCTATATTCTCCCACAATGTTTTTTCCTGAGAGTCCATGATACTGCCAACCTGGTACTCTTTAACACTTCCTTGCACGCTAGGTCAGGTCTCTTCCTGTGGCCTTTTGAATCTCCATGTCAATAGACTAAATGGATCTGCTAGCCCAGCTGTTCTGGGCTGAACTTGGCTGAGTGCTCAGAGTGTGAATTCCTAGGGACTTGCCCTACACATATGGTCTATCTTCATTAAACCTCTGCCTATATCAAAAAAAGATCATAACCTAGGTGTAGTTTGTGACGATCAACTCATATTCCCTGGACAAAGTGTTGTAAGTACATTTCCAAACTGGAATCCTGGCAGACAGTGGCAAAGGGTCTAGAGGCCATATGTTAGGAGACTAAAGTACTTGGACGGCTTGTCTCAGAGAAAGGTTAGTGCAGACAAACTATCTTCAAACATCTAAATGGCTACCCCATAAGGAAAAAAAGCAAATTTTATGAAGCCCTAATACAAATAGCTAGGTTTAAAGCCTATAAGATGCAATAAAATATATTATAGCTCTTGGTTCGGCAGAGGTACTAACAATTAAAACTATCTATAAATGAAATGAGCTGCCTAGAAAAGCAATGATTTCCGAAGCACTGGAGCTGTTCCCAGCATATTCCTGGAGGCCTCCAAGCAGAGTGTTGCAGAAAATACTCCTGCTTTGGTGGAAAGTTGGACAAAATATTGAATTCTTTCTAAATTGAAGATTCTGTAAGCAGCTAGATCTTTGTTTGGATAGCCAGGGTGTTTTGTGGCTCTCGTGTAAGTGCACAGGTCCCTGAGTGCCAAAAGACAAGCAGAAAAATACAAGGAACCTGACTTGTTATCTAGGCTCTCCTTCCTGATTTTATTACTTGAAATGGATGAGACTCTGGAAATTACATTATTTCCCTAGATAAACTCTTCTACTTTATATCTCTTATCAAAAAGATTTCTGTTTTCTTCCTCCTAAATCTCTAGGCCTAAATCTTAAGCCCATTCCTTCTGGCTTTATGCTCAGCGAATATGAAGAATAATCAATCATGTCTCTCATTATGCCAATTCATACAACCAAAAATGAATTGCATAAGGCTTCTCTTCTCTAAATTGAGAAATTCTAGTTCATTTCCTGCTCTTCTTAAATGTTCTTTCTAAAGATCACCTCCCCCAAGTACTTGTAAACGAGCTTTAAAACTGAGCGTAAAACTTACTCCCTGCTTCTTACAACGTTTCCCAAATGTTACATGAGACATTAATTAATAGTTATTGCTTTAAGTCTCTATGAACAAATAGATATGAAACATTTTAAACTAAGCAAGTCTAATCAGAATCCTCAGAGCTCCCAACATGAGTCACGAATCTCCTAGCTGATTCTAGCTGATTCGATGTGTGGCATCTCCCAAAGTTAGCATCACAGGAATCTCTTTCCCAGCATGTTTAAGATGTTCCACAAGAGATCATCTGGAAGCGCTCTTAGCGTCTACAATTCATAACCACCCCGCAGAGCTGAAGCCTACTTCAACTATGCGATCTTGCATCTTTGCTTCCCACAAGAAATGTTCTCCCCAGGGAAGGCTGTGCTCATGGTCTCAGCTTTACCATTCAAGTTGGCCTTCCCTTCTTCTGTCACCAATGAGCCAGTTGCTCCACAAACTTTAACACCAACCTGGAATGAAGTCATGTCATTGAGTGATCACGAGAGACAGAGGTGACTAAAATTTTAAACAAGACAACCAATCCCTCAAGAGAAAGATGAATGGAAAGATTGACTTGGCCAAATCACACAGCCAGGCGGGGCAATTGCTGATCTGCAAGCTAGAAATTCACAAAGGAAACATTTCTGTGCCTTACTTCAAGTCTTCTGAATCAAAATCAACTTCTTTTACAAATCTTTTGTTTGTTTGTTTGTTTGTTTGTTTAAGCCTGGTAGCACGGGCCTCTCAGCACTCTCAGAGGCCGAGACAGGAGAATCAAGTTCAAGCCCAGCCTTGGCAATTGAGCAACTTAGTGAGAATTTGTCTCAAAATTACAACAATAAAATAAAGGTGTGGGAGGGAGCTGGGGAGATAGCTCTGTGCAAAGGCCCTGCATTCTATCCCCACTACAACAAAGAAAAAAATCTATTTTTAAAAATCTCACAACATATCCTAATACTTCACCAAGTTTGAGAAGCTCCGTATTGCATAGCAAGGTCACACGTACAGACCAATCTCACTCTGCTCCCATTGTGTTGAGTAGTCTGTGCAAGTCAACTTATCTGAGCATGTTTTCTGTATTGGTAGAACCCGTTGGTGTAAGTAACCTCTAGATCTCTTCTAGCAATTTGAGTCTGCCATTTCTGACTGTTCCCTTAGATATGCTAAGCATGTACCCATCTATTCCAGCTGACTCTAACATCTCCTACCTTTGAGTATTTGTATAGCTATCATTAAGGGTCAAATTAGGGTATAATGTATACCACAGATTCTTAGAACAATATTTTTGGCATGTCTCCAATGTGGCAGGTGTTCTACAAATGATATTGCTAATGCTTGAAACAATCCTGAAGAGGTTAATAATACCCCCATTTCAATATAAAGAAGCTAGGTGTTCAGATGAAAAATAACCTTTCCAAGGTCATGTTACTTTTAAGTGATGGAACTGGATTTCTTAGCCAGGTTGATCTCATTCCAGATGCCATGCTCTGTACATCATGCATGATGCCTGTAAATGTGAGTCATGCTTCCTGATTGAAGGTGAAATCTCTCCTCATCATGCATAACACCAGCACCTAGCTGAGCATCAAGTAGGCACTCAATAAATATTTGTTGGCTTAATTATTAGATTAACTGTCTCTTTCTACCTGGAGCACAGACCTTATCTTTCTGATGTTATGAGTGCGTACTAAATCCAGAGACCATCTGCAAGTTTTCGGTTAGCTCAGAGCTGAAAATTACAGCTGTGTACATTGCACCTGTAGACTCAAGCTTAATTAATAGGCTTATCTGGGATTGTATGTGTATCACAGATACGTTATGTTATGCAGAACACACTAAAGAGCATGTTGATATGGAGGGGAGTGATTCATTTCTCTTGTTCCATACTATTAAAACCATGTTAATGAAAATGTGTTATTAGTAATAATAATAATAATATAGATGAAAATCCTCCCTCTCTTGATCCCTTACAAATGTTGTTTTTCATTTCAAATCCCAAATCCTCCAGGGAGAAGTGGGAGGGAGTGTCACAAATCCAGATAATGATCTTGGGTATTACACTGTTCATTTGGAGCTCTGATTTAGCTAAGCTGACAGATGTTGGGGAAAAACATGTCTAGCCTGAAAACTCTCTGGTGGCTGCCCAGCTGTGGCTGCAAAGAGAAGTGAGGTTTCTCCAACAGAGCTTCGCACTCATTTAAATTCAGGATTTGACATGCAAAATCACCCTGCTCTAAAGGTAGAAGTTGAAGGCCCTGATGTTAAGAAATAACTCCAGACTGACACTCTGGGGACTGAGTCTTGTCCAACCACAGAGCTCCCCTCAGAGTCCTTCAAATTACTGTCACTGGTTATTCCCTGTTGTCTTGACAAAACCTGCCTTGTCATGACACAGTTAGCATTTACACCAGACAAGAGAAAAGCACCTTTGTGTTAACTACCATTATGTGATAGGTCTTTCCCCAGAGCCCTGCAGAGGAGTGGAATATTTAATTCACCTTTAAATGATACCAATTTCCCTAACAACAATCAGAACTCATGGAGCTTTTTTTCTTTTTTGCCCCAAAATAGATAGGCAAGAGACACCAAGGGGAATATATACTCTAGAGAGATAAAAATGACTTAAAGGGTGACATCAATGTCCTTGGGCCTTAGTTTTCTCACGTGAAAAATTTTAAAGAAGCATTTTTATTTCAAAAGATAAAACATAGAAAATTCAATACAGGCAGAAAGCCAGCTTCTTCCCAGCAGCCGTGAAAAGAGGTCAGCCCTCACTCAGCCTTCAAAGAGCAAAGGGGACCTGGGGACAAAGCCCAAGGCTTTCTCTGGGCTCAGGACCCCAAGCAAATGAATGAGCACAAAATGTGCAGTACCTAAATGGCCAACGTGTTGTCTGAAAAGCAGAAGCTTTCTTGTAATCTCGAATACGTGGCTCGGAGCTTTGGGTGCCAGTTTTTATCACACTGAAACCTGTGTGGTGAGATATACGTGAGGAAGATACTTTTAATTGCAGTTAAATTAATTTAGAGAAAAGAGAAAGACATCAATAATTAATTTGTCACTGTGTGTGAATCTTAGCCACAAATCTCTTGGAAATACTAATCCCCTTGCTCTCTAGTCCCTCCCCAAATAAACAAACAGGGTTTGAAAAAAGTGTTTTGATGAAAAAGAGGAACTTAGACCTCAGGAATGCCAGTGGGACAGATGGAGTCCCTTGTCCCCAGCCTTCACCATGGGTCACTGCCAGGACCAGGCTCTCCTTAAACTATTATTTATTTCTCAGATTCTGGGCTTTAGCTAAGGTCAAATATTTTAAAAGTCAACCATCTCATTTAACTGAAATTACAAGACTCATTGTACTAGAATCAGCTCTCCTATAATCTTATCAAAATTCACCTGTATCTTAAAGCAAACTAGGAGAACAAAAGTATTATTCCTTGGTCAATTGTCCATGAGAATGGCCAGAATTTGCATTGTACCTTTATTCTGAAAGGACGTAGGAGACATCAGGTGAAGACATCTACATTTAATAGAGTAGCAGAATGCTGATAAGTTAAAGAAAAATATGATCCCTCCTTTCTCTGTGGCTCTGAATATGAAGAAAATGGCTCCTACGTACAGAGTATACACGTCTTGCAGAAGGTCACTCAACTTATTCCTTCTCTTCTTTATCCAACAAGCACTCATTGGTCATCTTCTGAGACTATAACTATAACTGCACCTCTACCCTCTAGGAGTTCCAGGCTATCGAGATGGTTAGATTTGTAAAAAGATAGTTATAAGAAAGTGATGTGGCTATATTTGAGATACATACAAGCAATTATTGGAGTAGAGAAAGGAAGGCTCCTACTTACTCAAAGGTTCTTGCTTATACTCTAGAGGCATACCTAAATCTTAAAATCCAGAACAAACAAACAAAAATCTATGTTCTGCTCCTAGACCAGTAGTTTTTAACCCCAACTACTCATTGAAACCGTTAACAGATTTTCCAAGTGCTACTGCCCAGGCCTTCCCACAGATCTTTCGAATCAAGAAGAGTTCCCAGTATGAAGACCTGACATTTGTCTTCAATAAATCTTCTCAGGCAATTCTGTGACTCACTTTACTAGCTAAGGCTAGAGCCATATCCATGGCAGACTTTAGCTTATATAATAATGCCATATCAATTCTCTCTCCAAACATATGCCACAATTTGCATTCTAGACCATCGGCCATTTAGGACAGGAACACAACCTTTCGAATCTTTCACCCTCCCATGTGTGACATTAATTCTGGAATGTCAAATTCATTGGAAAGAGTGCTTCACAGATGAGTAAAACGCGCTTCTGGATTGCCTGGGCAGGTGATGGAGGTTTGACCCTGGGGACTACACATGGTCTCCGTCATTCTGCTCAGGTGCTGTCCCACTGCTCTCCTGCCCTGTTCCATACTGCCATAGACTGAGCAGCTTTATTCCTCCTACTACCTTCCAACTTGAGATTTCTACCTGGGAGCCTGCCAGCCATGTTCTGATTCTCCTGAAACCAAGAGCTAAATCAAACTTTTCCTCCTTAATTCACTGGTGTCAAGTATCATACCCAGTAAGGGCAAGGTAATGAATACACTATCCCATCCCTAAGGTACTAAGAATGTCATAGCTACTGGGTAATACTCAATGACCAAAGCAACAAAGTGCTGCCTGAACTTGTCCCTAACTGTTCTACCTTCACGACTCCAAGGCTGAGATTATGCTGACACAGTAACGAAGTGTAACAGGTAGATTTAGTTCCGCTGGATCAGAAAGGCGTGTACAATTAAATTTGAAGACAATGATTGACTTGATCATCATCCACCATCTGTTAATGAGTTTTTCCTCTGGAAAAAAAATAGAAAACAAAAAATGTTGGCCAAGATGGCACATGGCCATTGATCAGAGGGCAAAGGACCTCAATTCCTGTGAAACAGATTTAAAAAAAAAAAAAAAAGACAAGTTAACAGCATCCAGCTCTCAGCTGGCAATCAATGGGTATAGAGGGAAATGAATTCAGGCTTTTGTTGGATTAACTGCTGGCCTTGTAAAACGGAAGCCGCTGGGAAGCTATGCCAAGTTGGAGGACTACTAAATCAGTCAGAAGTTTCCAGTACTAAAGTCTTCCTGACAATGGATGTCTGGGACAGCAGGACAAATAGCGGCTGCTGGCTGAGGCCTACCTGGTGAGATGCTGCTCAGTCAAGTGCCCACGCCAGCTCAGTTTCTCTTATGCCCAAGACAGAGTGGAACTTTTTTGACTGAACTAAATCCTCCAAGCCTCATTAAATCACGCTTTAGTACCACATTGTTCGGCCATTGCCGCTCCCAGTGTTGTATGTCAAACCTGTCCCCGTCACCGTCTCGGATAATAAAATGTTTTATGGTTTTGCTGGATGATTGCTCTGCGTCCCTTTTATTTTCAAAATGGCACATAATAAATACCCCCACAGAGCAAAGACTGATTTGATGAAAAACACTGCAGTAGTGGAGCCAAAAGCAATCAGGCTTCGCCCAGAAAAGACAGCACAGCTGGTGGGGTTCTGGGGCTGTGTCATTTGCAAATGTTTCCTCAGTCATTCATGAGAAGCACAACTAGCAGGATGTGGCCCTGTGCTCCTAAGGAAATGACCTGAGACCACCAGTCCAGCCCAATTTGTCCATGGTATGGCCAGTCCCAGCCACGCTACCATGACCAAACCTAAAAACTTCTCGACGTTTCTTTAAAAATGAGTAGAAAAATGTAGATGGCATGGTGAAGAAGAACCACATGACCTGTTCTCCATTCCCGGGGGAGGCAGGTCAGGCAGTGCGTTGTTATTCTCTGCACACCTGCCCCTTCTCCCGGAAGGCTAATGGTGTAAGTTCCATCATCTCATTGTTTGACAGGGTAACTGCCATTTCCCCTTGAACAGCCCTATTTAGCTTATAAAGGAGGGACCTGTGATCTACAACCAAGAACACATGGAATTCTGATTCAACTTCAGCCTGATATTTTGATAGCCCAATTCAATGGTTTTAATAATGCATGGGCTCAGGTTTCTATCCAACCTAGTTCAGTCAAGTTTTTGAAAAATGAAACTCTGATGCCTTTTTGTAAAACTTAGCTTTTGACTCTGGTTTTAGGTTTCTACGTTGGTGTGATAGATTCTATTTTGGCTCTTTGGAGCTTTAGTTAAGTGCTTTGCTACCGTCAGGCTCGTTATCTTGAAGATCGTCGTGCCTGTGAATCGCATCCTCAATAGTGGCATCACTGTCAGTAAGTATGGCACATAACAACACAGCTCCCTAATTTAAGGATTATAGATGTTTATATCTGTTTCTTAAATTCAGGTGTATGTGAATAATTTCTTTTTATTATTATTATTATCTAGAATGGAGAGGCCACTCAGGATAGCTTGGAGAGAGTTGTGTTATCTCGAGAACTATATATTTTGTCTTCCAGCAGAAAATGCAAATGCCAAATATCTTCGAAGAGTGAACAGATGCATTTATTCTTGGTCACTAATGGCCATCTTTAATTAATGGCACCATCTTTTAAAGATATATATGAGTCAAATTTGTCTTATAAGTAAGAGCTAATTTATTAATGAGGTTATAGCTCTTCCCAGCTGGGACATTAGCCAGTAACTGTTAAAATAAGCTCCTTTGCCAAGGTAGTATCAAATAAATGCAAGTATTTCTCTACCACAAGTTTCATTTCCAGTACAAAAACATTCTTTAAAGTGAAAGAGGTTTGTACACAATCCTTAGCTGCTTTGTATAGAGTCCAGTACCCAGCATTCAGGTCACCTGTAGTCAGCATCACAGGCTCCAGTGCTATTGGGCACCCTGGAAGAAAATACTCCAACAAGCCATCAGCTTCTAGAAGTAAATATACCTCCCAGGAATTTCTCAAAAATCAGGAAGCTCAAAGTTGGCATAATTCAAATAATTTACATAGACTGCACCCCGTAATGTGAAGTAAGAACAGAAGCCTGAAGAACCTAGGAGCTTGGAGACCTCTCAAGCTTCCTTCTACCTTAGTCACGCCCAACGACCTTGAGAAGAAGGGCCTGTTCAAGTGATAACACTAGATGTGACACCTGATAAGTTTATATTTATTCATTTACAAATTATATGCACATACAACATCACCAATGAATCATATATCTTTTAATTTATAAAGGAATAAATATAAATTTACAAAATAAACACTTCATACCAGTGAGACAAAATATAAACACAGGACTCCTGTTTTTCATGACAGCATTGCTATCTCAATCAACCCTTTCTGGGGAAAACCAAATGCTACATGGATTGCTTTTTAATCTATGTAAATAAGGAGATGAACCGGGCAAGAAAGTAATGAATTTTCACAGGCCAAGAAGTACCTGAAAGACTGAATCTAGGAAGGTTCAACAGAGCATAGAGACAGTTTTTACCTCAAGGCATTTGTTTAATCTGGCAAATGTAAACTTCAGTTTTCACAGCCTGGTGGATTGAAGGGTACAGGAAGATAAGGACCAAGGCCCCTCCAAATGTAGAGTTTAATTTGCAGTTCCGGTTGGAAAGCTACACTCTCCATGTAGGGATAAAGTATAAGTAAACTGATCGTTCCCCTCAGCAAACAGCTAAAGAGCCTGACTGTCTTACACTTTGACCCAAGGCTCCAGAATTTGCAACCAATGATTTACCTTCCCCCCACTTCCAGCCCACACTCACTGTGCCTTAAGCCTAGACTGTGGTTTAAAGTGGTCCCAGGCAGGTGGTATCCCAAGCGCCTTGTAAAGTAATAAACACAAGGGCGATGTAAAAATAAACCCAAGTGTTCTTTGGCAGAACCCACTTCTGACTCAAGCCTTAAAGAATTCTAATGGATTCGAAGTTCCAAGAAACAGGTCTCAAGGTAAAAGAAAATTTTTTTTTAAAAAATCACAAAAGGCATAAGGAATAAAACATTCTGTGTAAAAGCCTACAGAAACAATTATTTACATACTCAATCTTGAAAAAAATGAAACACTAAAATAATTAGGCACAAAATACAAAATAAAACTACGAAATGCATTTTAAAAAATAAAATAAAGATCAAAAATATGTTTAAGGAACATGAAATTAAGTGATAAAATTCATTTGGGAGAAAAAAATGCTTGTAGAACTTCTATAAATACGTTTAACTATGGAACCAAGTGGTTGTGATGGTGGGAGTTAGGGAGGATGGGGAGGGTGAGAGAAGGCCAAAAGGGGCAGGGGAAGGAACTGTGATGTTGACATGATATACCTGCGCACAAAATACGCAAGCTCAGTGTAATTATGGTGTATTACATAAATGGGGGAGAAAAGAAAAATCTGTCTGGAGTGTTTAAAAAATAATAAATAAAAATATACTTAAAACTAAAATCCAGTTGATAGCTTTATCAACAGATTAGGCATAATTAACAACATCATTCGTAATGAAGAAATGTTTCAGAATTTTTGGAATTTCAACCCAGAGAGACAAAAATTTGCTAACCACTTAAGAGACAGAGAAGGATGAATAAGTGTGGGGGTTTCGCCACCACACAAGGGCCGGGGAGAGGAAAGGTGAGCGCGCAGCTGGGCCCCCTCATCCCAAGGGTACCAGACCCAGCCGGGAGTCTGTTGAAGCAGGAACTCACTTTAATAAGGAAGTACAGAAGCTTATATAGGGGAGAGGGAGAACGCGGTAAGAAGGGGAGAGCAGGCGATTGGAAGTGGTGACACGTAAGCAGGCATTAAGCCAATCAGTGAGATGTCCATGCAGGCAGGCACCAGGCGCTTGCTGCAACAGTACTGGGATCACGCGCGGCCCACGAGGGCAGAAACCGAGGTGGCCACCCTGTGACTTCTGGCTGGCACCCTCTTAGATATCACCCCACAAATAAGATGGATCTGTTATACGTTAAATGTCAGTAATAAAAGAAACGGTAGATTTAACGGGGAAAGAGACAACAACCAACACAAAGCAACAGAGACTTTTCCTGAAGTGAAGAAAGATTGTCTCAGGTTCAGGCCTAAGAAGAATCTCAAGCAGTAGATTTAAAAAAGAAAATTGTACCTACACACATAACAGAGAAACCACAGAACAACACAAAACAAAAAGATGAAAAGAGAGATGGATTGCTTACAAAGGAACAACAACCAGCACACAGCAGGATAATGTCACATGTGCTAAAAGGAAAGAATAAGCCACTAGAGTTATAAACCCAGAAAAAAAAAATCATGTACCACAATAAATTTTTAGATAAATCCTCATGAATGTAACTTCATCAGAAAAAAATCCAAAATAGCTTATGTAATACATAAAAAATATTGTCTTATTTATTTGTTGCTGGGACAAAATATCTGATGTCTACAACGTATGGGAGGAAAGATTTATTTTAGCTCACGGTTTTGGAAAGTCTCAGTCCATTCATGGGCATTTGGCCATGGTAGAAGCACATGGCAGAGGCATAGCCAGAGGACGGCTGTAGCTCACATCATGGCAAATAGAAAGCCAAGTCAGCAAGGAATGGAGGAGCTAGCATATATCCTTCCAGGTCATATCCCAGTGACCTTCCCCTTCCACCTCAAGCCTCAGGGGTCCACCCCTTCCCACTTCTTAATAGCATATAGTTCCATAGATAGGCCACCTCATCCAAATATATAAAGCTTTGGGGGATATTCCAGATCTGAACCAATAACAAACATCACAAACTGTCTTGCTGTATGTATAGCACAAAGACAGTAACTGAGTCTCATAATTTATAATACTTCAATCTTTGATCACCTTCATTTACTGTTTATATCCCCCAAAGTATTTTTGGTAAAGGAAGGCAAAGGAGATAAAGAATAATATATATAGAATAAATAGTTCATACTACAAAAACTCAATGAAGCAAATTTTGGCAATGGGATACAGCTGTGTAACCTTCACCCTAATAAGATATAGAATAATTCCCTAACCCCAGAAAATTCTCTCATGCTCCTTCCCATCATTGTTTCTCCTCTAGAGACAATTGTCCTGATTTCAATAGCACTAAATTAATTTTCTCTATTTCTAAACTCCAAATAAATGGGATTATATGAACTATCCTTTTGGGTCTCGGTTCCACTGCTCAACATTACATTTTTGATATTTATATACATTGTGAGTCAATATTGTGTCTTTTATTGTTGAGTAATATCACATTATGAAACTATTAAAAATCTATTTTTATATGGATGAACATTTGGGTTATTTTAAATTTGGAATTACAATGAATAAGCCACTATAAACATTTTTTTAAGATTTTTGAAGACACACATTTTTATTTCTCTTAGGTAAATACGTAGAAAGGGAATTCTTAACATGGTATAAGCATACATTTCTGCATACATGACTTCCAATCAGTTTACCAAAGTGAATACACCATTACACTTACCCCAAACGATGTATGAAAGTTCCTGGTGCTCTAACATTTGCTACTGTCAGCAATTCTGGTGAATAGTTTTTAAACACACACACACACACACACACACACACACACACACACACACACACACACAAGAAAAACCTTTGCTCTTGTTTTGTTTTGTTTCATTTTGTTTTGTTTTAAAACAGGGACAACCTGGCCTTGGTTAAACTCATGATCCTCTTACCTCAAACTCCAGAATGTTGAGATTGGAGGCAGGCACCACCATATCCAGCTTTGTGAGTGGTCTTAATTTGCATTTCCTTATGGAAATAATAATATGGGATGTATTTTCACATACTTACTTAGCTATTTGTGTATATTCTTTTGTGAAATTTCTGTTCAAACATTTTGTCAAATTTTATTAGGTTGCTAATTTTTGTATTCTTGCTTATTTTTGTATTATTATTTTTGCAAATATCCTTTATATAGACTGGGTGTGATTATTTTGCCATATATAAGTAGTCTTATAAGGAGAATTTTTTATTTTGGTGAAGTCAGTTTCCATAAATTAATCTAGAAGTCCAATGTAATGCTAACCAAAATTCCATTTAGATTTTCTGAGATACTCAACAAGCTTCAGCTGTGAAGAGGTAAATGTTTATGCCCAGTTAACTTGATCATGGAGAAGGAGTGGATCATTTGATCTATCAAAATTAGGGCACTTTTTAAATAATCTTGATAATCTGATTTTGGCTCAAAAAACTCAGAGACAGATTCCTAAATTTATAAGAATCTATTATGCAATAAATGTGGCATCAAAAATCAATGGAGGAGAACAGATGGTTTAGTTCAGACCGTTAGGAAAACTGCCTTGCACATAAAGGGAAATAAACTAGATTCTTCCCCACATGAGCTCTAGAGGAATTAAGGACATAAATATGAAAGGTAAAAAGATAATGTTTCTGTTACAGAAGAAAACATAGCTTTTCATTGTAATGTATTGTTGGAAAGAACTTCTTAAACAAAACTTCAGAAGCATAGGCCACCAGGCAAAACAATTGGTGAATGTGATAATAACAAACTTAGATTTCTGCTCAGCAACTCACCATAAAAAATAATTTAAAACAACCAACCAAAAAGGAGACACTCTCCTTAATTCAATTAATGAGGTTGGTAATATAACTTCAACTGTAAAGTGTGGCAAGGAAAAAAAAATACACTCAACCTCATGATGAACATAGATGGAACAACAAAAATAAAATGTGATCAAACTGAATCCAGGAATCTATTTTTAAAGTATGTTATGAGCAAGTTATATATATATATATATATATATATATATATATATCAGGATTGAAAGTTGCTTCAGCTTTTGGCTAAAGCCTACATTCAAAGGTAAAATAAAGTATGATGATTTCAATAAATGTATTGATAAAAGATGCTTTTTTGATGAAATTCCAAATATTCTAAGTATGAGAAATTTTCTTAGCCTAAGAAAGTGCATTTACCAAAAAGCTACAAATCTTTGTGATCTAACGTTAGGCAAAATCTTTTTATATGCAACACCAAAGCACTTGAGACCAAATAAAAAATCAATAAAATGAGCTTTACCAAAGCTAAAAACTTTTCTACTTTAGAGAATACCATCAAGAAAATGAAAAGACAGTCCATCTAGGGAAGAAACCTTGCAAATCACACATCTGATAAGAGACTTGTATCTAATCTGAACATAAAACACAAGTCCATAAGAAAAAGTAACCCAATTTGAAAACAGGCCAAAGATCTGATAAGCATTTCTCCAACAAAGATATGCAAATGGACAGTAATCACAAATAAATATGCTCAATATTATTAACTATCATTATAATGCAAAAATCCCAATGAGATAACACTTCACACCCTGTAGGTTGGCAATGACAGAGAGAACAATAACAAGCGTTGACCAGAATGTAGAGAAATTGGAGTTTTTGTGGGGATTTCAAATAGGGCAACCACTTTGGAAAATAGTACGAAGTTTCTAAAAAAAAAGCCAAATACAAACTTGATATAAATTAATATAGAGTTTCAGTCCTAAATATACACACAACAAAACTGGAAATATTCGTTCATTCAAAAATGTGTGCATGCATATCTTTAATAACACTATACAGAATAGCCCACAAGTGGAAGTATAGCCAACATGTCTATTAACGGATGAATGGATAAATAAAACATGGCATATTCGTGCAATAGAATAATAGTTGTCAATGAAAAGGAATAGTGTTGATAAATGCTACACAACATAGGTGAATCTTGAAGAAATTATGCTAAGCAGAAGAAGCCAGTTACAATAAGCCCCATGCAGCATTTGTTTGAAACGTCCAGAGCAGACAAAGCCATAGAGACACAAAGTAGATTCATGGTTGCCAAGACCCGTGAGCGGGAACGGTGTTAATGTGGGGACCGAACAGCTCTCATGTATACAGAGTTACTTCTTGGAGTAATAAAGCTGCTAGAAAATTAAATTGTGGTGATGGCTGCATCATTTTGGGCTATACAAAAACCATTGAATCATATATTTTAAATGGTGAATTACATGCTTGTGAGTTATATCTTCATAAAGTTGTTTTTTAAAAAAGACAAAGTTCTTACATCAATTCAACAGAACAGTGGAGATGCTAGGTAGTGCGGTGAAACAGTGAAGGGAAGAAAGGACAGAAGAGAAGGAGGGGGACCGGGAGGGAGAAGACTAGAGACGGGGAAGTGCAAAAGGAGCAAGGATGGAAAAGAAACCAAGCAAGACTGGCGATACTACCGTAACAGGGCTGTCCAAACGAAGCTCCAAGTTACTAAAATTAATAATGAAGTTAAACAAAGCTGCAGAATACAAAGTCAGTGCTCAAAAGTCAGTTGAATTTCTATGCACTGCTACTAATACCTGGAAAATATGATTTTTAAAAAATTAATTGTTCTGGCTTAAATCCAAAACGTCTCCCAAAAGGCTCGTGGATCAAAGGCTGGGCCCAAAGGCAGCAATTTGGAAGGTGACCAAGTCACAAGAGGTCTTGCTTTGTCAGTGGATTAAATCCAGTCATGACTCACATTTGATAACGTTGCTAGGAAGTGTTGGGAGCAGAGCGGGTAAAGCCTCATTGAAGGACATTGGGGGTGCCGCTGGGTGCTGTACCTTCTCTCCTGCCCCTTCCTCTCCCTCCCTTTCCGGCTCTGTTTTCTGGTTGCCATAAGCCTAGGCAGCTTTCCTCTGCCACACCATCTGCCATGATACTCTTGCCTCCCCTCGGGCCTAAAAGCAATGAAGGCAGCCAACTTGGACCTGAAGCCTCTGAAACCATGAGCCAAAACAAATCTTTCCCCCTTTGAGTTGTTTTTCTCAGGTGTTTTGTCTCAATGATGGAAAGTTGACTAGCGCAGTATACATTACATAATCCACCCAAAGACTGAGGGTACTAAGTCTAATAAAACACATGCAGAATACTTATTTTAAAGTATAGAACTTCTTAATGACACTAAAAAAGTGCTTAAAAATACAGAAAAAGACCACATCTGGGCACGTTGGAGCACACCTATAACCCTAGCACTGTGAGGGGCTGAGACAGGAGGACTGCAACCTCAAGCCCAGCCTGGGCACCACAGTGACTCGCCAAGACTCTTTCTCAAAAAATAAAAATTAAGAAGGGCTCAGGTTACAGCTTAGTGCAGAGGCACTGAGTTTAATCCCAGTACTGCCCAGAAAAAAAATGAAATAAATATACTACATTCATGAACTGAAGAACTCCATACTGCAGAAGATAACAGGTTTTTCTGAGGTCATTTCCAAAGTACCATACAATTTCACAAATGTATTAATTGAATCCATTTATGAAACTTTACAAGCTGGTTCTAATATGCATATAGAAAGCAAAGATCAAAAGAGTAACCAAAATATTCTATACAGATGGAGTAAGAGACCTGGTGCAACACATATTATGAATTATTATGAAGCTAATAATTAAGATTGCATGCAAAGATGAATCTAAGATATAGAAGAAAGGAAGTTTATGTAATCTGGGCACATTTCCACAGAAGATAATATGAAATTGTAAGTACTAAGTCACTGACTCATGCAAGTAAAGGGTGTGAAGTAAGGAGGTGCTGAAGTGTAAGCTTCTTTTGGTCCACAGTAAATCCATATCTAACTGCATGATGTTGGCACTATAATAAACAAAGATATCAATGCAATATATTTGAGATACCCCAAAATAGAAGTATGCTTAAATATGAGCATTTGCTTTGAGATTAAGATAGAATTACAGGTAAGTTTTGAAAAAAAAGTTGGTGGAATTTCAAATATTGGAATAATTAATTAATCAACATTACTTTGGAGGTTCCCTTGTATCATAATCCAAAATCAATTGCAGGTTAATTAAAAAGTTAAATGTGAGAGGCAAACCTATCAAACACATAAAGGGAAATATTGACAACTGTTTTCATTATCCTGGGGGAGGCAAAACTTGCTATAACGCAAAGTATAAAACCATAGAGAAAAAGGTGTTGTCATTGAACTCTATGTTACATTAAAAGCTAGTTTGCATTGAGACTACTTAAAGTAGGTGATGAAGGAAATTACAAATTGAGAGACTATATTTAAAATACACTAAGTGGCAGAGGATTAATATCCAGAGTACACAATATTTCATTAGTCTAACATATTTTCTTTTATACTTTATCATCTCTTTAAACAGCCTGCATCTTACAATCAACAGTACATCATAATCTGTCAGTATTGTCCTCTCCTTGTGGTAAAACAAATAGCACCGCCTCTTAAAACAAGCCATCTCCTAAATTCAATGAAATATACCATAAAAAGGCACAAAGCAACATACCGAAAGAGGCAAACAAAACTCATTCAAAATTGGCTTGATAATTGAACAAGCATTTCACAGAAAAGAATATTTGAATAGCCTAAATGTGTAGGGAGAAATGCTCAGCCGCATCTGCAATCAGAGAAATGCAAATTAAAACTATAATGAAATACTACTTCACACTTGCCAACTTGGTAAAAATGAGAGGTTTGACAACGCTGAGTGCTGGAGAAGGTGAGGCACTTACATGCTTACACTTTGCAGCTGAGATAGTAAATCCGTGCGATTATTATGCAGAAGATTTTGGCTGTATCTAGACTAAGATGCACGTAGTAACCTATGACTCAGCAATTCCGATCCTAGACTCAGGCTCAGGATAAACTCTTGTACGTGTGCACAAGGGACATAGACAACGCATGTTTACAAAAGTGTTTTGTAGTAACAAAGCCTAGGAACAAGCCACTAAGATAGGTAAATAAGTGTCAGACTGTCTCAGAAGGGAGCATCGTATTCATACATCAGTGAAACGGGGTGAGTTACAACTGTGCTCACCAACAAGGAATGATCTCATGAGCACAATATGAAGCAAAAATAAAATAATAATATGTTTCTGAATGCTTATAACATTAATCCACTTATAAATAATCACAAATATGCAAAAGTAATGCTATATTATCAAGGTTTAAATCCAAATTTGAAAACATACAATTCAAGATAACCATGAAGATAAAATTATAAATTGCGGTTGTACCTAAGAGTAAAAGGAAAGAAAAGAATGAAGACACAAAATCTCCAAGTTTTAGAATTCATTAAAATGTCTGTTTCTTTAAAACAATGTCAGTATGTATATGATCCCTGTATTGTTATTCTTTGTACTCTACATATATTGTGCAAATTTTCTTCTATCAACTCAGTTTTTTTATTTCTTTTGTTTTGTTTTGTTGTTTTGCTTTATTGACACAGAGTCTTGCTCTGTAGTCCAGTCTGGTTCTGAACTTACTTGGTAGCCCAGGCTGGCCTTGAACATGTGGCACTCCTTCTGCCTCAGTCTTCCAGGTGCTAGGATTACAGGTGTGGACTACCACACCCAGCTTATATGGTGCTGGGGGTTCAAACCCAGGCCCTTGCATTTATTAGGCTGGTACTCTAACCATGGAGCTACCACCCCAGCCTCAATTTTTTATTTCTGATATTTAAAAGGTCAAAATCTTCACATCTAACCAATTTCTCTGTCAATATATTATATAGCCTTGGTAAAAAATCCTAGGTACATTTTACTTCTAATGTCCCTGACAATGACAGAGTCACCAGAACAAGATTCAAGGCCAGTATACCCCTTCACAGAAGGCAGAAAGGTTTATGTACATATTGGAAATATTTTGTTTAAAGCAGTACATAGAAAAAATGTTTAGTGCTAAATCAGATAAGCTGTAGTCATTTTTAAAAATTCGTTGATGTGGAAAAGACTTGCATATGTACAATGATGGAAGAAGTGTTACAGTATACCATATTTAAAATAAATTCATGTTTACATTCCATATTCTCTTAGTTACTTATTCATTGCTGGAGCACATTACCTGACAACCACAATTTAAGGAAGGAAAGGTATATTTTAGCTCAGTCAATTTGTATGTGACTGGCAATAGTGAAATCACATGGCAGAAACCCAGACAGAGGAAAGGTTCTTCACAGCTTGGCAAATAGGAAACCAAGTAAGCCAAGATGGGTAGAGCTAGCATATACCCTTCCGGGTCATGTTCTAGTAAGCCACCCCTTCCAAGCCAAGCCCCGGGGTTTTGCGCCTTCCAACTAGGCCCTACATTTTAGCCAAACATGGTTCCATAGCGACTTCACAACATACAAACGCAGGAGGCTTTAAGAGAATATTTTTAAACCCAAACCATAACACATACTCAATGGAAAGCATCTTTACCTTGCAGAACAGTGATCTAAAAAAAAAAAAAAGTTTTTAATAGAATTTCCTAAATCTATCAGAAACTCTCTAGTCCAGAATCCCAATCTTCCTCCCTTCTCCCCAGAAGTCAAATTTTGGTAACTATATTCAGAAAGGAAATGGCTACAAATCCAAAGTCATAGAATATTTAATCTAATAAATACGTCATGAAGATAAGTATAACTGAGTACCTACTAAGTGCTACTAAGTGCTAAACTCCATATAGAATGCTGGGATGGAGCAGAAGCAAAAGTAGACAGGGTCTTCTGAGGAAGCTGACTAGCTGGTGGGAGATACAGCCACTGCTTCAAAGGAGTGGATCAAAGCTCCACCACAGTGCCCACAAGTGTTCCATGTTATAGAAGTTTATTGTCCTGGTCAAAGACAGCTGAGTTGAGCTATAGAGGCAAAACAGGCTCGAGTCAGGCTGGGGTGTGAAGTGTGGGAAGTAGTAAGAGTGATGGGAGAATTCCAGCAGAGGAATCGTATCAGGTGCGGGCATTACAGCAGAAATTGTTCGTGGTTTACAGCCAGTACTTACTCCACACAAAAATACAAAGTAATAATACTAAGTATATGGTAGTTCGCTCAGCTGAGTAAATTATTGGACAAATAGCCACTGAATCTTATCTAGTCTTCAGTATGTGATTGACAATACTTATACTACCCTCTTTCTAGTTCCAACTCAGGGGCCATTTAAGTATGCACGTGTTGAACTCAAGAATAAAATGTAAATACAATGAGAAAGGAAATTGATGGACTCAAAACATTATACTGCCATATTTAACATCTAAAAGGGAAGCTCACTCAAGCACGCAAAGCCTGGAATCATTTGCTCAACACTCCATGAAAATATCGTGATTCACTCACTCACCAGATACTAAATGAACATCCAGAATGTGCCAGACAATGTAAGAGATGGCAGGTATACACAGGTGAGAAGACAGTGCGCCCCCTGCAGGGAGCTCCATGGTGAGTGAGCTGATATAGGGAGAGGCAGAAGGTAGCAAAGGGTAGAGCGGAGAAGAGGATAGTGTCTGGGAGATTGTTGGGTTCTACATGTCATTAGAGATTTGAAGGTGTACAAGCTGTGTTAAGAGCAGACAAAGTCATTTGGAAAATGAGAAGAAACAATAGCTGTTGAAAGGTGAATACGTGATCACAATATTCTACTGGCTCTAAAGCTGAGGATAGTCAAAATAACGTAATCACCTCATGCCTGTATCTACATAACAATTGTCTTTGAAGGATGCAGAGGGAGGGGCTGGGAATGGAGTGTAAAAGCTAAACGATACTGTGTAGGAAGAGGATAAATAATCTCAAATTGACAAATCGATGGGTAACAAAGCAGCAGCTATAAGAGTTAAAAATTATTTTCCCTGAGATACGGAGGTGAGCAAGGCAATTTCTCTTCCCCACACTCCAATCTAACCCCTACTGCAGTCTTTGATTGTTTTTATCATGTCCACTTATTATTTTGATCATTTTTAAAGAAATACTAATTTTAAGAGACAATTAAATGCAAGTCCTATATAATTTTATAACTCACATATAAAAGGATAAGCAATACAAGGTGATCTTGGCTTTATTATAGGAACACATTGGAGAAAAGACGGAAAAACATAGAACCATAAAATGATATTTGAAAACCTGTTCCAGGTCTCAGCCCAAGTGGATTCCCAAAAATGTTGTGGGCATTCTCACTTTCACTAAGAGCCATAAGTTAGTCAGCTTTCCATTCCTATAACAAAATAGCTGAGATTATTAAATTATAAAGAGCAACTGTTTATTCTGGCTGACAGTTTTGAGGTTTGCAGTTTATGACCAATTAGCCCCATCGTTTACAGGCCCGTGATGAGGAATCCCAATAGGGAGATGGGGTGGAGCCATCCCAGCGACCTAACAGCTCCCACTTGGTCCCACCTCCGAAAGGTTCCACCACCTCCCAGTATGTGGTGGGCTGAAGACCAAACCTCTAACACGTGAACCTTTGGGAGACATTCCCGGCCAGGCTATCACAAACTATGGTATTCCAATCTCCCTTTCTTTCTTCTCTGGAAGGCTTTCCACCGACCCAAGGCTCTCAGTGTAGCTGCTATGCTGCATTACTATAACTGTTAGCACACGCTGCACATTTCCGGAATAACTCTGAGAATGTTTTCCGAACCCTCTCCTCTTCCCCCTCAAAAATAAAGCCTAGCAGGCTTGATGGAGAGCCTTGCATGTAAAACCTCCCACTTATCTTGTTACCCATCTTCTCATGAAAAAACATTATATGATCCAGTTCTACCTCCCCATTTTCAGAATGGTAAACTTCACGTAAAAACAAAAACATAGAGTTTGGTGGGGGGAGCTACTGTACACATTGAGTTGTTCTAGAAAGTTCTCTGGGGAAGGATCTTTCTAAAACCATTTTTCTTTTTCATGGAAAAGAAGACAAAGATAGGTGAATTCTCAAAGTGCTGATGGCCAATTCAATCCCCACTCCAGAAACCAATGTAGTCGCTCACTCACCTGCCTTGGAAACTGGGCATACTTAGAGTGAGTCTCTCTCCTGGATTCAATATATGAAATAACCATTTACCTTCCAGTGATTCTAAAAAATCTATCATCCCACTCGCCTCCCCTCATCTATTCTGCTTCCTCCAGCCCCAGGAGCATTAATGGAAGGTCACTAATCTTGTCAGTCAAAATGCTAAAAAGGTCACAGAGAGTCAAGAGGACCCTGCAGTGAAGGGTCAAGGAAAGCAACCAGACTCCCACCTCAGTCAAAGATCTGTTTTCAAAGGAAGGTGCTATATATTGACAAGAGCTACCCCTACACTTCTCAAAGGGAAGAAAAGTGGTGGTTCATCTTGCCCAGTGCCAAAACTCCTTCATCGGGAGCTCTAAAAAGAATTTGCAAAGTTTTATTTCTTGTTCTCCACAGATTAAATGAGTAGCCAACTGTTGTGATCAGGAGTGTCCCGCAAAAGTCTCATGTATTTTAATGTTGTGGATTGCCTATGGAACCATGTGATGTTGGTGGATTGGGGTCTAGTTTGGAGGGATAGATTACAGTTAATTTAGGATTAACGGTGTGTAGTGGCCACACCTTCCACACCTGGATGCAGGAGGGGCTAATCACTGGGTGGAGACCTGGAAGGATATATAAACTGCCTTCCTTGGAGGACTAGGACTGGGACTAGGACTAGTCTCAAATAGTCTCAACTTGCCTTCCTGTTTGTGATGCCATGAGAAGCTGCCTCCACCTCTGTCTCTGCCCTGTACTTCGATTGCTGTGGCCACCCCTGAATGGATTGTGACCTTCTGAAACTGTAAGCTAAAATAAACCTTTCCTTTCCTAAATTTGTGGGTGTCAGGCATTGAGTCACAGCAACGAAAAGTAACTAAGACACCGACTGATTTTTTTAACCCTACTTTCTTCCATTTCAGGGGTCAGTTTATGCTTTACATGAAATAAATACAGAAAAGGGAGAGGGTGAGACTCTCTGGGGTGAGGTGGGAGATTGACAGTCATCCCGGGGACAGTAAAACTCCTTTCAAAGATGGCAGGGTCTTAAACTTAACACTCTGAACTAATGAGGAGGAAAACATGTCCTGAGTTTTCTTCACAACAAGCTGTTTGTTCATTGAAGTCCCAGACATCTAGCAATACAATCAAGATAGTATCAGGAAGGATATGGATGCACCCAAGTCCTGCTTGCGTCTAGAACCCTTTGGACACAGACCTTCCAGGTGGCCTTCTTTCATCCATCGCCCTCATTCAAGGAAAAAAAAACAAACAAACAAACAAAAAAAAATGACAATCAGGAAGAGCTCGTTACTCCTTATTCAGCTAAATAATGTAAGAAAATACTGAAGTTCTCTCATTTCTCTTTTTATTCCCTCACTCATTCAACAGTTGCTCATAGGACACTTTCTCACAGGTCCTCCCATCCACCCAGAACACTCTGCTCTTGGCCTCCTTGGCCAACACTTTTCTCCAGGAAATACAGCCTGCCCCAGTCACGGCTTGGGCACAATCATCCCTGAAACATTCTCCGTAACATTGCATACCTACCCAGTGGAAGGTTCTCCACTACTGGCCAATCTCTGCAGAAGGGAGCTCATCATCTTGGGCAGGTATGTAATAATTATCTGCGGAATAAATGAATGTGTAACTACAGCATGGCACTACACCTGTCACTATGAAAGTGTAAAATGAATTCTCTCCTTGAGCCCAAGGTCAGGCAGCAGGGATGAGAAATACCAAGCAAATACTCAGCAGTTATTGTGTGACAGGCAGGAGTTCAATTGTGTGTCATGAATTAACTCACCCGTTTAATGTTCACTATTACCCACAAGCTACATAGTGCTACTGTCTAAATTTTACAATTAAGGGAACCGAGGCATAAAGTATCATGCGTAAGCGAGGCACGCAGTATGCCAGGAGGTAGGAGGGAGAGCCAGGGGTGGCTGAGGAGGTGTCTGAGGCCAGACCTCAGCGACTCCTCCCTGCCCTCTCACTCTCCTTCCCTACCCCACAGATTCTGTCAGCTACCGATTTCAGCACTGAGTTCAAAGC
Organism: Ctenodactylus gundi; assembly: GCA_004027205.1. Classification (NCBI taxonomy): domain Eukaryota; kingdom Metazoa; phylum Chordata; class Mammalia; order Rodentia; family Ctenodactylidae; genus Ctenodactylus; species Ctenodactylus gundi. The sequence goes on from PVKB01000061.1 coordinate 902,092, forward strand.
CCCAGAACCAATCAACCCAGCCAGATTCAGTGCCCAAAATGAAAAGTTGACAGTCTAGTTCTAATAAATTTCAGCACTTAGTCATAAATTGCATTGTGAGTGGAACTGGTAAAAAAAAATCCTTTACCTCCCAAATGAGAGAAAATAAACTTGCTAAGTATTATATATGGCACAACCTGACATAAAATATTTTTTTAAAAGAAAGGACTCTTGTCTTGACCTCTAAATTTATGAGATTAAAAATTGAAAGGTTTCAGATGAGTTGGGTTTTTTTTTTATGTTTGGCTTTTGTTGTCTTTCACTGCTTTCAAAATAAAGTGCAATTGATGGCTGCAATGGGTAATCCAACCTTGCTCCTCCTGGGGATGAGGAAGGGAGCCGCCCTCGCACGCTGTTACCAGTCGCCTGGAGGCTGACTGAGCCCTGGGCTCCTGGCCTGTGGCTGCAGATGAAGAAGCCAAGCTTCTCATTCTCCTCCCTCCCGCTCAGCGGGCCCCAGAGCACTTTCAAAGGCAAACAAGAAAACTTCCTGAGCATCTTGTCTCCTTAACCTTATCCTCCCAACACTGCATTCTACCTTTGAAGAAGGTAACATCTGTTCATTATAATAAGGATCACTTCTATACTTCCTGGGAAACTGAAACAGGGGTCTTTCTAAGGTGAAGAATAAAATGGGGCTCAATTCCGTTCTCATCGCTGGATTTGGGGTGCTTGCGATACATAGCAAAAGTCTCTGAGAGCAATCACATTAAGGATACTTTATAAAATAAATTTAATGGTTTTTTAAACTTTAAACATTGGCCTTTCTTTCCTCATTAATATGCAATTCAGAAAAGATAAGAAGGGTATCTGTTTTCTCCTCCAGAAAAGAAGGTGATGCCTTGAGGAACTAAACGTTTACTTTGTGGAATTGGTTACCACCGAAGTTTGATATGGAGAAAGTCAGGGCGTGAGGAGGTCAAAGTGGAAACAGCACTGGGATTTCCTTTTTAAAATATTCTCTTCCTTTTCTGGGTAAGTTTCAATATCTGAGAATGCTGTTCTACTTGTCCCAAAACCCATGCCAGGAAAGCCTCAGATTCCATCCCAGGCTGCTGGGCAGAGACTTTCATATGAAAATCATTAGCAGGTTCACTGAGGTCCATGCTCATTGTCTGGTGAGCTCATTCCCTCTTTCTTAGCCATCAAGTTGTTACATCTCCCTTGATGACATCATAGTAAAGTAACAGGTATTATTCCCTACACAGAGATGCAATAAAAGCTGCAATGCATGTTTTACATTTTTTTGGAAAATTCTTACAGTAAAAAGTACACTGCCAGCATTGTCACTAACCCCCCTCAAAATACTCCCCCAGCCCCTAACACATTTATCTGGTCATTCGTGCCATTTTCTGAAGCAGATCTACAAGCTCTGTTTTGTGAGGTCTTAGTTGCAAAGCCATGGCTGCCTCGATGTCTTGAATCACTTCAAAATACTTTTCCTTTATGCTCATTTTGATAATGGGAAAGATTCAGAATTTTCATGGCACTAGAGCTGGTGAATAAGGTGGATGAGGACACTAGATAATATTTTTAAGAAACTACCTGTTCACTGGATGGCACTTGGCAGGAGCAAGAACGACAGGATAAGTATGTTCAAAATGAGGGAGGATATTTTGAGGGGGATCAGTAGCAATGTGCCTTTTACTGTTATAAATGTTTTTTTTTTCAATTTAAACATTCACCATATATTTCAAGCACCACCCCCCCCCCCCTTATGTTGCTTTATCTATTCCTCACAAGGGCCCTGGAAGGCAGGGAGGACTGTTCGCAGCAGAGCTCAAGGAAGGAAGATGCGTAAGATCACAAGGAGCAGGACCAAGACTCAACCCCAAGACCATTATTTTTAGCACTCTAAAGGCATTTAGATGACCTCAAGAGTATCTACTCATGGATATTCTGATAGCTAGGGGGTAGGAATTTAGAATACTGAGAGCATCAAAGTAGAACCTGTTTGCCTTTCCATTATAGAGGAACAAACTAAGAGAGCTCAAAAATTACAAGTTGCCCAAGCTGAAAGGTACCTTAGCAGGACTTCTTAAACTTCATTGTACAAATGAATCATAAAGAAAACTTGTTCAAATGCAGATTCTGATTTGGTGGTTCTGGGTGGGCTTGAGACTGCATTTTTTATTTTATTTATTTTCTCCCCCAAATTATTCCTCTTATTAGTATGTATTTGTGGCTGAGCTTGAGGAATCAGTGCACATACATATCTCATCTCCATCACTCTTACCTCCCTTCCCCCTTCCCCACCTTACTCCCTCCCTCACCCCTCCCCCTCTCCACAATCTGTCTCCCTGTTTCCTACCACCTCTCTTATTTGACTCTTTTACTTATTTATTTTTTGGGTTTCTCATATTACAGAAATATATGATATTTAAGCTTCTGAGTATGACTCATTTCATTAAATATCTCGAGAGGTATCAGTTTACCTATAAACAACTCAAATTTATCTTTCTTTGTGGCATAGTGGTATTCCATTATGTCAATATACCAAATCTATTTCATCCATTTGTCTGTGTATGTATACCACATTTTCTTTACCCATTCACCTATTGATGGACATATTGGCAGCTTCCATGACTTAGCGATTATGAGTTGTGCTTCTGCGAACATGGGCATACATGTGTCTCTGTCATGTGGTAACTTTAACACTTCTTTTAACTCTTTTATTAATATTTATTTGTGATACATAATAATGGCAGTCAGCTAGAAAAATTGCTGTATTTACATTTCGATCATTTTACTCCTTTCCCTCCCCCACCCCTTTTCCCTCTCTACAAAGACTAACTCCTTACTTTCTTCCATCTCTCTTTTATTGTTTTTTATGATTTTGTTTTCTCATATTAGAGAAATCATGCAATGTTTAACCTTCTGTGTCTGATTCATTATGCTAACCGTAATGATCTCAAGGTATATACATTTTCTCACAGATGATTGAAACTATCTATCTTTATGGCCAAGTAGTATTCCACTAAATAAATATATATCATTCTCCACTGTGTTTATATACATATTCTTTATCCATTCAACTGTTGATGGACATATGGGCTGTTTCCAAGATTTGGCTGTTATAAGTTGTGCTATGACAAATGTAGACATGCATGTGTCACTCTTACATGATGACTTTCACTCTTTCGGGAAGATACCCAGAAAAGGATAGCTGGATCAAATAGGATATCTAGTTTCAGTTTTTTGAGGAATCTATAACTACCTTCATGAAAGTTTTTATCATGAAAGAATGTTGTATTTTGTCAAAGGCTTTTTCTGCGTCTATTGAAATGATCATGATTTTCTCCCTGACTTTGTTAATATGGTACATTTATGGATTTACAAATGTTGATCTACCCTTGCATCTCCAGGATGAAGCTGACTTGATCATGGTGTATGATTTTCCCCATTTTTATTAACATATATGTCTCACGTCAACATTACAATCCCATCCTCTCCTCCTTCCCTCCCCCCCACCCCCCGCCACACACACTCTCCTCATTCTCCCAACCCCCACTATCACACCCTTTGGTGCCACAGTATGCTTGCTTTCTGGGTTTTTCATCTTAGAGAAACCATGCGCTATTTAACATTCTGTGTTTAATTCTCTTCACTAAACATGATGGTCTCAACTTGAATCCATTTACCTATAAAAGCCTAAAATTTATCTATATATACAAAAGAGTGGTACTCTATTGTGTACATATACCACAATTTTTGTATCTGCTGGTCTATTGATGGTATTTTGGCATATTAGCTACTGTTAGTTGCGCTGCTGTAAACAAGGGTATACATGCATCTCTATCACATGTTGCTTTTAACTCTTCTGGAAAGACACCCAGAAGAGGTATCACTGGGTTGATGGAATATTTACTTTCATTTTTGAGGAATCTCCATACTGCCCTCCATAGTGGTTGCACCAGATTATAGTCCCATCAGCAACATAATAGTGTTCCTTTCCTCCCACAACCTCACCAGAATTGATCGTTGTTCAGGTCTTTATTTACGCCATTCTCTCTGAGAGAGGATATCTTGATGACGTTTAATTTGCATTTCTCTAATGGCTAAGGATGCTGAACAACTTCCCATGTATTTGCTGGCCATTAGAACTCCTTTATCTGAAAACTGCCTATTCATTTCGGTTGCCCATTTTTTTATTTTGAGGAGGATCTTTTGAATAATTTGTTGTAATATGTTTGCAAATATCTTGTTATGGATTTCTGTATCTATATTTATTAAAGATTGTGGTCTATATTTTTCTCTTTTTTCCATTTATATTTTGCTTTACTATTTGAAAGTCATAATTAAAACAATACTGAGCATGGGGTAGGTAGCAATGACTTAAAAGCATACAAGCCAAAAATTGTATAATAATCAAAAAATTCAAATAAATCACAAACTTCAATACATTGAGGGGTACATGATTCAGGAATTTAAAAACTGTATTATGCATGCAATTTTAGCTTTCTTTTTTCTAAATATATATATATATATATATATATATATATATATATATATATATATATTGCTCATGCATGAATTCCAAATTCTATTTCTTGTAATGAGAGACTTGGAATTTGGGGAGTCAATGAGCATCTATGCCCACCCCTTTATCAGAGGTTCACCCCTTTCCTAGCTGATCATTGCCCCTCTTTCTACCCTGTTACTCATGTTGAGGTCTTTTTATCCTGTTATTGTATGGATTTCATTAGAGGGACATCCGTCTATAGTCAGTCTTTTGTATTTGGTCCATTTCACTGTGCATTATTGATTCAAGGTGGTCTCATTTTCATTCAAAGGCTTCATATCTGTCTTTCTTTATGGCTGCATAGTATTCCATCGTGTGTAAGTACTACATCTTCTTTAACCATTCTTCCTCCATGGATAGCCAAGTGGGTTGTTTCCAGGATTTGGCTTTTATGAATTGTGCTGCTATAAACATGGCTATGCATGTGTCTTTTCAGTATGTTGACTTTATTTCTTTTGGGAACATGCTCAATACAGCTGTAACAGAATCAAATGAAATTTCTATTTTCAGCTTTCTCACGAATCTCCAGACTGCTTTTCATAATGGGTGTACCAGCTAACATTCCCACCAGCAGTGGAGTTCCTTTTCTCCCCACAGCCTTGCCGACAATTGTTTTTTGAGTTCTTGATGTAGTCCATTCTTACTTGGGTGAGGTAGAAACCTCAACGTTGTTTTTATTTGATTTCTCTGATGGCCAGCGATGGAGAACACTTTTTCACGTGCTTGTTGACCATTTGTGCTTCTTCTTCCGAGAAGCTTCTTTTCATTTCTGCTGCCCACTTCTTGATGGGCTCATTTAGTTTAGCGGGTTTTATGTTTTTTGAGTTCTTTGTATATTCTAGATATTAGTCCTTTGAAGTGTTACTGGTGAATATCTTCTCCCACTCGGCGGGTTTTCTCTTCGTCTTGTTGATGCTTCCTTTTGCTGTGTAAAAGCTTTTTAGTTCAACATATTCCCATTTGTTGATTCTTGTTGAGATTTCTTGTGCAGTTGGTGATCTGTTCAGAAAATCCTTTCCTGTCCCTGTGGCTTCTAGGGTTTTACCTCTTTTGTCTTCTGGCAGGCTCAATGGTAGTTTTCTTGTTAAGTCTTTGTCAGATCTTGGTAGCAGGGTAGTGCTAGTTTCCGGGAAGGAGTTTAGCAGTATTCTTTCTCTTTCAATTTCCTGGAAAAGTTTGAGAAGCTTTATCATCAGCTCTTCCCAGAAGTTTTGGTAGAATTCTGCAGGGAGCCCATCAGCTGCTGGGGGTTTCTTTGTAGGTAAAATTTTTCTTACTGCCTCAGTTTCATTGTCTGTTATTGGTCTATTCAGGGTGTTTATATTCTCTTGGTTCAAGTCTGTTATCTCATACGTATCTAGGAATTCACACATCTCCAGGTCTTCTAGTTTATTGAAGCACAAGTTTTCAAAGTAATTTCTTGTAATCCCCTAGATTCCAGCAGTGTCCACTGCGATTTTACTCTCTTCATTTCTAATTAGATTAATATGGGTTTTTCCCCTTCTTTCGGCTAGTTTGGTTAGAGCTTTATCAATATAATTTATCCTTTTGAAGAACTAACTCTTTGATTCATTGATCTTTTATCTGTTTTAAAATTACTGCTGTGACCCTCATCGCTTCTTTCCTTTCCTTCGACTGCTTTTGGATTTTGATTGTTCTTGTTTCTCTAGGATCGTGAGGTATAACACTATGTTATTTATTTGTAGTTGCTTTTTTAAACATTAGCATTCGTAGCTCTAAATGTCTCCCTTGCGACTGCTTTCCTTGTGTCCCACAGATCCTGGTATGATTTGCTTCCATTGTCATTTGACTCCAGGAAGTTTTTTACTTCTCTTCTGATTTCTTCTGTGACCTACTGCTTGTTCAAAAATGTATTATGTAATCTCCATGTACTTGTATAGTTTCTGTAGTTTCTCCTACTCTTGATTTCTAGTTTCATTCTCTGTATGAGCTGAAAGTATGCCAGAAATTATTTTAACTCCTTTATATTTATTTAAGCATGCCTTATGGCCTAGGATATGAGCTATTCATAAAAAGCTGAGACTGCATTTATATCCCCTTCCTGGGGAATGCAGGGACTGCTGGTCTGTGTACCACATACATGATTATTCTGCACAGACACCTCGAAGACTAAAAAAATCCTAGAAATGCAGAGCCTCTGCTTTTAAAACTTGACTATGTACTATACTAGTAATTCACTTAGTTTGAGATTTGATACTGTGTGTTTACTGTGAACAAGTTCCCCATTTGCATCTGAGCTTATGTTCAGACAATATCAAGTGGAACTAGAAATATCCCCAAAAATTCATTTAGCAGTGGAAAAACACACTGATCTTACTGTGTGTTGTGACACATAAAGCTTTAATTATTTACCAGTTCTTAATGCCTGATTCATAATTAATACCAGAATGCACTTCTCTCCCTAGCTGCTCCTTGATTGCTACCGTAGCTGTGGGATTAGCATATCAAGATCAAATTCATCTTTTCTTAGGAAACCCATGAATATGTATCCAGCTCATTGCAAGAGAAGTTTTGAACACAATTTGCCAAAGTATTAAGGAGCTAATAGGAAAGGAAATTGATAATGGTCACCTTCTTAATTTGAATTAATTTCATTAAATTTAAATTAAAAATTAATATAGCCAGAAAGTATAAAAGGGTGCTTCCCACTCTGACAAAATAGCAGAATTGTCTGCAAGTTTTAAAATGCCCCTTGTGAAATGATTAGAAGTAATTCCAGCTTTGTCCATAATAGCATAATTTGTTAAAACACACACTCTCCCTGAAATTTTACTTTCTGAAATCCGTAATTGCAATAGTTCTCATTAAAAAAAAAAAAAAAAAAAAAAAAAACGCCTCTTCCCAGAATGAGAATTAGCAGCCTTACTGACTCATCTAATCCAAACACTGTCTTTGTCTCTGAATCCCAGACCTGGGCAAACTGTTTTCACCTTCAGATCTAAATGAAGCAGATGCCTTAGTATATCCTTGGCACTCTTGCTACGATCACCTCTCTGGAAAATTTGGAGGCTTTTCACAATAGCAAGCAGAGGATTTAGAAAAACAACATTAATTTAGACTTGTCGTTTGAAGCATGCAAGCAAATTTGCGTTAGGAAGGTTTGAGTATGCCCTGTCTACACTTTCACTGCTCCAGTTCAAAGTTGAATGTACAATTTTGAGTCTTGTAAGATTTCATCTCAGAAACACACTAATCAACATTTATAAATAGAGTCCCACAAAAAAGGGGCTGACCTCTATTCCTCCATCTGCCCACAGTGACACGGGCCATGAAACACAGCCAGACCTGTCTCTGCTACCTATCACTGGCACTGCTACCTCGACCACTTTACTTCCAGCTTCCATTCCCTTCTCCTTTTCCCCTGACAACTCTCCTTTCTGAGGGCCCAATTCAAATGTCTCCTGCATGCGAGACCTCCATGACTCGGCTGTCCCCCACCACCAACACTTCCAGCCAAGGTGTGTGCTCTGTGTCTTTCTGGCATAGGGAGCATTTTTGTCATCATTACTCCATTTTCTTAGGGTGTCTATCTGCCACCTGCAGGAAGGGCTGAGTTGAGTTCTCGAGAAAAAGTCCCCATGCTTCCTGGAAGGATAAATTCAATCAATGAAAGAATAATTGATTGGAATAACAAATGGCCACATATTTAAACTAATTATTTTGGTCATCTTCTTGAACCAAATCAGATCCACACTAGTCATCCAATCCATTGCTCAGTGATGAATGGCTACAACTGGCAACATAAACTACAGTTATACACCCAAGCCTGGCACATCTGGTGCGTTCAGAAAATATTTACAAATGAGTGCATGCAGGGATCAGTAGTGAGCCTCCTAAACTTGCCAGAATAGCACACCACAGAGAAAAGTACTACAGCAATACTCCTTGGGAATGTCACAGGGAGCTCTCCCAGCACCCTAGCGCGCGCGCGCACACACACACACACAAACACACACACACAAACACACACAAACACACTCAGACGATCCAGAGCTCCAGCCGCTGAGTCCTCTTCCTCTCACATCTTTGCACTAAACAGGCCCAATGACAGAAGGTACCCTGTACTCACACTGCGGTGAATAGCGTCTCCTCTGGTTTCACTTCAGATCATTTCATTTTAAACAGAGCCTTCCAGAGCCAGACTGCTTCCCAGAGCTGCCAAACTGAACAGGTTCTCAGCAAATCCTGGAGGCTGCCTTGAAAACTCCAGGTTTGGCAAGCATCCAAACCAGAACCATGGTCTCATTTTTCAAGATTAATAGTGACGTGCACAGTACTTGCCAAGCTGCCACTGACACCACCAGGGTGTCCCACTTGTGGGCTTGATGTACACTAAGCTGACGATCCCCGGAGAAGCATGGCCCACTTGGATCGCCTCTCTGACAGACGTCTCTGACAGAAATGCTCCAGGAACGAGCCTTCTGTCCCTACCACTTGCAGTTTGGGTTCAATCTTCAGAGCAAATATCCTCTTTCCTTCTGTCAGAGAATGCTGCAAGGCTCACTCTGTCACTACTGGCCAATATTGCCCATCCTTGCCCCCAGGTTCCCAGCCACCCAGCAACTGGAAGGCTTCCTGAGGCTGCTTCATGTCTGGGGAGCAGGACCAGGACCACCAGGACACTCCACAGCAAAGCTGTCTATGTCTATGACAGCCTGGGAAAGAGCAATTATGCTGCAGATGTCCATGTGCCACTATCTGGGGCACTAGAATCAGGTCACTGTCCATGGAACTTTTGGGAACTCTTCTTTACTCTGACCAAGCTAAAGGACTGTGCCTCACAGAGCCTTGAGGTCCAGTTCAACGGTCCTCTCCTTATGACGTCTTTTAGGACCCACCCGTCATCACCAACCTTAACAGCAAGGTGGAATCCCTCTTCTCTGTGTCCTCAGGCATTCAATTCAGGGTCTCACTGTGACCACACAGTTTGTTCAAAAGGGTCCGAGAAGACTGAGGATGACATCCAGAGCCTGATCCCAAGAAATATTCACACACTCACCACTGTCAAAATGTACAGTAAGTGGGGCTTTACACATTTGCATCAAACTGCACATCTGGGGACTCCCCCACCACCACCACCACCCCCCAGGCTGCACATCACATATCAAATCATTCTGTTTGATCTTATCTTCTTATCTGGTAAAATGACAGTAAGATAAGATAAGAGGTGTGGGCTCTTATTCCCCTGAAAGAAGAGTCCAGGCCCAGGAACCCATTAGGAAAATCTTGCATCCTGTTCCCCTCCGCTTAAAAGAGAATGAAGCACAGTTCATTTCCTCAGTGCACGGATCAGATACTGCTTGGAGTTTATTGTGGCCCAGCACTGTGCAGGGCACAGGAAAGAGCCTGGGGTAGACAGCGAGAGAGGAAACCCCAGGCACAGTCTATATTCACATGAAATTCTACTACAGATTGTAAGTACAGTAGGAGACCAGGGGAGGGAGAGAACTCACAGAAAAATCTTCATGAAGCAGATGGGATTTAATGAGTCTTAAAGAATGAATAAAATTTAGGTAAATGGGTACTGCTGGGAGATAGAAGGGGTTCCAAGCCAGTCGCTCAGCACGCACGGAAGTGGGAATATGTCACTGTGTGCCAGGGACAGATTTGCAGGCTTCGCGTTCATTCTTAGTCCCTTTCGGTACTTCTTTCTAGGGTTAGGAGGAGCATATAGTTCTCCCTTTTCCACCTTCCTTAGATTTCCATGAAAAATGATCAAAAAAGTTCCAGAACTGTAGATTCATCCTGATGGGCTGAGTAACTAAGAAGGTCCTCATAGCTTTGGGCTGTCAATAGGCCTGCCCCCATCAGGCCCTGTTGCACGTCTGAGGAAGCGTTTTTATTCTGCTTCACATTGGGGCAGGAGAATTCCCAGGAGAGCTTGGAAGGGGAAGGACACTCACGCCTTCCATGTTCTCCTGTCCAACATGTCCAGGTGGCAAGGCACCAGCCCACTTGCCACTCATCTTCAAGGATATTAAGGGCATGTAGCAGGTTTGAAGATACGGGTGAAGGCTGAAAATAGCCCTAGAAAGGCAGTGACCACTGTTCCTGTGAGTTTTGTCCTTCCACTAATTCAGCAGTGGTCTTCATAGCTCTTAAGGATTCTGAACCTCTGACTGCACATCAAGGAAGAGTAAAAAGAAATCCGAGCAGTAAAAACGACCACCCAGAAATGAATTCTCTCACACAACCCATTTCTCCCGGTTGAACATGATCAGCCTTCAGACGCTGGATGAAACGGAGTAGCTTCACCTTCAATTCACAAAATACAATTATCCACTGACTGGTTTTCTGATAGCAGTTCGTTGTAGGTGAAAATGCAACTGTTGATTCCAGTATTGAGAAAGCTTGATGCCAGAAACAGAGGACCCGACACCCGGCAGCTCATCGAACTTCAAACCTATTTTCTCAGTACCTAGGGAGTAAAATGAGAAATTTGTACTTTTGCGTGAACACTGGGGAATTAAACACCTAGATAATCATCTCCAAGACCAAGAAGAAAAAAGAAAAGAAAAGAAATATGTGTTCTGTCTCTAGCGTTTAGGCTCCAGTTCATAACACAATCCTGAGTTGCCTTTGCAAGGGTAAGTCAGGAATGTTGGAAACCTTCGGGTTTTTTCTCATCCAAGTAATATCAAAATCTATTCATTACCTCCCTTCCTTGGGTTATGGGTTTGTAATTCCCACCAACGAGGCTGGGAATATTGGACCCCATTCTGTCGTGAGCCAGAAAGGAAGAAATACTCTCCCAGGGAGCCAAGTGCTCACTTGTGTGAAGTAAATTACCTCTTCTGCAGTGGAAAATGGTTGAGATCCTACCAATTGGGCCCAGAAAACACCCCTTTGGGAGCAATCTGCTCAACCACATGTGATAACTTCAGTCTATTTTTAAGCCATCCTCTCTAGCGTGTCTGAGCGTGAGCCCAGGTGAAGAGGACCAGCCAAAGCAAGTCAATCAACTTGACTTTTCCCTCCACTCTGTCAGCTCTTCCTAAGCACGCTCCATGTGTGCACACCACCCCCCCCACGTCTTTCCGCACCTCTACTCCTTTCTCCCTCCATTTCCCCCTCCTCTCCCTTTGTAACCTTCCTCAGACTCTTCCTTGCCCCCACTTTCCTCCTCATTTCTCTTTTCATTCCTCCCTTTCCCTGAACTTCTCTTTCCTCCCACTCTCCTCCCCTGAAAATGAGTCACAGTAAAGAGAAAACTCTGGCTTTTCAGTACAAATAAATAGGACAAAAAAAAATTCATCCCTGAAAAAAACAGGAGCTCTTCTTAATGCATGGTTTAAGCCTTCCAAAGGCTTAATGAAAATTTGGCACGCATTTGGCATGTGAGGCTTGCATCTCTGCATTATAAATCTGACATCACCTCACAGATACAATAATTTTGGCTCTTCGCCTTTCTAAAAGGAGACAAAATGTTTGTAGTCATTATTGGCATTACTGTCTAACGAGAGAAAGGAAGACTCCAATTATGACTAGACAAATCAGGAGCAGGGCTCATTTTATGGCAATCCTGGAAAAACAATGCATTGGGGAAAATAAATGAGGGCAAGGGCTGGATAAAAGAAAAAAATGTCTTTAATTTGTTTCGTGTTTTCAATTGCTCTTCCAATCCAGCCACCCAGGATTACGGACTCTTTGGCTACATAGTGACCTACAAACTCTCCCTTCCCAAGGTGCCCCTCTCCGTGCTACCCTGAGAGCCATCCTGCCCAACTTTATATGGAGGCATCTGAAACGTGTGGTGAGCAAATTGAGGAAAATTGAGAATCTCTTATGAGAGTTCACAGTCTGTAGGAATCTGGAAGAAAGACTTTGTCAAGGGAATAGCTGTGCTCTCGTTTCCTGATTTTATAAATTCCACTTACCTTGCATTATGCTTTCTTAAAATAGGCTTATATTAGGGCCACATCCACGCAGACAAGTCAGTGGCCTTCTCCAAGCAGACAAGAGGAACCCTAAAGTCCCAGTTGGGATGAAGGGAAGGAAGCCTTGGAAGGCACAAGCTAGAGATCTCGCATGGCCCGTGGCCATATGCAATCACCAAGAATTTGCTTTTAGAGAATAAATGCTACATTCTTATATTCTAGTTTTCATAATACCCTGAGGTTAAGAGGTACAGGAGGACATGAATCCCCCAGCATGGGTTAGCAGTTTCTCTCTTGTCCTACTAGCTGCTAGTGGTCCCATCCCAGAGCCCTCAATCAGCCAGCAGCCCATTTCTCAGCCTTCTCTAATGCCAGGTGTAATGTCTTACCTCTCAGAAGCCTCACTGAAACATGTCTTGGAGGCATTCTCCTTCGCCACAGTCAGGGAATATAGAGAATTTGGGGGGGGGGGTGAGGGGAGGAGAAGGGTGGACAAGAGATAGATTTAAACAACAGGTATTTTTCTGGCCTTAGTCAGAAGAACAAAAGAAGAAATAGGTGATGTGAAGGAAACAGTTAATCCAAATGGCCTGCCAAGAACCCTAAAAATACTTAAGTCAATAAGTGACAAACATACAACTATGCAACATTACTTGTGAAGACCTCGCAGGGCCCGGCATCTTGGTGACCTGTACACAGTGGGTAATCATGAAGATAAATATGCATATCTTGTTCATTTGTTTATTTGTGAATGAACCAGGCCCCTATTTGCCTGCCTAATCTCTTCTGGGACACTTTGATATCCTTCACTGAAATCCCAAATGACCAGCACCAGCGTTTGGTTGGGTTTGGTGAAAGACAGAGGATAACAGTCGTCCAAGGTCCCCTGGGATCTCACGCCTTCTCCCTCTCCCTCAGCCTGGTCCCACTCAGTCTAAAAGAAGTCTCTAATATCGAGAACAGAGCACATCCATCTGCTGTCCCAATTGCCCATTGCCATGGAAAATTAGTATTGGTTGTTTATTTACATAACTTCTATTTGCCTAGGAACCTATAAGCTTATTTATCCCAATAAGCAGACAGTCTACATCTGTATAAATGAAAAGAGAAAATGTATCACTCTTTACTGAAACAGACAGGATTTTTATTAATAAATGTACATGTGACAGTGGTAGATTATAATCAATATTGGACTTGGTATTTTAGAACTCTCTTCAATTTGAAAAATAATAAAATCATATTAATTTGAAACTCTAAGGACCAGAAAAAATTTCTGCAGCTTAACTCACTTCAGAGTAGTTCATATTTTGGTCCAAGGAAGAGTGGGATATCAGGAGGCTGAAGAAAAGCAGTTGCCTCCAATCAAGCATGATTTTGAATAACCAATATTGATTTAATGAGGTTTTACTCTATATCAGCACTTCAGTCAACACTATTATAGCTGCATAACCTTCCAAGGTCAAGCCCGGAGGTTTACCCCTTACTTGAGGTGGAAAATAATGAAATCCATTTTCCCCTGGGGGAAAATACCTATAAATCACATTTTCCACACCTCGTGTGGCTGACTTGGAAGGTCCCACTCTACAACATGTCTACCTGTCACTGCTTTGGCTTCCTCCAGGAGACTCTACCGGGCTCTGGGGAAAGAGACAGCAGGAAAAAAATGACAACGTGGGCATCAGACTGACAGCTTGAGCATGGGCTGTGCTGCTATGAGGCTGGGAGTTTAAGGAAAGACTCAGTATTTCAGGGTGGTAATTTTTTTCTCCTAAGGAAAATGAACAGGAACCATGAGATTCAGCCAGCTTAAAAATGGGAGCAAACTCAGAATACACAGGCTACTGGCGAGATGACGTCTCCACATTGTTCTTTGTTTTCATGAAATCAAGACTGTCTACAGCAAGCCTACCACTAGGAATTTCTGTGTGTTCTCCTAGATCGCAACTAATGCGTTTATGTATCATTTTCCAATGGTGATCTTTTCACCTGGATTATAAATCGTCTATAGAATTCAGGGTTATGATTCGAGTGGAATTCATCGCTCTCTCTTACAGAATTTTATGTAAGGATGTTCCAGGGACTCCGAGGCAAACGAGCCTCTGTGCCCTAACACTAAGGGGGGGAGACTTAGAGCTTCTGCCAAATCTCCTTCACGACGGATTTAGACCCTGCCTGAGACACAGAGACTATAATAACCTTGCCCCAGGGAAGAGGAGATGAGCAGAGCTAATGCTTTGTGGCGTTGTAAGATTACATGTATTGTTTGGCCATTTCAGCCCTACAAAGCTGTTGACAGTTGTGCAACATCCTAACGGCCACTAGAGGGCGAAGTGGGGACAGTGCGGGCGCTGCCCTCTATCGGTGGCGCTGAGACGGAAAGGGAGCTGTCCAGTCCGAAAGAAACAGCTGTGTGAGAAGCGGCGGGGTGCCTGGGCATTCATATTCTGATACAGATAGAGAACAGTCAGCCAGTATCTGCCCGGCAACCACTACGTTTGGGGACCCAGAGGTAAGTAGTGGAAACACAGCCGGCTAAGAAGGCGTGCCCTAAGATCTAGGGACAAGGGGCTGATGTGGGTTCAAGAATGTAATTTGTTACTTTTTCAGGTATATTGCTGAGCTTATTATCAACTTGTACCGCTGTGAGTGCATTTTTTGAATTACCCCGAATGTTCTGTTGTTTATCATAGGAAAACTATCATGGCTGGGTGGCCTCACGAAGTACAGTCATTTTGAAGCCATAAATCCGGGAATACCTCTGTTGCATCGTCACACAGCCCAGCGCCTCTTCCTGTCTCCTTTCTCTACCCTACTCCCCATTCAAGCCTTCATTCTAGTTCAGCCATTCTCACGCGTCACCCTTTCATTCCTAAGCACTCAGAAGCACCTACTGTATGCAGAGCCAGCATCCCAGAAGTGGGAAAACAGAAGGCATAGATGCTGACCTTGGGGAAATCGCCAATGAGACTTCCTTCTATACTTCCTCTCACAGGGATGGGGATTGGGAAATGAAAGTTGGAAAAATATTTGGGGCCAAAGATTTTAGATTTTGTTCCAGAACAACAACAGGAAGTAAAGAACTATAAGAAGCAGGAGACTGAAATCCAGCAATTGGGTTTCCAAAAAAATTGGAGGCTTTAAATAAAATGACCTTATTAGTAATACAATTAGAACACCAACATGGTATTTTAACCCAACAGATTGCCAAAGTTTTTTTTTTTTTTATTAAAGAGAATACTCAGCTTTGGCTAGGACTCCTTAACATTAACAATGTTATCCGTTACTGAGAAAAATGCAATTTGGCAAAGTCTCTGAAGCTTATTTGGCCTGTATATCAATACAGAAAATACGTCACCTTTGACCCAACAATGGTACTAATCTAAATGAGAAAGGACAGGCACCGGATCTAATGTGGGGACAGTGAGGCAAAGAAGGCAGCACAAGAAAAGGTTTATTCCAAAGAAAGATGCTATGAAGCCTGGTAGCCAACTATTAATATAGCGTGGATGGTAGATAATGTGAAACAGTCGAATATGACCAAGGGTATCTAGTCTAGCCTACTAAATCTATGCACCTGTTTTTAAAGCAAAGCAGGAAGAGGAACAAATTACAAAAGGACAATTAAATTTTAACTGTTGGATATCAGGAAGCACAGATTATGTAAGGAGAAATATCTACAGGGCATCTGGATGAAAAGTCTGATTAGACATGAGCATTTCTGGAGAGGAAATTTGGAAATTATTTATGGCATTTTAAAAAAAGAGTTGAATGATGGAACTTGAATTCATGTTATAAAGAACTAGAGAGTAAAGAGATTCCAATAAAAGGCAGACCTTAGAGTTGTGCTGCTACCTTGAAGGAGAATAGTGTCGAAGGGACGACTGGCTTCTCTCCAAGCTTTACAGTGGAGAAAGCTCGAAAAGATTTTAAATGTGAGTGGAAGCATCAAGTGGAAAAGAAAAATAAAGAAAGGAAGATAATTTCTAGGAAGGAGGGACAGGGCTGCTAGGTTTAGCAAGCTACAGTATGCCTAGTTGACTCTGAATTTTGAATAAATTGTGAATGATTCTTTAGCATAAACAGGTACCATGCAATATTTGATGTGTACTTAAACTTAAAAAAATCTAATTACCTGTTTAGCTGAAATTTTAGTTAAACCAAGTGCCTTATAGCTTTCAGGTAGATGTAGGTAAGGTAGGACCAGAAGTTCAGGAAGAAGATGGAGCCCAAGAGATGATGTACAACATGTGTCTGTTTCGAAAATGGGAAGTGGAGGGACGGAGCAGTGAGAAAAAGCCTGGGATGAGGACATGACAACACGTATTGTGGGACCCTGACAAGGCCGAGGGATAATGGAAGGTAGAGGCGGCTCAGACCTCAATCATCTTGTCTTGAGGCCAGTACAAGTGGAGCCCCTCCCTCTAATCCCAGGCCCAGGATGGTCCGGGGCTCAGGTTTCACTCTACTCAAATCCCCAATTTTCTCCTACCCCAAGACCCTAATCAGAAATCAAGTGATCAGGTTTCAAGAGACCCACTATGCAAAGTAGATGACCAAACTCAGACCCCCAAACTTCCTCCAATCGGTAAATGGCCCTTGCCCTATGACCCTGGCTGACCCACCTCTCTTCAACTGCTTATAAGCCTGGCCCCCACTGACAATAAAGAAGCTGTTAACACTGATTCATTCGCCTGGATGTGTGACATCCGTCATACTCACAGCCCCTCGAGACCCTGCTGCCCCAGACTTCACGGATTCCTGATCACTGGTGGCCAAGCAGGGACCGCGGAGACCCCAACAATGCATGAAGCTCTGAAGTCATACCTTCTCCTTTCTCAAAGACAGAGGTCAAGTCATCTACAGAAAATGAGCAAGTCAGGGGGTTATCAAATTTTGGATCTGATGGGGGAAATATAAAAGTTAGGTCTATCAACAAGGATAACCGAAGAAAAAGGCATTCAGGAAGAGGACCATCATGGCCCACCCACTCTGAAGGTCATCTGTCTGCGCTGCACAAGAGCAAAATGAGGTCTAAGTGGAAGCCAAGGCCAGCCTGTGCAGAACATGCCAGCTGGTCTACATCTCAGTCTATCAAGTCTATGGGAAACTGAATCAGAGAAAGATTTCATGTGTTTTTCAGGCTGCTATATGGGGAAAGAATTAAAGACGGACAAAAATGGATATTGAGATATTATCCCAGAAACTAGAATAATATTTCTGGAAAAAGACGTTAGAAGTCTAGACTGGGGGTGTAGGAGAGAAGGAGGAGCGGAGAGGAAGAGGAGAGAGATGGGGAGAAGTGGGGAGAGAAAGGGGAAAGGGAGGAAGAAAGGAGAAAGATAAAGAGGAAAATAATATAAATGAGAAAGGGAAAGACGGGAGGTATAGCGAAATAGTCAAGACTTGGTAATTGATTGGAATTAGGGAAATGAGCGTACAAAAAACGGAGGTAAGGTAGAGGCATTCGTGATAACTCCCTAGTTCCTAGAATAAATTAATAGCTAAATAAAGAACACTGACCTAAGGAAAAGAACAGGTGTAGCAGAAAAGACACTGGCCCAGGCTTGGCCGTCACATCCCACGAGAACTACGAAGCAAGTAGAGAAGACATAAATGGCAGCCCAGCACTCTGTGAGCAAGTCTGTACAGCTTCACACTCACATCTGAACTCTGCAACCACGCTCCGGGGAGGACTTTATTATCCCTGTGAGACAGGATAATACTTGGAATTACTCATTGATTTCCTGTTTTGCTCTGGGTAGTTTGCTTTTTTCACCTATTCACTAGTCCCAATTCAGGCAGCTACAGCAGTCAATGCTCATCACATTCGGGGCATATGAAGCAGGTGGGAAGTGGAGAAGAGACAGGAAGAAATATTCTGGCGTTCTATTCTAAAAATGTGATGTTCCTATAAGACTCAAATATAGGTTAAGTGTTTCCATGGAGTTAAGATTAAGAGCAAAGCTTTTCCTAAAGATTAGAATTTTTCAGCTAGGGAGAGGGAAGACCAAGGGGGGATGACACGATGGGTGTTGCTGGACAGTGTTCTGTCCCCAAAGACAAGCAGAGCCCCAGGGAAACAAAAGGCTTCCAGGGAGAAACGGAGAGTGTCAAGACAAGAGCACCTTGGCAGCGGGGCAGATGCTGATGCCTCAATATCGCCTGAAACTGGCTAACTACTGCAGGGATCTCCAGTACAACATGGAGGAGGAGGAGAGAGCCAATGAATCTCGTGGGACCGTATGAATAGGTGCAAATGGCACCTCAGAGGTGACCTGAGGTTGGAGGATGGCCAAGACCTAGGGTCAGATTTTAGGGGACACTAGATGAGCACAAATAGAGGACAGGTTCTCCTTGATGACACCAGGAAGTAAGGAACAGTGAGGAGGTCACTAGTTTGCCTGTAAGTTACAGCCACCTCAACATAATGGAGCCTTAAAATAGATAAAAGTATAGTTATAACAAAATTTTGAAAGTTATATTGTTCTATAAATGAGTTATTTGCATCTACTTTTACATTGTGTAAGCACAAAAACTGGTTCACAGAACCAGAACCAGAACGGTTAAGCCTTGCCACGAAGCTCTATGATCGATGGGGCAGATTCAGATCCAGGATGGTCTGGCTTCTATGCCCGTTCTTCCCATGACACCACAGTCCTTTAACAGGAAGAGCACCTACCACCTATCTACCTACCACCTATTGTTGGAAGCATTGACTTCCGTTACAGATCAGCCTCATGAAATGGTGGAGTTGTGAATGCCAACAGCCAAGAGAGTCTTTCAAGATCCCATGAGCTAAGAAATCCTCCAAATGAGAAACTTTTCTTAACAGTTACTTGAATGTAGTGGCTGTCAGGATCACTAGACCAAGGAATGCAGTAAAAATAACAATTTGCATTCCTAAAGCCAAAATAATGCCATGGGAGTCAAACTGAGATTTTTATGCTGCCATCAAAGAAAAGCATCAGCAGTTCCTCAGGGAAAACCGAGAGTTCAAAGGACACATTAGCAAGTTTCTCAATTAAATGCCAAGCAGTAATACAAGTTTGTTTTAGCACCCTTTTACTTAGTCATTTAATTTTTCTTGAAAAAGAAAAGCAACCCTCGGGGTGTCAAACCTAATGCCTGTTTAAGCAGACGGAGCTAATGATTTCTCGGAAAGGCTACCAAGCAATGGATCTGATTATGTCTATTTCTGAACAGGAAAATTGATCAATTAAGGGGAAAGATGGCTTTCAGAGCCAAGAACTGAAGGGAAAAAAAAAATCTGTGAGCAAAATTCTTGCTGGGAGCTAATGAAAGTCCCACATAAGAAGTTAATTCCGAGTCGGAGGCATGAGGATTGCATTCACTTGGATGGAGCCAGAGCAAAGAACACGTTAGCGAAAAGATGGACCCACAGCAGCTTGACTAATTTATGGAATCGATGAATTTCTCTTGATGAATTTCTCTTATATAAGGGACAATGAGCCTCAGTTCAGTTTGGGGGACTATCCCCAAATCCTCTCCACGGTTCTCAAAACAGGCCGAGCTGGCTCCTGTCTTGAAAAACTTATTCTTATTTTTCTGGAAAGTTAATAGGTACTAAGCCCCAGAGAGGACTGGACACTGCCCTGACCCCCAAGCTAGTCGTGGCTTTCATCTCTGGGGAGCTCAGAAACCAAGGCCGCTGGCCCTAAAAAAACAAACAAATAAAAAATCACATTATAGGTCTAACATCTGAAGAAAGTGACTCAGAAGTTTCTGTAACATTTCCAATGAAAATTAGTGCCAATCATGACGCAGAACTTAGCAGTCGCAAAGAACAAGTGTTCACACAAGGGCATTTTCCTGTCTTAAACCAATTTGTGGGAACAGCCTCCTGAGAGTCAAGGACAGAACTCCCACGAGTGCCACTGAGGCCTGGAAGGAATGTGTCACCGCCCACCCTCAGACCCGTTGCCTCTCTTCCTCCCACTGTCTGACCGTAACTCAACAGTTCAGGACACCATATGGCAAAGGTGGAGGTCAGACAGATAAAAACGTTTCATTGCACTAAAGAATCGTTAACAAACACGTGAATGTAAATTCTAACACATTGTAAAACTGTGGCAAAACAGGCTGAAAAGAGATTTTAGTTATGGCAGGAAATCTGTTTTTCAGCTCCACCCAGCCCTTCCAGTTCATTACAAGTATTGTGGAGAGAAAATGGGGTTTTGTGTCCTCTTCTGGCAATCTGTACTCTGCTTTTCTGCCAGATTCCTAATGACTTTTCAATGATGATTTAAGAGGTTTAGAGCCTGCAAGTTGTAAAGGATTTCAGCTCCGCTCTGTTCGGTCTGCCCCTTGCCTTCCTCCGCTGAGCCGCGTGCACACACAATCTCATCAGCAAGGCCAACATCAGCAACTTTTGTCTGAGTCTCGCTTCACAGCTCACACTGCACATCACAATGCGCCTTAAGGTCACTGGATCAATCTCAAGGAAAGAGAAACCCCTCCAGAGCTCAACGACTTGCACCCGAGTAGGATCTATAGCGATTTGGAAACGTTGGTGGCAGAGACACCCCCACCAACAAAAAGGAAACTCCCCTTACCCCTGGGGTGGAGTGTGAATGCAGACCCAACTTTCTCTCTCCTGAAGCCAGCAGCTGTCATGTGAAGCAATCATGCATGCACACATACACACACAATGCAGAGGTCTCTATTGAAATGTTCTGAATGCCTCAGCCCTCTCCTTTAACACAGAATGTGCACACAGAGATGGGAGAGTTTTAGGGAGGCGTGAGCTTGGGCAGCTGAGCTCAAGACGAAGGGCCTGGAGTGCATGATCTCTGCATTCCAGAGCCCTGTCTCCGACAGCCATTATGGAAAGCAAGAAGGCCCCCTCAAAAAGTTAAAAATAGAGTACTCTCTGATCTGGCCATCCCTTGATTATGTATATATATCCAAAGAAAATTAAATTAGTATATTGAAGGGATGGATGCAGGTCCACGTTCACTACAGCATTTTTCACAGTACCAAGATATGGAATCGACCTAAAATGTTTATCAACAGATGAATGGATAAAGAAAATGTGGTACGTGTATGTAAATGCACAATGTAGTCCTACTCAGCTGGAGAAAGAAGGAAATTCTGCCATTTGCAGTAATGTGGATGAAACTGGAGGTTTTGTCCATGTTAAGTGAACTCAGCCAGATCCAGAAAGACAAGTACTGCATAGTCTCCTGTGTGAGATCTGAAACAATTGAATTCATAGAAGCAGAGAGTAAGAATGGTGGTTGATAGGAGCGAAGAAGATGGCAAAATGTTGGTCAGAGAGTACAAACTTTCAGTTATAAGATAGTAGCTTCTACCTCAGCAGAGTGGTGCATGCGATATAGTGCTATCATCCCAGCACTCTGGGAGGCTAAGGAAGAAGGAGCCCAAGTTTGAGCCCAGCCTGGGCAGTTTAGTGACTTCATGGAACTTTGTATTAAAATTAAAAAGAATTGGAGAAATCGCAGAGGGAAACAGCCCTGAATACAAACCCCAGAACAACTATCAGCACTCAGCAAATACATACATACACACATACATACTACCATACAGGCAAGTTCTGGGAATCTAAATACACAGCATGCGTGATGACCAATGGGGTAAATGATTTGTTGTGGCAGTTTTTACACAATGAGTGTGTGCACAGACCCTCGCGTTATACACCTTGAATAGTTTCATGTCAATTCAGTATTTTTAATTAAAGAAAAGAAATTGTTTCCCGACCGGGCACCCTCCATTCCCCCTCCATCTATCTCCTATCTTTTACCGTTTAGCTTAGAAGGCTGCAACTTCAAAGCCACCTCTCCTATGTATGGACCCCAGTTTGTTAGAAAGCATGAGCTAATTTTCCTACTCTAACCTGAGCAGTCTCCGCACATGCCATGCTGCGTGTTGGCAAAGAGAGTCCCCATTCGCCACCACCCTGCCAGGCAGACGCCTTGGTTTAATGCACCCATCACAGGATTCTTCTCTTCCCAATAAAACTCGGACTATCTGCTTGCTACCCACTCCTGACTATGAATCAAGCGTCCTAGATTCTAACTAACTGCTTCTGGATAAACAAGGTTGAAATGGAAACCACATCCTAATACTTTTCATTAGCATCTCAGATCAGTGGGGAGTTGTGAGGTCATAGTAGAAAGCTCACCATACAGATTATATTCTATAGAATGGCTGAAAATAGCATGTAAAATTTTTATTTCCTTACACAAAAATAGGAACCATGAAAATCACTATCTTTTATTTTTCTTTTTCCTCTCCCAGAAATGGTACTTTCTGGCTGTCATTTTTTTTTTCTTGGAACATGCATATCCCGACAGCCACCAGTGATAGCTCTCTGTCCTCACGGCGGCTCCATGACAGAGTACTCACTGACGAATTCAAGTAATGGAGACTGGGAAGTCAGGGGTAAGAACGCCTCGATGCCAGCATTTACAGAGCATTTGTCCATCATCCTCTCAGCTTAATCCTCCTTGAACTCCTCACTCCTGTGTTCTTATGCAAGAAGTTCTCTCCATATCCAACATTTCTTTCTGAAAAGCAAAGAGGTGAACAAGACGACTTCTAGAGTCAAATTTCATTTTAAAACTTTTCCACTCAATAATTCAAAAGGCTTCCTAAATATCATGTAAATAACATATGTTGCTGTCAATGTAGGAATGAAAAAGAATATATTTGCCATGCCCAACATCAAAGATAAAAAGGGTGCAATCGTCCCACCGGGAATGGGACCGGCTTGATGTGAAAGGACGGGATAATGAGCCCGCTGATTGACAGCGAGGTCCAGACGCCTTTTCCCCACCTTCTGCCTTCCGTCACCCAGAGAGCCTGGGTTCCAGGGCAAACCCTGGTGATTACTGAGAGACCTTTTGCTTTCTAACTTTTCCTACACAGGAAAGAAGTTCGGCAATAGAAATTGATTGGAAGCTCGCAAGTTATCTTACACTACCTAGAAGTGAAAAGTAGGTACAGAGATCAGTATTAAGAAGTCAAGTCAAAACAGTAAAATTAAACCTTCCATCTTGGAACTTCGGAGACAAGTTCTCTGAACATCTGTGTCAGAGACGCAGCATTTACTGTAGGGATTTCTTGTGCGCCCAGCATTTCTTGCGAAACTCCCGTATAATCAGTGTGAATTGGTCAAGAACAAAACAGTAACCCAAGGCTGCCGGCGACACAATGTACAATCAGAGACGTGTGTGGCTCTGTGGGATTAGGAGAAGAGGGGAAGGGAGCACAGCAGGGAGCACTACGCTCATGGAGCAAGTTATTTACAAGAAGCCTTGGGAAACGGTCCTTTTCCAGCGAATTATTAATATTTGAATAAAAATGAAAACTTCTCCGCTCTTCAGGAGCAGCGCGGGACCTTCCCACATCTCTGCTGGTTTCTCCTGACTCACCTCCTCACCCCGCCAATGATCCATAGTGGAGGAATGGCGCCTCTGACAGTCTTTTTCTTCCGCTTTCTGGGTCTCTTTTTCTTTCTTTCTCCCCCACAAGGGGAAAAAAACAGGCCAAGGGCAATTGGAGGAGGGGTGACTGTCCTTTCAAACGCAAGACTTAGAAAGAAAGCTTTCTCCGTGGGAAACGAGAATGGAAGTGCCAGTCAAGCCTCTTTGGAAGTGTTTGCCTTTGACTCTCAGGAGGGCTCATCTGATCCCACCTCATTCCCCTCGCGTGCCTTGGCTGAGCCCCAGGGCCTTATCCTCTTCTTCTCCAAGCTTCACATCCTCTGCCCCTGCCACCTTCCAACCCTCCAGGACTGCTGGAGAAGAAAAAGCCGGGGCTTCGGGAAGAGGAGGGAAGTCAGACTTGCTACCCTGGGCTGGGCGGGGCTGGGCTTTCTCTGAGGACACTAGCTGGACTTGAACAGTTTCTGAAGAATGCACTAATGTTATTTCTGCCTGTAATTAAAACACAAGCCTGATATAAAGAGAATATTTCATTTAAAGTCTTGATAGAGATGCATTAAGAATTCCTATACATGAATGAATTCATAATGGCCAAATGACATATTTATGCCATGTACTTAGTTATGCCTTAGCTAACTCCATGATTCTAATTTATTTGCTGGTAAAACACCATCCCTGCTGATGTGCTCTGCGGAGTATACTTCTGTCAAATACCTATTCAATAAACAAACAGAATGACAGATAAACAACAAAGCCCAGACAACAGTAAAGGATTTCTCCATCCTGGTGACAAACCCTGAGATACCCTGGTACTCTTAGAGAAATACCAGCTTGCTTCTTCCTCTCCCTCTTACCCCTCTCTCTCCCCCTACAACTTCCAAACCCTTGAGAATCTAACCTAATCTTGATGGATCCTTACAGTTCAGGGGCTCCAAATACTTGCTTACCAATACCACAACCAAACTTGGCTTTCCACCCTGCAAGATCTCCTCTGACTCAGTGTGTTAGGGGCAGCCAGCTTATTAGCATACCTATCAACAGAGCATATTAGCATATTAGCATACATTGATCAACAGAGCTGATCAATATAGTTTTCATGCACTGGACATCTGCTATGAGTTAAAAGCCTAAATGACATCATTTCCATTGGGGGGGGGGGTGGTATTGCTGTAAATACCAACAGTTTCATTATGTTGGGAAGGAATTTGGATATTGAGAAGCTAAGCATCTTGCTCCAGGTTGTGCAATCAGACAATGGTGGGTCAGAATTTGGGATCCAGAACTACTCATCTCCAAAGCCCATGCACTCTAGAGTCCACTATCTGCCTCACTCAGTAGAGCTCAATAGAAAATAATAATCATATTAATTGATAGAGGTTGTCCCATGCTCTGGGAAACTTTTAAGGGGTTTGCATGACTCTCCCTTGTAATAAATGAGGACAGTATTGCTATCACTATTTTCCAGAAAACAAAATTAATAGAGAGCTTGAGTAATTTTCATTATCCACAGTCCCAAAAAGGGTTAATGATAATGCTGGATTTGAACTCAGAATATCTGCTCCTTGGCCCAAACTCTGAACTGATGCTTTGCTCATCCCGAGGGACATGAATCAAGTCATGAGTAGAGATTCCTCAAAAAATCTATAACTTCTGCCAGAATTGAGAATTAGAGCCCAAAAGTAGATAAAGAGAAGGAACAGAGTGTCCAGAGACATATAGGAAAACATGTCCTATGTGTGTGGAAGGAACAATTCTGGGGCCTTCTTAGAATTTCTACACACATAATCTTTGTTTCTTTTCTTTGTTCCTATTACCTAGAATGGGACAGACTTCTCTTATACAGACACCACAAGCAGGTGAGCAGTCTCCAGCATACCCTCGCTCTGGCCAACTGGCTACAAGTTTAAGGGTTCTCACTCTCCCTTCAGTTCAGTAATTTGCTAGAATAATTCACAGAACTCAGGAAGGCATGTCACTTATCATTACAGTTTTATTATGGCAAAAGTAGGACAGTCTAAACCAGCCAAGGGGAGAGACACACAGGAGGTCTGTAAGGTCCCAACATGAACCTCCTGTTGCCTTCAGGGACATAACACTTTGAGATGTGAGTGTGTAAAGATTCTGACAGCCAGGGAAGCTCACTGCGCAGAGATGTTATTGAGGTTTCATTAGGCAGGAGAGAAAGAATCATGACCATGTGATGGAGCTCAATCTCTAAGCCCCTCCCCCTCACAAAGGTTGCTCTAATATGACTGACTCAAAGCCCCAGCCTTCTCACCATGTGCTTTGTCCTTTGGGCATACTCAGCCCATAGTCTGAGACATCTTATTAGCACAGAGTCTAGGGTCCAACAGAGTAACCTCAGTACCATTGACAACAGACATGGTACAGAGGACCCCACCTTGAATGACAAAAATACTCCTATCCCTTGGGAAATTTCAAGCCTTGGAGACTACTTTCTAAGAATAGGGGACAAAGGCCAGCTGTATTCCTTATTACACACTTTTATCACAGAATTCAGAAGAAGGGACATCTCTCTATAAATGATGTGATCACACTCTGAAAACCACCAAAATGAGAAGCCGGAATTGATTCAATCTAGTGACTACTAAAAAGGCCTATCCAATTTTTTTCAGTCATTTCATCTAAGTTAAAGAGAGCATGCAGCAACCCAATCAGTTTCTCAAATATTAACTATCAAATAAGAAAATGATTCTCACATATTTTGAAAGGTATTGGGGATGCATACACTTTGCTGAGGTGTGAATTCCTGGGAGACTTCAACCATTAACTTTTGCCACCGTCATATCCTCAAGTTCTCTGGGGAGGAAATCAGAGGAGAGGGCACTGGAAGGACTATCTGGGGTCAAGTAGTCCAATACCTCCATTTTGCAGTTGAAAAAACTCAGTACATAAGGTTTAGGGAATCCAGCCAGCACATAAACTACGTGGCCCTGGGCAATGTCTCCTCTTCTGATATTTATTTCTCTCCATTTCCCATCCTTTAAAAAGTCACTGTTCCTTGGAACACTTTTAAAATATTTCAAATCAGATCACTTCTTTGAGCCTCAGTTTCCAAAGTTTTCCAAATTCTGGGCATCAGTTGTGAGCTCGGTAAAGTCAGAAGACACTACCTAGAGGAAGACGGGTAACTTATTTGATTCAAGCAGGCAGTTGTGACATACCATGAAATCACATGGTCAGGAAGAAAAAAGAGAGACACACCTCTCTGAAGACCTTCATGTTTGAATGGAAAAAATAAGTGCAAATTCTGGGCAGGGTTTGTACTCTCCAGCCTAGATGGCATCTCAGGGCCCAGTCAGCTCTGTGATTTTATGATCCTGTTTTTCTCAGCACACGCTTTGTCAAATTGATTTCCTCTGTGACAGTCAGTTATGCTGAGGGAATGGAGGGAGTAGGGTGATTTGCTAGAAGAAAAACAAAAGGAAAGTTTCAAATAGGAGCATAGATAGTTTTGGCTAAGCGGCTGCAGGAGCACGAATCATCAGAGGGAGATGCTGTCTCTAAATTCCTGTGTTGCTCTAGGTCATCCCTAATTGAAGAATCAAGTCTTCTGGGCCTTCATATTCAATGGGAATGACAGCCCCTGGAAGTGTTAACATGCAGCCTCAAGGTAGGGCTCAGCAGCCCTGAGCCACCTAACTCTTACAAGGCAAAAGTTCCAGAAACCTCCAGACCCCAGAAGAAAAGCTCAGCTGTTCCTAAGCCTAATGCAGCCATTAACCCCGGTCTGCTTCCTGAATCACCAGCTTTTCTTTCTGCTCAACCTGTCTGCCCCAGAGGCATTTCGACTCATGGACTATTTTAGCAAGAAAAAGTTCAAGAAGCAAGGAGGGCTCACTGCCCTCCTGGCTCCTCCTAAGCTACCTAGCACTGGATATGTATGTGAGGAAAGAACTCAGTGAACACCACTGGGGTAATGGCAAAACCTAACCTGCGGGGCTGCTGCTCAACTCACCTCAGTCTAACCAAAATGAGTGCGGACTGCAACCTAGCCACATAATCCTTCCCTCAAGCTCTATGGTTTCGAAGAATCAGTAGCCCAGCTTAACTCATGTAACCCTTTCCCCAAACCCCACGGTTTCTGAGAAACAAACTTAACTTAAACAAATGACCTGACAGGTGACCCCCACCCCCCCACACTTTTCTTTGTCCCATAACTCACAGTCCCGTGTATCCAATCACCTTTACCCACACTGCTAAATCCATAACCTTACATGTAAGTGCACACACCCCTACGGGGCTGGGCTTGGGGTGGGGGTGTTCCAGGGTTCTTGACCAAGATGCATCTGGAGGCAATAAGCCTTCCCTTCCAAGTTTTGCCCTCACCTTGGGTCCCCGTTTTGACCAAACAATACTTCCCTTGAGGATTCTTTTTCCTTCCTCCCAAAGTGTCCGGCTCTAGGTATATTGAGCAGGGGGCATAAGGCAGGGGCTGCCTCCTCCTTGAACACCACCCCCAGGCCTGATTTGCATAAGTTCCAGTCTTTTGACTCCAGGATCTGCCACCATCACCAGGACATTGTATCCTTAACAGCCTGAGCCCAGGCCCAAAAAATCACGGGTTGTCCCACCTTCCCCCTTGGGACCTGGGGACAGGGAGATGGAGCAGGGCTTCTCCGGTAGCGGCCGCAGCTCCTCCTGTTACTGTGCCTGGGAGGCCCACAGGACGAGTGAATTAATAATTGCTGGCAACAGCTCCACCCCCTTGGGGACCGTTTGCCCTCTGCAGAGTCCTCCATCACTGCTTTGCAAACGTACTTCTGTGTGAACAGAAAGCTTGGAAGTATTATGCATTGTTAAGAGTCCCCTTGTGTTCAGAAAAGCTCATTTTCGCCTCATCCTGGGTGTCAGGATGCTGGCATTCTTGGCTGGCTCAGCCACCAACCGGGAGATTAACCTTGAATGGGTCAGAATCCCTGTGTTTCTTGTTTCCTTTTTTTGTAGATCTAATAATTTTAGGTTTAATAATCCCAGATGTATGAGCCATGACCCCTCCCCAATCTCTAGACCTTATTACTGTCCTTGAATTTAAGCCATCCTCTCTCATCTGAGATCAGGTGGCTGGGTCATTGTGCCTTAGCTCCTACATGCTACCGGGACTTCTTCCCAGTTGATCTGACCCTGAGGGCAAATCAGCCAAGGAACAGCCTGATCTCTGTCTTTCCTACCCCTCCTCCCCAGTTGTCCAAATCCACAGGGCCTTGATCTCTACAACCCATCTGGTCACGTCTCTCTGAGGCATGTTTAGGGCTAATGCCAAACCCCTGCTCCCCCCAGAGACTTAAGCAAGAGAAAAATTATGGTGTGCAACCAGCCAGTTCTATAAATAATCCAAAATAAATTTGCATTTTTGGAAGGTAGCCTAAATACATGCTGAAATTCTAAATTTTGTTTTAAGAATTTCTAATCCCCTTTTACAAAATGCATCAAGGCTGTATCTCTTCATCCATCTCACCAAGTCTTCTCAGAGGGTGGGGTCCCATAACCTTACCTGAGGGATGCCTCGCCAGCCCTGCTTTGTTGACCCCTTGGCACAGTTGCTTACACAATGTGTGGGCATCTGATGGAGCTGAGCCGACCTGAATCTTAAGAGGGAAAATGTCTAATTATGAGCCAAAAATGCTATACAGCCTGACAACAAGGCACTGTATCCCTAAGTTTGAGATCTGAGTCCTTGCAGTGGCCAGGACACAGCATGAGCTTGCCGTGTCTGGAAAGCAGAGAACAGATGTGCATACCGGAGACCACGTGGCCCCAGAGAGAGCAGCCGTCACTGCTGACAGCTCCGGGGTCCAGGGAAACCCGGCATGGCCCTGCAGCAACTGTCACAAGGCTCCCCGTGATTGCTGACAGCCAATCCTACTTCCACTAACCTCATTACCCCATGTGTGGCCTATGGAACAGCAGAACAGGCCTGGCATCACCTGGGAACAGTTTAGAAATGCACACTTGCCCTACCCAGGCCTACTGTACCAAGATGTGCATTTTAAAGAGTTCACAGGGTGATTTGTGTGACAATGAGTGCTGCTTTGAAGCAAGTTCCTCTTCCTGTAAGACACATCCCTGCCAGGCCGGGGGCTCCAGCTGGTGTCCCTGCCACTCAGCCTTCCTGCAGCACCCCTCAGCCCTGGCACCTCCATAGCCACCCACTCTGGCATCTGGGCCATGACACCTGACAAATCCAGCTAGGAGTGAATTAGTTATCATTGAAGGCATCTGAGCCCCTGCAGCCAACCAGCTCTCCTCTAGGGAGGGCGGTTTGCCCTTCCACAGAACCCGTCAGAGCTGCCTGCTTACCTGACTCCCCGCGCTGCCTGCTGCCTGCAGCATCTGTACTGCAAAGTCCACACGTCCAGGGAACTCTCCCATTGCTCCTTGGGCTGTGTGGATCCCTCCTGCACTCAGCTTGTTCAGATGTACCCCGATAAACAGCTTCTTCTCCCAGGCCAGTATCCCCAACCTATGACGAAGAAGTCCTCCTCCCTGCCAACCCATAGGTGATCTTGAGACTTGGCTGCCAGAGGTTTGCCTTTGTGACAGGTGCTGGACCCAAGACCTAAGCAGGTGCAATACTCAAGGCTACTGGCCGGTACCCAAGAGCCGAGAAATCTGTCTCCAACTTCTCTTCTGGCATCACAATTCCAAGATGGAATATGTAAGACGCTGGACCGATGTGGTTAAGGACAGAGGACCACTGTTGTGGTTTGGGTCTGGAGTGTCCCCCAAAAGCCTCTTGTACCTATGGATATTGTGTACTGTTGGAAGGCAGGGCCTGGCTGGAAGGGGCAGATGTTTGGGGCTTGACCTGGAGGGGCGTGTGCTGGTCCTGCCCTCTCTCTCTGACTTGGCTCTGCTCTCCCATGTGGTGAGGAGCTCTGGCTCTGGCTCCAGCCTTGCCGTGTATTTCTATCATTCCCCAACCTTCTGCCCATGAGTAGCCTGTGACCTTCTGAAATACGAGCTAAAATACATCTTTACACTCTAACATTGTGGATGTTGGGTATTCTGTCCCAGCAGTGAGAAAGTAACTAAGACAACCACCTGCTCACAGTCACAGTGGCCAGAGTCTATGAGGAAGCCCAGTCTGCTCCACAGACGAGTTGTCAAGGATTCTGAGGGGCTCAGACGGCTCAGGGAATGAAAGAAGCTATAAATCCTCATCTATCACTTACACACACTACTTTCCACTGACTCACATCCTATGTACCCAAACATTATATAGAATCTCCCCTTAAACCACTTAATCAGTACTAGTTACATCCTAATGCTGTTAGGTCTACAGAGCCTTTCTGTGCCTTCCCTCACTGAAGCTTCACAACAGTTCCAACTCAGTCTGAAGGTGGGTTGAACAGGGAGGAGCCAGGACTCAGAAAGGTCAAGTGGCTTACCCAAGGTCACACCAACAATGGTGGACCTGGTGCTCCAAAGGAGCTTTTCTCACCTTTGTCTACTCTAGCGCTCTAGGCAGACACATTTCTTGGAAGAGTTCTTTTTCCTTATGCTAACCCTATTTTCCACCTCACTCTCCCCTGTCAACACATTCTGGTCATCTTACTTTATCTTCCCACAAAAAAAAAAAAAAACAGCTGTCAAAGTTACTGATGACTTGTGTTGTAGATCAACTTGTGTTCCTCAAAAAGATGTGTTCAAGTCCTGACCCCTTTATTTGGAAATAGGTTTTTGCATACATAATTAAGTAAACTTGAGGACCTACTGAATTATGACAGGTCCTCCCTAAGGTGACTAGTGTCCTTATAAGAGCAGGAAAATTTAAGCCAGGCATGCTGGTACACATCTGTAATCCCGCATATTGAGAGGCTGAGACAGGAGGATCACAAGTTCAAGCCCAGACTTGGCTACTTAGTGGCTTACTGAGACCGTATCTCAAAATAAAAACTTATAAAAAGGCTAAGGATGTTCCAAGTAAGAAGACTCTGGGTTCAATCCCTACTACTACAATAAATAAATAAGACCTATAGAAGAAGCAGTGAAGGCCCCCATGTGATGGCAGAGACTGGGCATGGATTACCTATAAACCAAGAAAAACCCAAGATAGCTGGTGACTGCCAGAAGCTGGAAGAGGCAAAAAAGTATCCTCCTCTAGACCTTCAGAGAGAACATGGCTGTACCAACATCTTGATTTTCCGACTTCTTGCCCCTAGAGTTGTGAGAAAATAAATTTCTGCCACTTTAAGCTACCTAGTGTGTGGTAATTGTGATGGCAACTCTGGGAAGTGAATCAGATCTCTCAATTGCTGACTCCTTTAGATAATTTCCTTTCCTCGTACTACGTGACATCTCAGAAACACACAGCAATCCTGCCCTCCCGCAGATACACTCTCTGCTGGAACCCATTTCTTCACATTCTCCTCCTGTCCCCCAGCCACCTTCCTCTGAGTCACCTCAGTACACGCACCTTCCTCTCCCAGCCGCTTCTCGTTGCAGTTATTCAGGCCAGCTCAGTCAAGGGGCCTCTTGGCTTCGCTCCCCTACTTCTCTCCGCAGCAACCTCGCCCGGTCTGCTGCTTCATCCACTGCCTGCCTGCCCCGCAGTGCTGTCCAGCGCCGGAGTCCAGTGATCTCCTTTGATACCCATGTCCAGCTGCTGATTTGGCCTCCTCAAAAGCTCATAAACTTAGCCTGCCCCAAGCAGAGCTCAAAACCCTCCCTATCCACCCAGTCGTGTCTGACAGAGGCCCAGGCGTTGATCTTGACAACTTCTCCCTCATCCTCTGTTCCAAACCTTTATCATGTCTTAACTCTAAAGCCGTTTTCCCTTTGAAAATAGACCATTTCTCCCTATCCCCACATCCCCAGGTGCGTACAGGCTCCGGCACCTCCCACCCGAGCCTCTGTGACAGCTGTGGCCCCATGCTTTCTCCAGCCTCCCTTGCTTCTCTTCACAAAATACAGTGTCTTTGCCCTGTTAACGTTTTCCATAGCTTCCCAACATTTCTCAGGTAAATGTCAAAATTCCTAAAAGGAATCTTATGACCTGCGCAGAACACTACCTCTTACTAATTTGGAGAAGTCACTTAATGACTATGAGTCTCAATTCCCTCTTCTGTAAGGTGGAAGTAGGAATGAATGCCTGTCTTCTGATTTCATCAGAAAAAATAGGTGAATTCAGGCATGTGAAGTATTATGATGCTAGAACATAACAACCCTTCAGTAAACGTGCTAATATCATAGTTGTCATTATTATGGACATTTCTAATCTCACATTACAATATGTTTCCTCCTTGCCCTTCTCACCCAGGAATACTGGCCTTCTTACTAATGCTTGATTACGCTATACCTCCACCTGTCCCAGGGCCTAAGCACATACTTAGCATATACATCTCATGCTTTTCTATGACTTTGCTTCAAGTTACCTCCAGCTCAACTTGAAAATTATAGAAGCCTTTCTGGACTATGTTGATTGACGTTAGGCTTGTAGTCATCACAGCACATTCTCTTTGCTGCGTTTACCACTGCTGCAGTACACCTGTATACATATTATTAACATATACCTCTTGCATTAAGCTGAAAATTTCATGAGCACAGGGCCGGTGTTCTTGCCAGTTATTCCTGGTGCCTGGCATAGTGACCCTCAGAAAGTCTCAAGAGTGTTTGTTGACCGCACAAGCGAGCCCTCTCTATCCAGCCTGCTTCTTCCAGTAAATTTCCCCTTCTCTATATCCCCCAAAAGCCCACAGTACTGAAACCGCCACTGGACTGCAGAAGTTGAACAAATCAGGTGATGACTTCATGAGAGACCCTGCTCTGTTCCAAGAAATAGGGAGTAAATGCTTTCTGTTGTGTTCCCTCTCTCTGGGTAACCCATTCTAGAGGCATTAAAATCATCTATCATGCTGTTTATCACAACATACCCAGATGCTCTGAGCAATAAAGCCACTCACAACACACAGTCGTTCCGTTTCAGAAAGATACTCCCTATACGCCTTCCCCGGGGACATTTCAGAAGAGGAGAGACCCCCATCTGTCTGGGATGGGAGCCTGCTGTCTGTAGAGCTCCCTTCCAGCCCAGTGGCATATGTCACGGGACCCGCACTGGGGCCTACAGGTAGCAGCCCCTGAAGTAGAGCCTTGTCCAATCAGGCTGACAGCAAGTTCTGCATTTGTTCAGGCTATTAGAAAATGCCAAGCTCAGGATGATTTGTCTAGGAGAGTCTCTGGTTTAAAATGAAGAGGGATTTTTTTCTCTCCTGCAGTCAAGTAAAATCAAACTTCGGAGAAAGGTTTCTGCTGAGAACAAAATCAAGATCCAAAAAGAAAAGAGGCCCCAGCCTCCCAGATCGATGAGCCACGCCTAACAAGATGAAGTTTACGGTTCTCCACTCGGGTCCAAACAGCCTCTGAAAGCAGTACAGTACAGGGTGGTACGGATGGGTCTTGGCAGCAGCCAGTGTGAAGAGGATTTAGGAATTTTAGTTGACTCTCGGCTCAGTAGGAGTTGTCAGTGTGATGTGGCTGGCCAAACAGCTTAAGCAGCATTAACGGAAAAACAGGCCCTTGGGAGGCGGAAATGGCTGGCCTGCTCTCTGTGGACTGGTCACAGCACAATCAGGATGTTGCTCTTGATACAGAGCATGGAGGATAATTTTTTCAAAATACAGTCGCGCTGAACAGCATCACCAGGCAGAAAGGCAATTTCCTGGAAGATCTGCGTGCTTGTTCATGGCCCAGGGGTCAAGGAACCCAGGCACTTGGCTTAGAGACCCGGCACTGCAAAAAAGACAAGCTACAAGCATTTGAAAACTTTTGACAAATGGGGAAGGTCACCTAGACCTTCTGTGTAACCCCATGTGGAGCCCCTTGATTATCCCTAGGACTGAAGGGGAAAATATAGAGCCAAGTTAATTTGAGCTCAAAACACAAAAAGGTTAATATTGGTGCTGTTTTGTCTTTAGTTTATGTTACTCAAACAATACATATGCCCTGAAAAGGCAAAATTCAAGCAATATAGACATATGTAGAATAAAACGTTAAA
Organism: Ctenodactylus gundi; assembly: GCA_004027205.1. Taxonomy (NCBI): domain Eukaryota; kingdom Metazoa; phylum Chordata; class Mammalia; order Rodentia; family Ctenodactylidae; genus Ctenodactylus; species Ctenodactylus gundi. Next base: position 936,994 of record PVKB01000061.1, read on the forward strand.
GTTTCCTTGTGTAATTGCCTCACAGATCCGTAGTATACTCCCCCTCCCATGAGTTTAGAATGTACCTACAGGTCCACTCAAGCTTTTTGGAGATGCCTTTATACGTACATACAGTTTGAGTTTGGCACTTTTCTTTCCCCATGAATGAGATCATACTTTTTCTACTTAAAAACCTAGCTGAGCAGAGACATCCAGAGAAGCAATAAATTGTCACAAAAGAAGAAGGCATCCTTCTACTAAAGAGGTTCGGAGAGAGTTGTCAACTGCAGTTCTCAAACGGGGAACTTAAGCATTGGTGGGATCCTCAGTCCTCTCAAACTTCAGCTTGAAGATGAGTCATGTAGAGTACTTCTGGGAAATTCCAATTCCGCATACTGAGTCCAGAGAACCTGGCACGGTAGGCTTTGGGCACAATGAATCTCTATTTGCCACAAGTGCCTGAGATCAATCTAATGCAAATTATCAATGGACCACACATTCGAAAATACTATCACAGGTGGCTAGACTACTTGATCTTGGGGTTCTCTCCATCCCCATCTCTTAGCTTGCACTAGATCAAATTGAAAAGGCCTTGCTAGGAACTGCTTTCAATGAGAGTCCTGTGAAATCCCAGATTGAAACAGCTCCCTCCTTTGCCTTTCTTTCCCAGTTCCTCCAAGTCAAGTACCATCCCCTTGCCTAATTCTGGAAACCAAGGAGTAAACCTAGCTTAGGCATCACAGGGAGGATCACACCAACTGGACCCTGCAATTTGCTACCCTGTCCCAGCCCAGCCCCCGAGGCTAACCTTGGGAAAGGCAGAGACTGCCCTGCCCCAGGCCTGAAAAGCAGCCATCTGGCCACATGCAGGAAGAGGCCTCCCATTATCTGTCACTCCACAAATCAGGGTTGGAAAAGTGTGAATGGCTTCAAAAGTCACAGTGGCAGGTAGCGATACTTGTCAGTGAGAAGAGTCGGAGTTGTCAAACACCCTGCCACTTGACAGCACCCCCACCCAAAATACCAGAATTACTTATCATCCCCCCACCAGGCACCTCCCCTCATCAACTGTGCAGCCAGTGTCAATATGAAACGAATCACTTGATTTTTGTCTCAAGCTAACCATGTGGACATAAAGCAATAAGATCTAAACAATACGGGATACTAGGAAAAAGAGCAATGATCTCAGTAGAAATTTAGCCCAAATATGAACCATCATCAAGGTTCCAGTCTGATCCTCAACTAGCCCAGCCTCCCCAGGCCTGACACATCCTCTCCTGTTCAACAGACATTTTCCACAAGGGCTTCCACGCCTCATGAGGAGCTGCCTCAGAGCAACACAAAGGGTGCTTGTTTTCAGGTTATCCCTGGAACACTTGTGCACAAAAGGGCTTTTTCTCACCTCAAGGTGCTCTTGGCTGGTTCAACAGGAGCGCTATGCACAGCAGGACCATGTCCTCAAATGGTTGAGGCCATTTGCTTTGTCAACTGACAAATGTCATTTATCATTTGAGACAGGGGTTGGATATTGGGGCCCGTAGCTGGTGAAAGCTGTTGAATTTTTCTTTTTCAGGATGGCTTAGCAGAAACTTGGCAAACTGACATGTTTTCTTGAGCTGTGGATTTAAAGGTACAGTTTTCCTCTGAAGGAAGATTTGAACCAGACTTTTACCAGATGGCTTCACTGCATGGTTCAGTTCAACATGTAGCACTAACCTTACTCTGTCTTCTTTGCAGGTGCTTTGCCGGTATGGTCTCACCTGACCTACTGCTCAAACTCCTATGATATGGAAGCCAGGTGTCTTCCTTCTCCCATATCTGTCACAGCACAAAGCAGCACTGCGTTTATACCATAGATAATACTGATGTGTGCACTGCTGATCATTACCAAACATGGCTTCATCTGTCTTATTACTTGTGTTCCAGGCATGTAAGGTGTCTGCCCTCCTCCATCCCACATCTTCCCTTTTGTACTACAACACTTAATCCAAGATCTCCTTCAAAGTGACTTTCCTTGAGTAAGCCCTAACCCTCTGTCCCTGCACATGCAAAACAGGAAGAGCACAAAAGGATGCATTTTCTCACACATTGTGTGCATGTGTATATTGCCTCTTTGACAGGCCTACCGGTTTCTTAAGAGTGGACATCATATTTCCAAAGTCCTTAATCTCCATTGAAGCCTATACCATGCTAGACTTCTAACAAATGCTTATCAATGAATGAAAAAAACAAAGGGAGGAACAAATGAATGAGTGGATTTTATCTACAAAATACTCTTGAATCAAATTGCACTTTATAATCCAAAATGTATTTTACAGTGCTTATGATTCCTCTGTGTAGATTACATCTTCCCTAAAGTAACAACCCTGTGAGACTGTTTTCTCACTGTAGAGGTGAGGAGATACTCAGAAAAATTGTCTTCCCCAAGATCTTGTACTTTAACAAGCAGCAGAACCAGAACACCAATTCAGGTGTTCTGAGTCTAACTCCAATAAACTTTCCACCAAGAAGGGTCATCTCAGTGATCCATGCTGATCTCAAAAGGATCTTATTTTGATATGTACTTTTATTGTCAAATTGGTGAGCATAAAAGCACAACTTTCACTTGTCTGTAAACTGTATTTAGATATTAATAATGCTCTGAGTGACTAATTTAGAATTTATTATTTTGAACCATGAGCAACAACTGAATATATTTCATTATTTAAGATAGTGAGTTATAAACTTGCCTAATTAAGATTTTAAGGTTTGTTTACCACTTTTACAGTAGCAGATTTTTGATGCTTAATCTTCCCTGGGGCTTTCCAAATCTTTGCATGTTATGGTTATTCTACTTGCCCCTGGGGATTTTAAAGCTCTCCCTACAATTTAATTCATTTACATAATCTTCCTGGGACAGAAACACAATATGACAATAATAGCTGACATATATTGAGAACTTACGGTGAACCAGGCATTGTGAAAATCATTTTACATGCATTATTTTAATTTTCACATCAAAGTGAGTACCACTAAGGTTGTCTCTCAAGGAGAGAAACTCGGGTCTCTAAGATGATAAGTCATGTTCCCAAGGTTATTTCAACCATAAATGCAGAACTGGGACTCAAATTCAGGGCTATTCAACTCCACAGCACTAATTAGTGGCCACTTTATTGTAATGACCCTCCTGGAAGCCAGGGGACCTGGATTCTATATCAGCCTGTGCAACTAACCGCTTGACTTCAGGGAGGGTGAGACTCACAGAAGAGGTGACATTTGAGCTCTGAAGGTGAGTGGACATTTATAGCAGAGTAAAAATCACTCCAAGCAGATGGTAAAGCATCTTCAAAGGCTAATGGAGGAAAGAAAGGGAAAGTACTAAGATTGCAAATGTGTACCCTGAGGTGACAGCAAGAGATTAGTAACAGTTCTAGGAAGCTGCCCTCAAAAATATTTTGGATACCTTTGAAAGGCATGAAGGAGGCAAGGAGACATGGGAAATCATCAAGAGTGACAAAATCTGCCAAAGCTCCTGTGCAGCCTCATAATACCAGGCTTCAAGTGTCCCAGAAGCAAAATAGTGATCTAGTGACTTGAGCTCCACAAGGCAAAGGCTCCATCAGAGGAGCAGAACTAAGTCAATGTCTTCCATGCCTCTGATAATGGCATCTGCTTCCTCTGGAGAACTCTCTTCCTTAGTCCCTTTCTATGTAGCTGCCAATCATAGCCCCTCTCCAGGGAACCCAAACCTTGAGCTTTGACAAGCGGGAGCCAAGCAGTTGTAGCTGTCATCCAATGATAACATTCTAGAGGGTTCACCCAAGTGTGGAGGTACAGGAACTTGCCCTGGTTTCTGCCCTACTTGAAACCTTACAGTCTCAGTTATTAGTTTCCATAGGTTACTAGGAAGCTTTTAATAATGCATTCCACTAAACTTAGCTGAAGTATGTCGTTTGCATCCACCTAATTCCAATACTCATTCGCAGTGTATGTTCTAACGTAAATGTTCTGTATGTTTTTGGGCTGGTCCAAGATCAACCACCAGATGGCCGCTATGTGGAAGTAGCATCTGGGGAGTATGATAACTGGCTAGACTCAAAGAAAACCTCTTCATGGCACTTCCAAACCCATCAAGACCAAGCATCTCCTGCCATCGGGTACCGTCTTGCCAGAATGGTCAGCGTTATGTTAGCGTTAGTGAGATAGAAATAGTGATACTCTGCCCACACATAATAGCAGCCCTCACACATTGTGGCATTTCCACACCCCCAATCCTTCACTTCCTAGCATCCACATATTACAGTCTAAAGATAGAATTCAACTTTCTTTCTATGCTAGGAGTGTAGCTCAGTGGTAAAGTGCTTTTCTAGCAAACTTGAGGATTGAAGAATGTCATACTTCATACCAATTCGTGAAACCTACCAAGGTATATAGAATATTTACCATTTCGTCCCTGGTGAAACTGAGCCAAAGAGAAATTAACTATTTAGCAGTTTGCATAGCTGATAGCAGTCAGGGTCCATGAGGTGACTGTTACTACTTGTATCAGGAACATCTTTGTACCTGCTCAGTCTCATCTGTCTTCCAGATCTAAAATCTCCTGCCTCACCTCAGTTGATGTTTTCATGAACCAATTCCTATAGTCTGTGTGGTGTCTCCTCCTGAGATCAACCAACCATACATCGTGTCCAGGGTCCCCAGGGTTCAATGTTTCACTAGAGGATTCACAGGACTCGGTGTACATGAACTCACAGCTATGATTTATTACAGCACTAAGGTACACTGCGAAATCAGCAAATAAAAAAGGTACAAGGTGCAAAGACTGGAGAGTCTTAGGCACAAGTTTCCAGAAGTCCTCTCCTAGGGGAATCACACAGGTCTCGCTTGCTTTCTCTAACAATGAGTTGTGATAATACAAGTGATATGCTTTCTACCAAGGAAGTTGGAAACTCAGTTCCAGGGAAGACTCTACCAGGGACTAGCCAGATAGGCAACCCTTTCCTAGCCAGCACATATCAAAATTCTAGTCTCCTAGGAGGAACACACATGTCAGAAAAAGCCACATCGCTGGTACCAAGAATTCTAGGCAGAGTGAGCCCTTCGTATCAAGGAGTATTATGAACTCTCTTGAAATGTAAGTTCCTTGATGCCAGTTAAGGGCCAGACCAGTAGGCAGGTCATTTTAGCCCAACAGCTCACATGCAACTTGGATGAAAGAGCTCATCATAAGCCATGAGCTTTTCTTAGTAGCTTTCAAGAGGGTGTAATAGAGCAGAACATAAATATAGAAAAATTCTCTCTCTGTGGAGTTGAACTTTGACCCATGAGAGTAGGCGTTGAAAACAAGTCCCCTTTCATCTGCTGCCGAGGATTGGTCTAAGACATGATTTTTTTTCTGCTCGATGTGTTCAGGAATATCCCTCACAGGTAAGCATGTATACCTGTTGAGTAATTAGTTGTCTATTGATAGTCTGTATTTGATAGTTGATAGTCATTATATCTTGCCTCTTTTCTTTGTTCCTTCACTGAGTTGCTTTGGATTGTACTTCTAAAATAACGCATGAGCTCCTAAGCCTTCTTTCAATCTCTGATACTTAGGAAGTTCTCTTGGAGACACCACACTCTGATGGGAATATATGGTCACGATGCCACTTCTTGTTATCTCACCCTGGGATGGACAACTCCAACAGAATAAAATAGTTTAGGTGTATGCCTCAAAGAAAGACAAATTTATAAAGCATCAGATAGTCATGTGTTTATACTACAAATTTTCAGACATCGGTAAAATGTCAAATAATGTAATGACCCTGGGGAAATCACAGTGAATTGGATAAGCATGGCCCCTCCTTTAAGGATGTTGCAGCCTTGTGACAGAGAAAGCTGAATAAAAAATATTTACCAACATTGTGCTAAGTACCGGGATAAAGACCAGGGAGCCACAAGAGTATGTGATAGGGGATCAGATTTGGCCCAAAGAGATGAAGAAACTTTTGGAGCAAATGCTGTTTACATCTGTTTAGATATAAGATGAGTAGGAGTTAGCCAAGGAAAAAACTCACAGGAAATATGTAGGCTGGAGATGTGGATTTTGGAATCTTGTCCATGTGTAAGTGATAGGAGCCAGGGGAGAGGTTAAGACAGTGCAGAGGAAAGCACGCCTGGCATCATCGAGACACTTAACCATCTCTTCCTCCTCTGAACTCCCAAGGAGCTCTCTGAACTGCCAAAAATTTCTCAAAGCCAATATTTATCTGGCACCTCAACTGTGTGAGTTAAAATTTCATCTTTATGACTCGTGTCTGCAACTAGGTGGCCTTGAGGACAAGGAGCCTGAGAGAATTGTTCAGCAGAGGGAACAAGGTGAGGTGGGAATGTTTGATTGTCTAACTGACTTTCTGAATGTTTAGGATCCTCAGATGAAGAATACATTGAATATTTATCTGTTTAGACCTCCTCGTTTCACCTGTGAATAACTAGGAAACAGGGATGAAATATCCTGAAGTCCTAAGATTTATCACACTGTATTCTAATTCCCCAATAATTACCTTCTTCATTGTGTTAATCAATTTTTTATTATTATGACTAAATACCTGAGAAAATCAACTAAAAAGAGGAAAGGTTTATTTCAGCTCATAGTTTCAGAGGCTCCCGTCCGTGGTCACCTGATGAGTTGCTTCTGGGCCAATGGTGAGGCAGAAAACCCTGTGGTGGAGCAAGGAAGCCCAGGGACAGGCTGAGCAGAGAGCAAAACATACCCTGCGAGGACACGCCCCCAGGGACTTCCTTCCTAGCAAGGCTGCACCTCCTTACGTTTCCACCACCTGTCAACAGCAGCACTAGTTTGGAATCAAGCCTCCAACGCAGAAGCTATTGGGGGGACATTCCATATGCAACTTGGAAAACTCAACGACCTCTAAAAGCCACGAGGAACAAAAGGTTTATGCTTACTTTTGATACACTTGCATCTCCGGGGTTTGGCACTGTACCTGGTACACAGGAAGCACTTAATACATGACTAGAGATGAACAGAATCTACTTCAGGAAGAACTCACACTTAGAAGCATGTTCTCTGCCCGGTGTTCCAGCCATCAGCCCTCCACCTCCCGCCCTCGCCATGTGCAGGGCAGACCCAGCTTTGGAGGCCGGAAATCCTCTCGTTGGCACCCCAGTCACAGCGTCTATCCCTGGCCGCTGCTCCCCGTATCAGAAGCACGGTGAGAAAGCGCTTGAGTCCGAGCACAGCGTCCAGCTCAGCCCGGAAACTCTGCTAGGACTATTGATTTGTGTGGGGTTTGGAGATGGAATGAGTGGCTGATTTTCTCCAAATGGCACACTTCATTCATGATGCATGATTGTAATCGCGGCTGCCTGAAGCCTGCAGCCCCTAGCTCGGCAAAAAGCGAAAAAGAAATGGCTATTTTCTGGAGTGAATACACTGAAAGGGCAAGAAATCCATATTCATTTTCTTGCCTCTCGGCTGGACTCTATATTTCGCAGGCAGGTGGAACAAAAATCTTTAAATATCATGCTGATCCAGGAAATGCTCGGCAATATTTAAAGAGCTCTGTGTGCCTGCCTGGTGCCCCTCTCCGGTCTCTGCAGGCCAGCCTCACGTCACCGGGCTGGACAGCCACCACCACAGTTACAGCGAGCACCACTCCAGACCCCAGGTCCAGATTAACTGGCGCGTGACCTTTACAAAGTACTGTAGTTTATAGGAATGTTGAATTTTTCAACAGCTAGGGAGGCCTGGCACTAGTGAGAAGGAAGAAATGGGAAACGACTCCGGGCCATTTAAGCCTCCAAGGGGAAAAATGAACTCAGTCTCGACTTAGACTTTAATTATGTCCATTGCCCTTTGAGGCGCATAAGAAAGACAATAGGCCGATACTATTAATAACGACTCTCCTGCCCTCACCCACGATAAGTAACAAGAAGAAGGTCTTAGAATAGTTAGATTGTTCCTGCTCCCTTCTCCAGCACCGACTTCCCTTTGCCTTGGCAGATGGTTGGAAATCCCTCAGCCCCCAGACTGCTTTGACCTCCTGCAGATGCTGGACTCAGGAAGAAGTGAAGCCAAGGAAGAGGAAAGAAAAGGCCTTAATGTGCCATATCAGGGCAAGCCGTGGGCTGGCCCACCAACTGCTTTTTTATGATTGTCACTTAGGCGCTCTGATATGGCCGGCTGAAAGAGTGGTGTCAGCGATTGCTGAGAGCCTCAAAGAGGACTGAGGCAAGTGAGGCCGAAATATTATTGGAAGCCAGGTCAAATGGGTAATGAATGGACTATTATAAGGAGGGGTAAGTGGCCCTCGTTAGGGACGCTGTGACGAACTAGACATTGATGTATTGTCCTCTCCAAGATCCTCCAACAAGCCATTATGGCTCCCTTAATGAGATTGTCATGCATTTCTCTTTATGTCACTATTAAAATCTTGTCTACATCTGCTGAAGTTTTCCGGGGGCGGGGCCTGAGGGGTCAGCCAGAGGAAAGAAACTCAGTATTTTGCTCTCTTCTGCAGTCTCCCATGGTATGGCAGAAGAGGCTCTGGTTTGATTGGAAACAGCAGACAAAGCTTCTGAGGAAGCAAAGTGTGAGTAGAGGCCTTGGTTTGGAGGAATGTGGAAGAAGAGGGGTCAACAGAAGCCCTAACAAAGGGCTCTGCTGATCAAAGGGCCTGCTTGGAATGGCCAACAAAGTGCCACTTGTCCCATCACTTCTTTCTCATAGCAGATGGCAAAATAACATGCTCTGTAATTCTCATTCACTCGGAATCTCCAGATGTCAATGTGTGGGTGGTGACCCAGCCAATTCCATTTAATGCTGCTCAACGCAGCACAAATATTCCTTTTTTCTTCTTCTTCTTCTTTTTTCTTTATAAGACTAGAGGCAGAAAGATTGGAAGAAAAAGCATCCATTCCCATCATGATTCACTGCTGTAGAGGCCATGGGTTTAAGACCACTCAAGGGTCTGTGAGTGTGCAAAGCAGAGTGTGTGGACACTCCACATAGACCCAGACCCTGCTATCACTCACAGACCTTAAGGAAAAGCTGTAGCCCAGGCCAAAACACACATTGTTTCATGAGAAAGCATCACCCAAGGCCCTGCCTGAGACTCAGCCATGACAAAGCCATTGTGCTCTTCAGTTCAGCTCTGAGATGCGTGACATTTTTTGTCGGCTTCTCAGGAATAGATCTCCATGTGTACAATTGGCTCAGTTTAAAACAAAAAGGACTATACTATTTTTATGATTTTTTTTTAAAACCGCAACAAGCAACCACTCCAAAACACATTCAAATGTAAGCAGAATGGCTCCGGGTTGGTAAAAGCACCGCCAAAGGAGGGCTTGCAATGAATATATCAGATGCTTAGAAATAGCTCCACAAGAGGTATGCAGCAAAAACCCCCTCTGCTCTAGTGAGATGACCCAAAATGGGTGAATACAACTCTGATACACAATGCTTCAGTGTCTGGTTTGTTTTAGAAAAACAGAAACCTTTTTCCCCTTTTCCAGGCCAAATGCAACACAATAGAGAAAAGCCACATGAATCTATTATGTCTTACAGGGCTTTTAGCAGGAATATGACTGTTTAACCAGGCAGTGACACGAGAAGAATTACTATTAGACACTCTAGCTGAAAGTAGAGATTTTATTGATTCCCCACACTGGCCTGCCTTTTTATCTTTGATTGAGTGGCTTTCATGAATCCAAAAAGGTAACACTCTTGCATTGAAAGCAGCAGCAGGCAGTCCAACCCAGACTGAAACCATCTGTCAGTCTAAAAGAAAGATGAAGGTGCTTCCCCAAGTACCATCTATCCACCCCTGTCCCCCAGGACCATCCACTCCCTACCCTGAGCACAGGACCCAGCCCTTCTGTCTTGGGCCTCCTAAAGTCAGCTAAATCTTCACGAAGACTTTACTGACGAGATAAGCAAACTACACCTTCGTATAATTAGGACACTAATTACACCCTGAGACAGAGTAATTATGTCCCCCTTTTTAGGAAAGCAGTTAGTTCTGCACGTTCTTACTCTCCAGGTTTTTGTGATCATTATTTTTTATTGTTTCTGAGGTCTCATTTAGAAAACGATCGGATTTGTCTCTCTGTTTACTAAATATCAAACATGATGTACAACCATCTTTCAATTAGGTGTTCTGCGAGGAGCCCGCTCTCCCCCTCTCTATTTTAAACAGGACTCATTTGCATTCATGGGCAAATTAGAATGCAGAAAAGCGTATGAGCAATGTGCAGGTTTACACTTCAGTGAATATTCATAAAGTACAGATTCTCCTTGTAACCATTTCCCCGCAAATGGCCCTCCCACTATGTGCGTTGCATTTGTCTTTCAGGGGCCTTTCATTTGTTGCAAAGTGCCAGGTTTAGAGACAACACAAATGCATCCGGGCAGACCCTGTGAAAGCCGGAGCTGAAAGGAAATGCTGTTTGTGTTTCGTGCCACAGCAGAGCACACTGGGGATCCTCACAATTGATGACGCCGCCTCTCAGTGCCAGGTATAAGGGAAATAATGCAAAGCGAAAAACGGATCCGACCGAGGCTGAAGGGATGATGAGCTCTTGCTCTGCAGCCCAACAAGCACCCTTCTCCAAGGCCTCCTCCGGAGCCAGATCCGGGGCGAGCACTCCGGGGTGGGGGGTCTCACTTGCATCCCTGGGCTGTCTTCTCCAAGATTATGTCTATTTGGTGGCAACATCTACATAATTCATACTGTAATAATAAAAAGCGAGTCTGCTTGTATTGTGGTACTCAGATAAAATGTAAGGTAATTGCACAATCCGCCTCCAAATCAAATAAGCTCCCTCTGTGAAATTCAAAGAATCAATAGTGAAGGAGAGAATAGGGAACATTAGAGGTAGAAGCTTTATTGGAATCATCTGGACCCTGGGAGTGAAGCATATGTGAAGTAGCTCTGTGTTTCCAACATTGTAAGTGTCTGTACTGGAGGGGAAGAACCAGGGGAGCAGACGGAAAGACTGGAGCAGAAACGCACTACGGGAGGAGCCGAGAGGCAGGGCCCATAAAAAGAGCAGGGCCTGAGTCCCAGGAGCGCAGGCCTCGGAGCAGACCCGCCTCTTCCTGCCACGTTCCCGGAGGGGCTGCTAAGCCAAAGCTTCCCAAATAGGACCTTGGCTCTGGCCCTTATAACATAGACTCTGTCCAGAAAGAAAGAAAGAAAAGGCAGGGGAGGAAATGATATAAAAATAAAAATTAGAGTGGGAGGGACCTAGAGAAGCAAAAAGCACTGGGACAGTGAGAATGTCATGGAGCTTCTGCCCGACAGCTTGTTGGCACTCACAGGAAGTCATCATTCCAGATGACATCATCATGGACAGCATCCACGGCCTCTAGTCTGTGACCTGGCTTCTCCATGGGGGAAACAGAAATTCATGTTTCGCAGATCCACACTGATCCATTGCATTGACTTTCAGTCCTCTTTGACTCCTTATCTTCTGGCTGCCTCCTCATCTCACAAGTCTCAGGAATGATCTTCCCCTCACTATATGGAAGACCTTCCTCTCCTCATGCTCGTGACTTCCACGCATCCTCTTTTTCTCCAAATCTTCTTGACTTTCCTGTTGTCCTCATCCTCACTACTGCTCACTATTGCTTCGTGGTTGCTTTCACTGGTGTCCCTCCCTTACTCCCTAAATCTGAGTGGCTCCCTCTGTCAGCCAGGCTCAGAGGGATAACTACAAGATACTGTGAATGTATTAAAGAGAAGCACTTCCTAGGCAAAGTCAAGCCAGACTGGAGAGAAAGGAGCTCAGGAGTCCTCTGGGAAGATAACATACTTTAATTGAGCCCTGAAGAATAAACATGAAGGGGTGACTATGAGAAGTTCTGAGAGTGTGTGTTAGCAGAACCTGTCACAGTATTGCACTGATTGATTGTATTGGCAGTAACCAAAAAGGGGAAGCCAAGCATAAGACCCAAGACCCTAGCACCTCCATTCTCCCAGGTGTCCAGGGCTAAGTCCTCTAAGTCAGTGTGTTCTTCTCCATTTCTTCTACTCAATAGTTCAAGAAATTGTATTCTCATGTTGCCTCAAAAATCATCCTTAGGTTCCTCTCCCAGCTGCTATTGTGTGCTTGCCAACCTGTCACTCCTTATCAGCCTAACCCTTGTCTGTCACCTCCATCGGCTTCCTAAGGAGGGAAGCTCATCCCATCTAACCATTTAATCCTTCATCAGAACTCTTCAGTGCAGCCCTTTCACTCCCTGTCAATCAAGGTTCTCTATCACCTGGTCCTATTCATCCATGCTTTGCGATCTCTCTCTCTCCTTCTCCCTCTCTGTCTCCTATATCATCAAACTTCTCTACTCTTTCCTGAACATTGTCCCATCACCGCATGTTAGAATGATCTCCTCTACCCATAACCCTGCACAAAATAATTCTGTCCAAGGTGCAGAATAACATGTGATATCATACCACCTTAGAGAAACAGAAACAAATTTATGTTCTTTCTATAAATAGATCTATATGTGTAGGTCTATTCTTCTAAGGGAAAGATGGAAAAGAGAAAAGATGAGAGGAGAAGAGAGGAGGAAAGAGGTAAAGAAAAAAGAAAGCAAAAGGAGAAAAGAAAGGAGGTGGAGATGGATGGAAGGGGAGAAGAAAGGAGAAGGGGAATGAGTATGTTTCCCATTGCAACAGTAGCAAATCAGGTGGCTTAGCCATGAGCCCATGATGCTCAGTGACATGAGTCAAACTCAGAACGTTGAATATTATAGGGTTTCTCTAATATGAGAAAAACCAAATCATAAAAAATGTTAAGAGAAAGTAAGAAGATGTATAGAAAGGAAAGGGGGGATGAGAGGGTGGAAAGAGAGATCACTTGTAACAAACAAACAAAAAAAGACTCAAATAGAGGCCATAGGGAGTCAGGGAGAAGAGGGAAGTTGTGGGAGGTTCAAAAGAGAGGAGGGGGATGAATTGTAATTTTGACATGATGTATGTGTGCACTGTAATATACAGTTCAATGTAAACATTACATATATGTATATATAGATTAATAAAATGGGGAAAAATAAAAAACAAATTAGGTGCTTTAGGCAAAATAAATTTATTGCCTCATAGTAAGATGTACAAAACAGGTCAGAAGAACTGGCTTGCTTCCGGAGTACAAAGAGAAGAATCTCTTTCCTTGCCTTCTCCAGGTTCCGGGACGCCCCAGGGTCCTTGGCTTAGGGCCCCAACTCCCCGTCTAGCCGGAGGTGTAGCATCTTCTAGTCTACCTGTAGCCCTTCTGCCTCCCTCTATACCAGACTGGAGAGAAAGGAGCCCAGGAATTCTCTGGGTAGATGAGATACTTTAATTGAGCCCTGGAGAATAAACATGAAGGGGTGACTATGAGAAATTCTGGCGGGGCCCACCTGGGTGGGGCGGGACAATCTCCCCAGCATGCAACCCTGAACTTGCAAAGTTTCTTTTGTCATCTAAGGAAATACAAGCCAAGATCCGAGACTCAGGCTTGGACGTCCTTGTCCTGGAGAGTGAGAGGAATTGTTGTGTCTGTCACAGGGAAGGCTGGAAGAAAAAGGGAGAGAGAAAGAAGAAAAGGAGGTAGGGAAGGGACAAGAAGTTTTATCCAGGCTTCAGGACTCCGTGGGACGTGAGTACCAACCAGCCTCTCACAGGGTACTCCCTGCCCCGGCTGCCCGTTGCTTTCTCCTGGCAGCTCAGCCCTTCAGGGCAGGAATGGTTCCCTTCTCATCTTTGCTCCCTCTCATCCTCTTACAGCGCCTTGTGCCCAGACCAAGGCTCAACAATATTTGTGGAACAGGATTGAATTGTTGTGAGCCGGCTTCCCCACCTGAGCGTGCCCTTGTGGCCTGGGCCGACAGCCTCGAGATTAACTGCCTAATGAATAAAGTTGCTGAGCTGGGCCCAGCTGCGCCTTTCAGAGTGTGTCGGCTTTTGCTTTGCCAAGTGCAGATGATTGCCCCTGTCACCTGCTTTTCAACCACCTGAGCCGCCAAGGCAAGGCAGGCAAGACCACCTGATCAGAGCCGCAGCTGCTGAGGCAGCCAGTGAGCCATGCTCCGGCTCACCTGCCTTGAGTGACAGGAGACGTAATGTCATCCTGCCAAGTTGCCAGCAGCAGGGCTGCAGAGGCCTGAGGCAGGGCTCTCACCGTCCACCTGTGCGGTTCCAGATGGCCTCTGCCACCCCTGCTCCCACCCCCAGGTACAGGTAGTGGTGACGAGTTAATAAAGATGGAGCTACACATGTGCTGGGGGCAGTTGGGTTCTTTCCTTTTACTGAGTCCATAACACACACGATTTCAGAAATATCAGATTCGATGTGAACACCCACAGGAGCCTCCCTGCACTCTGAGGCCACGTGTCCTGGTTTGAGAGCCCACCTGAGCTCACGGAGGGGCCCCAGGGCTGGCCCTGAGGCAGCTGGCCACTGAAGCGGCTGTCTTAGAATGAGACATGGAAGGTCCAGGGCAGCCCCTTTGACACAGAGGAAGGAGGGACAGGGCTGCCTCCCGCAGCTGTCCCCACCTGCACCCATGGGTGGCCTCTTTTCCTCCCAGCGTGCAGGGTGGGTGCCGTCACTGGGCTCCGCGCTCCTGTCCTCCGGCTCCTGTTCCCTCAGAAAGAAACGAAAACCAGATCTTAGAGCCATGAGTGTGATAATGTGAAGTGTCCACTCCTCTATTCAGCAAACAGGCTGTGAATGCCTGCGACGAGCCAGGCACTGCTGGGAGCTCAATGCCTTAGATGTTCACCACAACACCAAAACAGCAGGAGACAATTAAGGTCTAACAAGGGGAGAAAAGGATGCTTAAGTGAAACAGGCATTGGTTCATAGAACTAGGAACTCTCCATTCTATGTCACAACAGTTTCTTAACCTTAACACTACTGACATCTGGGTTTAGATAATTCTTTGTGGTGGGCACTGTTCCATACATTGTAGGTTGTGTAGCTGCATCCCCAGAACCTATGCACTATGTGTTGGTGGTACATCCTCTACTCATGCCAGCCCAAAATCTCTAGACATGGCCAAAGGTCCCCCACAAGACAAAAATCTCTCCCCAGTGAAGAACCATTGTATTATAGCTAAGAGGAGTTTGCATAAATATGAAAAATGAATAATAATTTCAAGAGGGTAATGAAGAATTTCTTTCTAATATTTAAATTTATTTCTATTACATTAAGAATATACAACTAAATCACATTGTGTTATACATTTAATTGATTTGGAGATCAGAAATAAAAGAAAATGGGATTGTTCTCAAAAACCATAAAGCATACTAAAGAAAAAATAGAAAAGAGAAATTTTCTATTATAGGAAAAAAATCAGCACAACATGCAAGAAAATCCTGAGCTATTTTATCTGTAAGTATAATGACATAAAAACATGGAAAAAATTAAAGCTGCTTGACTATCTGGAGTAGCAGAATTGTGGATGAAGTTTTTCAACTTCATTTTTTTGGGTGTCATTATAAGACTGTACAAGAAAGTAATTACATTTTTAAGTCCTTTCCTGTAATAAGCCACCATGGGACAGCAGTGATGGAGAATCATGTGTTCGGTGACCATCAGCAGGATTTTGTTCGTCATAGTAGAATTCCACCCTGGCATCTCAGGCATCTTAATTTTCAGAAAGGGTAACTTCCTAGGCAGACAGAAGGGCAAGCTTTAGCGTGGAATAAAAGAACCACCACCCATCACTGGAAAGACAGAATGCCAAGCCTCCAGCGGTTACCCTCAAGGTGACTTGTCAAAAGAGAAAGCATACTGAATGATAAGACTCCACATAGGAAATCACAACCTCCCACTGGATTTTCTAGGCAAAATCTGTGTTTGCTACAAGGGGAGGTTACAGCCAAAGTTTATATTACCACCCATGAGTCCCCACAAAATTTTTGGCTAAGATGGCTGTAGATAATATGAATAAGTCTGCCTTTTGTATATGTGGGGGAGACTCTGTCACTTACCTCTTAACTTAAAATCTTACAGCTGTTTCTGTCTCTCCTGAATATATATATATATATATATATATATATATATATATATATATATATATATATTCTAATATAACGGGGGATTTACTTTCCATACAACCGGGAATGGCGCACTGGAAGAACTTGCTCTTCAGTTCTCTTTTGTAATAGACCATCATTGTCTTTGCAATGTAAAGCCTCACTGTGATACGGTAAGCAATATGTCACTGCCCGGGGGGAAATGTTACCTCGAGGATGGGTATTTTTTGTAACTCCTCTACTTACCAAGTTTTACTTGCTCATTTTTATGGTGTCTGTTCTATTGGGTGCGTTTTTCCATTGTTCTTTACCCCTCCTCACCTCCTTCTCTTACAGGCTCTTTACCCCATGTTAAAGGAAGCCTCCAATCTAATTGTAATGATAGTTTAAAGCTTATGAGGATTCCTCTGGTAGCTTCCTTGCTGCATTCCTTCTTCCGGTTACTGGCTTGGTAGTAGGGTTACATAAAGAAGTTAGTAAACTAGCCTGTATTGTTAGCGAGGCAGCAAATACTACTGTACCTGTTCTAGCCAGAATGAATGTGGAAATGAAGGAATTGAGGATTGCAATCCTCCTAAAATCAAGCAGTGGTAGATTATCTTCTTTTACAATGTCATTTAAGGTGTCAACCATTCTCTGGCATGTGTTGTTTTAATTTAACAGATAATTCTAATTTTATTCAACAACAATTAGATGAGTTACATAAAGAAAGATGTTATATCCAAGAATATTCATAGAAATGGCCCTCATGGTTATCTTGGTTGTTACCTTTTATTGAACCAATCCTTTTGATTAGTGTTCTTCTTTTTGGCCCTTACTTAATGAATTGTATATCTCATTTTGTTCAGCCTAGAATTGAAGCTGGTGGATTCCAAATGGTGATGGCTATGGATGCACCTGTGACATCTCCTAACTAATTATATGAGGGACCTCTCAATCTACCAGACAATCTCCCTTGGGAACGAACAAGCTGCTGCCATCCAACACCCCCTTTCAGCAGGAAGTAGCCAGAGTGGTTATCGTCCATTTTTCCCCTTGCAGCAGCAAGGCTTTCCAATAAAAAGAGGTGGGAATGAGCCAGATTTCATTAGGCAGGTTCAGAGTAGCTAGGCTGGGTGGGTTAAGATGTCCCCAAATGAAGAACTCCTCCTAGATAAAGAATTCTGATAATGTAAGACCACACCTTGAAGTTGCCAAGGACAAGGCTAAAATCGAGTAGCTTAGGAGACCATAGACCCTCATGACCCAGCATCTAGGGTTTTATCTTGGGCCATTGAATTTGATCTAAAGCCAGTGAACTAATTTTATGCTAATATGCATCAATCAGTAAAGGCCAACTCTGTATGGGAAAATAAATATGTATGATCCATAGAAAAACTATACAAGATGACTGTAACTGCTAAATAATTATTTCTTTAGCCCTTCCTGTGCTTGCCTGGGAGTTCCTACTGCCCTATTCACCTTTCCTATATACTTCTCTCAAAAACAGTTACTTTCTACCTCCCAAAAAATTGACCACCTCAAAAGACCACATAATTGACCATACAAAGACATTCCTGAGAATGAAAGAGGGAGCTATTATTCCTGGATATGACAGAACAGACATTAAATGAGAAAGTCGTAGGAAAATCAAAACGTAGGGTCTCACCGTACCTACAGAATCCCTAAATTCATCTTGATAGGAGTCAGGAAGCAACAACATACTTTCCTACATAGAAGCAAGTATTAAAGCCATTACATTTGAGTTAGCATGCCTGGAAGAGCCTCGACTCTTGACATGTGAGGCTACAGGAGAAAGCAGAAGATTGAAGACCTGAAAGGATTATAGATTAGCTTCTTCTTAATTTATGCAACCTGAACAGTGTTCACTAAAGTTAGCAATAACTTCTATGTAGAGGGAGAAAAATTCAGTAATGATGGAAGTTATGAGATCTAGAACCATATTCCTTCAGCTTAAATTACTTACTATGTAACTTTAGGCAAGTTACATAAGCTTTTTGTGCGCTGGTTTCCTTATCTGAAAAATGAAAACATTAAGTTACAAGCATATAAATGTGTTAGTTTCCAGTAATATTATTTATTGCCACCATGACTTCTGAAAGACAAAACCCACCTCACATGTTAGCAGCATTGGATCATTTTCTACTTTGAAATACACATTCTCTGCCTTTCATAGAATAATATTGTCCTGACTTTCTTCTTAACTCTGGTCACTTCTCAGTCCACACTTTCTCCTCTAACAATCTCAACCACACTCATGGGTTCAATCACTATTACCGGACTCTCAAATTCATATCTCCAGGTGAGACCTCACTTCTAAGCTTCAGACCCACATTTTCACCTGCCTATTCAACACTAAGTTTGGTATCACAAAAGTTCAACGTGTCTGAGATTGAGCTTATGATCTTTTCCCTCAAAAACTGCATTCTCCTGCAGGGTTCTCAGAGAACACCACTATCTTCCATCCTGTCCCTCTACTCAGAAACCAAAGAAATAAGTCCTCTCTGTCACCTTCTTCTACCAGGAGAATCTTCCTAGTGCAATCAAGCTTATATTCTAAATAAACTTACATGAGATCTTAACTGCATCTTGTCCTCAGTCTTTTCTTGGCCACCAACCTAGCCTAACATGTTGTAACATAGGGCCTCTGGTTGGTCTCTCATCATCCATCCAGGCTTCTTTTTGTCCTATCCTTTTGTACATACATGACACTATTTTATGAATATATACACACATCCCATAAGCATCAAAGTTAAAATCACTTGGTACCTATCTTTGCCATTAGTACAAACACCAAAATTGTTGCTATAACCTGAAAATCCCTCCCTGGTCAGGCCCCTACCTACTTTCCTAGACTCCTCTTACATCACTCTCCCCACAGTCTCTCAACTCCAGCCACACTGGCATCTTTCAGTCCCTTGACTGACTTGACTGCACATCTCCCAACTCAGGGACTTCGCACATGTTGATCATCCTGTGAGGAACACAGTAATCCCACCCTTACCTGTGACATTGTTCTCAGTCAAGCTCAGATTACTTTCTCTGAGGAACCTTGACCTAAACTATTTTCCTACTCCACCGTCTCTCCACCATTTCCTGCGAGTCAGACTCCCTTGTTATACAGTCGTGCTCCCTTATCTGCATTTTATGTTCTGTGCTTTCTATTTCCATGCTCTAAAACATTAAATGGAAAAACTCCAGAAATTCATTGGCTTTAAATTGTACATTGTTCCAAGTAGTATAGTTAATTTTCTCACTATACTGCTCCATTCTTCCCGAAGCATGAATCATCTGTCTGTCCAAGATATTCATAATGCATGCACTACACACTCCTTAGGCACTTAGTAGCCATCTCAGTTACCAGATCAGTTGTCATGGTATTGAGGCACTTGTATCAAAGTAACTATAATTTTACTTAATAAGGGTCCCAGAGAGCAAGATGTAGGCAATTTGGATATGCAAAGGTAAAGTCAGAAAGTACTTCAGGTAAAAATATGAAAGTTTTTGACCTAATACGGAAAGAAAGAAAAAATAAACACACATGCTGAGGTTGCTCAGATCTATGGTAAGAACGAATTCATTTGTAAAATTGTAAAATAAGGGAAAATTCAGGCTAGGTTTGCTGCTGCATCTCAACCTGTAATTACTATAGCCACAGTAGACAATAAGTGCCTAGTTAAGATGCAAAAGTCATCAAATTTGAGCACTTGCACAACAGGAGAAAACAGTATACACAGCATACTGTACTATGCACAACTACAGATAGCTACCAGTTGGGTGCAGGTGGTGGGGGTGGCTTAGAACACATCTCCCAGTGATAAGTGAGGACCATTGTATTCTTTCACAAGCTATGCTCTTAACCCACCGTGCACCCCTCAATTTTGAATTGCAAACTCAACATTATGATTACTTGATTGTCTCCTCACTACACCATTAGCTAAAAGAATGCAGAGACCAGGCCTGACCAGGCATCCCTACTACTTAGCACCCAGCAGGTGAACAAATGAGCCAATGAATGAACAGTCTTACAAGCAGGTCCCAACATTGCCATATTAGATAGGAAACCAAGCTAGACTTGGCAAGGCAACACGATTGCCAGTGATGTCACAGCTAGAATAACACAAAGGCAGGACTCAATGCTTGTTCTTTGGATGTCAAATCAAATAAAACATCTTTGTCACTACAAAGACTATTACTTTTTCTGAGAAGCTGGAGGTATGTGACTAAAAGAAGAGAAACTGAAGCACTGAAAGAGTTCTTGCTCTCTGAAAAGTTGTAGACGTGAGAACTGAATTTGTATCAATATATTCAACATAAAAGAAATTTCTTCTGAGAGGAAGTAATAAAGGCTCAAAAGATTTCCACTCAAGAGCAACATCTTCTTTCCTGACTTAAAAATAGTCCCTCTCCTTGGCAGGTCAGGGGCTGTTTCTCTGTAGTTTGTGGTGTCATTTCTTTCAAAGCTTTTCTGAGTGGTGCTCCTCCATTGACTTCAAAAAGAACTTTGAGCTTCCATGATTCACAGGAGGCAGGAAAACAGCGAGAGGTGGGTGCTTGCTTTTGGAACAGAGGCTGCAAGAGAGTTGTGTGGGTGGAATAGACACTCAGCTACCTTGGGCAGAGTGGTTGGCTCTGCTGAGCCCTTTCTAAGTGGAGAATTACATCAGAGTTAAAGTAAGTCCACCCCAAGGAAATTTCCCACCAACTATCTCTTAGAAAAGAAAAGGACTTACTTGTAAAAATGTATGTTGCTGGTTTATGAACATGGTGCAGATAGAAGGAACAATAGCACAAAAGCCAGAAAACTGTTCTTCCTGTTCTGACTCTACCACTAATCCTCTGAGTGTACTTGGAGAAACCAGTTCTTCCCTCGGTACACTGATTTTCTCTAGGGTAAAATGAGGAAGTTGGGGTAAGATGTCCTCCAAGACTTCTCTTCTAGGATTATGATACTTAATACCTGCCTTTATGTAATAGATTAGAAATATAATTTCTTTAGGCTTCTTTTTTAATAGTTGTTGTTTTTGTTTATTTTTATCCTTTTGTACTTTTATTTTTGTCTTGCTCTGTAGCCTAGACTGGACCTGAACTCACCATGGAGCCCAGGCAAGCCTTTGACTTGTGGCAATCCTCCTGCCTTTGCCTCCTGAGTGCTGAGATTATAAGTGTGTGCCAACATGCCCTGCTTTATGTGATCCTATGGAATCAAACGCAGGGCTTTGACCTTACTAGGCAAATGCTTTAATCACTGAGCTATTCCGCCAGCTGATCTTTAAGCTTCTAGAAAGAGTATTGATATCAAAATGAATTTTCAAACTAATGAGCTATTTCTATTGTTTTTGGTAAGTTGGGAACTTCCTAAAACTACAACAGACCTTGTTCTTTTAATGTTCTTTCAATGTTCATTTAGATAATTCTTTCAACTTTTTTTCTATGGTGGCCAAATTTATGAATATTTTCATAGTACTTACCTATTTCTCTGGTAAGTTATCCTCACCTATAGCCTCTGGTAAAGAGGTATACTGTAACAAACTACCATAGAACCTAAAAATCTAGGACAATTTCTACATCTTGAGATTGATTATGGGTTGAACTGCATTCCATGAAACTCATATATTGAAGACCTCAGAATATGAGCTTACTTATCAATAGAAATAGGGTCATTATTGATATAAATATTTAGATGAAGACATGCTGAAATATAGTAGGCTCCTAACCCTAAATAACTGCATCCTTAGAAAAGGAAGAAATTTGAATACAGGCATACACACAAACACAGTTGAAATGTAAACAAGAAGACAGAGTTGCACCTACAAACCAAAGATTGCCAGCAACCTCCCAGAAGCTTAAGAGAGAGATTGGAGAATCTTTGATGGCCCTCATAAGAAATCAACATTGCCAATACTTTGATCTCAGATTTTTAGCTTTCAGACATCATCCAATTCATGATACTCCATTACAGCAATCCTAAGAAACTAATACAAAATCTTTAACTCAATCATATCTGCAAAATTCTTTTTGCCATGTAAGATAATATATTAATAAACTTGCCAGATTAAGACATTTTCAGAGATCATAATTTAGTCTATCACAATAAGACAGACATCTAATTTATACCACGTGGTCTTGTCCATAACTGATTGGACTGAGGACTGAGACTTGACTCAAGGAAGAGTCAATTCATCGGCTTTCAGGAACCCCTTAGCTTAGCTCCCTAGGACCTGAGCCAAGCTAATGTGATCAGTGGGGTTGGGAGTCACATGGAATTGTCATTAGACCTGGCACCATGGCAAGATCTATATGACCTTGCAAAAAGCCAAGCAAAGATATGTAGAGAGAAGAAAAGAAATGTAAAACCCAAAATGTGTGAATGTGACCCTCTATGGAATAACAGTCTTTGAAAACATAAGTAAGTAAGGAACTGAATTAAGGTGAAGACCTAAACTGACCAAGGCCAGCCTGAGCTTCACAGTGAGTTCAGGACCAGCCTGGGCTATAGAGTAAGACTCTGTCTCAAAAAAAAAAAAAAAAAAAAAAAAAAAAAAAAAAAAAAAAAAAGACCTGAATCAAATGGTGTCCATACAACAGATAAAAAAAGAATAAGACACAAGGGGGAAGGCTATATAAGAGAAAAGTATATCATGATCAATTTGGCTTCATTCCTGGGATACAGTTTGGTTTAACATAAATAAATCAATTCATGTAATACACCACCTTAATAAAAGTAAGAACAATAATCATACGATCATCTCAATAGATACAAAAAAGACCTTTGGCAAAATTTGACATCTATTTATGATTTAAAATAAACCTGAAGAATATAGTCATAGAAGGACCTTTCTTCAAAATGATAAAATCCACATATGCCAAACTTACTGCAAATATTGTAGTAAATGGGGAGAAACTGAAAGCATTTCCTCTTAAATCAGGGACACAATTTAAGCATTTCCTCTTAAATCATGCCGATGACATGATTTTCTACATAGAAGACCACAAAGACTCCCCAGTGAAACTCTTAGAACTGATTAACAAATTCAGCCAAATTGCAGGTCACAAAATTAACACAAAAAAATTCAATAAAACTCCTCTACACTAATAATGAACTCACTGAGAAAGCTGAAAAAATAATCTTGTTCTCAATAGCTCCTCAAAAAAAATAAAAATGCCTAGGAAAAAACCTAACTGAGGAAGTGAAGGACCTCTACAATGAAAACTGTATTATACTGAAAAAAAAAAAAGATTGAAAAGGACATTAGAAAATAAAAAGACATCCCCTGTTCCTAGATAGGCAGAATTAGTTATACTGTCAAAACTATTATACAGATTCAATGAAATTCCTACCAAAATACTAGCAACTATTTTTTACAAAACTTGCAAAAACAATGCTTAAATTCATATGGAACCAAAAGAGACCCAGAATAGCCAGGGCAATATTAAGTAACAAGAAAAAACCATTACAATTCCAGACTTACATTACAAAGCAACAGTTATAAAACCTATATGGTAGTAAGATAAAAACAGACAGATTGACAAACAGAACATTACTAAGGATGCAAGGGCAAGCTTAAGTACCCTCAGCTACCCGATTTTTGACTCAGGAGCCAAAAACATATATTGGAAAAAGAATAGTCTCTTCAACAAATGGTGCGGGAAGAATTGGTTTCCCACATGCAGAAGAATGAACCTAGACACAAACCTTCCACCATGTACCAAAATCAAATCAAAGTAGATTAAAGACCTAGATATTAAAACAGAAACACTGAGCCTTTGGAGGATAAAATAAGCAAAAATCTAGAAGACTTAGGTGTGGTCAAAGACTTTCTTAATAGGTCATCTAATGCAAAAGAAATAGCCCAAAGAGTCAACAAATGGGATTATAGCAAATTTAGAAGTTACTACATGGCAAAGGAAACTATTTACAGCAATCAGTGTTGGTGAGGTTATGGGGGAAGGGAATCTGTTTACATTGCTGGTGGGGCTGTAAAGTGGTACAACCATTATGAAGGGCAGTATGGAGATTCCTCAAAAGGCTGAAAACAAATATTCTGTTCAATCCAGTGATACCTCTTCCTGGTATCTTTTCACAAAGAGTTATATGCAACATATAAATCAGATATCTGTATACCTATGTTTATAGCAGCATAACTTACAATAGCTAAATTGTGAAAGACAGAAACATTCATCAATAGACCAATGGATACAAAATTATGGTTTATGTACACAATGAAGTGCTACTCTTTCAGAAAGACAAATAAATTAGAGCCTTTTCTAGGTAAATGATCACAACTTGAGACCATTATGCTTAGTGAAATGAGTCAAACCCAGAAGGTCAATTATCACATGTTTTCTCCAATATAAGAAACCCAGAATATCGGCATTTTATAGAACCAAATTGGTGTGATAGAGAAAATCAGGGGGTATTGAGGGAGAAAGCAGGAAGGCCAAAAAGAGGAAAGGACTGTAATGCTGATCTGATATGTATGTACACAAAATCCTCAAGCTTAGTGTTTATTGCATATTATATATGTGGTGGTTTGGATTTGGTGTGTTCCCCAAAAGCCTCATCTTCTTATGGATACTGTATAGGATTACGAGGTGGGGCCTGGCTGGAAGGGGCAGGTGCTGAAGGCTTGACCTGGAGGAGCTTGTGCTGGTTATGCCCTTCCTCCCAGTCTCTCTGCTCCATCATGCTGTGGGGATCTCTGTCTCTCCGGCAGCTATTGCTCTAGCTGTAGCCCCACCATATGATTCCATCATTTTCCAGCAGCCCATCCGTGAATGGACTGAGACCGTCTGAAACTGTAAGCTACAATGAATATTTCCTTCCTAAGTTGTGCATGTGAGGTATTGAATCACAGTGACAAAAAAGTAACTAAGACAGAAATTGGTACCAGAGAAGTGGGGTAGTTGCTGTGACTTTACCTGACCATGTGGTTTTGAAACCTTTTAAACTGGTTTGTGGAAAGAATTTAGAAAGGTTTGAGGATGCTGGCTGGAGAAGCCTTGGAGCTGGGCTTAATGGAGGATTCTGGTAAGAGTTCAAAAGACCGGAATGCTGACAGAAATGTGGATTGGAAAGGCCAGGCTCAAGAAGTTTCAGATGGGAAGGAGATTGTATCAGCAAGTGACCTAAAAGCCATGTGTGCTACACTCTGGCAGAAAATTTGTCAGCATTTTTCCCTCATCCAGAGAGTTTTCCTGAAAATGAGATGAAGGGCAGTGGATTTTTTACTCCAATGAAGGAAATTTCAAGGCCAACTCACGTTCAAACTGGTACATGGCTGCTGTTTGTGACTTTTAGCCAGCTCTATAATGAAAGATAAGATAAAATGGCAGAGAAAAGTCATGGAGAAGATTTGCAATGCCAGGCCAAAATGGCCTACAGTGGTGAAGCCAAGGAACACAGGGAAGGTAAAGATATTAGCGTTAAAAAGAAGCCAAGCACTCACACTCCAGAGTATTAAAAAGATGCCTGGAGGGCATTTCCTAAATCAGCAAGACCTGTCCCTTTTCAAGCTCAAGAGTGGAGATGCAAAAGACTTTGCTCTGAAAAGTATACCCTAGGGCCAAAGAGAAAAATATTTGCCAAAGATCAGCCACCTGGAGTTCAGCCATCGAAGAACTTGGAGACTTCTACAGCATTTGTTCAAGGGGGTCAGGCTACTGCTCAAGCCAGTGACAGACCTTGGCGATGTCCACACGGTCCTGGCTTTACAGGCTTGTAGAGTGCAGGAACTGTGCTTTCATAGAGGCTTTCCCTCAGATTTCAGAGGAAGGCCTTGGAGACCAGGCAGTGTGCCCCTGGGAGGGCAATGTGTGAAGGTGCAAAGGAGAAGCCAAAAGTGAAGTGGAGAACACAGGGATTTGGAAAAGCCAGGAGCACGGACCATCCACTGTGGAAAGCTGCCAGCTGTGAGTGGATTCAGCTCAAAGCAGAGAAGATAGAGGCTGCAGCCTGTTGCGATATTGCAGGGGTGGGCCACCCAATCCCTTCGGAACGCATGTCTTGCTGCAGGTTATTATTCCAAGTTCTGGGCCTGGGACTATAGGATTTAAGCCTTGCCCTGCTGTGCTTAGGAATTATTTTGGTCCTATCGCCTTTTATCCTTCTACTCCTCCCTTTCAGAATGGAAAGGTTTACCCTGTGCCGTTTTATGTTGGAAATGCTTAACTCTGGTTTTAACAGGAGTTCACTGCTAAGAGTTTGCCTTGCATCTCAGAGGACACTATGAACTTGCAGTTTCTTTAACAGGGCTGGGACTGTTAAGACTTCGGTAACTCTTGGAGAAGGACTAAATACATTTTGCTTAAGGGAGTAAACATGATTCTTTTGGTGGCCAGGGGTGAAAGTGGTGGTTTGGATCTTGGGTGTCCCACAAAAGCCTCATGTTTCTATGGACACTGTATAGGGCTGGGGAATCGAACTCAGGGCCCTGCGCTTGCTAGGCAAGTACTTTAACCACTATGATATTCCTCAGCTCTGATTTCTTTTTTAACAGACTGGTGGGGAAAAGATGATAAAATATGAATGATTTCTCATTCCTGGTGATAAGAACACAGATAAGGGGGTAAGGGTGTAGCTCAGTGGTTAAAGTGCTTGCCTAGCAAGAACAAGGCCCTGAGTTCAATTCCCAAGGACCATATAAACTGGGCATGGTGGTGCATGCTGTAATCCCAAACACTTGGGAGGCTGAGGCCTCCCAGGTTCCATAGCGCTTCACCCGTGCTGGGGTGGGCTTTACGGTGATGCAATTGCCCTTGGAGTCACCCGTGCTCCTGCAAGTGACCCCTCACCCACACTGCTGTAGGTAGTCCCTTGCCCACAATCCTGTACGTAACCACAATGAACTCCTTGGTTCACCAAAGTGGACTTTTAAGCAATAGTTAGCTTGGCCTATCTGCTGCTCCATACCTGGGGTGAACAGGCATTGGTTTTCGCATCTCCCCAAGAAGTTATTCAAGCAATCCACAGCATAGCTCGTAAGATGCCAATAAAGTGAAACGAAGCTCCCAGGGACAGGAGCACTGTCTGTCCTTAGCTCTTGTGCAGCACAAAAGAAAAGGGTAAGAGAAGGGGGAGGTAGCCATCTTCAAACCCACACAAAGGATTTGAGTGGAGAACTGAAAAAAACTGCTTCATTTCCACCAAGCACTGAGATAATGAGCTCAAATTATAGCTGGAAAGATACTGATTAGATATTGAAAAGAACTTAATAAGAGCAACATACTGTCCTGGGAAAACAGCATGGTTTTTAGAGTCAGACAGACCTGGGCATGAACACGAACTCTTGTGCTCCGTGGCACTTTGACGTTGGGTTTGTTATTTAATCTCAATGTCCCTATTTCCAGAGTAGTGCCAACAATACCCGCTCAGGTATTAATGTGAGAATTAAAAGGCAGAGCATGGAAAGCTCTTGACACATAGTAGTTACTTCTCCTTAATCATTACAGGATGAGAAGAGGAAATTCGTCTCTCTTGTAGTTTTTGAGGTGATATCATGCAATGGTTATTGAGTAGACACTGTAGCTAAAACAGGGGATAGAA
This sequence comes from Ctenodactylus gundi, assembly GCA_004027205.1. Lineage (NCBI taxonomy): Eukaryota > Metazoa > Chordata > Mammalia > Rodentia > Ctenodactylidae > Ctenodactylus > Ctenodactylus gundi. The sequence continues at coordinate 964,518 of PVKB01000061.1, forward strand.
TTCAAGTTCTCCACAGGGTACTTGGGTCCTTCAGTGTGTCACATGACCCTCTGGGCTCCTTACGGAAAAGACCCAGAAGCCCCCTTTTTGAGAGTCAGTCTGTGCAGAACAACAAGGTCACTATTTGAGGTACACAACTGTGAGTGTGGGGATGGGGTGGGGGAGGTATTTCACAAGGGTCTTTTTATTTCTTCTCTTCAAAAAGAGATGTCAGTTGTGGTCCTGATAACAGCCTAGACTAAATTGTTTAGCATTTTCATTTTAAAAGGTGATACTTAAATTGTCTTTTAAAACTTCCGTTGCAAAAGGTGGTACTTAAGCTGTCTTCCTTCAGCCCTAACATCAACACCTTCTCTGCTCCGGTCCTGATCACAACCTCAGGAACTGTGCTTGCACTGCATTTCTCCTTCACGTCTCCTCCCAGTAGGGGGCAGGTCAAAGATTTGATCAAGAAGCATCTCAGCGATTCTTTTCTGTCCCAATCTAGTCATGCTCAGCCCCTTGAAGATGTGACATCAGATCAGGACCTCTTCTGGAGGATTTGGGGGAATCGTGAACTAGGAAATGAGCTCATGCCGTGATGCTCACCACCTCTGTCTATAATGAGATCTGTCTTTAACTGACTCTAATGGAGAATATCTTTCTTGGATGATAAAATCAGAATTCAGCTCTAATTCCAAAAACATATGATCCAGAATCCGTGGGTTCAGCAAGGCTAGACAGCAAGTCTGAACTAGGAAACTGAGCAGCACCTGGATCTAAATTCACCCCACCCCAACTCTTCCCTGCCCCTGCTCTCCTCATCCTCCCCATCTCCCCATCTCCCTGTCTCCCCTAACCTGTATCTAGTGGACTGACAAAGGGTTTTGGGGTTTTTTGTTTGTTTGTTTGTTTGTTTGTTTGTTTGTTTAGCAATCCCAACAATGTGCTTCATGATTAACCAGCTTTTCCCTCAAGGACGGATGGCACTGTTCACATTTAGCCTCCCCAGGGGCCACGGAGAAGGTGCTCCTGTCCATCGTGGGCGGGACAGAGAAGGTGCTTGCTTCTGTCACAGGAGAGGACAGGCCCGGGTTCAATACATAATGAACAAAATGTCATCACAGCTCAATAAGGGCACTTTGCAAAACACACAGAACAAGTAATTTAAAAAAAAAAAAAAAAAACTCTAAATGAAGATTTCAATCCCAAGGGGAAGAATGCCTTTGGGTTTTTTGACAAAGCAAAATATTACAAAAACTCAATTGTTTTATAAGGTTTTCCCGGCAGCATAGGCACATATTAATTCTCATTTCAAGACAGTATGTTTATTTTAGTTCCAACCTACTTTCAATGGAAGGTAATTAGGGAAAGTGAAAGTGCATATCTTATTGCTTAATTTAGAGAGTCTACCACTGTGTTTGCAAGCCTTTCTCAGACTGTGTTTTAATGACACAGAACGATAAAAGATTTTTATTCAACTGTAAGTGCTTGAGAAAGGCAGTGAATAAGAGCCAGGTTATATATTCTGATTTTTAAAAGAAACCCCATCCTATTACTTTAAACGCCTGCTTTTGCACATGCAAGCTAAGCCCTTTTGTAATAAATTTCACCAGAAATTCACAGAGCTCCAGACATAATTGCTCCAGTCATTTCTCTGGAGGTTGGGCACTTGTCATATGATTCCCACTATTGCCACCAATAAAAATTGCCCAGAGTGGCCATTCAGGAAGCTACAAGTGTTTATGGGGTACTTTTCTCCTCACTAAAGAAAAGTCAGAGTCCACACCAAGAACAAGAACAATCGTAGACAATCAAAGCCACCAGGGGCCAAGACTCAGAGTAGAACCCCACAACCACGTGTGTCATCACAAACCACATATGCAATTTTCCTTTTTCAAAGAGACACTTTTTTTAAAATGTAAAATTAATTTTAACAATATTTATTCTAACAATATAATTTATTCTCAGTATTTTCAACATATAAGCATATCAGGGACTTGCTCTGTAGTCCAGGCTGGTCCTAAACTCACTATGGCACCCAGGCTGGCCATGGACTCACAGCCATCCTCCTGCCTCAGCCTCCTGAGTGCTGGGATTACAGGTGTGTGCCACCATGCCCACTTTATGTGGTGCTGGGGAATTGACTCGGGTACTTAGTGCTTGACTTAGTGCTTGCTAGGCAAGCACTTCAACCGCTGAGCCATTCCTCCAGCCCAATCAGCATACTTTTAGGACCAAATTTGTCATTAAAACTTTTTTTTTTTTTGATACTTGGATCTGAGCATGGGACTTTCACATTGAGCTATATCCTCACCCACTTTTTTTATCTTTTATATTAAGATAAGATCTCACTACGTTGCTAAATTGCCCGGGCTGTGTTCAAACTTGTGATCTTCCTGCCTCAGCCACCTAGAATGCTGGGATTACCTGCTTGTATCACCAGGCCAGGCTTTATCCTAAATCCTTAAAATCTTTCTCTTTTTAAAAACACACTCATATTTTACTGGTTTTATTGGTTAAAGAAAAGAAATCCTACCAAAACAATAAAATATACCTAACAGGAAAAAAATTATACTGCTATAGTTTTTTATTTAAGTTTTAATTACAATTATAAATCACCTCTTCGGTTGCTCTAGTCACCTTTCAAGCACTCCAGGGTGGGATGATGCAGGCAGGCACCTCAGAGTGTGAGCCCTCCCGCGTTCATCCCTACTAAAGGCTTGGAACTGACAGCCGAGTCCCACCCAGCCTCCCAAAAGATGGCTCGGGAGTGCTTAGAACGTTCTTTCCTTACATTGGGCTGAAAGCCACTGCCCTGATATTTCCGTCTTCAGATCCCGCGTCTATTTTTCACAACATCTCTCCTCTCCCTGCCATGCAACGGGGAAGACCCACGTGGCCCAGCTGCCCCAGGGCTCTGGCAGCCCAATTTCAGTTCAGGTCTCCTCAGGTTACCTTCCCACACGCCTGTCTGCCCAAAGGGCACCACATCCGTTGCAGAAGAGCCAGGCTTTTTTGAGAAAACTCTTTTTTCCGCGACTGTCTACTTGATCAGGACAGAGGAGAAGGAGACACCAAGAGCAGTTAATAATGGCTTTCCCGCCCGCGGTGAAGTGCTGTACTCTTTCTCAGGTTATGCTATAAAGAGAAGCTGCCGAGTGGTGACCCTAAATACCGCAGAAAAAGGACCCACATAAAACTGAGCACTTGGTACCTGACAGGGAGACATTTTTCCCCCAGAGGAGATACTTTTGGAGGAAAGATGGACAAAGTAGAGGGTGAAACTCAAATTTTCATATATATTGAAATATGAGTATTGCATAAACGGGGTCCTAGGTTAGATGCTGTTGTCACAAACAGCTTAGCCAAGCTCACATCAGCTTCTTCACCTTATTCTCACACCCCCACCTTTGTAATTAATTTAAGAACTCAGAATGCATCCCAGATTTGCATCTGAATTTATATAATTCATTATAGCTTTTTGTTACACACAGAGAGGGGGGGTGGGGGGAGAGACTGACCAGTTTGTTTTGTTTATTCTACAGAACCAAAATCTTATCTACTCTCTCCTACTCCTTGGTTTTCTCAGGTAACTCCCTTTAAGCTGGATTTGAAAGAATGCACCCTTCAGACTCTTCTACTGTTCCCTCCCTAGGCTGGGAGGCTGGCAAAGGCACCAAGAGCCAGATTTGTGGCTGGGGTGCACCTGCTCAGTCCTTGCCACCAACACAGGACTGGCTCCCCTGGCAGAGCAGAGGGGAGACCATCTCAAGGACCTCCCCCCACCACCACCTCGGGCCGACACTCCAGGTAACCTGGCAGCCCGTCCAGCATTTAGGGGAGAAGACAGGGCCTCCCTCTCCCAGTCCCATGCACCCTGAAGCACTTCAGCTCCCGTTCCTCATTGCCTGCGCGCGAGTGCGCACGCGTGCACACACAGACACAAACACACACACACACACACACACACACACACACACACACACACACAAATGCTTCCCATCTGGGAAATTGAAAGTCAAGCTAATAATTGGAAACCTAACAGGTTTGCGGGTGTGAATGGAGTTCTTTACACCAAGTATACCGAGTTGACAGAAACAATTATGCAGCAGATCTGGGGAGGGGCATTCCTTTATCTTGGAAATCACTCAGGCACTGCCTCAGCTTTGCTCACTTCCTTTCTCCTCGGGTCCCTGCTCTCATCCTTCTGCCCAGGAGCAGGGGTGCCCCACATTACCCAGCTCTGTCCTTTAGAACCCAGCTTGCAAGGCAGGAGCAGGAACTGTGAGCCCCCAAAATGTTTCATGCACCACTGCCTGAAGTACCTCCAGAAATCACGGGGCAGTGTTCCCGTCATCCATTTTTAATTGCTGCAGATTGTAATGACAGTCTTTGGAAAATAAATACTTAACCACCTTCCTGCAGGTTTTTCAGGCCCGAGGAGGAGGACGGTGATGTAAAGCTTTCAGTTAATAGCTTAGTTTATTTTAGTGTCATTTCTTTTATTTCCTTTCGGCTTGTTATTTATGGTTTAAATTTTTTGCACCCTGGTGCTTGGCCTGCTTTCCTCGGGAGGATAATTAAAAAAAAAAAAGAATTTAGATGTTCAAGCTTTTTATTTTTCTTTCTGCCATTGGGCTAGAGACATTCGAGGTGTTTCATGTGAGAGAGGGAAGTCGGAAAGGACCAGACGCCACTGAAGTCACCACCAAAACCCAAAAATAAAGTCTATCATTTCCCTAAGTGCCTGGAGGTGTTATTCCTGTCATTTAGGATGGTACAACCTATTATTCTAACGCTCACTGGATTCTGTTAGGCAAAGAGCTAAATGACAGGACTCTGGTGTATTGACAAAGCGCCACAGAACTCATCATCTGCCGCCGAACGGCCCTGTAACTGAAAAGGGAGCAAGATTCTCCAAAGTGTGTCTGCCCCACAGCTGGCCGGCTCTTGTCACATGGCGGCAAGACTACATAAAGCCAAAGGAATAAGAACGGGAGGCGAAAGAGAAGTAAAAGAACACGGGCCTGTTACATAAAGAAGTATGTTTAGTCAGGGAGGGCCGTGAACTGTAGCCTTCCACACAAAGGGAAAAAAATAGAACTTTCCCCGTGAGTGACTCTTCCTACCCTTGAAGACAATGGAAACAAAACTGACAAATACACCTTGGAGGCAGCTCTAAGAATCAAATTGATTTATTTAATAATTTAGGAATCACTTCCAGCCATCTCTCCCACTGTGTTCCGTTTCCTCAGTTCCTGTCCTTTCTCTTAGGTACGCCTCACTGGCTTTAATAAATAAGTAACACCAGGGGAAACACTTATCTGGAGTTCCTCGCCTTGGCCCTCACACTGCAGGGCTCTCTGACTCCTTTCTACTTGGAAGGAAATGGAGAACAGCCCTGGACGGCAGGGCTTGCCCGGTTAGCGTGGTGCCGGCAGCCCAGGGCACAACCGGAGCCTACCGAGAGCTGCAGCTTGGAGGCGAGGGCTCCTGGCCAAGGCGGGGCGCGGGCGACCCTCCAGCCAGCAAAGGGCAAGAGACCGCCGCAACCAGGAAGGGGAATTCCGACAGCATCGAAGTAAACTGTGACCATTTGTAGTTTATTGCTCAAAAGTGAGGGTTGCTGAACCCAGTCGCAGCTTTATTTCCTCACGATGCCTGAAGAAAATGGGAAAGAGATTGCCATTGCGCGGTAGGTCTCGGGGAGCAAGCCTGCTGACAGAGCCGGACTGCGGCCCGCTGCGCTGCATCCCCTCCGCGCCCTCCCCACTCGGGGCAACACACGCGTGCTTCTTCCTCACTTGGAGGCCACGAGGGACACGCGATCGGGCAAAGCCACTGCTCGCCTGGAAGAGGTCTTGCCCTCTGCACGGCCGCCCTAACAGTGTACCAGGAGCATCGTGGGTCCTGGAAAGCACCAACTCCGTCTGCCACGCTGGGCCTCAAGGACAAAACCCAAGTCCTGGGGCGTGGCCCACATCCAAGTCCTGGCTCCTGTGTGGGCCGCCTCAGGGTCGTCTCTCTGGGCCCTTCCCCAACACTAACCACCTCTGTACCCAGGCCCTTCCCAGGCCTTTTTGATGTTACTCCAGCTGGAAAGCTTGCTCCCCAATACTACTTTATTAATCTCTATCTAGCCTTTTTTTTTTTTTTTTTTTTTTTTTTTTTTTTTTTTTTTTTTTTTTTTTTTTTTTTTTTTTTTTTTGCCTGTTAGGAACTTCTGAGACCAGGCAGACAGCACCTTAAGGGCAGAGACACAGCTTCCTAGATTTAAATCTCACACATAGCACAGTGCCCAGTACACAGCTAGTATGTAACCGACTTGTCATCTAAAAGTTAGGGGAAGCCCACGTAGCCAAGTGCTGCGACTGCTGGAAGGCAGGGCATGTGCCGCACTAGTCTAGGCATAACTCACGCTTCCTGGGTTTTTCAGTCAGGTGAAAGAAAAGCAACAAGAAGATCAAATTCTCGTCGCCCCTGGAAACCGGCATCCTGAGTCTCCACCCAGCAGCCCCCAGGAAGGTAATTTATCCCTGCCAGGAAAACACAGGCACCAAACCGTGCAGCAACTTCTTTCCCTCCACAAATTAATCATGATTCTGGTGCTAATTCCATAAATAATTCATGAAGTCAAATATAAAGTATCAAAACGCTCTCACCAGCCACACTGCGCAGGCTTACTCACCGGGGAAATTTAAACACAAACCTGGAAGCCTCTTTGGTTTGCAGGCAGATACGATACGGCTAAATGCACATTGAATTTCGCCAAATACCCTTACTAAGTAAATGTCAATATTGAACACCCTGTCTGTGCTAAGCATGATAATGGGTAAAAATGAATAAAGGACACAGTTTCTGCTGTCAAAGACACACCTCTGCCCTTCAGCCAAAGAGAAGAGAGAAGGAAACGTTACAGAGTGGTAAGCACTGACTAGACACCCTGTGAGGCTCAATAATACAGTGAGATTAAGTCTCGGCTCTGGACAAATAGACCCAGGCTCCAACCCCACCTCCGGGCTGTGCACACCTGACCAAGTTAATCTCTCCAAGCCTCAATCTCCACGTGTGTTAATTAAGTGATACGATGGTAACAATAGTGCCTTCCTCACAGCATTGCCCTACAGAAAGAAAATAATTTGCAGTAGAGATTAACATGATCAATATTATAATATTAATATTCTAATACAGGCTGGGCATCCCCAGTAAGAAAATCCAAAATCCAAAACTTTTTGAGCATCACATGAATCTTCCACACCTGACCTCGTATGATGAGTTGCAGGCATATTTTTACTGGTATGAACTTACATGTGGATGGTTATAACTGCTTATCTGTAGCACATCAATTCAGAGTTACAAGTAGTGGTCTAAATCAAGACTGTGTGCCTGTGTCAAGTGACTAAGAGTCTCTACTTCTTGATAGCTCAGTGCGCACAAACATTACTTCATACACAAAATTAAAACTACAATATATAATTACCCACAGAATTTGTGTACAAGTTGTATATGAAACACAAATGAATTTCATGTTCTACCTAGGTCCCAAGATCATCTCAATATGCTCATGCAAATATTCCAAAATTCAAACCACTTCTGATCCCAAGCATTATGGATAAGGGGTACCCAACTTACATATAGTGCATTCTTGGGAGAAATCAGTAAAGGGTTCTCAGAAAAACTGAGTTTCAAAGGATGCGTCAGGAAGAACATAGATACGAGGCAAAAGACCAGGTATGTGATTCATGAGGCCCAATGTACAATGAAAATCTATCCCTCCCTTTTTCAAAAACTCTATTCAGACTTTCAAGAAGATGACAAAAGACCATAAAAGTAAGTGCAATATCCTCTAAAGAGAGGGGACTAGGCAACTGCACATGTCAGAGCACCGAGTTCCCTACCACCTCAAACATATGATCGACACTTGAACAACTGGAGTGGTAATATGGGCTTCACAGAGGTTAAATTCTCAGCCTCAGCCATTTTCCAAATGCAAGAAGCTTAGAAGCGACCTTCAAATTCAAGGTGGCCAGATACTCTGGTTGCTAAGATCAGATGGAGTGCACACATGTAAACAATGTACATGCAACATCCCTAGTCCTCTGATTCGATTTGAACTGCCCAAGAGAATCCATGAGGCCGCCTTCCCAGGTTCCTTACCCGGTTTAGGATTCCTGGGGACAAAAATTAGTGAAAATCAGAGTCTGAGACTCAGGAATATGACTATCAGCCCCAAACCCTCTGCTCAGTGAAAGCCACCTCATAACTATGGACACCGGTGTCTTCACCTGTAAATTACAGCAAGACTCACTGACCCCTGGAGCTCCTTCTGGATAGAATATTCTGTATTTCTGCGCAAGACCAGCAGGAAGAAAAAAAAAGAAAAGTCTGCAACACCAGAGTAAAGTAATAATAATTTTAAAACAAGCTCTATGCCTGCTGACTTTTTAATATACAATTTCTGGTCTGATAAAAGAAAACTATATTATGCAAAATAAAATGCTGTTGAAAACTCCCATAATGTCCCTGTGTGTGTTTCATTTAGCAGGTGTGGTGTATTTCATGCCGTTAAGGCTTTGTGTATTAGGGGCTCGGAAGGGGCTCAGAAGCCCAATCACTGATAACAATCTATTTAGACCACTCAGCATGGGGAGCATATATTTTCTGTACATCAGTGGCTGGTTTTATTGCTTAGGACATTTGCATAAAGCCAAACAATTATCCCCAGGGGGTAGATCATTTGCTTCTGTTCTTCCTTACCTGAAGCTGCCATCCTTCAAACCCCCTTCTTGGAATCACCTCCTGGCTCCCAGCTGTGAAATCAACCACTGAGTAACAAGCTTTAGAAACCTGCACAGGCCCCAAAGGCTTGCCGGTTTAGGGGGCTTCTTTGGAAATTCACCTAAGAATTTGGAATCTCAGTACAGAGAATCTCCAGCTGCACTGTACATGGGTGTGACCTGAAGGGCTTGTTGGCCATGATGACCAGGATTTACTCTCAATTCCTGGCTCAGTAGGTCTGGGGTGAGGCCTGAGCATTCATGACTCTAATAAATTTGAAGTGATGATGATACCGCTGGTCCTATAACCATATTTTCAGAACTATTGCATTTGAGTGGAAAGAGCAACAAGTTCCTAGTTGATCCATTTAATTAAAAAAAGAAATGTCTGAGTATAGTTCATGAAAGAATGAAAAGCAGGGTACTAAAAAATTCTCTGAGGTTAGACCTACCCTAAAAGAGGTATCCATATCTCCCAACTAGATTTCAGCTTCTGCCAAAAAAAAAAAAAAAAGAATTTTTTCCTTCTGACCCTTCATTCCTGGACGTTGGGAAGCCCTGAGAGGAGAAAACCAATGACTCTCTGCCCACAGAAAGTCTTTAGTCTGCTCACTCAGCCACCAGCCAAAACACTTTTCCAAGAATCCATTGGTCCTAAAAGTACTGAGCATCAATGTCACTTCAGGGCTTGAGAGAGAGGCAGAATGTTAGGTCTAATCCAAGTTCTACTGAGCCAGGATCCACATCTTAACAAGACTCCCAGAAATTTGTGAGCACATTGTGCAAGGCAACTTCTGTAAGTAACTTGGAGGTAGCAAGCAACACTGTTGGCACCAAACAGATATGTTTTCTAAGGGAGAGAGTCTGTTGCTCAAATATCCTGGGTCTGACTTGTGTCCAACTTAGAGAGAGAGAGAGAGAGAGAGAGAGAGACAGAGAGAGGGAGGATGGGGGGAGAACATGCACAGACGTGAACACCCCTCTGCATTTCTCAGCTAGACCTATCACAGGCTGGTGTGTTTGTCAGGACCAGGCCAGGAAAAAGGCTACAAATTCAGTGCCTGGAGGGGCCAGATGAGGAGCTAGGGATCAGTACATGAATTGAGCATGGTATAAAACAACAGCCAATAGTAGGTGATGATACCTGTGACCACATGGAAAGTGCACTCATTCCCAAAGGCTCCTGGCTCTGAAAACTCTGAAAATACCGGGCTAGTCATACACAAGTGTGAGCATACCAGGTTTCGGTTCCAAGGCTGACAGTTTTTCATCCCTGCCCTAAAGTAACAATAATATTGGCTAAAACACATGCAACATTTGCTTCAAGCCAGGCCCTGATACCATTATTCCCACTCTACACAGCTGCTCAGGCAGGCCAAGTAACCTGTTCCTAAATCATACAGCTGAGCAAGAGCAAAGTCAGGCAGTGTGGCCCCACAGTGGTGCCCTCTGAATCTGTCCTGAAGGCAGATAGAAGTAGGGTCTCCTAAAAGAAACCAGTACTGAACAGCTGGCCTTACATTGGACAAACATTTAACTTGTCATCTGAATTGAAACACATTTGAGAATAGTACACGATTCATAACTATGCTGAGATAACAGGTATAAACCAGGATAGTCCCAGTAGGCTGAAGGCCCTGAGCTGAGGAGGGGCAAAATATGCCTTGAGCCAGATCAAGTGGCTGCTGTTGTTGTTGATTGGCTGGTTGGTTGGATGGTTGGTTGGTTGGTTGGTTGGGTTTCTTGCTGCTTGTTTTTTTTTCTTTTATTAGTCCAAACTCTAGTAAAAACGTGTTAAAGTACTCTTTTCTCATCCTAGCTCACTCCCCAGTTACGTAGAAACCCCCGTTAAAAAGGACAGAGTATGAAGCAAGACCCCATCTTCCCTTCTTCCCATTTATAGAATGCACTCTCTTATCCTTGGAGGGTTCCCTGGGGTAAGGCAGAAACTATTTAAAAATCACAATTCTCCTTATAATATCTATGAGTAGAACCTTATCCTGGAATATGTGCATCTGGACTCAAACATTGTAAATATTGAACATTTGAACACTTTCCTTTTTCAAAAGTTGAGCATTTTCAAAGAGTTTCCACTTACCTTTCTCATTTTGCCCAGATTACAACGCAGGCAACGTGAAATGCTGTCTCCATCTTACACACTAGCCCCAGACAGAAACCAGGAAATCAACCAATTCTGAAATGGAGGTAAACAAACTGATTAAAATCAGGGTTGATTGGAACGCATCTGTTAGCTGGGATGATTGCTGACCTTTCCTTGAGAGACTCTCACAGCAGTCCTTAGTTCCACCTGGAAAAATCAAATGAGTGAGGATGTATTTGTGTTGCGTGTGCACCCAGGTCTAGGCAGCAGGTCCACATAGGAAGAGGCCTTTGGGTTGTGCCCAGTCTTGGCTGCTCCTCTCCCTTTCACGGCTGCCAGCAGCTGTCCTCCTCTGCAGCCCTAGCCATCCAGATGGCACTGAGAATCTAATAGCCATTGTCAGCGCTGGTAGCACATTCCAAAAGAGGAGAGAGAATCAAGCAGCAGAGGAAATCTCTCTCCTCTCTGAGAAGCCTCCTACTGCCTGTGTTTAATACAATGAGCATCTAACTCTACTGTTTCCACCACCTGTGTCTGAGAGATGCACTAGAGCCCCTTCCTGCTGCAGAAACCATATGGAAGCCGTTGAGAAGGGTGCCCTTGACACTCATTGGCCTGGCGTTGGCAAAAAAGACATTAAATTAAAAAATTAAAAAGTCTGACTAGACCAAGTATTGGCGAACATGCAGTGCTGAGGAGCTTGTAAGTTCGAACACCACTTTCAAAAATTATATGATATTGTTTAATAAAGTCAAAAGATATCTGTTTCCTGTGACCCATCAACAACTCCACTGTGAGGTTCATACCCTATAGATATGAATGTCCAAGTACTCACACAGTGTCATTCACAGTTACCACAAGTTTGAAACAACCCAGGGTTCGTCAACGGTAGCATAAGTCGTGACTAAGGCAATCAGCACGATTGCCATTGTTAATATTCAGAAATAAAAAATGAATAAGCACAATCTTGAGCAAAAAAAATAAAAGAGACAAAATAAACAGGGTAAGATTTTATTTATATAGCATTCTAGGGCATGGGGCTCAAGAAATAGCTTCATCAGTTAAAATGCTTGCCTGGCAAGCTCAAGGCCCTGAATTTGATTCCCCAGGACAACATAAGCCAGACATGATTGTGCACGCCCATAATCCCAATACTCAGGAGGCTGAGGCAGGAGGATTGCTGTGAGTTCAATGACAGATGAGCTACATAGTGAGTTTAGGAATAGCCTGGACTACAGAGCAAGACCTTGTCTCAAAAAAAATCCAAATCATAAAAACATGAAAATTATTCACCAATACACCATATTGATTGGTGACATGTTTCCGTATGGTTAAAAAAAAGCAAATAAATCAAGAAAATTATTGCCCAAACTCAATGTGGTACAGCTAATTCTGGGAGAAGGAAAAAAATTACAAAGGAAGGAGGGGGTCATATAGACAGTGCGGGCAAGATTTTGCTTCTTGACCCGAGGAAGGTGGTCACCCGGGTGTTTGCTTCTACATGCATATGCCTTTGTGCATGTTTCTATTACGTTCTACTTCATACACACAGAAGAAAGACAATGTTAATGTTAAAGTCAAGTTCCCAGGCCTGATGGCAATTTCCTCCTACTGGAGCCCAAGGAAGGTGCAAATTCCTGGGAAGAATGTGGTGGGTGGGAGGGAGTATGAAAAAGCAGAAAGAGCTGCCACCTCAGAAAAGTTGTATCCAAATCCCTTTCGGAATTTTTCTTAAAGTTTTATTCATGAGTTGTTAACCATTTTGTTTAGCAAATCGGTTTATCCCAGTGACCTCTGTGAAGGTGGCAGATGGTGCTAAAGAAACCCTTTTAAATGCAACCCCAGACTGTTTGCTCACCCTCTGATTGCTGGACTCAAAGAAATGGCCTGAGAAGAAGGGGAAAGGAGGGCGAGGAGGTTGCGTCTGCTGCAGGCAGAGCCTGTGGGACAAGTCTAAACCTATTATTCAGAGCCGACAGCAGCCCCAGAACTCAGCAGTTTCCTCTGCTTCTGAGTCCTTCTCTTCACTTCCCTACACAGGCAGTAGTCCCATCTGGTCCTTCTAGATGGGGAAAGAATTTGCAAACTGGGCCTTTTCCAGGTCCTGATAACTCTTCTGAAAAGGACAAGCCAAAGTAGACTTGTTCAGGGGTTCATGCCCTGAGGGAGACAGGAGGGGAATGATGAAATTCAAGAAGTCATAGCTCCAGTCTTTTAATATTTTGTGAAATGGCACAATGCAAATATTCATTAATCAAATTGCAATGTGATTTCCTGTGTCTCAAGTTACTGACAACTCAATTTAATAAGAGAGAAAGAATTTGTAAGCGTCTTTGAGTCTGTGCTTTTAAGTGACATTTGAATCTTTTACATTTTTAAAGTCAGAGCTGTTTAGTTTTCCATAATCTAACAAAGACTTCCCCCAACATTTCTAAAAGATTATATCAAGGACTTCAGAAACAATTCCTAATTTGTTGACTTGAAAAAATTAGTCCTAGGTATGACATTTCCAAGCCCAAGGTTTCAGGAAACTGTTCCGATTCAAACTCAGATACAAAAATAAATTACCTATAACTTTTCCTTTATTTGGCAAATATTTACAGTTGTCCAAGAATTATGAATCGGTGCACTCAATCAACTGTTGATAGAAAATATTTGGAAAAAAATTAAGCCTTAAGTTTGTACAAACATGTATACTTTTTTACTTTTCGGTCATGATTCACAAAAACAACACCGTATAACAACTATTTACATTGTATTAACTATCATAAGTAATTTAGAAATGGTTAAATGTATATAAGAGAGTTGCAATACATGCAAATATTACATCATTTTATATAAGAGGATTGAGCATGTGAGAACTTGCTCGGAAATAATTTCCCACAGTTACCATGGGTCAGCTTGATTAGGGGCTGACTAGACAGCAGGCCTGGAGTTGCAAGTTGTGACGTGATATATGTTTAGGGAAGGACGGTAGCAGAGATAGTACGTTATGGGAAAGCAAGGGCACAGCGTGGCACACCGAACGGATCCTCACCATTCTGAGCTCTCTGGGAAAGCCACTCAAAGTGTGACATACACTGAAATCTGGGCAGGAACAGCAGCTGGCCAAGTAAAAGGGCAGAGAAGAGGAAAGAACAAGCACAGGGCCCTACACATGAAGGAACATGGTATGATCAGGACACCGTTCCAGATGAGAGAGATCCCACTGGCTACTACATACAGTCTGGATTAGGGGGAAACATATACACTGGGAAGAATTATTGGGAAGCTGCCCCAACAATATCATATGAGAAGACATTGAGGGAGGGTAGATGGGGGTGAGGGAAGCACAGAGAGGAAGGACTTAGACTTATCACATGCTTTTGTCCACTCTGGCAAGAGGAAACAATTCACAACACACAGCACTGACATCCAACACAAGCAATCAATCATTTTCTTTTAAGTATGACAGTGTATCTACTATTCATCAAGTGTAGATCAGCACCAAGGATTCAGCAATGCCAATTAGATGCCTAGCAAGTATGCTAACACAGCACCACTCCAGCCCATGGGCAAGGATTCTGGGGTCAAACCAATTTAGTTTCAAATTCTGGCTCCACTTACCCTCTCAGAGCAGGGACAAGATATTTAATTCCTCTAAATTCATTTTCCAATTTATAAAGTGGAAGAAAAGTGCCTGCCTTTCAGATTTGTTGGTAAGATTGAAAGAGCTAACTTACATACTGGACATAAAATAGCTGCTTAAAAAATGCTAGCTGCATACCCAAGATACACTAACAAATGTTCTGGCTATAGTGCAAATATAGTTCTGTATTCTGTTTCTTCTCCACCAAAGAGTACAGAAGATTAAGGTCTCAGCAAAAGTCTGAACATTGAGAATAAATTCAAAATTAGTAGCTAAACAAATTAAAAACAGTTCTAAATTCTAAAACTGGAATGAAATCCAAATAACACTTAAGGTAAATCCAACAAACATATCTCTGGAATAGAGAGCATTCACCCACAATACCTGAGCTTCAACTCACTACAATAGAACCATGGGGAAACAAGGTGCTAAGTCACCAACATAAAGACCTAACACTCCAGAAACTGATACCAGGGATCTTGAAAATAACAGAATCAATATATAGTAAATTGAATAAAGATGATAATTTCTGGGCCCAGAAGCTCACACAGGACATAAAAGAGTTGTACAGAGAGCCGAAAGCAGACATACGAGGAGAACAAAAACCACTGACAAGAAGTTAGAAGAATTTAAAGAAGAAACAAATAGACAGATAATGAAAGCAGTTCAAGAAATCACGTAACAATTCAGCTGAGACATAAAAACAATGAAAACTGAACTCCAAGAAGTGAAAAATGCCCAGGAAAAGAATAAATAACTAGTTTGAACATTTTGAGAACAGATTATCAAACCTAGAAGATAAAGTGGATGAGCTGGAACATATGGGCAGTGAAGAATGCAAAACAAGAAAGAGAATAACAGCTGGTGGATGACTCAAAGAGAAACAACCTCAGAATTAGGGGAGTGCAGGAGCAAAATGAGCACAGAACAAAAGGCTTAAAGGAAGTGTTCAATGAAAGTAAGGAAGAAATTTTTCCAAATCTAAGGCAAGAAATGAACATTGAACTATTGCAGGCATGTAGAACTCCAAACAACTTCAACCAGAAAAGAACATCCCCATGACACTTCATAAGAAAAATCATAGAGAGCCAACACAAAGAGAGAATTTTAAAAGCTGTAAGAGAAAAGCAGCGGGTGACTTACATAGACAAGCCCATCAGGATAACTTCAGATTTCTCAACCCAAATCCTAAAAGACAGCAGATCATAGAGCAACATCATCCAAGTGCTAAGAGAACATAAATGTCAACTCAGACTGCTATAACCAGCAAAATTATCTTTTAAATTAGAGGAAGAAAATAAAACTTTCCACGATAAAGAAAGCCTAAAGAAATTTGCAACAATTAAACCAACATTGCAGAAAATACTTAATAGACCTTACACAGAGAAAGAGAGACAAACAACATCAAAGACCTTAGACAAAAGAAAACAACAGAAATAGGAGAATGAGCTGAAAAGAACGTAAGTCAAGTAAAAAACACTGAAAAATTATAATGATGGCAGGACAAACTAAATACACCTCAATAGTAACTTAAAATATGAATGGCCTTAACTCATGTACCAAAAGACATAGACTGGCTAACTGGATCTAAAAACAAAAACCCATAAATTGCTGCTTACAAGAGACACACTTTACCCATTAAAAAATCTCATAGACTGAAAATAAAAGGATGGAATTCAATATTTTAAGCAACAGGACCCAGGAAACAAGCAGGAGTAGCTGTATTAGTCTCAGACTCAGAAGACTTCAAACCAAAAGAGATTAAGAGAGACAAAGATGGTCACTATATACAATGGAACAATAGAACAGGAAGAACTCACAATTACCAATATATATGCTCCCAACTCTGGAGCACCCAGTTATGTAAACCAAAAATATTAGATCTGAAAGGACATGTAGGTCCCAATACAATTATAGTAGGGAACTTTAATACTCCACTCTCAGAGATAGACAGATCAACCATATGTAAAATCCACAAAGAAATACAACAGTTAAATTACACAATAGATAACTTGGACTTAACAAATGTCTACAAAGTGTTCCACCTAACATCAACAGAATTCTTCCCGGCAACACATGAAACATTTTTAAAATAGACCATATTATAGGCCATAAGTTGTGTTTAAATAAATGTAAAGGAATAGAAATAATTCTTTGTGTACTTCCAGATCACAGTAGAATAAAACTGGAAATTAATAGTAAAAGAAACAGCAGAAAATACACAAACACATGAATACTAAATAACACTGACTGACTAAACAATAGATCAGAGAAGAAATAAAAACCTTCATAGAGTTAAATCATGAATGAATTACATCATATCAGAATCTTTGGAACACAACGAAAGTAGTACTTAGAAGAAAAATTATAGCCATAAATGTACACATGAGCATATTTGAGCAATCACAAATAAACACATTAATGATGCACCTCAAGTTTCTAAAGAAATAAGAACAATCTAAGCCAAAAGGTAGTAGAAGAAAGACAATTATAAAGATCATATCTGAAATTAATGAAATTGAAACTTAAAAAAATAAAAAAGATTAGCAAATCAAAGAGCTGTTTCTTTGAAAGAATAAGCAAGATTGACAAACCTGTAGCTAAAGTCACCAAAAGAAAGAAAGAAAATACATACAATAATGCAATTAGAAGTGAAAAGGGTGAAGTTACAAGACTTTGCAGAAATTCAGAATATTATAAGAAACTATTTTGAACACCTATATTCCAACAAGTTAGAGAATTGGGAAGAAATGGATGGCTTCCTAGACACATAGAAAATACCAAAATTGAATGAAGAAGACATAAAAACCTTGAAAAGCTTCATTACACACACAGAAATTGAAGCAGCAATAAAGTCTCTACCTACAAAGAAAAGTTCAAGACCATATGGATTCACAGCAAAATTTTTTCAGTACTTTAGGAAATAACTAACTCCAATGATTCTCAAACTGTTCCAATGAAATTGAAAGAGAAGTAACAGTACCAGACACATTTCTGGTGGCTACCTTCACTCTAGTCCCAAAACCAGACAAAGGCTTAACCAGGAATAAAAATTATAGACCAATCTCCTCAATGAATATAGATGCAAAAATTCTCAATAAAAGATTCTGGCAAATAGAATTAAACAAGTAATCAGAAAGATAATACATCATGATCAAGTGGGCTTGATTCCTGGGATGCAAGACTTGCTCAACATACGTAAAACAATCAATGTAATACATCACATCAACAAAAGCAAAAACAGAAAACCACATTATCATCTCAATTGATGCATCAAAAGCCTTTGATAACACCCTTTCATGATAAGAACTCTGAGAAAAATAGGTGTAGAAGGGCCTTACCTCAAACTGATAGAAGCATATATGCCAAACCTACTGCACATATCACAGTAAATGGAGAGAAATTGAAAGTATTTCCTCTTAAATCAGGAACATGACAAGGCTATCCATTCTCACCACTCTTATTCAACATAGTCCTTGAAACATTTGCCATAGCAATCAGGCAAGGAAGTGAAATAAAGGGAATATGTATTGGAGAGGAGGAAGTCAAACTATCCTTATGTAAAAATGATATGATTATCTACATTTAAGACCTCAAAGACTCTACTTTGAAACTCTTGGAAACAATAAACAAATTTAGCCAAATTGCAGGCTACAAAATCAATACTAAAAAATGAATAGATTCCTTCTGTACCAACAATGAACTTACTAGAAAGAGCTCAGAAAAATCATCCCATTTTCAA